>CM066338.1:22577058-23227058 GCA_033807585.1 Hydrophis major
CCATTTTTAAGTTTGGAAATCGACCCTGCATTTCGTCCTGGCATCCGTTTTTGCATTTGGGATAAAAAAAAATTTGCCTCCCCAGCCACCAGTTTTTCTGACCCCGGCATCACGCGTTTTCTTCTTCAGGCACCAAAAAGCTTGATTTTTAAAACAGCAAGCAATACCATTTTTAAGTTGGAATTCTACCCTGAATCTCATCCTGGCATCCGTTTTTGCCTTTGGGATCAAAAAATTTTTGCCTACCCAGGCCATCATTTTTTCTGACCCCGGCATCACGCGTTTTCTTCTTCAGGCACAAAAAGACTGATTTTAAAAACAGCAAGCAATACCATTTTTAAGTATGGAATTCTACCCCGAAACTCATCCTGGCATCCGTTTTTGCATTTGGGATCAAAAAAATTTTACCTCGCCAGGCACCAGTTTTTCTGACCCCGGCATCACGCGTTTTCTTCTTCAGGCACCAAAATGCTTGATTTTTAAAACAGCAAGCAATACCATTTTAAGTTTGGAATTCGACCCGGAATTCGTCCTGGCATCCGTTTTTGCATTTGGGATCAAAAAAATTTGCCTCCCCAGGCACCAGTTTTTCTGACCCCGGCATCACGCGATTTCTTTCTTCAGGCACCAAAAGCTTGATTTTTAAAAACAGCAAGCAATACCATTTTTAAGTTTGGAATAAGACCCTGCATTTCGTCCTGGCAT
Organism: Hydrophis major; assembly: GCA_033807585.1. Lineage (NCBI taxonomy): Eukaryota > Metazoa > Chordata > Lepidosauria > Squamata > Elapidae > Hydrophis > Hydrophis major. Next base: position 22,577,764 of record CM066338.1, read on the forward strand.
CCGTTTTTGCATTTGGGATCAAAAAAAATTTGCCTACCCAGGCATCATTTTTTCTGACCCCGGCATCACGTGTTTTCTTCTTCAGGCACCAAAAAGCTTGATTTTTAAAAACAACAAGCAATACCATTTTTAAGTTTGGAATTCGACCCGGAATTTCGTCCTGGCATCCGTTTTTGCATTTGGGATCAAAAAAAATTTGCTCGCCAGGCACCAGTTTTTCTGACCCCGGCATCACGCGTTTTCTTCTTCAGGCACCAAAAAGCTTGATTTTTAAAAACAGCAAGCAATACCATTTTAAGTTTGGAATTCTACCCTGAATCTCATCCTGGCATCCGTTTTTGCCTTTGGGATCAAAAAAATTTTGCCTACCCAGGCATCATTTTTTCTGACCCCGGCATCACGTGTTTTCTTCTTCAGGCACCAAAAAGCTTGATTTTTAAAAACAACAAGCAATACCATTTTTAAGTTTGGAATTCGACCCGGAATTTCGTCCTGGCATCCGTTTTGCATTTGGGATCAAAAAAAATTTGCCTCGCCAGGCACCAGTTTTTCTGACCCCGGCATCACGCGTTTTCTTCTTCAGGCACCAAAAAGCTTGATTTTTAAAAACAGCAAGCAATACCGTTTTTAAGTTTGGAATTCTACCCTGAATCTCATCCTGGCATCCGTTTTTGCCTTTGGGATCAAAAAAATTTTGCCTACCCAGGCATCATTTTTTCTGACCCCGGCATCACGCGTTTTCTTCTTCAGGCACCAAAAAGCTTGATTTTAAAAACAGCAAGCAATACCATTTTTAAGTTTGGAAATCGACCCTGCATTTCGTCTGGCATCCGTTTTTGCATTTGGGGATCAAAAAAAATTTGCCTCCCCAGCCACCAGTTTTTCTGACCCCGGCATCACGCGTTTTCTTCTTCAGGCACCAAAAAGCTTGATTTTTAAAAACAGCAAGCAATACCATTTTTAAGTTTGGAATTCTACCCTGAATCTCATCCTGCATCCGTTTTTGCCTTTGGATCAAAAAATTTTTGCCTACCAGGCATCATTTTTCTGACCCCGGCATCACGCGTTTTCTTCTTCAGGCACAAATAGACTGATTTTTAAAAACAGCAAGCAATCCATTTTTAAGTATGGAATTCTACCCCCGAAACTCATCCTGGCATCCGTTTTTGCATTTGGGATCAAAAAAATTTTACCTCGCCAGGCACCAGTTTTTCTGACCCGGCATCACGCGTTTTCTTCTTCAGGCACCAAAATGCTTGATTTTTAAAAACAGCAAGCAATACCATTTTTAAGTTTGGAATTCGACCGGAATTTCGTCCTGGCATCCGTTTTTGCATTTGGGATCAAAAAAAATTTGCCTCCCCAGGCACCAGTTTTTCTGACCCCGGCATCACGCGATTTCTTCTTCAGGCACCAAAATGCTTGATTTTTAAAACAGCAAGCAATACCATTTTAAAGTTTGGAATAAGACCCTGCATTTCGTCCTGGCATCCGTTTTTGCATTTGGGATCAAAAAAAATTTGCCTACCCAGGCATCATTTTTTCTGACCCCGGCATCACGTGTTTTCTTCTTCAGGCACCAAAAGCTTGATTTTTAAAAACAACAAGCAATACCATTTTTAAGTTTGGAATTCGACCCGGAATTTCGTCCTGGCATCGTTTTTGCATTTGGGATCAAAAAAAATTTGCCTCGCCAGGCACCAGTTTTTCTGACCCCGGCATCACGCGTTTTCTTCTTCAGGCACCAAAAAGCTTGATTTTTAAAAACAGCAAGCAATACCATTTTTAAGTTTGGAATTCTACCCTGAATCTCATCCTGGCATCCGTTTTTGCCTTTGGGATCAAAAAAATTTTGCCTACCCAGGCATCATTTTTTCTGACCCGGCATCACGTGTTTTCTTCTTCAGGCACCAAAAAGCTTGATTTTTAAAAACAACAAGCAATACCATTTTTAAGTTTGGACTTCGACCCGGAATTTCGTCCTGGCATCCGTTTTTGCATTTGGGATCAAAAAAAATTTGCCTCGCCAGGCACCAGTTTTTCTGACCCCGGCATCACGCGTTTTCTTCTTCAGGCACCAAAAAGCTTGATTTTTAAAAACAGCAAGCAATACCGTTTTTAAGTTTGGAATTCTACCCTGAATCTCATCCTGGCATCCGTTTTTGCCTTTGGGATCAAAAAAATTTGCCTACCCAGGCATCATTTTTTCTGACCCCGGCATCACGCGTTTTCTTCTTCAGGCACCAAAAAGCTTGATTTTTAAAAACAGCAAGCAATACCATTTTTAAGTTTGGAAATCGACCCTGCATTTCGTCCTGGCATCCGTTTTTGCATTTGGGATCAAAAAAAATTTGCCTCCCCCAGCCACCAGTTTTTCTGACCCCGGCATCACGCGTTTTCTTCTTCAGGCACCAAAAAGCTTGATTTTTAAAACAGCAAGCAATACCATTTTTAAGTTTGGAATTCTACCCTGAATCTCATCTGGCATCCGTTTTTGCCTTTGGGATCAAAAAATTTTTGCCTACCCAGGCATCATTTTTTCTGACCCCGGCATCACGCGTTTTCTTCTTCAGGCACAAAAAGACTGATTTTTAAAAACAGCAAGCAATACCATTTTTAAGTATGGAATTCTACCCCGAAACTCATCCTGGCATGGATTTTTGCATTTGGGATCAAAAAAAATTTGCCTCCCCAGGCACCAGTTTTTCTGACCCCGGCATCACGCGTTTTCTTCTTCAGGCACGAAAAAGCTTCATTTTTAAAAACAGCAAGCAATACCATTTTTAAGGACGGAATTCGACCCCGAATTTCGTCCTGGCATCCGTTTTTGCATTTGGGATCAAAAAAATTTTACTCGCCAGGCACCAGTTTTTCTGACCCCGGCATCACGCGTTTTCTTCTTCAGGCACCAAAAAGCTTGATTTTTAAAAACAGCAAGCAATATCATTTTTAAGTTTGGAAATCGACCCTGCATTTCGTCCTGGCATCCGTTTTTGCATTTGGGATCAAAAAATTTTACCTCGCCAGGCACCAGTTTTTCTGACCCCGGCATCACGCGTTTTCTTCTTCAGGCACAAAAAGACTGATTTTTAAAAACAGCAAGCAATACCATTTTTAAGTATGGAATTCTACCCCGAAACTCATCCTGGCATGGATTTTTGCATTTGGGATCAAAAAAAATTTGCCTCCCCAGGCACCAGTTTTTCTGACCCCGGCATCACGCGTTTTCTTCTTCAGGCACCAAAATGCTTGATTTTTAAAAACAGCAAGCAATACATTTTTAAGTTTGGAAATCGACCCAGCATTTCGTCCTGGCATCCGTTTTTGCATTTGGGATCAAAAAAAATTTGCCTCCCCAGGCATCATTTTTTCTGACCCCGGCATCACGCGTTTTCTTCTTTAGGCACCAAAAAGCTTGATTTTAAAAACAGCAAGCAATACCATTTTTAAGATTGGAATTTGACCCCGAATTTCTTCCTGGCATCCGTTTTTGCATTTGGGATCAAAAAAATTTTACCTCCCCAGGCACCAGTTTTTCTGACCCCGGCATCACGTGTTCTCTTCTTCAGGCACCTAAAAGTTTGATTTTTAAAAAAAGCAAGCAATACCATTTTTAAGTTTGGAATTCGACCCAGAATTTCGTCCTGGCATCCGTTTTTGCATTTGGGATCAAAAAAAATTTGCCTCCCCAGGCACCAGTTTTTCTGACCCCGGCATCACGCGTTTTCTTCTTCAGGCACCAAAAAGCTTGATTTTTAAAACAGCAAGCAATACCATTTTTAAGTTTGGAATTCTACCCCGAATCTCATCCTGGCATCCGTTTTTGCCTTTGGGATCAAAAAAATTTTACCTCGCCAGGCACCAGTTTTTCTGACCCCGGCATCACGCGTTTTCTTCTTCAGGCACCAAAAAGCTTGATTTTTAAAAACAGCAAGCAATACCATTTTTAAGTTTGGAAATCGACCCTGCATTTCGTCCTGGCATCCGTTTTTGCATTTGGGATCAAAAAAAATTTGCCTACCCAGGAACCAGTTTTTCTCACCCCGGCATCACGCGTTTTCTTCTTCAGGCACCAAAATGCTTGATTTTTAAAAACAGCAAGCAATACCATTTTAAAGTTTGGAATTCAACCCGGAATTTCGTCCTGGCATCCGTTTTTGCATTTGGGATCAAAAAAAATTTGCCTCCCCAGGCACCAGTTTTTCTGACCCCGGCATCACGCATTTTCTTCTTCAGGCACCAAAATGCTTGATTTTAAAAACAGCAAGCAATACCATTTTTAAGATTGGAATTCTACCCTGAATCTCATCCTGGCATCCGTTTTTGCCTTTGGGATCAAAAAATTTTTGCCTACCCAGGCATCATTTTTTCTGACCCCGGCATCACGCGTTTTCTTCTTCAGGCACAAAAAGACTGATTTTAAAAAACAGCAAGCAATACCATTTTTAAGTATGGAATTCTACCCCGAAACTCATCCTGGCATGGATTTTTGCATTTGGGATCAAAAAAAATTTGCCCTCCCCAGGCACCAGTTTTTCTGACCCCGGCATCACGTGTTTTCTTCTTCAGGCACGAAAAAGCTTCATTTTTAAAAACAGCAAGCAATACAATTTTTAAGTATGGAATTCGACCCCGAATTTCGTCCCTGCATCCGTTTTTGCATTTGGGATCAAAAAATTTTGCCTCCCCAGGCACCAGTTTTTCTGACCCCGGCATCACGCGTTTTCTTCTTCAGGCACCAAAAAGCTTGATTTTTAAAAACAGCAAGCAATACCATTTTTAAGTTTGGAAATCGACCCTGCATTTCGTCCTGGCATCCGTTTTTGCATTTGGGATCAAAAAAAAATTTGCCTCCCCAGGCACCAGTTTTTCTGACCCCGGCATCACGCGTTTTCTTCTTCAGGCACCAAAATGCTTGATTTTTAAAAACAGCAAGCAATACCATTTTTAAGTTTGGAATTCGACCCGGAATTTCGTCCTGGCATCCGTTTTTGCATTTGGGATCAAAAAAAATTTGCCTCCCCAGGCACCAGTTTTTCTGACCCCGGCATCACGCGTTTTCTTCTTCAGCACCAAAAAGCTTGATTTTTAAAAACAGCAAGCAATTCCATTTTTAAGTTTGGAATTCGACCCGGAATTTCGTCCTGGCATCCGTTTTTGCATTTGGGATCAAAAAAAATTTGCCTCCCCAGGCACCAGTTTTTCTGACCCCCGGCATCACGCGTTTTCTTCTTCAGGCACCAAAATGCTTGATTTTTAAAAACAGCAAGCAATACCACTTTTAAGTTTGGAAATCGACCCTGCATTTCGTCCTGGCATCCGTTTTTGCATTTGGGATCAAAAAAAATTTGCCTCCCCAGGCACCAGTTTTTCTGACCCCGGCATCACGCGTTTTCTTCTTCAGACACAAAAAGCTTGATTTTTAAAAACAGCAAGCAATACCATTTTAAAGTTTGGAATTCTACCCTGAATCTCATCCTGGCATCCGTTTTTGCCTTTGGGATCAAAAATTTTTTGCCTACCCAGGCATCATTTTTTCTGACCCCGGCATCACGCGTTTTCTTCTTCAGGCACAAAAAGACTGATTTTTAAAAACAGCAAGCAATACCATTTTTAAGTATGGAATTCTACCCCGAAACTCATCCTGGCATGGATTTTTGCATTTGGGATCAAAAAAAATTTGCCTCCCCAGGCACCAGTTTTTCTGACCCCGGCATGACGCGATTTCTTCTTCAGGCACAAAAAGACTGATTTTTAAAAACAGCAAGCAATACCATTTTTAAGGATGGAATTCGACCCCGAATTTCGTCCTGGCATCCGTTTTTGCATTTGGGATCAAAAAAAATTTGCCTCCCCAGGCACCAGTTTTTCTGACCCCGGCATCACGCGTTTTCTTCTTCAGACACCAAAAAGCTTGATTTTTAAAAACAGCAAGCAATACCATTTTTAAGTTTGGAATTCTACCCTGAATCTCATCCTGGCATCCGTTTTTGCCTTTGGATCAAAAAATTTTTGCCTACCCAGGCATCATTTTTTCTGACCCCGGCATCACGCGTTTTCTTCTTCAGGCACAAAAAGACTGATTTTTAAAAACAGCAAGCAATACCATTTTTAAGCATGGAATTCTACCCCGAAACTCATCCTGGCATCCGTTTTTGCATTTGGGATCAAAGAAATTTGCCTTCCCAGGCACCAGTTTTTCTGACCCCGGCATCACGCGATTTCTTCTTCAGGCACCAAAAAGCTTGATTTTTAAAAACAGCAAGCAATACCATTTTTAAGTATGGAATTCTACCCCGAAACTCATCCTGGCATCCGTTTTTGCATTTGGGATCAAAAAAAATTTGCCTCCCCAGGCACCAGTATTTCTGACCCCGGCATCACGCGTTTTCTTCTTCAGGCACCAAAAAGCTTGATTTTTAAAAACAGCAAGCAATACCATTTTTAAGTTTGGAATTCGACCCGGAATTTCGTCCTGGCATCCGTTTTTGCATTTGGGATCAAAAAAATTTGCCTCCCCAGGCACCAGTTTTTCTGACCCGGCATCACGCGTTTTCTTCTTCAGGCACCAAAATGCTTGATTTTTAAAAACAGCAAGCAATACCATTTTTAAGTTTGGAAATTGACCCTGCATTTCGTCCTGGCATCCATTTTTGCATTTGTGATCAAAAAAAATTTGCCTCCCCAGGCACCAGTTTTTCTGACCCCGGCATCACGTGTTTTCTTCTTCAGGCACCAAAAAGCTTGATTTTTAAAAACAGCAAGCAATACCATTTTTAAGTTTGGAATTCGACCCGGAATTTCATCCTGGCATCCGTTTTTGCATTTGGGATCAAAAAAAATTTGCCTCCCCAGGCACCAGTTTTTCTGACCCCGGCATCACGCGTTTTCTTCTTCAGGCACAAAAAGACTGATTTTTAAAAACAGCAAGCAATACCATTTTTAAGTATGGAATTCTACCCGAAACTCATCCTGGCATGGATTTTTGCATTTGGGATCAAAAAAAATTTGCCTCCCCAGGCACCAGTTTTTCTGACCCCCGGCATCACACGTTTTCTTCTTCAGGCACCAAAAAGCTTGATTTTTAAAAACAGCAAGCAATACCATTTTAAGTTTGGAATTCTACCCTGAAACTCATCCTGGCATGGATTTTTGCATTTGGGATCAAAAAAAATTTGCCTCCCCAGGCACCAGTTTTTCTGACCCCGGCATCACGCGTTTTCTTCTTCAGGCACGAAAAAGCTTCATTTTTAAAAACAGCAAGCAATACCATTTTTAAGGATGGAATTCGACCCCCGAATTTCGTCCTGGCATCCGTTTTTGTATTTGGGATCAAAAAAATTTTACTCGCCAGGCACCAGTTTTTCTGACGCCGGCATCACGCGTTTTCTTCTTCAGGCACCAAAAAGCTTGATTTTTAAAAACAGCAAGCAATACCATTTTTAAGTTTGGAAATCGACCCTGCATTTCGTCCTGGCATCCGTTTTTGCATTTGGGATCAAAAAAAAATTTGCCTCCCCCAGGCACCAGTTTTTCTGACCCTGGCATCACGCGTTTTCTTCTTCAGGCACCAAAATGCTTGATTTTTAAAAACAGCAAGCAATACCATTTTTAAGTTTGGAAATCGACCCTGCATTTCGTCCTTGCAATCCCGTTTTTGCATTTGGGATCAAAAAAAATTTGCCTCCCCAAGCACCAGTTTTTCTGACCCCCGGCATCACGCGTTTTCTTCTTCAGGCACAAAAAGACTGATTTTTAAAAACAGCAAGCAATACCATTTTTAAGTATGGAATTCTACCCCGAAACTCATCCTGGCATGGATTTTTGCATTTGGGATCAAAAAAAATTTGCCCTCCCCAGGCACCAGTTTTTCTGACCCCGGCATCACGCGTTTTCTTCTTCAGGCACGAAAAAGCTTCATTTTAAAAACAGCAAGCAATAACATTTTTAAGTTTGGAAATCAACCCTGCATTTCGTCCTGACATCCGTTTTTGCATTTGGGATCAAAAAAATTTGCCTCCCCAGGCACCAGTTTTTCTAACCCCGGCATCACGCATTTTCTTCTTCAGGCACCAAAATGCTTGATTTTTAAAAACAGCAAGCAATACCATTTTTAAGTTTGGAAATCGACCCTGCATTTCGTCCTGGCATCCGTTTTTGCATTTGGGATCAAAAAAATTTTGCCTCCCCAGGCACCAGTTTTTCTGACCCCAGCATCACGCGTTTTCTTCTTCAGGCACGAAAAAGCTTCATTTTTAAAAACAGCAAGCAATAACATTTTTAAGGATGGAATTCGACCCCGAATTTCGTCCTGGCATCCGTTTTTGCATTTGGGATCAAAAAATTTTACCTCGCCATGCACCAGTTTTTCTGACCCCCGGCATCACGCGTTTTCTTCTTCAGGCACCAAAATGCTTGATTTTTAAAAACAGCAAGCAATACCATTTTTAAGTTTGGAAATCGACCCTGCATTTCGTCCTGGCATCCGTTTTTGCATTTGGGATCAAAAAAAATTTGCCTCCCCAAGCACCAGTTTTTCTGACCCCGGCATCACGCGTTTTCTTCTTCAGGCACCAAAAAGCTTGATTTTTAAAAACAGCAAGCAATACCATTTTTAAGTTTGGAATTCTACCCCGAAACTCATCCCTGGCATGGATTTTTGCATTTGGGATCAAAAAAAATTTGCCTCCCCAGGCACCAGTTTTTCTGACCCCGGCATCACGCGTTTTCTTCTTCAGGCACGAAAAAGCTTCATTTTTAAAAACAGCAAGCAATACCATTTTTAAGGATGGAATTCGAAGCCGAATTTCGTCCTGGCATCCGTTTTTGCATTTGGGATCAAAAAATTTTACCCTCGCCAGGCACGTTTTTCTGACCCCGGCATCACGCGTTTTCTTCTTCAGGCACAAAAAGACTGATTTTTAAAAACAGCAAGCAATACCATTTTTAAGTATGGAATTCTACCCCGAAACTCATCCTGGCATGGATTTTTGCATTTGGGATCAAAAAAAATTTGCCTCCCAGGCACCATTTTTTTCTGACCCCGGCATCACGCGTTTTCTTGTTCAGGCACGAAAAAGCTTCATTTTTAAAAACAGCAAGCAATACCATTTTTAAGTATGGAATTCGACCCCGAATTTTGTCCTGGCATCCGTTTTTGCATTTGGGATCAAAAAAATTTTACCTCGCCAGGCACCAGTTTTTCTGACCCCGGCATCACGCGTTTTCTTCTTCAGGCACCAAAAAGCTTGATTTTTAAAAACAGCAAGCAATACCATTTTTAACTTTGGAAATCGACCCTGCATTTTGTCCTGGCATCCGTTTTTGCATTTGGGATCAAAAAAATTTGCCTCCCCAGGCACCAGTTTTTCTTACCCCGGCATCACGCGTTTTCTTCTTCAGGCACCCAAAATGCTTGATTTTTAAAAACAGCAAGCAATACCATTTTTAAGTTTGGAATTCTACCCTGAATCTCATCCTGCCATCCGTTTTTGCCTTTGGGATCAAAAAATTTTTGCCTACCCAGGCATCATTTTTTCTGACCCCGGCATCACGCGTTTTCTTCTTCAGGCACAAAAAGACTGATTTTTAAAAACAGCAAGCAATACCATTTTTAAGTATGGAATTCTACCCCGAAACTCATCCTGGCATGGATTTTTGCATTTGGGATCAAAAAAAATTTGCCTCCCCAGGCACCAGTTTTTCTGACCCCGGCATCACGCGTTTTCTTCTTCAGGCACGAAAAAGCTTCATTTTTAAAAACAGCAAGCAATACCATTTTTAAGTATGGAATTCGACCCCGAATTTCGTCCTGGCATCCGTTTTTGCATTTGGGATCAAAAAAATTTTACCTCGCCAGGCACCAGTTTTTCTGACCCCGGCATCACGCGTTTTCTTCTTCAGGCACCAAAATGCTTGATTTTTAAAAACAGCAAGCAATACCATTTTTAAGTTTGGAATTCGACCCGGAATTTCGTCCTGGTATCCGTTTTTGCATTTGGGATCAAAAAAATTTGCCTCCCCAGGCACCAGTTTTTCTGACCCCGGCATCACGCGTTTTCTTCTTCAGGCACCAAAATGCTTGATTTTTAAAAACAGCAAGCAATACCATTTTTAAGTTTGGAAATCGACCCTGCATTTCGTCCTGGCATCCGTTTTTGCATTTGGATCAAAAAAAATTTGCCTCCCCAAGCACCAGTTTTTCTGACCCCGGCATCACGCGATTTCTTCTTCAGGCACCAAAATGCTTGATTTTTAAAAACAGCAAGCAATACCATTTTTAAGTTTGGAATAAGACCCTGCATTTCGTCCTGGCATCCGTTTTTGCATTTGGGATCAAAAAAAATTTGCCTACCCAGGCATCATTTTTTCTGACCCCGGCATCACGTGTTTTCTTCTTCAGGCACCAAAAAGCTTGATTTTTAAAACAACAAGCAATACCATTTTTAAGTTTGGAATTCGACCCGGAATTTCGTCCTGGCATCCGTTTTTGCATTTGGGATCAAAAAAAATTTGCCTCGCCAGGCACCAGTTTTTCTGACTCCGGCATCACGCGTTTTCTTCTTCAGGCACCAAAAAGCTTGATTTTTAAAAACAGCAAGCAATACCATTTTTAAGTTTGGAATTCTACCCTGAATCTCATCCTGGCATCCGTTTTTGCCTTTGGGATCAAAAAAATTTTGCCTACCCAGGCATCATTTTTTCTGACCCCCGGCATCACGCGTTTTCTTCTTCAGGCATCAAAAAGCTTGATTTTTAAAAACAGCAAGCAATACCATTTTTAAGTTTGGAAATCGACCCCTGCATTTCGTCCTGGCATCCGTTTTGCATTTGGGATCAAAAAAAATTTGCCTCCCCAGGCACCAGTTTTTCTGACCCCGGCATCACGCGTTTTCTTCTTCAGGCACCAAAAAGCTTGATTTTTAAAAACAGCAAGTAATACCATTTTTAAGTTTGAATTCTACCCTGAATCTCATCCTGGCATCCGTTTTTGCCTTTGGGATCAAAAAATTTTTGCCTACCCAGGCATCATTTTTTCTGACCCCGGCATCACGCGTTTTCTTCTTCAGGCACAAAAAGACTGATTTTTAAAAACCAGCAAGCAATACCATTTTTAAGTATGGAATTCTACCCCGAAACTCATCCTGGCATGGATTTTTGCATTTGGGATCAAAAAAAATTTGCCTCCCCAGGCACCAGTTTTTCTGACCCCGGCATCACGCGTTTTCTTCTTCAGGCACGAAAAAGCTTCATTTTTAAAAACAGCAAGCAATACCATTTTTAAGGATGGAATTCGAAGCCGAATTTCGTCCTGGCATCCGTTTTTGCATTTGGGATCAAAAAAAATTTTACCTCGCCAGGCACGTTTTTCTGACCCCGGCATCACGCGTTTTCTTCTTCAGGCACAAAAAGACTGATTTTAAAAACAGCAAGCAATACCATTTTTAAGTATGGAATTCTACCCCGAAACTCATCCTGGCATGGATTTTTGCATTTGGGATCAAAAAAAATTTGCCTCCCCAGGCACATTTTTTTCTGACCCCGGCATCACGCGTTTTCTTGTTCAGGCACGAAAAAGCTTCATTTTTAAAAACAGCAAGCAATACCATTTTTAAGTATGGAATTCGACCCCGAATTTTGTCCTGCATCCGTTTTTGCATTTGGGATCAAAAAAATTTTACCTCGCCAGGCACCAGTTTTTCTGACCCCGGCATCACGCGTTTTCTTCTTCAGGCACCAAAAAGCTTGATTTTTAAAAACAGCAAGCAATACCATTTTTAACTTTGGAAATCGACCCTGCATTTTGTCCCTGGCATCCGTTTTTGCATTTGGGATCAAAAAAAATTTGCCTCCCCAGGCACCAGTTTTTCTGACCCCGGCATCACGCGTTTTCTTCTTCAGGCACCAAAATGCTTGATTTTTAAAAAACAGCAAGCAATACCATTTTTAAGTTTGGAATTCGACCCGGAATTTCGTCCTGGCATCCGTTTTTGCATTTGGGATCAAAAAAATTTGCCTCCCCAGGCACCAGTTTTTCTGACCCCCGGCATCACGCGTTTTCTTCTTCAGGCACCAAAATGCTTGATTTTTAAAAACAGCAAGCAATACCATTTTTAAGTTTGGAAATCGACCCTGCATTTCGTCCTGGCATCCGTTTTTGCATTTGGGATCAAAAAAAATTTGCCTCCCCAGGCACCAGTTTTTCTGACCCCGGCATCACGCGTTTTCTTCTTCAGGCACGAAAAAGCTTCATTTTTAAAAACAGCAAGCAATACCATTTTTAAGTATGGAATTCGACCCCGAATTTCGTCCTGGCATCCGTTTTTGCATTTGGGATCAAAAAATTTTACCTCGCCAGGCACCAGTTTTTCTGACCCCGGCATCACGCGTTTTCTTCTTCAGGCACCAAAAAGCTTGATTTTTAAAAACAGCAAGCAATACCATTTTTAAGTTTGGAAATCGACCCTGCATTTCGTCCTGGCATCCGTTTTGCATTTGGGATCAAAATAAATTTGCCTCCCCAGGCACCAGTTTTTCTGACCCCGGTATCACGCGTTTTCTTCTTCAGGCACCAAAATGCTTGATTTTTAAAAACAGCAAGCAATACCATTTTTAAGTTTGGAATTCGACCCGGAATTTCGTCCTGGCATCCGTTTTTGCATTTGGGATCAAAAAAAATTTGCCCTCCTCAGGCACCAGTTTTCTGACCCCGGCATCACGCGTTTTCTTCTTCAGGCACCAAAATGCTTGATTTTAAAAACAGCAAGCAATACCATTTTTAAGTTTGGAATAAGACCCTGCATTTCGTCCTGGCATCCGTTTTTGCATTTGGGATCAAAAAAAATTTGCCTACCCAGGCATCATTTTTTCTGACCCCGGCATCACGTGTTTTCTTCTTCAGGCACCTAAAAGCTTGATTTTTAAAAACAACAAGCAATACCATTTTAAGTTTGGAATTCGACCCGGAATTTCGTCCTGGCATCCGTTTTTGCATTTGGGATCAAAAAAAATTTGCCCTCGCCAGGCACCAGTTTTTCTGACCCCGGCATCACGCGTTTTCTTCTTCAGGCAACAAAAAGCTTGATTTTTAAAAAACAGCAAGCAATACCATTTTTAAGTTTGGAATTCTACCCTGAATCTCATCCTGGCATCCGTTTTTGCCTTTGGGATCAAAAAATTTTTGCCTACCCAGGCATCATTTTTTCTGACCCCGGCATCACGCGTTTTCTTCTTCAGGCACCAAAAAGCTTGATTTTTAAAAACAGCAAGCAATACCATTTTTAAGTTTGGAAATCGACCCTGCATTTCGTCCTGGCATCCGTTTTTGCATTTGGGATCAAAAAAAATTTGCCTCCCCCAGCCACCAGTTTTTCTGACCCCGGCATCACGCGTTTTCTTCTTCAGGCACCAAAAAGCTTGATTTTTAAAAACAGCAAGCCAATACCATTTTTAAGTTTGGAATTCTACCCTGAATCTCATCCTAGCATCCGTTTTTGCCTTTGGGATCAAAAAATTTTTGCCTACCAGGCATCATTTTTTCTGACCCCGGCATCACGCGTTTTCTTCTTCAGGCACAAAAAGACTGATTTTTAAAAACAGCAAGCAATACCATTTTTAAGTTTGGAATTCTACCCCGAAACTCATCCTGGCATGGATTTTTGCATTTGGGATCAAAAAAAATTTGCCTCCCCAGGCACCAGTTTTTCTGACCCCGGCATCACGCGTTTTCTTCTTCAGGCACGAAAAAGCTTCATTTTTAAAAACAGCAAGCAATACCATTTTTAAGGACGGAATTCGACCCCGAATTTCGTCCTGGCATCCGTTTTTGCATTTGGGATCAAAAAATTTTACCTCGCCAGGCACCAGTTTTTCTGACCCCGGCATCACGCGTTTTCTTCTTCAGGCACCAAAAAGCTTGATTTTTAAAAACAGCAAGCAATACCATTTTTAAGTTTGGAAATCGACCCGGAATTTCGTCCTGGCATCCGTTTTTGCACTTGGGATCAAAAAAAATTTGCCTCCCCAGGCACCAGTTTTTCTGACCCCGGCATCACGCGTTTTCTTCTTCAGGCACCAAAAAGCTTGATTTTTAAAAACAGCAAGCAATACCATTTTTAAGTTTGGAATTCTACCCTGAATCTCATCCTGGCATCCGTTTTTGCCTTTGGGATCAAAAAATTTTTGCCTACCCAGGCATCATTTTTTCTGACCCCGGCATCACGCGTTTTCTTCTTCAGGCACAAAAAGACTGATTTTAAAAACAGCAAGCAATACCATTTTTAAGTATGGAATTCTACCCCCGAAACTCATCCTGGCATGGATTTTTGCATTTGGGATCAAAAAAAATTTGCCTCTCCAGGCACCAGTTTTTCTGACCCCGGCATCACGCGTTTTCTTCTTCAGGCACGAAAAAGCTTCATTTTTAAAAACAGCAAGCAATACCATTTTTAAGGACGGAATTCGACCCCGAATTTCGTCCTGGCATCCGTTTTTGCATTTGGGATCAAAAAAATTTTACCTCGCCAGGCACCAGTTTTTCTGACCCCGGCATCACGCGTTTTCTTCTTCAGGCACCAAAAAGCTTGATTTTTAAAAACAGCAAGCAATACCATTTTTAAGTTTGGAAATCGACCCGGAATTTCGTCCTGGCATCCGTTTTTGCACTTGGGATCAAAAAAAATTTGCCTCCCCAGGCACCAGTTTTTCTGACCCCGGCATCACGCGTTTTCTTCTTCAGGCACCAAAAAGCTTGATTTTTAAAAACAGCAAGCAATACCATTTTTAAGTTTGGAATTCTACCCTGAATCTCATCCTGGCATCCGTTTTTGCCTTTGGGATCAAAAAATTTTTGCCTACCCAGGCATCATTTTTTCTCACCCCGGCATCACGCGTTTTCTTCTTCAGGCACAAAAAGACTGATTTTTAAAAACAGCAAGCAATACCATTTTTAAGGATGGAATTCGACCCGAATTTCATCCTTAAAAATGGTATTGCTTGCTGTTTTTAAAAATCAGTCTTTTTGTGCCTGAAGAAGAAAACGCGTGATGCCGGGGGGTGAGAAAAAATGATGCCTGGGTAGGCAAAAATTTTTTGATCCCAAAGGCAAAAACGGATGCCAGGATGAGATTCAGGGTAGAATTCCAAACTTAAAAATGGTATTGCTTGCTGTTTTTAAAAATCAAGCTTTTTGGTGCCTGAAGAAGAAAACGCGTGATGCCGGGGTCAGAAAAACTGGTGCCTGGGGAGGCAAATTTTTTTTGATCCCAAGTGCAAAAACGGATGCCAGGACGAAATTCCGGGGTCGATTTCCAAACTTAAAAATGGTATTGCTTGCTGTTTTAAAAATCAAGCTTTTTGGTGCCTGAAGAAGAAAACGCGTGATGCCGGGGGTCAGAAAAACTGGTGCCTGGCGAGGTAAAATTTTTTTGATCCCAAATGCAAAAACGGATGCCAGGACGAAATTCGGGGTCGAATTCCGTCCTTAAAAATGGTATTGCTTGCTGTTTTTAAAAATGAAGCTTTTTCGTGCCTGAAGAAGAAAACGCGTGATGCCGGGGTCAGAAAAACTGGTGCCTGGAGAGGCAAATTTTTTTTGATCCCAAATGCAAAAATCCATGCCAGGATGAGTTTCGGGGTAGAATTCCATACTTAAAAATGGTATTGCTTGCTGTTTTTAAAAATCAGTCTTTTTGTGCCTGAAGAAGAAAACGCGTGATGCCGGGGTCAGAAAAAATGATGCCTGGGTAGGCAAAAATTTTTTGATCCCAAAGGCAAAAACGGATGCCAGGATGAGATTCAGGGTAGAATTCCAAACTTAAAAATGGTATTGCTTGCTGTTTTTAAAAATCAAGCTTTTTGGTGCCTGAAGAAGAAAACGCGTGATGCCGGGGTCAGAAAAACTGGTGCCTGGGGAGGCAAATTTTTTTTGATCCCAAGTGCAAAAACGGATGCCAGGACGAAATTCCGGGTCGATTTCCAAACTTAAAAATGGTATTGCTTGCTGTTTTTAAAAATCAAGCTTTTTGGTGCCTGAAGAAGAAAACGCGTGATGCCGGGGTCAGAAAAACTGGTGCCTGGCGAGGTAAAATTTTTTTGATCCCAAATGCAAAAACGGATGCCAGGACGAAATTCGGGGTCGAATTCCGTCCTTAAAAATGGTATTGCTTGCTGTTTTTAAAAATGAAGCTTTTTCGTGCCTGAAGAAGAAAACGCGTGATGCCGGGGTCAGAAAAACTGGTGCCTGGGGAGGCAAATTTTTTTTGATCCCAAATGCAAAAATCCATGCCAGGATGAGTTTCGGGGTAGAATTCCAAACTTAAAAATGGTATTGCTTGCTGTTTTTAAAAATCAGTCTTTTTGTGCCTGAAGAAGAAAACGCGTGATGCCGGGGTCAGAAAAAATGATGCCTGGGTAGGCAAAAATTTTTTGATCCCAAAGGCAAAAACGGATGCTAGGATGAGATTCAGGGTAGAATTCCAAACTTAAAAATGGTATTGCTTGCTGTTTTTAAAAATCAAGCTTTTTGGTGCCTGAAGAAGAAAACGCGTGATGCCGGGGTCAGAAAAACTGGTGGCTGGGGAGGCAAATTTTTTTTGATCCCAAATGCAAAAACGGATGCCAGGACGAAATGCAGGGTCGATTTCCAAACTTAAAAATGGTATTGCTTGCTGTTTTTAAAAATCAAGCTTTTTGGTGCCTGAAGAAGAAAACGCGTGATGCCGGGGTCAGAAAAAATGATGCCTGGGTAGGCAAAAATTTTTTGATCCCAAAGGCAAAAACGGATGCCAGGATGAGATTCAGGGTAGAATTCCAAACTTAAAAATGGTATTGCTTGCTGTTTTTAAAAATCAAGCTTTTTGTTGCCTGAAGAAGAAAACGCGTGATGCCGGGGTCAGAAAAACTGGTGCCTGGCGAGGCAAATTTTTTTTGATCCCAAATGCAAAAACGGATGCCAGGACGAAATTCCGGGTCGAATTCCAAACTTAAAAATGGTATTGCTTGTTGTTTTTAAAAATCAAGCTTTTAGGTGCCTGAAGAAGAAAACACGTGATGCCGGGGTCAGAAAAAATGATGCCTGGGTAGGCAAATTTTTTTTGATCCCAAATGCAAAAACGGATGCCAGGACGAAATGCAGGGTCTTATTCCAAACTTAAAAATGGTATTGCTTGCTGTTTTTAAAAATCAAGCATTTTGGTGCCTGAAGAAGAAAACGCGTGATGCCGGGGTCAGAAAAACTGGTGCCTGAGGAGGCAAATTTTTTTTGATCCCAAATGCAAAAACGGATGCCAGGACGAAATTCCGGGTCGAATTCCAAACTTAAAAATGGTATTGCTTGCTGTTTTTAAAAATCAAGCATTTTGGTGCCTGAAGAAGAAAACGCGTGATACCGGGGTCAGAAAAACTGGTGCCTGGGGAGGCAAATTTATTTTGATCCCAAATGCAAAAACGGATGCCAGGACGAAATGCAGGGTCGATTTCCAAACTTAAAAATGGTATTGCTTGCTGTTTTTAAAAATCAAGCTTTTTGGTGCCTGAAGAAGAAAACGCGTGATGCCGGGGTCAGAAAAACTGGTGCCTGGCGAGGTAAAATTTTTTTGATCCCAAATGCAAAAACGGATGCCAGGACGAAATTCGGGGTCGAATTCCATACTTAAAAATGGTATTGCTTGCTGTTTTTAAAAATGAAGCTTTTTCGTGCCTGAAGAAGAAAACGCGTGATGCCGGGGTCAGAAAAACTGGTGCCTGGGGAGGCAAATTTTTTTTGATCCCAAATGCAAAAACGGATGCCAGGACGAAATGCAGGGTCGATTTCCAAACTTAAAAATGGTATTGCTTGCTGTTTTTAAAAATCAAGCATTTTGGTGCCTGAAGAAGAAAACGCGTGATGCCGGGGTCAGAAAAACTGGTGCCTGGGGAGGCAAATTTTTTTTGATCCCAAATGCAAAAACGGATGCCAGGACGAAATTCCGGGTCGAATTCCAAACTTAAAAATGGTATTGCTTGCTGTTTTTAAAAATCAAGCATTTTGGTGCCTGAAGAAGAAAACGCGTGATGCCGGGGTCAGAAAAACTGGTGCCTGGGGAGGCAAATTTTTTTTGATCCCAAATGCAAAAACGGATGCCAGGACAAAATGCAGGGTCGATTTCCAAAGTTAAAAATGGTATTGCTTGCTGTTTTTAAAAATCAAGCTTTTTGGTGCCTGAAGAAGAAAACGCGTGATGCCGGGGTCAGAAAAACTGGTGCCTGGCGAGGTAAAATTTTTTTGATCCCAAATGCAAAAACGGATGCCAGGACAAAATTCGGGGTCGAATTCCATACTTAAAAATGGTATTGCTTGCTGTTTTTAAAAATGAAGCTTTTTCGTGCCTGAACAAGA
Source organism: Hydrophis major (assembly GCA_033807585.1). NCBI lineage: Eukaryota > Metazoa > Chordata > Lepidosauria > Squamata > Elapidae > Hydrophis > Hydrophis major. The sequence continues at coordinate 22,596,140 of CM066338.1, forward strand.
AAACGCGTGATGCCGGGGTCAGAAAAAAATGGTGCCTGGGGAGGCAAATTTTTTTTGATCCCAAATGCAAAAATCCATGCCAGGATGAGTTTCGGGGTAGAATTCCATACTTAAAAATGGTATTGCTTGCTGTTTTTAAAAATCAGTCTTTTTGTGCCTGAAGAAGAAAACGCGTGATGCCGGGGTCAGAAAAACGTGCCTGGCGAGGTAAAATTTTTTTGATCCCAAATGCAAAAACGGATGCCAGGACGAAATTCGGCTTCGAATTCCATCCTTAAAAATGGTATTGCTTGCTGTTTTTAAAAATGAAGCTTTTTCGTGCCTGAAGAAGAAAACGCGTGATGCCGGGGTCAGAAAAACTGGTGCCTGGGGAGGCAAATTTTTTTTGATCCCAAATGCAAAAATCCATGCCAGGATGAGTTTCGGGGTAGAATTCCATACTTAAAAATGGTATTGCTTGCTGTTTTTAAAAATCAGTCTTTTTGTGCCTGAAGAAGAAAACGCGTGATGCCGGGGTCAGAAAAAATGATGCCTGGGTAGGCAAAAATTTTTTGATCCCAAAGGCAAAAACGGATGCCAGGATGAGATTCAGGGTAGAATTCCAAACTTAAAAATGGTATTACTTGCTGTTTTTAAAAATCAAGCTTTTTGGTGCCTGAAGAAGAAAACGCGTGATGCCGGGGTCAGAAAAACTGGTGCCTGGGGAGGCAAATTTTTTTTGATCCCAAATGCAAAAACGGATGCCAGGACGAAATGCAGGGTCGATTTCCAAACTTAAAAATGGTATTGCTTGCTGTTTTTAAAAATCAAGCTTTTTGATGCCTGAAGAAGAAAACGCGTGATGCCGGGGTCAGAAAAAATGATGCCTGGGTAGGCAAAATTTTTTTGATCCCAAAGGCAAAAACGGATGCCAGGATGAGATTCAGGGTAGAATTCCAAACTTAAAAATGGTATTGCTTGCTGTTTTTAAAAATCAAGCTTTTTGGTGCCTGAAGAAGAAAACGCGTGATGCCGGAGTCAGAAAAACTGGTGCCTGGCGAGGCAAATTTTTTTTGATCCCAAATGCAAAAACGGATGCCAGGACGAAATTCCGGGTCGAATTCCAAACTTAAAAATGGTATTGCTTGTTGTTTTTAAAAATCAAGCTTTTTGGTGCCTGAAGAAGAAAACACGTGATGCCGGGGTCAGAAAAAATGATGCCTGGGTAGGCAAATTTTTTTTGATCCCAAATGCAAAAACGGATGCCAGGACGAAATGCAGGGTCTTATTCCAAACTTAAAAATGGTATTGCTTGCTGTTTTTAAAAATCAAGCATTTTGGTGCCTGAAGAAGAAATCGCGTGATGCCGGGGTCAGAAAAACTGGTGCTTGGGGAGGCAAATTTTTTTTGATCCCAAATGCAAAAACGGATGCCAGGACGAAATGCAGGGTCGATTTCCAAACTTAAAAATGGTATTGCTTGCTGTTTTTAAAAATCAAGCATTTTGGTGCCTGAAGAAGAAAACGCGTGATGCCGGGGTCAGAAAAACTGGTGCCTGGGGAGGCAAATTTTTTTTGATCCCAAATGCAAAAACGGATACCAGGACGAAATTCCGGGTCGAATTCCAAACTTAAAAATGGTATTGCTTGCTGTTTTTAAAAATCAAGCATTTTGGTGCCTGAAGAAGAAAACGCGTGATGCCGGGGTCAGAAAAACTGGTGCCTGGCGAGGTAAAATTTTTTTGATCCCAAATGCAAAAACGGATGCCAGGACGAAATTCGGGGTCGAATTCCATACTTAAAAATGGTATTGCTTGCTGTTTTTAAAAATGAAGCTTTTTCGTGCCTGAAGAAGAAAACGCGTGATGCCGGGGTCAGAAAAACTGGTGCCTGGGGAGGCAAATTTTTTTTGATCCCAAATGCAAAAATCCATGCCAGGATGAGTTTCGGGGTAGAATTCCATACTTAAAAATGGTATTGCTTGCTGTTTTTAAAAATCAGTCTTTTTGTGCCTGAAGAAGAAAACGCGTGATGCCGGGGTCAGAAAAAATGATGCCTGGGTAGGCAAAAATTTTTTGATCCCAAAGGCAAAAACGGATGGCAGGATGAGATTCAGGGTAGAATTCCAAACTTAAAAATGGTATTGCTTGCTGTTTTTAAAAATCAAGCATTTTGGTGCCTGAAGAAGAAAACGCGTGATGCCGGGGTAAGAAAAACTGGTGCCTGGGGAGGCAAATTTTTTTTGATCCCAAATGCAAAAACGGATGCCAGGACAAAATGCAGGGTCGATTTCCAAAGTTAAAAATGGTATTGCTTGCTGTTTTTAAAAATCAAGCTTTTTGGTGCCTGAAGAAGAAAACGCGTGATGCCGGGGTCAGAAAAACTGGTGCCTGGCGAGGTAAAATTTTTTTGATCCCAAATGCAAAAACGGATGCCAGGACAAAATTCGGGGTCGAATTCCATACTTAAAAATGGTATTGCTTGCTGTTTTTAAAAATGAAGCTTTTTCGTGCCTGAACAAGAAAACGCGTGATGCCGGGGTCAGAAAAAAATGGTGCCTGGGGAGGCAAATTTTTTTTGATCCCAAATGCAAAAATCCATGCCAGGATGAGTTTCGGGGTAGAATTCCATACTTAAAAATGGTATTGCTTGCTGTTTTTAAAAATCAGTCTTTTTGTGCCTGAAGAAGAAAACGCGTGATGCCGGGGTCAGAAAAACGTGCCTGGCGAGGTAAAATTTTTTTGATCCCAAATGCAAAAACGGATGCCAGGACGAAATTCGGCTTCGAATTCCATCCTTAAAAATGGTATTGCTTGCTGTTTTTAAAAATGAAGCTTTTTCGTGCCTGAAGAAGAAAACGCGTGATGCCGGGGTCAGAAAAACTGGTGCCTGGGGAGGCAAATTTTTTTTGATCCCAAATGCAAAAATCCATGCCAGGATGAGTTTCGGGGTAGAATTCCAAACTTAAAAATGGTATTGCTTGCTGTTTTTAAAAATCAAGCTTTTTGGTGCCTGAAGAAGAAAACGCGTGATGCCGGGGTCAGAAAAACTGGTGCTTGGGGAGGCAAATTTTTTTTGATCCCAAATGCAAAAACGGATGCCAGGACGAAATGCAGGGTCGATTTCCAAACTTAAAAATGGTATTGCTTGCTGTTTTTAAAAATCAAGCATTTTGGTGCCTGAAGAAGAAAACGCGTGATGCCGGGGTCAGAAAAACTGGTGCATGGCGAGGTAAAATTTTTTGATCCCAAATGCAAAAACGGATGCCAGGACGAAATTCGGGGTCGAATTCCATCCTTAAAAATGTTATTGCTTGCTGTTTTTAAAAATGAAGCTTTTTCGTGCCTGAAGAAGAAAACGCGTGATGCTGGGGTCAGAAAAACTGGTGCCTGGGGAGGCAAAATTTTTTTGATCCCAAATGCAAAAACGGATGCCAGGACGAAATGCAGGGTCGATTTCCAAACTTAAAAATGGTATTGCTTGCTGTTTTTAAAAATCAAGCATTTTGGTGCCTGAAGAAGAAAATGCGTGATGCCGGGGTTAGAAAAACTGGTGCCTGGGGAGGCAAATTTTTTTTGATCCCAAATGCAAAAACGGATGTCAGGACGAAATGCAGGGTTGATTTCCAAACTTAAAAATGTTATTGCTTGCTGTTTTTAAAAATGAAGCTTTTTCGTGCCTGAAGAAGAAAACGCGTGATGCCGGGGTCAGAAAAACTGGTGCCTGGGGAGGCAAATTTTTTTTGATCCCAAATGCAAAAATCCATGCCAGGATGAGTTTCGGGGTAGAATTCCATACTTAAAAATGGTATTGCTTGCTGTTTTTAAAAATCAGTCTTTTTGTGCCTGAAGAAGAAAACGCGTGATGCCGGGGTCAGAAAAACTGGTGCTTGGGGAGGCAAATTTTTTTTGATCCCAAATGCAAAAACGGATGCAAGGACGAAATGCAGGGTCGATTTCCAAACTTAAAAATGGTATTGCTTGCTGTTTTTAAAAATCAAGCATTTTGGTGCCTGAAGAAGAAAACGCGTGATGCCAGGGTCAGAAAAACTGGTGCCTGGGGAGGCAAATTTTTTTTGATCCCAAATGCAAAAACGGATGCCAGGACGAAATGCAGGGTCGATTTCCAAACTTAAAAATGGTATTGCTTGCTGTTTTTAAAAATCAAGCTTTTTGGTGCCTGAAGAAGAAAACGCGTGATGCCGGCGTCAGAAAAACTGGTGCCTGGCGAGGTAAAATTTTTTTGATCCCAAATACAAAAACGGATGCCAGGACGAAATTCGGGGTCGAATTCCATCCTTAAAAATGGTATTGCTTGCTGTTTTTAAAAATGAAGCTTTTTCGTGCCTGAAGAAGAAAACGCGTGATGCCGGGGTCAGAAAAACTGGTGCCTGGGGAGGCAAATTTTTTTTGATCCCAAATGCAAAAATCCATGCCAGGATGAGTTTCAGGGTAGAATTCCAAACTTAAAAATGGTATTGCTTGCTGTTTTTAAAAATCAAGCTTTTTGGTGCCTGAAGAAGAAAACGTGTGATGCCGGGGTCAGAAAAACTGGTGCCTGGGGAGGCAAATTTTTTTTGATCCCAAATGCAAAAATCCATGCCAGGATGAGTTTCGGGGTAGAATTCCATACTTAAAAATGGTATTGCTTGCTGTTTTTAAAAATCAGTCTTTTTGTGCCTGAAGAAGAAAACGCGTGATGCCGGGGTCAGAAAAACTGGTGCCTGGGGAGGCAAATTTTTTTTGATCCCAAATGCAAAAACGGATGCCAGGATGAAATTCCGGGTCGAATTCCAAACTTAAAAATGGTATTGCTTGCTGTTTTTAAAAATCAAGCTTTTTGGTGCCTGAAGAAGAAAACACGTGATGCCGGGGTCAGAAAAACTGGTGCCTGGGGAGGCAAATTTTTTTTGATCACAAATGCAAAAATGGATGCCAGGACGAAATGCAGGGTCAATTTCCAAACTTAAAAATGGTATTGCTTGCTGTTTTTAAAAATCAAGCATTTTGGTGCCTGAAGAAGAAAACGCGTGATGCCGGGGTCAGAAAAACTGGTGCCTGGGGAGGCAAATTTTTTTTGATCCCAAATGCAAAAACGGATGCCAGGACGAAATTCCGGGTCGAATTCCAAACTTAAAAATGGTATTGCTTGCTGTTTTTAAAAATCAAGCTTTTTGGTGCCTGAAGAAGAAAACGCGTGATGCCGGGGTCAGAAATACTGGTGCCTGGGGAGGCAAATTTTTTTTGATCCCAAATGCAAAAACGGATGCCAGGATGAGTTTCGGGGTAGAATTCCATACTTAAAAATGGTATTGCTTGCTGTTTTTAAAAATCAAGCTTTTTGGTGCCTGAAGAAGAAATCGCGTGATGCCGGGGTCAGAAAAACTGGTGCCTGGGAAGGCAAATTTCTTTTGATCCCAAATGCAAAAACGGATGCCAGGATGAGTTTCGGGGTAGAATTCCATGCTTAAAAATGGTATTGCTTGCTGTTTTTAAAAATCAGTCTTTTTGTGCCTGAAGAAGAAAACGCGTGATGCCGGGGTCAGAAAAAATGATGCCTGGGTAGGCAAAAATTTTTTGATCCCAAAGGCAAAAACGGATGCCAGGATGAGATTCAGGGTAGAATTCCAAACTTAAAAATGGTATTGCTTGCTGTTTTTAAAAATCAAGCTTTTTGGTGTCTGAAGAAGAAAACGCGTGATGCCGGGGTCAGAAAAACTGGTGCCTGGGGAGGCAAATTTTTTTTGATCCCAAATGCAAAAACGGATGCCAGGACGAAATTCGGGGTCGAATTCCATCCTTAAAAATGGTATTGCTTGCTGTTTTTAAAAATCAGTCTTTTTGTGCCTGAAGAAGAAATCGCGTCATGCCGGGGTCAGAAAAACTGGTGCCTGGGGAGGCAAATTTTTTTTGATCCCAAATGCAAAAATCCATGCCAGGATGAGTTTCGGGGTAGAATTCCATACTTAAAAATGGTATTGCTTGCTGTTTTTAAAAATCAGTCTTTTTGTGCCTGAAGAAGAAAACGCGTGATGCCGGGGTCAGAAAAAATGATGCCTGGGTAGGCAAAAAATTTTTGATCCCAAAGGCAAAAACGGATGCCAGGATGAGATTCAGGGTAGAATTCCAAACTTTAAAATGGTATTGCTTGCTGTTTTTAAAAATCAAGCTTTTTGGTGTCTGAAGAAGAAAACGCGTGATGCCGGGGTCAGAAAAACTGGTGCCTGGGGAGGCAAATTTTTTTTGATCCCAAATGCAAAAACGGATGCCAGGACGAAATGCAGGGTCGATTTCCAAACTTAAAAGTGGTATTGCTTGCTGTTTTTAAAAATCAAGCATTTTGGTGCCTGAAGAAGAAAACGCGTGATGCCGGGGTCAGAAAAACTGGTGCCTGGGGAGGCAAATTTTTTTTGATCCCAAATGCAAAAACGGATGCCAGGACGAAATTCCGGGTCGAATTCCAAACTTAAAAATGGAATTGCTTGCTGTTTTTAAAAATCAAGCTTTTTGGTGCCTGAAGAAGAAAACGCGTGATGCCGGGGTCAGAAAAACTGGTGCCTGGGGAGGCAAATTTTTTTTGATCCCAAATGCAAAAACGGATGCCAGGACGAAATTCCGGGTCGAATTCCAAACTTAAAAATGGTATTGCTTGCTGTTTTTAAAAATCAAGCATTTTGGTGCCTGAAGAAGAAAACGCGTGATGCCGGGGTCAGAAAAACTGGTGCCTGGGGAGGCAAATTTTTTTTGATCCCAAATGCAAAAACGGATGCCAGGACGAAATGCAGGGTCGATTTCCAAACTTAAAAATGGTATTGCTTGCTGTTTTTAAAAATCAAGCTTTTTGGTGCCTGAAGAAGAAAACGCGTGATGCCGGGGTCAGAAAAACTGGTGCCTGGGGAGGCAAAATTTTTTGATCCCAAATGCAAAAACGGATGCCAGGACGAAATTCGGGGTCGAATTCCATACTTAAAAATTGTATTGCTTGCTGTTTTTAAAAATGAAGCTTTTTCGTGCCTGAAGAAGAAAACACGTGATGCCGGGGTCAGAAAAACTGGTGCCTGGGGAGGCAAATTTTTTTTGATCCCAAATGCAAAAATCCATGCCAGGATGAGTTTCGGGGTAGAATTCCATACTTAAAAATGGTATTGCTTGCTGTTTTTAAAAATCAGTCTTTTTGTGCCTGAAGAAGAAAACGCGTGATGCCGGGGTCAGAAAAAATGATGCCTGGGTAGGCAAAAATTTTTTGATCCCAAAGGCAAAAACGGATGCCAGGATGAGATTCAGGGTAGAATTCCAATCTTAAAAATGGTATTGCTTGCTGTTTTTAAAAATCAAGCATTTTGGTGCCTGAAGAAGAAAATGCGTGATGCCGGGGTCAGAAAAACTGGTGCCTGGGGAGGCAAATTTTTTTTGATCCCAAATGCAAAAACGGATGCCAGGACGAAATTCCGGGTTGAATTCCAAACTTTAAAATGGTATTGCTTGCTGTTTTTAAAAATCAAGCATTTTGGTGCCTGAAGAAGAAAACGCGTGATGCCGGGGTGAGAAAAACTGGTTCCTGGGTAGGCAAATTTTTTTTGATCCCAAATGCAAAAACGGATGCCAGGACGAAATGCAGGGTCGATTTCCAAACTTAAAAATGGTATTGCTTGCTGTTTTTAAAAATCAAGCTTTTTGGTGCCTGAAGAAGAAAACGCGTGATGCCGGGGTCAGAAAAACTGGTGCCTGGCGAGGTAAAATTTTTTTGATCCCAAAGGCAAAAACGGATGCCAGGATGAGATTCGGGGTAGAATTCCAAACTTAAAAATGGTATTGCTTGCTGTTTTAAAAATCAAGCTTTTTGGTGCCTGAAGAAGAAAACGCGTGATGCCGGGGTCAGAAAAACTGGTGCCTGGGGAGGCAAATTTTTTTTGATCCCAAATGCAAAAACGGATGCCAGGACGAAATTCTGGGTCGAATTCCAAACTTAAAAATGGTATTGCTTGCTTTTTTTAAAAATCAAACTTTTAGGTGCCTGAAGAAGAGAACACGTGATGCCGGGGTCAGAAAAACTGGTGCCTGGGGAGGTAAAATTTTTTTGATCCCAAATGCAAAAACGGATGCCAGGAAGAAATTCGGGGTCAAATTCCAATCTTAAAAATGGTATTGCTTGCTGTTTTTAAAAATCAAGCTTTTTGGTGCCTAAAGAAGAAAACGCGTGATGCCGGGGTCAGAAAAAATGATGCCTGGGGAGGCAAATTTTTTTTGATCCCAAATGCAAAAACGGATGCCAGGACGAAATGCTGGGTCGATTTCCAAACTTAAAAATGGTATTGCTTGCTGTTTTTAAAAATCAAGCATTTTGGTGCCTGAAGAAGAAAACGCGTGATGCCGGGGTCAGAAAAACTGGTGCCTGGGGAGGCAAATTTTTTTTGATCCCAAATGCAAAAATCCATGCCAGGATGAGTTTCGGGGTAGAATTCCATACTTAAAAATGGTATTGCTTGCTGTTTTTAAAAATCAGTCTTTTTGTGCCTGAAGAAGAAAACGCGTGATGCCGGGGTCAGAAAAACTGGTGCCTGGCGAGGTAAAATTTTTTTGATCCCAAATGCAAAAACGGATGCCAGGACGAAATGCAGGGTCGATTTCCAAACTTAAAAATGATATTGCTTGCTGTTTTTAAAAATCAAGCTTTTTGGTGCCTGAAGAAGAAAACGCGTGATGCCGGGGTCAGAAAAACTGGTGCCTGGCGAGGTAAAATTTTTTTGATCCCAAATGCAAAAACGGATGCCAGGACGAAATTCGGGGTCGAATTCCGTCCTTAAAAATGGTATTGCTTGCTGTTTTTAAAAATGAAGCTTTTTCGTGCCTGAAGAAGAAAACGCGTGATGCCGGGGTCAGAAAAACTGGTGCCTGGGGAGGCAAATTTTTTTTGATCCCAAATGCAAAAATCCATGCCAGGATGAGTTTCGGGGTAGAATTCCATACTTAAAAATGGTATTGCTTGCTGTTTTTAAAAATCAGTCTTTTTGTGCCTGAAGAAGAAAACGCGTGATGCCGGGGTCAGAAAAAATGATGCCTGGGTAGGCAAAAATTTTTTGATCCCAAAGGCAAAAACGGATGCCAGGATGAGATTCAGGGTAGAATTCCAAACTTAAAAATGGTATTGCTTGCTGTTTTTAAAAATCAAGCTTTTTGGTGCCTGAAGAAGAAAACGCGTGATGCCGGGGTCAGAAAAACTGGTGGCTGGGGAGGCAAATTTTTTTTGATCCCAAATGCAAAAACGGATGCCAGGACGAAATGCAGGGTCGATTTCCAAACTTAAAAATGGTATTGCTTGCTGTTTTTAAAAATCAAGCTTTTTGGTGCCTGAAGAAGAAAACGCGTGATGCCGGGGTCAGAAAAAATGATGCCTGGGTAGGCAAAATTTTTTTGATCCCAAAGGCAAAAACGGATGCCAGGATGAGATTCAGGGTAGAATTCCAAACTTAAAAACGGTATTGCTTGCTGTTTTTAAAAATCAAGCTTTTTGGTGCCTGAAGAAGAAAACGCGTGATGCCGGGGTCAGAAAAACTGGTGCCTGGCGAGGCAAATTTTTTTTGATCCCAAATGCAAAAACGGATGCCAGGACGAAATTCCGGGTCGAATTCCAAACTTAAAAATGGTATTGCTTGTTGTTTTTAAAAATCAAGCTTTTTGGTGCCTGAAGAAGAAAACACGTGATGCCGGGGTCAGAAAAAATGATGCCTGGGTAGGCAAAATTTTTTTGATCCCAAAGGCAAAAACGGATGCCAGGATGAGATTCAGGGTAGAATTCCAAACTTAAAAATGGTATTGCTTGCTGTTTTTAAAAATCAAGCTTTTTGGTGCCTGAAGAAGAAAACGCGTGATGCCGGGGTCAGAAAAACTGGTGCCTGGCGAGGCAAATTTTTTTTGATCCCAAATGCAAAAACGGATGCCAGGACGAAATTCCGGGTCGAATTCCAAACTTAAAAATGGTATTGCTTGTTGTTTTTAAAAATCAAGCTTTTTGGTGCCTGAAGAAGAAAACACGTGATGCCGGGGTCAGAAAAAATGATGCCTGGGTAGGCAAATTTTTTTTGATCCCAAATGCAAAAACGGATGCCAGGACGAAATGCAGGGTCTTATTCCAAACTTTAAAATGGTATTGCTTGCTGTTTTTAAAAATCAAGCATTTTGGTGCCTGAAGAAGAAATCGCGTGATGCCGGGGTCAGAAAAACTGGTGCCTGGGGAGGCAAATTTTTTTTGATCCCAAATGCAAAAACGGATGCCAGGACGAAATTCCGGGTCGAATTCCAAACTTAAAAATGGTATTGCTTGCTGTTTTTAAAAATCAAGCATTTTGGTGCCTGAAGAAGAAAACGCGTGATGCCGGGGTCAGAAAAACTGGTGCCTGGCGAGGTAAAATTTTTTTGATCCCAAATGCAAAAACGGATGCCAGGATGAGTTTCGGGGTAGAATTCCATACTTAAAAATGGTATTGCTTGCTGTTTTTAAAAATCAGTCTATTTGTGCCTGAAGAAGAAAACGCGTGATGCCGGGGTCAGAAAAAATGATGCCTGGGTAGGCAAAAATTTTTTGATCCCAAAGGCAAAAACGGATGCCAGGATGAGATTCAGGGTAGAATTCCAAACTTAAAAATGGTATTGCTTGCTGTTTTTAAAAATCAAGCTTTTTGGTGCCTGAAGAAGAAAACGCGTGATGCCGGGGTCAGAAAAACTGGTGGCTGGGGAGGCAAATTTTTTTTGATCCCAAATGCAAAAACGGATGCCAGGACGAAATGCAGGGTCGATTTCCAAACTTAAAAATGGTATTGCTTGCTGTTTTTAAAAATCAAGCTTTTTGGTGCCTGAAGAAGAAAACGCGTGATGCCGGGGTCAGAAAAAATGATGCCTGGGTAGGCAAAATTTTTTTGATCCCAAAGGCAAAAACGGATGCCAGGATGAGATTCAGGGTAGAATTCCAAACTTAAAAACGGTATTGCTTGCTGTTTTTAAAAATCAAGCTTTTTGGTGCCTGAAGAAGAAAACGCGTGATGCCGGGGTCAGAAAAACTGGTGCCTGGCGAGGCAAATTTTTTTTGATCCCAAATGCAAAAACGGATGCCAGGACGAAATTCCGGGTCGAATTCCAAACTTAAAAATGGTATTGCTTGTTGTTTTTAAAAATCAAGCTTTTTGGTGCCTGAAGAAGAAAACACGTGATGCCGGGGTCAGAAAAAATGATGCCTGGGTAGGCAAAATTTTTTTGATCCCAAAGGCAAAAACGGATGCCAGGATGAGATTCAGGGTAGAATTCCAAACTTAAAAATGGTATTGCTTGCTGTTTTTAAAAATCAAGCTTTTTGGTGCCTGAAGAAGAAAACGCGTGATGCCGGGGTCAGAAAAACTGGTGCCTGGCGAGGCAAATTTTTTTTGATCCCAAATGCAAAAACGGATGCCAGGACGAAATTCCGGGTCGAATTCCAAACTTAAAAATGGTATTGCTTGTTGTTTTTAAAAATCAAGCTTTTTGGTGCCTGAAGAAGAAAACACGTGATGCCGGGGTCAGAAAAAATGATGCCTGGGTAGGCAAATTTTTTTTGATCCCAAATGCAAAAACGGATGCCAGGACGAAATGCAGGGTCTTATTCCAAACTTAAAAATGGTATTGCTTGCTGTTTTTAAAAATCAAGCATTTTGGTGCCTGAAGAAGAAATCGCGTGATGCCGGGGTCAGAAAAACTGGTGCCTGGGGAGGCAAATTTTTTTTGATCCCAAATGCAAAAACGGATGCCAGGACGAAATTCCGGGTCGAATTCCAAACTTAAAAATGGTATTGCTTGCTGTTTTTAAAAATCAAGCATTTTGGTGCCTGAAGAAGAAAACGCGTGATGCCGGGGTCAGAAAAACTGGTGCCTGGCGAGGTAAAATTTTTTTGATCCCAAATGCAAAAACGGATGCCAGGATGAGTTTCGGGGTAGAATTCCATACTTAAAAATGGTATTGCTTGCTGTTTTTAAAAATCAGTCTTTTTGTGCCTGAAGAAGAAAACGCGTGATGCCGGGGTCAGAAAAAATGATGCCTGGGTAGGCAAAAATTTTTTGATCCCAAAGGCAAAAACGGATGCCAGGATGAGATTCAGGGTAGAATTCCAAACTTAAAAATGGTATTGCTTGCTGTTTTTAAAAATCAAGCTTTTTGGTGCCTGAAGAAGAAAACGCGTGATGCCGGGGTCAGAAAAACTGGTGGCTGGGGAGGCAAATTTTTTTTTATCCCAAATGCAAAAACGGATGCCAGGACGAAATGCAGGGTCGATTTCCAAACTTAAAAATGGTATTGCTTGCTGTTTTTAAAAATCAAGCTTTTTGGTGCCTGAAGAAGAAAACGCGTGATGCCGGGGTCAGAAAAAATGATGCCTGGGTAGGCAAAATTTTTTTGATCCCAAAGGCAAAAACGGATGCCAGGATGAGATTCAGGGTAGAATTCCAAACTTAAAAACGGTATTGCTTGCTGTTTTTAAAAATCAAGCTTTTTGGTGCCTGAAGAAGAAAACGCGTGATGCCGGGGTCAGAAAAACTGGTGCCTGGCGAGGCAAATTTTTTTTGATCCCAAATGCAAAAACGGATGCCAGGACGAAATTCGGGGTCGAATTCCATACTTAAAAATGGTATTGCTTGCTGTTTTTAAAAATGAAGCTTTTTCGTGCCTGAAGAAGAAAACGCGTGATGCCGGGGTCAGAAAAACTGGTGCCTGGGGAGGCAAATTTTTTTTGATCCCAAATGCAAAAATCCATGCCAGGATGAGTTTCGGGGTAGAATTCCATCCTTAAAAATGGTATTGCTTGCTGTTTTTAAAAATCAGTCTTTTTGTGCCTGAAGAAGAAAACGCGTGATGCCGGGGTCAGAAAAAATGATGCCTGGGTAGGCAAAAAATTTTTGATCCCAAAGGCAAAAACGGATGCCAGGATGAGATTCAGGGTAGAATTCCAAACTTAAAAATGGTATTGCTTGCTGTTTTTAAAAATCAAGCTTTTTGGTGCTTGAAGAAGAAAACGCGTGATGCCGGGGTCAGAAAAACTGGTGCTTGGGGAGGCAAATTTTTTTTGATCCCAAATGCAAAAACGGATGCCAGGACGAAATGCAGGGTCGATTTCCAAACTTAAAAATGGTATTGCTTGCTGTTTTTAAAAATCAAGCATTTTGGTGCCTGAAGAAGAAAACGCGTGATGCCGGGGTCAGAAAAACTGGTGCATGGCGAGGTAAAATTTTTTGATCCCAAATGCAAAAACGGATGCCAGGACGAAATTCGGGGTCGAATTCCATCCTTAAAAATGGTATTGCTTGCTGTTTTTAAAAATGAAGCTTTTTCGTGCCTGAAGAAGAAAACGCGTGATGCCGGGGTCAGAAAAACTGACCCCTGGGGAGGCAAATTTTTTTTGATCCCAAATGCAAAAATCCATGCCAGGACGAAATGCAGGGTGGATTTCCAAACTTAAAAATGGTATTGCTTGCTGTTTTTAAAAATCAAGCTTTTTGGTGCCTGAAGAAGAAAACGTGTGATGCCGGGGTCAGAAAAACTGGTGCCTGGGGAGGCAAATTTTTTTTGATCCCAAATGCAAAAACGGATGCCAGGACGAAATTCGGGGTCGAATTCCATCCTTAAAAATGGTATTGCTTGCTGTTTTTAAAAATGAAGCTTTTTCGTGCCTGAAGAAGAAAACGCGTGATGCCGGGGTCAGAAAAACTGGTGCCTGGGGAGGCAAATTTTTTTTGATCCCAAATGCAAAAACGGATGCCAGGACGAAATTCCGGGTCGAATTCCAAACTTAAAAATGGTATTGCTTGCTGTTTTTAAAAATCAAGCTTTTTGGTGCCTGAAGAAGAAAACGCGTGATGCCGGGGTCAGAAAAACTGGTGGCTGGGGAGGCAAATTTTTTTTGATCCCAAATGCAAAAACGGATGCCAGGACGAAATTCCGGGTCGAATTCCAAACTTAAAAATGGTATTGCTTGCTGTTTTTAAAAATCAAGCTTTTTGGTGCCTGAAGAAGAAAACGCGTGATGCCGGGGTCAGAAAAACTGGTGCCTGGGGAGGCAAATTTTTTTTGATCCCAAATGCAAAAACGGATGCCAGGACGAAATGCAGGGTCGATTTCCAAACTTAAAAATGGTATTGCTTGCTGTTTTTAAAAATCAAGCATTTTGGTGCCTGAAGAAGAAAACGCGTGATGCCGGGGTCAGAAAAACTGGTGCCTGGGGAGGCAAATTTTTTTTGATCCCAAATGCAAAAACGGATGTCAGGACGAAATGCAGGGTCGATTTCCAAACTTAAAAATGGTATTGCTTGCTGTTTTTAAAAATCAAGCTTTTTGTGCCTGAAGAAGAAAACGCGTGATGCCGGGGTCAGAAAAAATGATGCCTGGGTAGGCAAAAATTTTTTGATCCCAAAGGCAAAAACGGATGCCAGGATGAGATTCAGGGTAGAATTCCAAACTTAAAAATGGTATTGCTTGCTGTTTTTAAAAATCAAGCTTTTTGGTGCCTGAAGAAGAAAACGCGTGATGCCGGGGTCAGAAATACTGGTGCCTGGGGAGGCAAATTTTTTTTGATCCCAAATGCAAATACGGATGCCAGGACGAAATTCCGGGTCGATTTCCAAACTTAAAAATGGTATTGCTTGCTGTTTTTAAAAATCAAGCATTTTGGTGCCTGAAGAAGAAAACGCGTGATGCCGGGGTCAGAAAAACTGGTGCCTGGGGAGGCAAATTTTTTTTGATCCCAAATGCAACAACGGATGCCAGGACAAAATGCAGGGTTGAATTCCAAACTTAAAAATGGTATTGCTTGCTGTTTTTAAAAATCAAGCATTTTGGTGCCTAAAGAAGAAAACGCGTTATGCCGTGGTCAGAAAAACTGGTGCCTGGGGAGGCAAATTTTTTTTGTTCCCAAATGCAAAAACGGATGCCAGGATGAAATTCGGGGTCGAATTCCAAACTTAAAAATGGTATTGCTTGCTGTTTTTAAAAATCAAGCATTTTGGTGCCTGAAGAAGAAAACGCGTGATGCCGGGGTCAGAAAAACTGGTGCCTGGGGAGGCAAATTTTTTTTGATCCCAAATGCAACAACGGATGCCAGGACGAAATGCAGGGTTGAATTCCAAACTTAAAAATGGTATTGCTTGCTGTTTTTAAAAATCAAGCATTTTGGTGCCTAAAGAAGGAAACGCGTTATGCCGTGGTCAGAAAAACTGGTGCCTGGGGAGGCAAATTTTTTTTGTTCCCAAATGCAAAAACGGATGCCAGGATGAAATTCGGGGTCGAATTCCAAACTTAAAAATGGTATTGCTTGCTGTTTTTAAAAATCAAGATTTTTTGTGCCTGAAGAAGAAAACGCGTGATGCCGGGGTCAGAAAAACTGGTGCCTGGGGAGGCAAATTTTTTTTGTTCCCAAATGCAAAAACGGATGCCAGGATGAAATTCGGGGTCGAATTCCAAACTTAAAAATGGTATTGCTTGCTGTTTTTAAAAATCAAGCTTTTTGGTGCCTGAAGAAGAAAACGCGTGATGCCGGGGTCAGAAAAACTGGTGCCTGGGGAGGCAAATTTTTTTTGATCCCAAATGCAAAAACGGATGCCAGGACGAAATTCGGGGTCGAATTCCAAACTTAAAAATGGTATTGCTTGCTGTTTTTAAAAATCAAGCATTTTGGTGCCTGAAGAAGAAAACGCGTGATGCCGGGGTCAGAAAAACTGGTGCCTGGGGAGGCAAATTTTTTTTGATCCCAAATGCAAAAATCCATGCCAGGATGAGTTTCGGGGTAGAATTCCATACTTAAAAATGGTATTGCTTGCTGTTTTTAAAAATCAGTCTTTTTGTGCCTGAAGAAGAAAACGCGTGATGCCGGGGTCAGAAAAAATGATGCCTGGGTAGGCAAAAATTTTTTGATCCCAAATGCAAAAACGGATGCCAGGACGAAATGCAGGGTCGATTTCCAAACTTAAAAATGGTATTGCTTGCTGTTTTTAAAAATCAAGCTTTTTGGTGCCTGAAGAAGAAAACGCGTGATGCCGGGGTCAGAAAAAATGATGCCTGGGTAGGCAAAATTTTTTTGATCCCAAAGGCAAAAACGGATGCCAGGATGAGATTCAGGGTAGAATTCCAAACTTAAAAATGGTATTGCTTGCTGTTTTTAAAAATCAAGCTTTTTGGTGCCTGAAGAAGAAAACGCGTGATGCCGGGGTCAGAAATACTGGTGCCTGGGGAGGCAAATTTTTTTTGATCCCAAATGCAAATACGGATGCCAGGACGAAATTCCGGGTCGATTTCCAAACTTAAAAATGGTATTGCTTGCTGTTTTTAAAAATCAAGCATTTTGGTGCCTGAAGAAGAAAACGCGTGATGCCGGGGTCAGAAAAACTGGTGCCTGGGGAGGCAAATTTTTTTTGATCCCAAATGCAACAACGGATGCCAGGACGAAATGCAGGGTTGAATTCCAAACTTAAAAATGGTATTGCTTGCTGTTTTTAAAAATCAAGCTTTTTGTGCCTGAAGAAGAAAACGCGTGATGCCGGGGTCAGAAAAAATGATGCCTGGGTAGGCAAAAAATTTTTGATCCCAAAGGCAAAAACGGATGCCAGGATGAGATTCAGGGTAGAATTCCAAACTTAAAAATGGTATTGCTTGCTGTTTTTAAAAATCAAGCTTTTTGGTGCCTGAAGAAGAAAACGCGTGATGCCGGGGTCAGAAATACTGGTGCCTGGGGAGGCAAATTTTTTTTGATCCCAAATGCAAATACGGATGCCAGGACGAAATTCCGGGTCGATTTCCAAACTTAAAAATGGTATTGCTTGCTGTTTTTAAAAATCAAGCATTTTGGTGCCTGAAGAAGAAAACGCGTGATGCCGGGGTCAGAAAAACTGGTGCCTGGGGAGGCAAATTTTTTTTGATCCCAAATGCAACAACGGATGCCAGGACAAAATGCAGGGTTGAATTCCAAACTTAAAAATGGTATTGCTTGCTGTTTTTAAAAATCAAGCATTTTGGTGCCTAAAGAAGAAAACGCGTTATGCCGTGGTCAGAAAAACTGGTGCCTGGGGAGGCAAATTTTTTTTGTTCCCAAATGCAAAAACGGATGCCAGGATGAAATTCGGGGTCGAATTCCAAACTTAAAAATGGTATTGCTTGCTGTTTTTAAAAATCAAGCATTTTGGTGCCTGAAGAAGAAAACGCGTGATGCCGGGGTCAGAAAAACTGGTGCCTGGGGAGGCAAATTTTTTTTGATCCCAAATGCAACAACGGATGCCAGGACGAAATGCAGGGTTGAATTCCAAACTTAAAAATGGTATTGCTTGCTGTTTTTAAAAATCAAGCATTTTGGTGCCTAAAGAAGGAAACGCGTTATGCCGTGGTCAGAAAAACTGGTGCCTGGGGAGGCAAATTTTTTTTGTTCCCAAATGCAAAAACGGATGCCAGGATGAAATTCGGGGTCGAATTCCAAACTTAAAAATGGTATTGCTTGCTGTTTTTAAAAATCAAGATTTTTTGTGCCTGAAGAAGAAAACGCGTGATGCCGGGGTCAGAAAAACTGGTGCCTGGGGAGGCAAATTTTTTTTGTTCCCAAATGCAAAAACGGATGCCAGGATGAAATTCGGGGTCGAATTCCAAACTTAAAAATGGTATTGCTTGCTGTTTTTAAAAATCAAGCTTTTTGGTGCCTGAAGAAGAAAACGCGTGATGCCGGGGTCAGAAAAACTGGTGCCTGGGGAGGCAAATTTTTTTTGATCCCAAATGCAAAAACGGATGCCAGGACGAAATTCGGGGTCGAATTCCAAACTTAAAAATGGTATTGCTTGCTGTTTTTAAAAATCAAGCATTTTGGTGCCTGAAGAAGAAAACGCGTGATGCCGGGGTCAGAAAAACTGGTGCCTGGGGAGGCAAATTTTTTTTCAACCCAAATGCAAAAATCCATGCCAGGATGAGTTTCGGGGTAGAATTCCATACTTAAAAATGGTATTGCTTGCTGTTTTTAAAAATCAGTCTTTTTGTGCCTGAAGAAGAAAACGCGTGATGCCGGGGTCAGAAAAACTGGTGCCTGGGGAGGCAAATTTTTTTTGATCCCAAATGCAACAACGGATGCCAGGACGAAATGCAGGGTTGAATTCTAAACTTAAAAATGGTATTGCTTGCTGTTTTTAAAAATCAAGCATTTTGGTGCCTAAAGAAGAAAACGCGTTATGCCGTGGTCAGAAAAACTGGTGCCTGGGGAGGCAAATTTTTTTTGTTCCCAAATGCAAAAACGGATGCCAGGATGAAATTCGGGGTCGAATTCCAAACTTAAAAATGGTATTGCTTGCTGTTTTTAAAAATCAAGCATTTTGGTGCCTGAAGAAGAAAACGCGTGATGCCGGGGTCAGAAAAACTGGTGCCTGGGGAGGCAAATTTTTTTTGATCCCAAATGCAACAACGGATGCCAGGACGAAATGCAGGGTTGAATTCTAAACTTAAAAATGGTATTGCTTGCTGTTTTTAAAAATCAAGCATTTTGGTGCCTAAAGAAGAAAACGCGTTATGCCGTGGTCAGAAAAACTGGTGCCTGGGGAGGCAAATTTTTTTTGTTCCCAAATGCAAAAACGGATGCCAGGATGAAATTCGGGGTCGAATTCCAAACTTAAAAATGGTATTGCTTGCTGTTTTTAAAAATCAAGCATTTTGGTGCCTGAAGAAGAAAACGCGTGATGCCGGGGTCAGAAAAACTGGTGCCTGGGGAGGCAAATTTTTTTTGATCCCAAATGCAACAACGGATGCCAGGACGAAATGCAGGGTTGAATTCTAAACTTAAAAATGGTATTGCTTGCTGTTTTTAAAAATCAAGCATTTTGGTGCCTAAAGAAGAAAACGCGTTATGCCGTGGTCAGAAAAACTGGTGCCTGGGGAGGCAAATTTTTTTTGTTCCCAAATGCAAAAACGGATGCCAGGATGAAATTCGGGGTCGAATTCCAAACTTAAAAATGGTATTGCTTGCTGTTTTTAAAAATCAAGATTTTTTGTGCCTGAAGAAGAAAACGCGTGATGCCGGGGTCAGAAAAACTGGTTCCTGGGGAGGCAAATTTTTTTTGATCCCAAATGCAACAACGGATGCCAGGACGAAATGCAGGGTCGATTTCCAAACTTAAAAATGGTATTGCTTGCTGTTTTTAAAAATCAAGCTTTTTGGTGCCTGAAGAAGAAAACGCGTGATGCCGGGGTCAGAAAAACTGGTGCCTGGGGAGGCAAATTTTTTTTGATCCCAAATGCAAAAACGGATGCCAGGACGAAATTCGGGGTCGAATTCCAAACTTAAAAATGGTATTGCTTGCTGTTTTTAAAAATCAAGCATTTTGGTGCCTGAAGAAGAAAACGCGTGATGCCGGGGTCAGAAAAACTGGTGCCTGGGGAGGCAAATTTTTTTTGTTCCCAAATGCAAAAACGGATGCCAGGATGAAATTCGGGGTCGAATTCCAAACTTAAAAATGGTATTGCTTGCTGTTTTTAAAAATCAAGCTTTTTGGTGCCTGAAGAAGAAAACGCGTGATGCCGGGGTCAGAAAAACTGGTGCCTGGGGAGGCAAATTTTTTTTGATCCCAAATGCAAAAACGGATGCCAGGACGAAATTCGGGGTCGAATTCCAAACTTAAAAATGGTATTGCTTGCTGTTTTTAAAAATCAAGCATTTTGGTGCCTGAAGAAGAAAACGCGTGATGCCGGGGTCAGAAAAACTGGTGCCTGGGGAGGCAAATTTTTTTTCAACCCAAATGCAAAAATCCATGCCAGGATGAGTTTCGGGGTAGAATTCCATACTTAAAAATGGTATTGCTTGCTGTTTTTAAAAATCAGTCTTTTTGTGCCTGAAGAAGAAAACGCGTGATGCCGGGGTCAGAAAAACTGGTGCCTGGGGAGGCAAATTTTTTTTGATCCCAAATGCAACAACGGATGCCAGGACGAAATGCAGGGTTGAATTCTAAACTTAAAAATGGTATTGCTTGCTGTTTTTAAAAATCAAGCATTTTGGTGCCTAAAGAAGAAAACGCGTTATGCCGTGGTCAGAAAAACTGGTGCCTGGGGAGGCAAATTTTTTTTGTTCCCAAATGCAAAAACGGATGCCAGGATGAAATTCGGGGTCGAATTCCAAACTTAAAAATGGTATTGCTTGCTGTTTTTAAAAATCAAGCATTTTGGTGCCTGAAGAAGAAAACGCGTGATGCCGGGGTCAGAAAAACTGGTGCCTGGGGAGGCAAATTTTTTTTGATCCCAAATGCAACAACGGATGCCAGGACGAAATGCAGGGTTGAATTCTAAACTTAAAAATGGTATTGCTTGCTGTTTTTAAAAATCAAGCATTTTGGTGCCTAAAGAAGAAAACGCGTTATGCCGTGGTCAGAAAAACTGGTGCCTGGGGAGGCAAATTTTTTTTGTTCCCAAATGCAAAAACGGATGCCAGGATGAAATTCGGGGTCGAATTCCAAACTTAAAAATGGTATTGCTTGCTGTTTTTAAAAATCAAGCATTTTGGTGCCTGAAGAAGAAAACGCGTGATGCCGGGGTCAGAAAAACTGGTGCCTGGGGAGGCAAATTTTTTTTGATCCCAAATGCAACAACGGATGCCAGGACGAAATGCAGGGTTGAATTCTAAACTTAAAAATGGTATTGCTTGCTGTTTTTAAAAATCAAGCATTTTGGTGCCTAAAGAAGAAAACGCGTTATGCCGTGGTCAGAAAAACTGGTGCCTGGGGAGGCAAATTTTTTTTGTTCCCAAATGCAAAAACGGATGCCAGGATGAAATTCGGGGTCGAATTCCAAACTTAAAAATGGTATTGCTTGCTGTTTTTAAAAATCAAGATTTTTTGTGCCTGAAGAAGAAAACGCGTGATGCCGGGGTCAGAAAAACTGGTTCCTGGGGAGGCAAATTTTTTTTGATCCCAAATGCAACAACGGATGCCAGGACGAAATGCAGGGTCGATTTCCAAACTTAAAAATGGTATTGCTTGCTGTTTTTAAAAATCAAGCTTTTTGGTGCCTGAAGAAGAAAACGCGTGATGCCGGGGTCAGAAAAACTGGTGCCTGGGGAGGCAAATTTTTTTTGATCCCAAATGCAAAAACGGATGCCAGGACGAAATTCGGGGTCGAATTCCAAACTTAAAAATGGTATTGCTTGCTGTTTTTAAAAATCAAGCATTTTGGTGCCTGAAGAAGAAAACGCGTGATGCCGGGGTCAGAAAAACTGGTGCCTGGGGAGGCAAATTTTTTTTGATCCCAAATGCAAAAATCCATGCCAGGATGAGTTTCGGGGTAGAATTCCATACTTAAAAATGGTATTGCTTGCTGTTTTTAAAAATCAGTCTTTTTGTGCCTGAAGAAGAAAACGCGTGATGCCGGGGTCAGAAAAAATGATGCCTGGGTAGGCAAAAATTTTTTGATCCCAAATGCAAAAACGGATGCCAGGACGAAATGCAGGGTCGATTTCCAAACTTAAAAATGGTATTGCTTGCTGTTTTTAAAAATCAAGCTTTTTGGTGCCTGAAGAAGAAAACGCGTGATGCCGGGGTCAGAAAAAATGATGCCTGGGTAGGCAAAATTTTTTTGATCCCAAAGGCAAAAACGGATGCCAGGATGAGATTCAGGGTAGAATTCCAAACTTAAAAATGGTATTGCTTGCTGTTTTTAAAAATCAAGCTTTTTGGTGCCTGAAGAAGAAAACGCGTGATGCCGGGGTCAGAAAAACTGGTGCCTGGCGAGGCAAATTTTTTTTGATCCCAAATGCAAAAACGGATGCCAGGACGAAATTCCGGGTCGAATTCCAAACTTAAAAATGGTATTGCTTGTTGTTTTTAAAAATCAAGCTTTTTGGTGCCTGAAGAAGAAAACACGTGATGCCGGGGTCAGAAAAAATGATGCCTGGGGAGGCAAATTTTTTTTGATCCCAAATGCAAAAACGGATGCCAGGACGAAATGCAGGGTCTTATTCCAAACTTAAAAATGGTATTGCTTGCTGTTTTTAAAAATCAAGCATTTTGGTGCCTGAAGAAGAAATCGCGTGATGCCGGGGTCAGAAAAACTGGTGCTTGGGGAGGCAAATTTTTTTTGATCCCAAATGCAAAAACGGATGCCAGGACGAAATGCAGGGTCGATTTCCAAACTTAAAAATGGTATTGCTTGCTGTTTTTAAAAATCAAGCATTTTGGTGCCTGAAGAAGAAAACGCGTGATGCCGGGGTCAGAAAAACTGGTGCCTGGGGAGGCAAATTTTTTTTGATCCCAAATGCAAAAACGGATGCCAGGACGAAATTCCGGGTCGAATTCCAAACTTAAAAATGGTATTGCTTGCTGTTTTTAAAAATCAAGCATTTTGGTGCCTGAAGAAGAAAACGCGTGATGCCGGGGTCAGAAAAACTGGTGCCTGGCGAGGTAAAAATTTTTTGATCCCAAATGCAAAAACGGATGCCAGGCCGAAATTCGGGGTCGAATTCCATACTTAAAAATGGTATTGCTTGCTGTTTTTAAAAATGAAGCTTTTTCGTGCCTGAAGAAGAAAACGCGTGATGCCGGGGTCAGAAAAACTGGTGCCTGGGGAGGCAAATTTTTTTTGATCCCAAATGCAAAAATCCATGCCAGGATGAGTTTCGGGGTAGAATTCCATACTTAAAAATGGTATTGCTTGCTGTTTTTAAAAATCAGTCTTTTTGTGCCTGAAGAAGAAAACGCGTGATGCCGGGGTCAGAAAAAATGATGCCTGGGTAGGCAAAAATTTTTTGATCCCAAAGGCAAAAACGGATGCCAGGATGAGATTCAGGGTAGAATTCCAAACTTAAAAATGGTATTGCTTGCTGTTTTTAAAAATCAAGCTTTTTGGTGCCTGAAGAAGAAAACGCGTGATGCCGGGGTCAGAAAAACTGGTGCCTGGGGAGGCAAATTTTTTTTGATCCCAAATGCAAAAACGGATGCCAGGACGAAATGCCGGGTCGATTTCCAAACTTAAAAATGGTATTGCTTGCTGTTTTTAAAAATCAAGCATTTTGGTGCCTGAAGAAGAAAACGCGTGATGCCGGGGTCAGAAAAACGTGCCTGGGGAGGAAATTTTTTTTGATCCCAAATGCAAAAACGGATGCCAGGACGAAATTCGGGGTCGAATTCCATCCTTAAAAATGGTATTGCTTGCTGTTTTTAAAAATGAAGCTTTTTCGTGCCTGAAGAAGAAAACGCGTGATGCCGGGGTCAGAAAAACTGACCCCTGGGGAGGCAAATTTTTTTTGATCCCAAATGCAAAAATCCATGCCAGGACGAAATGCAGGGTCGATTTCCAAACTTAAAAATGGTATTGCTTGCTGTTTTTAAAAATGAAGATTTTTCGTGCCTGAAGAAGAAAACGCGTGATGCCGGGGTCAGAAAAACTGGTGCCTGGGGAGGCAAATTTTTTTTGATCCCAAATGCAAAAACGGATGCCAGGACGAAATTCCGGGTCGAATTCCAAACTTAAAAATGGTATTGCTTGCTGTTTTTAAAAATCAAGCTTTTTGGTGCCTGAAGAAGAAAACGCGTGATGCCGGGGTCAGAAAAACTGGTGCCTGGGGAGGCAAATTTTTTTTGATCCCAAATGCAAAAACGGATGCCAGGACGAAATTCCGGGTCGAATTCCAAACTTAAAAATGGTATTGCTTGCTGTTTTTAAAAATCAAGCTTTTTGGTGCCTGAAGAAGAAAACGCGTGATGCCGGGGTCAGAAAAACTGGTGCCTGGCGGGGCAAATTTTTTTTGATCCCAAATGCAAAAACGGATGCCAGGACGAAATTCCGGGTCGAATTCCAAACTTAAAAATGGTATTGCTTGCTGTTTTTAAAAATGAAGCTTTTTCGTGCCTGAAGAAGAAAACGCGTGATGCCGGGGTCAGAAAAACTGCTGCCTGGGGAGGCAAATTTTTTTTGATCCCAAATGCAAAAATCCATCCCAGGATGAGTTTCGGGGTAGAATTCCATACTTAAAAATGGTATTGCTTGCTGTTTTTAAAAATCAGTCTTTTTGTGCCTGAAGAAGAAAACGCGTGATGCCGGGGTCAGAAAAAATGATGCCTGGGTAGGCAAAAATTTTTTGATCCCAAAGGCAAAAACGGATGCCAGGATGAGATTCAGGGTAGAATTCCAAACTTAAAAATGGTATTGCTTGCTGTTTTTAAAAATCAAGCTTTTTGGTGCCTGAAGAAGAAAACGCGTGATGCCGGGGTCAGAAAAACTGGTGCTTGGGGAGGCAAATTTTTTTTGATCCCAAATGCAAAAACGGATGCCAGGACGAAATGCAGGGTCGATTTCCAAACTTAAAAATGGTATTGCTTGCTGTTTTTAAAAATCAAGCATTTTGGTGCCTGAAGAAGAAAACGCGTGATGCCGGGGTCAGAAAAACTGGTGCATGGCGAGGTAAAATTTTTTGATCCCAAATGCAAAAACGGATGCCAGGACGAAATTCGGGGTCGAATTCCATCCTTAAAAATGGTATTGCTTGCTGTTTTTAAAAATGAAGCTTTTTCGTGCCTGAAGAAGAAAACGCGTGATGCCGGGGTCAGAAAAACTGACCCCTGGGGAGGCAAATTTTTTTTGATCCCAAATGCAAAAATCCATGCCAGGACGAAATGCAGGGTCGATTTCCAAACTTAAAAATGGTATTGCTTGCTGTTTTTAAAAATCAAGCTTTTTGGTGCCTGAAGAAGAAAACGCGTGATGCCGGGGTCAGAAAAACTGGTGCCTGGGGAGGCAAATTTTTTTTGATCCCAAATGCAAAAACGGATGCCAGGACGAAATTCGGGGTCGAATTCCATCCTTAAAAATGGTATTGCTTGCTGTTTTTAAAAATGAAGCTTTTTCGTGCCTGAAGAAGAAAACGCGTGATGCCGGGGTCAGAAAAACTGGTGCCTGGGGAGGCAAATTTTTTTTGATCCCAAATGCAAAAACGGATGCCAGGACGAAATTCCGGGTCGAATTCCAAACTTAAAAATGGTATTGCTTGCTGTTTTTAAAAATCAAGCTTTTTGGTGCCTGAAGAAGAAAACGCGTGATGCCGGGGTCAGAAAAACTGGTGCCTGGGGAGGCAAATTTTTTTTGATCCCAAATGCAAAAACGGATGCCAGGACGAAATTCCGGGTCGAATTCCAAACTTAAAAATGGTATTGCTTGCTGTTTTTAAAAATCAGTCTTTTTGTGCCTGAAGAAGAAAACGCGTGATGCCGGGGTCAGAAAAAATGATGCCTGGGTAGGCAAAAATTTTTTGATCCCAAAGGCAAAAACGGATGCCAGGATGAGATTCAGGGTAGAATTCCAAACTTAAAAATGGTATTGCTTGCTGTTTTTAAAAATCAAGCTTTTTGGTGCCTGAAGAAGAAAACGCGTGATGCCGGGGTCAGAAAAACTGGTGCTTGGGGAGGCAAATTTTTTTTGATCCCAAATGCAAAAACGGATGCCAGGACGAAATGCAGGGTCGATTTCCAAACTTAAAAATGGTATTGCTTGCTGTTTTTAAAAATCAAGCATTTTGGTGCCTGAAGAAGAAAACGCGTGATGCCGGGGTCAGAAAAACTGGTGCATGGCGAGGTAAAATTTTTTGATCCCAAATGCAAAAACGGATGCCAGGACGAAATTCGGGGTCGAATTCCATCCTTAAAAATGGTATTGCTTGCTGTTTTTAAAAATGAAGCTTTTTCGTGCCTGAAGAAGAAAACGCGTGATGCCGGGGTCAGAAAAACTGACCCCTGGGGAGGCAAATTTTTTTTGATCCCAAATGCAAAAATCCATGCCAGGACGAAATGCAGGGTCGATTTCCAAACTTAAAAATGGTATTGCTTGCTGTTTTTAAAAATCAAGCTTTTTGGTGCCTGAAGAAGAAAACGCGTGATGCCGGGGTCAGAAAAACTGGTGCCTGGGGAGGCAAATTTTTTTTGATCCCAAATGCAAAAACGGATGCCAGGACGAAATTCGGGGTCGAATTCCATCCTTAAAAATGGTATTGCTTGCTGTTTTTAAAAATGAAGCTTTTTCGTGCCTGAAGAAGAAAACGCGTGATGCCGGGGTCAGAAAAACTGGTGCCTGGGGAGGCAAATTTTTTTTGATCCCAAATGCAAAAACGGATGCCAGGACGAAATTCCGGGTCGAATTCCAAACTTAAAAATGGTATTGCTTGCTGTTTTTAAAAATCAAGCTTTTTGGTGCCTGAAGAAGAAAACGCGTGATGCCGGGGTCAGAAAAACTGGTGCCTGGGGAGGCAAATTTTTTTTGATCCCAAATGCAAAAACGGATGCCAGGACGAAATTCCGGGTCGAATTCCAAACTTAAAAATGGTATTGCTTGCTGTTTTTAAAAATCAAGCTTTTTGGTGCCTGAAGAAGAAAACGCGTGATGCCGGGGTCAGAAAAACTGGTGCCTGGGGAGGCAAATTTTTTTTGATCCCAAATGCAAAAACGGATGCCAGGACGAAATGCAGGGTCGATTTCCAAACTTAAAAATGGTATTGCTTGCTGTTTTTAAAAATCAAGCATTTTGGTGCCTGAAGAAGAAAACGCGTGATGCCGGGGTCAGAAAAACTGGTGCCTGGGGAGGCAAATTTTTTTTGATCCCAAATACAAAAACGGATGTCAGGACGAAATGCAGGGTCGATTTCCAAACTTAAAAATGGTATTGCTTGCTGTTTTTAAAAATCAAGCTTTTTGTGCCTGAAGAAGAAAACGCGTGATGCCGGGGTCAGAAAAAATGATGCCTGGGTAGGCAAAAAATTTTTGATCCCAAAGGCAAAAACGGATGCCAGGATGAGATTCAGGGTAGAATTCCAAACTTAAAAATGGTATTGCTTGCTGTTTTTAAAAATCAAGCTTTTTGGTGCCTGAAGAAGAAAACGCGTGATGCCGGGGTCAGAAATACTGGTGCCTGGGGAGGCAAATTTTTTTTGATCCCAAATGCAAAAACGGATGCCAGGACGAAATTCCGGGTCGATTTCCAAACTTAAAAATGGTATTGCTTGCTGTTTTTAAAAATCAAGCATTTTGGTGCCTGAAGAAGAAAACGCGTGATGCCGGGGTCAGAAAAACTGGTGCCTGGGGAGTCAAATTTTTTTTGATCCCAAATGCAAAAACGGATGCCAGGACGAAATTCCGGGTTGAATTCCAAACTTAAAAATGGTATTGCTTGCTGTTTTTAAAAATCAAGCATTTTGGTGCCTGAAGAAGAAAACGCGTGATGCCGGGGTCAGAAAAACTGGTGCCTGGGGAGGCAAATTTTTTTTGATCCCAAATGCAAAAACGGATGCCAGGACGAAATTCCAGGTCGAATTCCAAACTTAAAAATGGTATTGCTTGCTGTTTTTAAAAATCAAGCATTTTGGTGCCTGAAGAAGAAAACGCGTGATGCCGGGGTCAGAAAAACTGGTGCCTGGCGAGGTAAAATTTTTTTGATCCCAAATGCAAAAACGGATGCCAGGCCGAAATTCGGGGTCGAATTCCATACTTAAAAATGGTATTGCTTGCTGTTTTTAAAAATGAAGCTTTTTCGTGCCTGAAGAAGAAAACGCGTGATGCCGGGGTCAGAAAAACTGGTGCCTGGGGAGGCAAATTTTTTTTGATCCCAAATGCAAAAATCCATGCCAGGATGAGTTTCGGGGTAGAATTCCATACTTAAAAATGGTATTGCTTGCTGTTTTTAAAAATCAGTCTTTTTGTGCCTGAAGAAGAAAACGCGTGATGCCGGGGTCAGAAAAAATGATGCCTGGGTAGGCAAAAAATTTTTGATCCCAAAGGCAAAAACGGATGCCAGGATGAGATTCAGGGTAGAATTCCAAACTTAAAAATGGTATTGCTTGCTGTTTTTAAAAATCAAGCTTTTTGGTGCCTGAAGAAGAAAACGCGTGATGCCGGGGTCAGAAAAACTGGTGCCTGGGGAGGCAAATTTTTTTTGATCCCAAATGCAAAAACGGATGCCAGGACGAAATGCCGGGTCGATTTCCAAACTTAAAAATGGTATTGCTTGCTGTTTTTAAAAATCAAGCATTTTGGTGCCTGAAGAAGAAAACGCGTGATGCCGGGGTCAGAAAAACGTGCCTGGGGAGGCAAATTTTTTTTGATCCCAAATGCAAAAACGGATGCCAGGACGAAATTCGGGGTCGAATTCCATCCTTAAAAATGGTATTGCTTGCTGTTTTTAAAAATGAAGCTTTTTCGTGCCTGAAGAAGAAAACGCGTGATGCAGGGGTCAGAAAAACTGGCGCCTGGGGAGGCAAATTTTTTTTGATCCCAAATGCAAAAACGGATGCCAGGACGAAATTCCGGGTCGAATTCCAAACTTAAAAATGGTATTGCTTGCTGTTTTTAAAAATCAAGCTTTTTGGTGCCTGAAGAAGAAAACGCGTGATGCTGGGGTCAGAAAAACTGGTGCCTGGGGAGGCAAATTTTTTTTGATCCCAAATGCAAAAACGGATGCCAGGACGAAATTCGGGGTCGAATTCCATCCTTAAAAATGGTATTGCTTGCTGTTTTTAAAAATGAAGCTTTTTCGTGCCTGAAGAAGAAAACGCGTGATGCCGGGGTCAGAAAAACTGGTGCCTGGGGAGGCAAATTTTTTTTGATCCCAAATGCAAAAACGGATGCCAGGACGAAATTCCGGGTCGAATTCCAAACTTAAAAATGGTATTGCTTGCTGTTTTTAAAAATCAAGCTTTTTGGTGCCTGAAGAAGAAAACGCGTGATGCCGGGGTCAGAAAAACTGGTGCCTGGGGAGGCAAATTTTTTTTGATCCCAAATGCAAAAACGGATGCCAGGACGAAATTCCGGGTCGAATTCCAAACTTAAAAATGGTATTGCTTGCTGTTTTTAAAAATCAAGCTTTTTGGTGCCTGAAGAAGAAAACGCGTGATGTCGGGGTCAGAAAAACTGGTGCCTGGGGAGGCAAATTTTTTTTGATCCCAAATGCAAAAACGGATGCCAGGACGAAATGCAGGGTCGATTTCCAAACTTAAAAATGGTATTGCTTGCTGTTTTTAAAAATCAAGCATTTTGGTGCCTGAAGAAGAAAACGCGTGATGCCGGGGTCAGAAAAACTGGTGCCTGGGGAGGCAAATTTTTTTTTATCCCAAATGCAAAAACGGATGCCAGGACGAAATGCAGGGTCGATTTCCAAACTTAAAAATGGTATTGCTTGCTGTTTTTAAAAATCAAGCTTTTTGTGCCTGAAGAAGAAAACGCGTGATGCCGGGGTCAGAAAAAATGATGCCTGGGTAGGCAAAAATTTTTTGATCCCAAAGGCAAAAACGGATGCCAGGATGAGATTCAGGGTAGAATTCCAAACTTAAAAATGGTATTGCTTGCTGTTTTTAAAAATCAAGCTTTTTGGTGCCTGAAGAAGAAAACGCGTGATGCCGGGGTCAGAAATACTGGTGCCTGGGGAGGCAAATTTTTTTTGATCCCAAATGCAAAAACGGATGCCAGGACGAAATGCAGGGTCGATTTCCAAACTTAAAAATGGTATTGCTTGCTGTTTTTAAAAATCAAGCTTTTTGGTGCCTGAAGAAGAAAACGCGTGATGCCGGGGTCAGAAAAAATGATGCCTGGGTAGGCAAAATTTTTTTGATCCCAAAGGCAAAAACGGATGCCAGGATGAGATTCAGGGTAGAATTCCAAACTTAAAAATGGTATTGCTTGCTGTTTTTAAAAATCAAGCTTTTTGGTGCCTGAAGAAGAAAACGCGTGATGCCGGGGTCAGAAAAACTGGTGCCTGGGGAGGCAAATTTTTTTTGATCCCAAATGCAAAAACGGATGCCAGGACGAAATGCAGGGTCGATTTCCAAACTTAAAAATGGTATTGCTTGCTGTTTTTAAAAATCAAGCATTTTGGTGCCTGAAGAAGAAAACGCGTGATGCCGGGGTCAGAAAAACTGGTGCCTGGGGAGGCAAATTTTTTTTGATCCCAAATGCAAAAACGGATGCCAGGACGAAATGCAGGGTCGATTTCCAAACTTAAAAATGGTATTGCTTGCTGTTTTTAAAAATCAAGCTTTTTGTGCCTGAAGAAGAAAACGCGTGATGCCGGGGTCAGAAAAAATGATGCCTGGGTAGGCAAAAATTTTTTGATCCCAAAGGCAAAAACGGATGCCAGGATGAGATTCAGGGTAGAATTCCAAACTTAAAAATGGTATTGCTTGCTGTTTTTAAAAATCAAGCTTTTTGGTGCCTGAAGAAGAAAACGCGTGATGCCGGGGTCAGAAATACTGGTGCCTGGGGAGGCAAATTTTTTTTGATCCCAAATGCAAAAACGGATGCCAGGACGAAATGCAGGGTCGATTTCCAAACTTAAAAATGGTATTGCTTGCTGTTTTTAAAAATCAAGCTTTTTGTGCCTGAAGAAGAAAACGCGTGATGCCGGGGTCAGAAAAAATGATGCCTGGGTAGGCAAAATTTTTTTGATCCCAAAGGCAAAAACGGATGCCAGGATGAGATTCAGGGTAGAATTCCAAACTTAAAAATGGTATTGCTTGCTGTTTTTAAAAATCAAGCTTTTTGGTGCCTGAAGAAGAAAACGCGTGATTCCGGGGTCAGAAAAACTGGTGCCTGGCGAGGCAAATTTTTTTTGATCCCAAATGCAAAAACGGATGCCAGGACGAAATTCCGGGTCGAATTCCAAACTTAAAAATGGTATTGCTTGTTGTTTTTAAAAATCAAGCTTTTTGGTGCCTGAAGAAGAAAACGCGTGGTGCCGGGGTCAGAAAAACTGGTGCTTGGGGAGGCAAATTTTTTTTGATCCCAAATGCAAAAACGGATGCCAGGACGAAATGCAGGGTCGATTTCCAAACTTAAAAATGGTATTGCTTGCTGTTTTTAAAAATCAAGCATTTTGGTGCCTGAAGAAGAAAACGCGTGATGCCGGGGTCAGAAAAACTGGTGCCTGGGGAGGCAAATTTTTTTTGATCCCAAATGCAAAAACGGATGCCAGGACGAAATTCCGGGTCGAATTCCATACTTAAAAATGGTATTGCTTGCTGTTTTTAAAAATGAAGCTTTTTCGTGCCTGAAGAAGAAAACGCGTGATGCCGGGGTCAGAAAAACTGGTGCCTGGGGAGGCAAATTTTTTTTGATCCCAAATGCAAAAATCCATGCCAGGATGAGTTTCGGGGTAGAATTCCGTACTTAAAAATGGTATTGCTTGCTGTTTTTAAAAATCAGTCTTTTTGTGCCTGAAGAAGAAAACGCGTGATGCCGGGGTCAGAAAAAATGATGCCTGGGTAGGCAAAAATTTTTTGATCCCAAAGGCAAAAACGGATGCCAGGATGAGATTCAGGGTAGAATTCCAAACTTAAAAATGGTATTGCTTGCTGTTTTTAAAAATCAAGCTTTTTGGTGCCTGAAGAAGAAAACGCGTGATGCCGGGGTCAGAAAAACGTGCCTGGGGAGGCAAATTTTTTTTGATCCCAAATGCAAAAACGGATGCCAGGACGAAATGCAGGGTCGATTTCCAAACTTAAAAATGGTATTGCTTGCTGTTTTTAAAAATGAAGCTTTTTCGTGCCTGAAGAAGAAAACGCGTGATGCCGGGGTCAGAAAAACTGGTGCCTGGGGAGGCAAATTTTTTTTGATCCCAAATGCAAAAACGGATGCCAGGATGAAATTCCGGGTCGAATTCCAAACTTAAAAATGGTATTGCTTGCTGTTTTTAAAAATCAAGCTTTTTGGTGCCTGAAGAAGAAAACGCGTGGTGCCGGGGTCAGAAAAACTGGTGCCTGGGGAGGCAAATTTTTTTTGATCCCAAATGCAAAAACGGATGCCAGGACGAAATTCCGGGTCGAATTCCAAACTTAAAAATGGTATTGCTTGCTGTTTTTAAAAATCAAGCTTTTTGGTGCCTGAAGAAGAAAACGCGTGGTGCCGGGGTCAGAAAAACTGCTGCCTGGGGAGGCAAATTTTTTTTGATCCCAAATGCAAAAACGGATGCCAGGACGAAATGCAGGGTCGATTTCCAAACTTAAAAATGGTATTGCTTGCTGTTTTTAAAAATCAAGCATTTTGGTGCCTGAAGAAGAAAACGCGTGATGCCGGGGTCAGAAAAACTGGTGCCTGGGGAGGCAAATTTTTTTTGATCCCAAATGCAAAAACGGATGCCAGGACGAAATGCAGGGTCGATTTCCAAACTTAAAAATGGTATTGCTTGCTGTTTTTAAAAATCAAGCTTTTTGGTGCCTGAAGAAGAAAACGCGTGATGCCAGGGTCAGAAAAAATGATGCCTGGGTAGGCAAAATTTTTTTGATCCCAAAGGCAAAAACGGATGCCAGGACGAAATGCAGGGTCGATTTCCAAACTTAAAAATGGTATTGCTTGCTGTTTTTAAAAATCAAGCATTTTGGTGCCTGAAGAAGAAAACGCGTGATGCCGGGGTCAGAAAAACTGGTGCCTGGGGAGGCAAATTTTTTTTGATCCCAAATACAAAAACGGATGCCAGGACGAAATGCAGGGTCGAATTCCAAACTTAAAAATGGTATTGCTTGCTGTTTTTAAAAATCAAGCTTTTTGATGCCTGAAGAAGGAAACGCGTGATGCCAGGGTCAGAAAAACTGGTGCCTGGGGGGGCAAATTTTTTTTCATCCCAAATGCAAAAACGGATGCCAGGACGAAATTCGGGGTTGAATTCCAAACTTAAAAATGGTATTGCTTGCTGTTTTTAAAAATCAAGCGTTTTGGTGCCTGAAGAAGAAAACGCGTGATGCCGGGGTCAGAAAAACTGGTGCCTGGGGAGGCAAATTTTTTTTGATCCCAAATGCAAAAACGGATGCCAGGACGAAATTCCGGGTCGAATTCCAAACTTAAAAATGGTATTGCTTGCTGTTTTGAAAAATCAAGCTTTTTGGTGCCTGAAGAAGAAAACGCGTGATGCCGGGGTCAGAAAAACTGGTGCCTGGGAGGCAAATTTTTTTTGATCCCAAATGCAAAAACGGATGCCAGGACGAAATGCAGGGTCGATTTCCAAACTTAAAAATGGTATTGCTTGCTGTTTTTAAAAATCAAGCTTTTTGGTGCCTGAAGAAGAAAACGCGTGATGCCGGGGTCAGAAAAACTGGTGCCTCGGGAAGTAAAATTTTTTTGATCCCAAATGCAAAAACGGATGCCAGGACGAAATTCCGGGTCGAATTCCAAACTTAAAAATGGTATTGCTTGCTGTTTTTAAAAATCAAGCTTTTTGGTGCCTGAAGAAGAAAACGCGTGATGTCGGGGTCAGAAAAACTGGTGCCTGGGGAGGCAAATTTTTTTTGATCCCAAATGCAAAAACGGATGCCAGGATGAAATTCCGGGTCGAATTCCAAACTTAAAAATGGTATTGCTTGCTGTTTTTAAAAATCAAGCATTTTGGTGCCTGAAGAAGAAAACGCGTGATGCCGGGGTCAGAAAAACTGGTGCCTGGGGAGGTAAAATTTTTTTGATCCCAAATGCAAAAACGGATGCAAGGACGAAATTCGGGGTCGAATTCCATACTTAAAAATGGTATTGCTTGCTGTTTTTAAAAATCAGTCTTTTTGTGCCTGAAGAAGAAACGCGTGATGCCGGGGTCAGAAAAACTGGTGCCTGGGGAGGCAAAAATTTTTTGATCCCAAATGCAAAAACGGATGTCAGGACGAAATTCCGGGTCAAATTCCAAACTTAAAAATGGTATTGCTTGCTGTTTTTAAAAATCAAGCTTTTTGGTGCCTGAAGAAGAAAACACGTGATGCCGGGGTCAGAAAAAATGATGCCTGGGTAGGCAAAATTTTTTTGATCCCAAAGGCAAAAACGGATGCCAGGATGAGATTCAGTGTAGAATTCCAAACTTAAAAATGGTATTGCTTGCTGTTTTTAAAAATCAAGCTTTTTGGTGCCTGAAGAAGAAAACTCGTGATGCCGGGGTCAGAAAAACTGGTGCCTGGGGAGGCAAAAATTTTTTGATCCCAAATGCAAAAACGGATGCCAGGACGAAATTCCGGGTCGAATTCCAAACTTAAAAATGGTATTGCTTGTTGTTTTTAAAAATCAAGCTTTTTGGTGCCTGAAGAAGAAAACACGTGATGCCGGGGTCAGAAAAAATGATGCCTGGGTAGGCAAATTTTTTTTGATCCCAAATGCAAAAACGGATGCCAGGACGAAATGCAGGGTCTTATTCCAAACTTAAAAATGGTATTGCTTGCTGTTTTTAAAAATCAAGCATTTTGGTGCCTGAAGAAGAAATCGCGTGATGCCGGGGTCAGAAAAACTGGTGCTTGGGGAGGCAAATTTTTTTTGATCCCAAATGCAAAAACGGATGCCAGGACGAAATGCAGGGTCGATTTCCAAACTTAAAAATGGTATTGCTTGCTGTTTTTAAAAATCAAGCATTTTGGTGCCTGAAGAAGAAAACGCGTGATGCCGGGGTCAGAAAAACTGGTGCCTGGGGAGGCAAATTTTTTTTGATCCCAAATGCAAAAACGGATGCCAGGACGAAATTCCGGGTCGAATTCCATACTTAAAAATGGTATTGCTTGCTGTTTTTAAAAATGAAGCTTTTTCGTGCCTGAAGAAGAAAACGCGTGATGCCGGGGTCAGAAAAACTGGTGCCTGGGGAGGCAAATTTTTTTTGATCCCAAATGCAAAAATCCATGCCAGGATGAGTTTCGGGGTAGAATTCCGTACTTAAAAATGGTATTGCTTGCTGTTTTTAAAAATCAGTCTTTTTGTGCCTGAAGAAGAAAACGCGTGATGCCGGGGTCAGAAAAAATGATGCCTGGGTAGGCAAAAATTTTTTGATCCCAAAGGCAAAAACGGATGCCAGGATGAGATTCAGGGTAGAATTCCAAACTTAAAAATGGTATTGCTTGCTGTTTTTAAAAATCAAGCTTTTTGGTGCCTGAAGAAGAAAACGCGTGATGCCGGGGTCAGAAAAACGTGCCTGGGGAGGCAAATTTTTTTTGATCCCAAATGCAAAAACGGATGCCAGGACGAAATGCAGGGTCGATTTCCAAACTTAAAAATGGTATTGCTTGCTGTTTTTAAAAATGAAGCTTTTTCGTGCCTGAAGAAGAAAACGCGTGATGCCGGGGTCAGAAAAACTGG
This sequence comes from Hydrophis major, assembly GCA_033807585.1. Classification (NCBI taxonomy): domain Eukaryota; kingdom Metazoa; phylum Chordata; class Lepidosauria; order Squamata; family Elapidae; genus Hydrophis; species Hydrophis major. The sequence continues at coordinate 22,631,190 of CM066338.1, forward strand.
TGCCTGGGGAGGCAAATTTTTTTTGATCCCAAATGCAAAAACGGATGCCAGGATGAAATTCCGGGTCGAATTCCAAACTTAAAAATGGTATTGCTTGCTGTTTTTAAAAATCAAGCTTTTTGGTGCCTGAAGAAGAAAACGCGTGGTGCCGGGGTCAGAAAAACTGGTGCCTGGGGAGGCAAATTTTTTTTGATCCCAAATGCAAAAACGGATGCCAGGACGAAATTCCGGGTCGAATTCCAAACTTAAAAATGGTATTGCTTGCTGTTTTTAAAAATCAAGCTTTTTGGTGCCTGAAGAAGAAAACGCGTGATGCCGGGGTCAGAAAAACTGCTGCCTGGGGAGGCAAATTTTTTTTGATCCCAAATGCAAAAACGGATGCCAGGACGAAATGCAGGGTCGATTTCCAAACTTAAAAATGGTATTGCTTGCTGTTTTTAAAAATCAAGCATTTTGGTGCCTGAAGAAGAAAACGCGTGATGCCGGGGTCAGAAAAACTGGTGCCTGGGGAGGCAAATTTTTTTTGATCCCAAATGCAAAAACGGATGCCAGGACGAAATGCAGGGTCGATTTCCAAACTTAAAAATGGTATTGCTTGCTGTTTTTAAAAATCAAGCTTTTTGGTGCCTGAAGAAGAAAACGCGTGATGCCAGGGTCAGAAAAAATGATGCCTGGGTAGGCAAAATTTTTTTGATCCCAAAGGCAAAAACGGATGCCAGGACGAAATGCAGGGTCGATTTCCAAACTTAAAAATGGTATTGCTTGCTGTTTTTAAAAATCAAGCATTTTGGTGCCTGAAGAAGAAAACGCGTGATGCCGGGGTCAGAAAAACTGGTGCCTGGGGAGGCAAATTTTTTTTGATCCCAAATACAAAAACGGATGCCAGGACGAAATGCAGGGTCGAATTCCAAACTTAAAAATGGTATTGCTTGCTGTTTTTAAAAATCAAGCTTTTTGATGCCTGAAGAAGAAAACGCGTGATGCCAGGGTCAGAAAAACTGGTGCCTGGGGGGGCAAATTTTTTTTCATCCCAAATGCAAAAACGGATGCCAGGACGAAATTCGGGGTCGAATTTCAAACTTAAAAATGGTATTGCTTGCTGTTTTTAAAAATCAAGCGTTTTGGTGCCTGAAGAAGAAAACGCGTGATGCCGGGGTCAGAAAAACTGGTGCCTGGGGAGGCAAATTTTTTTTGATCCCAAATGCAAAAACGGATGCCAGGACGAAATTCCGGGTCGAATTCCAAACTTAAAAATGGTATTGCTTGCTGTTTTGAAAAATCAAGCTTTTTGGTGCCTGAAGAAGAAAACGCGTGATGCCGGGGTCAGAAAAACTGGTGCCTGGGAGGCAAATTTTTTTTGATCCCAAATGCAAAAACGGATGCCAGGACGAAATGCAGGGTCGATTTCCAAACTTAAAAATGGTATTGCTTGCTGTTTTTAAAAATCAAGCTTTTTGGTGCCTGAAGAAGAAAACGCGTGATGCCGGGGTCAGAAAAACTGGTGCCTGGGGAAGTAAAATTTTTTTGATCCCAAATGCAAAAACGGATGCCAGGACGAAATTCCGGGTCGAATTCCAAACTTAAAAATGGTATTGCTTGCTGTTTTTAAAAATCAAGCTTTTTGGTGCCTGAAGAAGAAAACGCGTGATGCCGGGGTCAGAAAAACTGGTGCCTGGGGAGGCAAATTTTTTTTGATCCCAAATGCAAAAACGGATGCCAGGATGAAATTCCGGGTCGAATTCCAAACTTAAAAATGGTATTGCTTGCTGTTTTTAAAAATCAAGCATTTTGGTGCCTGAAGAAGAAAACGCGTGATGCCGGGGTCAGAAAAACTGGTGCCTGGGGAGGTAAAATTTTTTTGATCCCAAATGCAAAAACGGATGCAAGGACGAAATTCGGGGTCGAATTCCATACTTAAAAATGGTATTGCTTGCTGTTTTTAAAAATCAGTCTTTTTGTGCCTGAAGAAGAAACGCGTGATGCCGGGGTCAGAAAAACTGGTGCCTGGGGAGGCAAAAATTTTTTGATCCCAAATGCAAAAACGGATGTCAGGACGAAATTCCGGGTCAAATTCCAAACTTAAAAATGGTATTGCTTGCTGTTTTTAAAAATCAAGCTTTTTGGTGCCTGAAGAAGAAAACACGTGATGCCGGGGTCAGAAAAAATGATGCCTGGGTAGGCAAAATTTTTTTGATCCCAAAGGCAAAAACGGATGCCAGGATGAGATTCAGTGTAGAATTCCAAACTTAAAAATGGTATTGCTTGCTGTTTTTAAAAATCAAGCTTTTTGGTGCCTGAAGAAGAAAACTCGTGATGCCGGGGTCAGAAAAACTGGTGCCTGGGGAGGCAAAAATTTTTTGATCCCAAATGCAAAAACGGATGCCAGGACGAAATTCCGGGTCGAATTCCAAACTTAAAAATGGTATTGCTTGCTGTTTTTAAAAATCAAGCATTTTGGTGCCTGAAGAAGAAAACGCGTGATGCCGGGGTCAGAAAAAATGATGCCTGGGTAGGCAAAATTTTTTTGATCCCAAAGGCAAAAACAGATGCCAGGATGAGATTCAGGGTAGAATTCCAAACTTAAAAATGGTATTGCTTGCTGTTTTTTAAAAATCAAGCTTTTTGGTGCCTGAAGAAGAAAACGCGTGATGCCGGGGTCAGAAAAACTGGTGCCTGGGGAGGCAAATTTTTTTTGATCCCAAATGCAAAAACGGATGCCAGGACGAAATTCCGGGTCGAATTCCAAACTTAAAAATGGTATTGCTTGCTGTTTTTAAAAATCAAGCTTTTTGGTGCCTGAAGAAGAAAACGCGTGATGCCGGGGTCAGAAAAACTGGTGCCTGGGGAGGCAAAATTTTTTTGATCCCAAATGCAAAAACGGATGCCAGGACGAAATTCCGGGTCGAATTCCAAACTTAAAAATGGTATTGCTTGCTGTTTTTAAAAATCAAGCTTTTTGGTGCCTGAAGAAGAAAACACGTGATGCCGGGGTCAGAAAAAATGATGCCTGGGTAGGCAAAATTTTTTTGATCCCAAATGCAAAAACGGATGCCAGGATGAGATTCAGGGTAGAATTCCAAACTTAAAAATGGTATTGCTTGCTGTTTTTAAAAATCAAGCATTTTGGTGCCTGAAGAAGAAATCGCGTGATGCCGGGGTCAGAAAAACTGGTGCCTGGGGAGGCAAATTTTTTTTGATCCCAAATGCAAAAACGGATGCCAGGACGAAAAGCAGGGTCGATTTCCAAACTTAAAAATGGTATTGCTTGCTGTTTTTAAAAATCAAGCATTTTGGTGCCTGAAGAAGAAAACGCGTGATGCCGGGGTCAGAAATACTGGTGCCTGGGGAGGCAAATTTTTTTTTATCCCAAATGCAAAAACGGATGCCAGGACGAAATTCCGGGTCAAATTCCAAACTTAAAAATGGTATTGCTTGCTGTTTTTAAAAATCAAGCTTTTTGGTGCCTGAAGAAGAAAACACGTGATGCCGGGGTCAGAAGAACTGGTGCCTGGGCAGGTAAAAAATTTTTTATCCCAAATGCAAAAACGGATGCCAGGACGAAATTCGGGGTCGAATTCCAATCTTAAAAATTGTATTGCTTGCTGTTTTTAAAAATCAAGCTTTTTGGTGCCTAAAGAAGAAAACGCGTGATGCCGGGGTCAGAAAAAATGATGCCTGGGTAGGCAAATTTTTTTTGATCCCAAATGCAAAAACGGATGCCAGGACGAAATTCCGGGTCGAATTCCAAACTTAAAAATGGTATTGCTTGCTGTTTTTAAAAATCAAGCTTTTTGGTGCCTGAAGAAGAAAACACGTGATGCCGGGGTCAGAAAAACTGGTGCCTGGGGAGGCAAATTTTTTTTGATCCCAAATGCAAAAACGGATGCCAGGACGAAATTCCGGGTCGAATTCCAAACTTAAAAATGGTATTGCTTGCTGTTTTTAAAAATCAAGCATTTTGGTGCCTGAAGAAGAAAACGCGTGATGCCGGGGAAAGAAAAACTGGTGCCTGGGGAGGCAAAATTTTTTTGATCCCAAATGCAAAAACGGATGGCAGGACGAAATTTGGGGTCGAATTCCAAACTTAAAAATGGTATTGCTTGCTGTTTTTAAAAATCAAGCTTTTTGGTGCCTGGAGAAGAAAACGCGTGATGCCGGGGTCAGAAAAACTGGTGCCTGGGGAGGCAAAATTTTTTTGATCCAAAATGCAAAAACGGATGGCAGGACGAAATTCGGGGTCGAATTCCATACTTAAAAATGGTATTGCTTGCTGTTTTTAAAAATCAAGCATTTTGGTGCCTGAAGAAGAAAGCGCGTGATGCCGGGGTCAGAAAAACTGGTGCCTGGGGAGGCAAAAATTTTTTGATCCAAAATGCAAAAACGGATGGCAGGACGAAATTCGGGGTCGAATTCCAAACTTAAAAATGGTATTGCTTGCTGTTTTTAAAAATCAAGCTTTTTGGTGCCTGAAGAAGAAAACGCGTGATGCCGGGGTCAGAAATACTGGTTCCTGGGGAGGCAAATTTTTTTTGATCCCAAATGCAAAAACGGATGCCAGGACGAAATTCGGGGTCGAATTCCAAACTTAAAAATGGTATTGCTTGCTGTTTTTAAAAATCAAGCTTTTTGGTGCCTGAAGAAGAAAACGCGTGATGCCGGGGTCAGAAAAACTGGTGCCTGCGGAGGCAAATTTTTTTTGATCCCAAATGCAAAAACGGATGCCAGGACAAAATGCAGGGTTGATTTCCAAACTTAAAAATGGTATTGCTTGCTGTTTTTAAAAATCAAGCTTTTTGGTGCCTGAAGAAGAAAACGCGTGATGCCGGGGTAAGAAAAACTGGTGCCTGGGGAGGTAAAATTTTTTTGATCCCAAATGCAAAAACGGATGCCAGGACGAAATTCGGGGTCGAATTCCAATCTTAAAAATGGTATTGCTTGCTGTTTTTAAAAATCAAGCTTTTTGGTGCCTAAAGAAGAGGACACGTGATGCCGGGGTCAGAAAAAATGATGCCTGGGTAGGCAAATTTTTTTTGATCCCAAATGCAAAAACGGATGCCAGGACGAAATTCTGGGTCGAATTCCAAACTTAAAAATGGTATTGCTTGCTGTTTTTAAAAATCAAGCTTTTTGGTGCCTGAAGAAGAAAACGCGTGATGCCGGGGTCAGAAAAACTGGTGCCTGGGGAGGCAAATTTTTTTTGATCCCAAATGCAAAAACGGATGCCAGGACGAAATTCCGGGTCGAATTCCAAACTTAAAAATGGTATTGCTTGCTGTTTTTAAAAATCAAGCTTCTTGGTGCCTGAAGAAGAAAACGCGTGATGCCGGGGTCAGAAAAACTGGTTCCTGGGGAGGCAAATTTTTTTTGATCCCAAATGCAAAAACGGATGCCAGGACGAAATGCAGGGTTGAATTCCAAACTTAAACATGGTATTGCTTGCTGTTTTTAAAAATCAAGCATTTTGGTGCCTGAAGAAGAAAACGCGTGATGCCGGGGTCAGAAAAACTGATGCCTGGGGAGGCAAAAATTTTTTGATCCAAAATGCAAAAACGGATGGCAGAACGAAATTCGGGGTCGAATTCCAAACTTAAAAATGGTATTGCTTGCTGTTTTTAAAAATCAAGCTTTTTGGTGCCTGAAGAAGAAAACGCGTGATGCCGGGGTCAGAAAAACTGGTGCCTGCGGAGGCAAATTTTTTTTGATCCCAAATGCAAAAACGGATGGCAGGACGAAATTCGGGGTCGAATTCCAAACTTAAAAATGGTATTGCTTGCTGTTTTTAAAAATCAAGCGTTTTGGTGCCTGAAGAAGAAAACGCGTGATGCCGGGGTCAGAAAAACTGGTGCCTGGGAAGGCAAATTTTTTTTGATCCCAAATGCAAAAACAGATGCCAGGACGAAATTCGGGGTCGAATTCCAAACCTAAAAATGGTATTGCTTGCTGTTTTTAAAAATCAAGCTTTTTGGTGCCTGGAGAAGAAATCGCGTGATGCCGGGGTCAGAAAAAATGATGCCTGGGTAGGCAAAAATTTTTTGATCCCAAAGGCAAAAACGGATGCCAGGATGAGATTCAGGGTAGAATTCCAAACTTAAAAATGGTATTGCTTGCTGTTTTTAAAAATCAAGCTTTTTGGTGCCTGAAGAAGAAAACGCGTGATGCCGGGGTCAGAAAAACTGGTGCCTGGGGAGGCAAATTTTTTTTGATCCCAAATGCAAAAACGGATGCCAGGACGAAATGCAGGGTCGATTTCCAAACTTAAAAATGGTATTGCTTGCTGTTTTTAAAAATCAAGCTTTTTGGTGCCTGAAGAAGAAAACGCGTGATGCCGGGGTCAGAAAAATTGGTGCCTGGGGAGGCAAATTTTTTTTGATCCCAAATGCAAAAACGGATGCCAGGACGAAATGCAGGGTCGATTTCCAAACTTAAAAATGGTATTGCTTGCTGTTTTTAAAAATCAAGCATTTTGGTGCCTGAAGAAGAAAACGCGTGATGCCGGGGTCAGAAAAACTGGTCCCTGCGGAGGCAAATTTTTTTTGATCCCAAATGCAAAAACGGATGCCAGGACGAAATGCAGGGTCGATTTCCAAACTTAAAAAGGGTATTGCTTGCTGTTTTTAAAAATCAAGCATTTTGGTGCCTGAAGAAGAAAACGCGTGATGCCGGGGTCAGAAAAACTGATGCCTGGGGAGGCAAATTTTTTTTGATCCCAAATGCAAAAACGGATGCCAGGACGTAATTCCGGGTCGAATTCCAAACTTAAAAATGGTATTGCTTGCTGTTTTTAAAAATCAAGCTTTTAGGTGCCTGAAGAAGAAAAGACGTGATGCCGGGGTCAGAAATACTGGTGCCTGGAGAGGTAAAATTTTTTTGATCCCAAATGCAAAAACGGATGCCAGGACGAAATTCGGGGTCGAATTCCAATCTTAAAAATGGTATTGCTTGCTGTTTTTAAAAATCAAGCTTTCTGGTGCCTGAAGAAGAAAACGCGTGATGCCGGGGTCAGAAAAACTGGTGCCTGGGGAGGCAAATTTTTTTTGATCCCAAATGCAAAAACGGATGCCAGGACGAAATTCGGGGTTGAATTCCAAACTTAAAAATGGTATTGCTTGCTGTTTTTAAAAATGAAGCTTTTTCGTGCCTGAAGAAGAAAACGCGTGATGCCGGGGTCAGAAAAACGTGCCTGGAGAGGTAAAATTTTTTTGATCCCAAATGCAAAAACGGATGCCAGGACGAAATTCCGGGTCGAATTCCATACTTAAAAATGGTATTGCCTGCTGTTTTTAAAAATGAAGCTTTTTCGTGCCTGAAGAAGAAAACGTGTGATGCCGGGGTCCGAAAAACTGGTGCCTGGGGAGGCAAATTTTTTTTGATCCCAAATGCAAAAATCCATGCCAGGATGAGTTTCGGGGTCGAATTCCATACTTATAAATGGTATTGCTTGCTGTTTTTAAAAATCAAGCTTTTTGGTGCCTGAAGAAGAAAACGCGTGATGCCGGGGTCAGAAAAACTGGTGCCTGGGGAGGCAAATTTTTTTTGATCCCAAATGCAAAAACGGATGCCAGGACGAAATTCCGGGTCGAATTCCAAACTTAAAAATGGTATTGCTTGCTGTTTTTAAAAATCAAGCTTCTTGGTGCCTGAAGAAGAAAACGCGTGATGCCGGGGTCAGAAAAACTGGTTCCTGGGGAGGCAAATTTTTTTTGATCCCAAATGCAAAAACGGATGCCAGGACGAAATGCAGGGTTGAATTCCAAACTTAAACATGGTATTGCTTGCTGTTTTTAAAAATCAAGCATTTTGGTGCCTGAAGAAGAAAACGCGTGATGCCGGGGTCAGAAAAACTGATGCCTGGGGAGGCAAAAATTTTTTGATCCAAAATGCAAAAACGGATGGCAGAACGAAATTCGGGGTCGAATTCCAAACTTAAAAATGGTATTGCTTGCTGTTTTTAAAAATCAAGCTTTTTGGTGCCTGAAGAAGAAAACGCGTGATGCCGGGGTCAGAAAAACTGGTGCCTGCGGAGGCAAATTTTTTTTGATCCCAAATGCAAAAACGGATGGCAGGACGAAATTCGGGGTCGAATTCCAAACTTAAAAATGGTATTGCTTGCTGTTTTTAAAAATCAAGCTTTTTGGTGCCTGAAGAAGAAATCGCGTGATGCCGGGGTCAGAAAAAATGATGCCTGGGTAGGCAAAATTTTTTTGATCCCAAAGGCAAAAACGGATGCCAGGATGAGATTCAGGGTAGAATTCCAAACTTAAAAATGGTATTGCTTGCTGTTTTTAAAAATCAAGCTTTTTGGTGCCTGAAGAAGAAAACGCGTGATGCCGGGGTCAGAAAAACTGGTGCCTGGGGAGGCAAATTTTTTTTGATCCCAAATGCAAAAACGGATGCCAGGACGAAATGCAGGGTCGATTTCCAAACTTAAAAATGGTATTGCTTGCTGTTTTTAAAAATCAAGCTTTTTGGTGCCTGAAGAAGAAAACGCGTGATGCCGGGGTCAGAAAAATTGGTGCCTGGGGAGGCAAATTTTTTTTGATCCCAAATGCAAAAACGGATGCCAGGACGAAATGCAGGGTCGATTTCCAAACTTAAAAATGGTATTGCTTGCTGTTTTTAAAAATCAAGCATTTTGGTGCCTGAAGAAGAAAACGCGTGATGCCGGGGTCAGAAAAACTGGTCCCTGCGGAGGCAAATTTTTTTTGATCCCAAATGCAAAAACGGATGCCAGGACGAAATGCAGGGTCGATTTCCAAACTTAAAAAGGGTATTGCTTGCTGTTTTTAAAAATCAAGCATTTTGGTGCCTGAAGAAGAAAACGCGTGATGCCGGGGTCAGAAAAACTGGTGCCTGGGGAGGCAAATTTTTTTTGATCCCAAATGCAAAAACGGATGCCAGGACGTAATTCCGGGTCGAATTCCAAACTTAAAAATGGTATTGCTTGCTGTTTTTAAAAATCAAGCTTTTAGGTGCCTGAAGAAGAAAAGACGTGATGCCTGGGTCAGAAATACTGGTGCCTGGAGAGGTAAAATTTTTTTGATCCCAAATGCAAAAACGGATGCCAGGACGAAATTCGGGGTCGAATTCCAATCTTAAAAATGGTATTGCTTGCTGTTTTTAAAAATCAAGCTTTCTGGTGCCTAAAGAAGAAAACGCGTGATGCCGGGGTCAGAAAAACGTGCCTGGAGAGGTAAAATTTTTTTGATCCCAAATGCAAAAACGGATGCCAGGACGAAATTCCGGGTCGAATTCCATACTTAAAAATGGTATTGCCTGCTGTTTTTAAAAATGAAGCTTTTTCGTGCCTGAAGAAGAAAACGTGTGATGCCGGGGTCCGAAAAACTGGTGCCTGGGGAGGCAAATTTTTTTTGATCCCAAATGCAAAAATCCATGCCAGGATGAGTTTCGGGGTCGAATTCCATACTTAAAAATGGTATTGCTTGCTGTTTTTAAAAATCAAGCTTTTTGGTGCCTGAAGAAGAAAACGCGTGATGCCGGGGTCAGAAAAACTGGTGCCTGCGGAGGCAAATTTTTTTTGATCCCAAATGCAAAAACGGATGCCAGGACGAAATGCAGGGTCGATTTCCAAACTTAAAAATGGTATTGCTTGTTGTTTTTAAAAATCAAGCATTTTGGTGCCTGAAGAAGAAAACGCGTGATGCCGGGGTCAGAAAAACTGGTGCCTGGGGAGGCAAATTTTTTTTGATCCCAAATGCAAAAACGGATGCCAGGACGAAATGCAGGGTCGATTTCCAAACTTAAAAATGGTATTGCTTGCTGTTTTTAAAAATCAAGCATTTTGGTGCCTGAAGAAGAAAACGCGTGATGCCGGGGTCAGAAAAACTGGTCCCTGCGGAGGCAAATTTTTTTTGATCCCAAATGCAAAAACGGATGCCAGGACGAAATGCAGGGTCGATTTCCAAACTTAAAAATGGTATTGCTTGCTGTTTTTAAAAATCAAGCATTTTGGTGCCTGAAGAAGAAAACGCGTGATGCCGGGGTCAGAAAAACTGGTGCCTGGGGAGGCAAATTTTTTTTGATCCCAAATGCAAAAACGGATGCCAGGACGTAATTCCGGGTCGAATTCCAAACTTAAAAATGGTATTGCTTGCTGTTTTTAAAAATCAAGCTTTTAGGTGCCTGAAGAAGAAAAGACGTGATGCCGGGGTCAGAAATACTGGTGCCTGGAGAGGTAAAATTTTTTTGATCCCAAATGCAAAAACGGATGCCAGGACGAAATTCGGGGTCGAATTCCAATCTTAAAAATGGTATTGCTTGCTGTTTTTAAAAATCAAGCTTTCTGGTGCCTAAAGAAGAAAACGCGTGATGCCGGGGTCAGAAAAACTGGTGCCTGGGGAGGCAAATTTTTTTTGATCCCAAATGCAAAAACGGATGCCAGGACGAAATTCGGGGTTGAATTCCAAACTTAAAAATGGTATTGCTTGCTGTTTTTAAAAATGAAGCTTTTTCGTGCCTGAAGAAGAAAACGCGTGATGCCGGGGTCAGAAAAACGTGCCTGGAGAGGTAAAATTTTTTTGATCCCAAATGCAAAAACGGATGCCAGGACGAAATTCCGGGTCGAATTGCATACTTAAAAATGGTATTGCCTGCTGTTTTTAAAAATGAAGCTTTTTCGTGCCTGAAGAAGAAAACGTGTGATGCCGGGGTCCGAAAAACTGGTGCCTGGGGAGGCAAATTTTTTTTGATCCCAAATGCAAAAATCCATGCCAGGATGAGTTTCGGGGTCGAATTCCATACTTAAAAATGGTATTGCTTGCTGTTTTTAAAAATCAAGCGTTTTGGTGCCTGAAGAAGAAAACGCGTGATGCCGGGGTCAGAAAAACTGGTGCCTGGGGAGGCAAATTTTTTTTGATCCCAAATGCAAAAACGGATGCCAGGACGAAATGCAGGGTCGATTTCCAAACTTAAAAATGGTATTGCTTGCTGTTTTTAAAAATCAAGCATTTTGCTGCCTGAAGAAGAAAACGCGTGATGTCAGAAAAAATGATGCCTGGGGAGGCAAATATTTTTTGATCCCAAATGCAAAAACGGATGCCAGGACGAAATTCCGGGTCGAATTCCAATCTTAAAAATGGTATTGCTTGCTGTTTTTAAAAATCAAGCTTTTTGGTGCCTGAAGAAGAAAACGCGTGTTGCAGCGGTCAGAAAAACGGGTGCCTGGGGAGGCAAATTTTTTTTGATCCCAAATGCAAAAACGGATGCCAGGACGAAATGCAGGGTCGAATTCCAAACTTAAAAATGGTATTGCTTGCTGTTTTTAAAAATCAAGCTTTTTGATGACTAAAGAAGAAAACTTGTGATGCCGGGGTCAGAAAAACGGGTGCCTGGGGAGGCAAATTTTTTTTGATCCCAAATGCAAAAACGGATGCCAGGACGAAATTCCGGGTCAAATTCCAAACTTAAAAATGGTATTGCTTGCTGTTTTTAAAAATCAAGCTTTTTGGTGCCTGAAGAAGAAAACACGTGATGCCGGGGTGAGAAGAACTGGTGCCTGGGGAGGTAAAATTTTTTTTATCCCAAATGCAAAAACGGATGCCAGGACGAAATTCGGGGTCGAATTCCAATCTTAAAAATTGTATTGCTTGCTGTTTTTAAAAATCAAGCTTTTTGGTGCCTAAAGAAGAAAACGCGTGATGCCGGGGTCAGAAAAAATGATGCCTGGGTAGGCAAATTTTTTTTGATCCCAAATGCAAAAACGGATGCCAGGACGAAATTCCGGGTCGAATTCCAAACTTAAAAATGGTATTGCTTGCTGTTTTTAAAAATCAAGCTTTTTGGTGCCTGAAGAAGAAAACACGTGATGCCGGGGTCAGAAAAACTGGTGCCTGGGGAGGCAAATTTTTTTTGATCCCAAATGCAAAAACGGATGCCAGGACGAAATGCAGGGTCGAATTCCAAACTTAAAAATGGTATTGCTTGCTGTTTTTAAAAATCAAGCTTTTTGATGCCTAAAGAAGAAAACTTGTGATGCCGGGGTCAGAAAAACGGGTGCCTGGGGAGGCAAATTTTTTTTGATCCCAAATGCAAAAACGGATGCCAGGACGAAATTCCGGGTCAAATTCCAAACTTAAAAATGGTATTGCTTGCTGTTTTTAAAAATCAAGCTTTTTGGTGCCTGAAGAAGAAAACACGTGATGCCGGGGTGAGAAGAACTGGTGCCTGGGGAGGTAAAATTTTTTTTATCCCAAATGCAAAAACGGATGCCAGGACGAAATTCGGGGTCGAATTCCAATCTTAAAAATTGTATTGCTTGCTGTTTTTAAAAATCAAGCTTTTTGGTGCCTAAAGAAGAAAACGCGTGATGCCGGGGTCAGAAAAAATGATGCCTGGGTAGGCAAATTTTTTTTGATCCCAAATGCAAAAACGGATGCCAGGACGAAATTCCGGGTCGAATTCCAAACTTAAAAATGGTATTGCTTGCTGTTTTTAAAAATCAAGCTTTTTGGTGCCTGAAGAAGAAAACACGTGATGCCGGGGTCAGAAAAACTGGTGCCTGGGGAGGCAAATTTTTTTTGATCCCAAATGCAAAAACGGATGCCAGGACGAAATTCCAGGTCGAATTCCAAACTTAAAAATGGTATTGCTTGCTGTTTTTAAAAATCAAGCATTTTGGTGCCTGAAGAAGAAAACGCGTGATGCCGGGGTCAGAAAAACTGGTGCCTGGGGAGGCAAATTTTTTTTGATCCCAAATGCAAAAACGGATGGCAGGACGAAATTCGGGGTCGAATTCCAAACTTAAAAATGGTATTGCTTGCTGTTTTTAAAAATCAAGCTTTTTGGTGCCTGCAGAAGAAAACGCGTGATGCCGGGGTCAGAAAAACTGGTGCCTAGGGAGGCAAAATTTTTTTGATCCAAAATGCAAAAACGGATGGCAGGACGAAATTCGGGGTCGAATTCCAAACTTAAAAATGGTATTGCTTGCTGTTTTTAAAAATCAAGCATTTTGGTGCCTGAAGAAGAAATCGCGTGATGCCGGGGTCAGAAAAACTGGTTCCTGGGGAGGCAAATTTTTTTTGATCCCAAATGCAAAAACGGATGCCAGGACGAAATGCAGGGTCGAATTCCAAACTTAAACATGGTATTGCTTGCTGTTTTTAAAAATCAAGCATTTTGGTGCCTGAAGAAGAAAGCGCGTGATGCCGGGGTCAGAAAAACTGGTGCCTGGGGAGGCAAAATTTTTTTGATCCAAAATGCAAAAACGGATGGCAGGACGAAATTCGGGGTCGAATTCCAAACTTAAAAATGGTATTGCTTGCTGTTTTTAAAAATCAAGCTTTTTGGTTCCTGAAGAAGAAAACACGTGATGCCGGGGTCAGAAAAACTGGTGCCTGGGGAGGTAAAATTTTTTTGATCCCAAATGCAAAAACGGATGCCAGGACGAAATTCGGAGTCGAATTCCAATCTTAAAAATGGTATTGCTTGCTGTTTTTAAAAATCAAGCTTTTTGGTGCCTAAAGAAGAAAACGCGTGATGCCGGGGTCAGAAAAACTGGTGCCTGGGGAGGCAAATTTTTTTTGATCCCAAATGCAAAAACGGATGCCAGGACGAAATTCGGGGTTGAATTCCAAACTTAAAAATGGTATTGCTTGCTGTTTTTAAAAATGAAGCTTTTTCGTGCCTGAAGAAGAAAACGCGTGATGCCGGGGTCAGAAAAACGTGCCTGGAGAGGTAAAATTTTTTTGATCCCAAATGCAAAAACGGATGCCAGGACGAAATTCCGGGTCGAATTCCATACTTAAAAATGGTATTGCTTGCTGTTTTTAAAAATGAAGCTTTTTCGTGCCTGAAGAAGAAAACGTGTGATGCCGGGGTCCGAAAAACTGGTGCCTGGGGAGGCAAATTTTTTTTGATCCCAAATGCAAAAATCCATGCCAGGATGAGTTTCGGGGTTGAATTCCATACTTAAAAATGGTATTGCTTGCTGTTTTTAAAAATCAAGCGTTTTGGTGCCTGAAGAAGAAAACGCGTGATGCCGGGGTCAGAAAAACTGGTGCATGGGGAGGCAAATTTTTTTTGATCCCAAATGCAAAAACGGATGCCAGGACGAAATGCAGGGTCGATTTCCAAACTTAAAAATGGTATTGCTTGCTGTTTTTAAAAATCAAGCATTTTGGTGCCTGAAGAAGAAAACGCGTGATGCCGGGGTCAGAAAAAATGATGCCTGGGGAGGCAAATTTTTTTTGATCCCAAATGCAAAAACGGATGCCAGGACGAAATTCCGGGTCGAATTCCAATCTTAAAAATGGTATTGCTTGCTGTTTTTAAAAATCAAGCTTTTTGGTGCCTGAAGAAGAAAACACGTGATGCCGGGGTCAGAAGAACTGGTGCCTGGGGAGGTAAATTTTTTTTTATCCCAAATGCAAAAACGGATGCCAGGACGAAATTCGGGGTCGAATTCCAATCTTAAAAATGGTATTGCTTGCTGTTTTTAAAAATCAAGCTTTTTGGTGCCTAAAGAAGAAAACGCGTGATGCCGGGGTCAGAAAAAATGATGCCTGGGGAGGCAAATTTTTTTTGATCCCAAATGCAAAAACGGATGCCAGGACGAAATTCCTGGTCGAATTCCAATCTTAAAAATGGTATTGCTTGCTGTTTTTAAAAATCAAGCTTTTTGGTGCCTGAAGAAGAAAACGCGTGATGCCGCGGTCAGAAAAACTGGTGCCTGGGTAGGCAAAAAATTTTTGATCCCAAATGCAAAAACGGATGCCAGGACGAAATGCAGGGTCGATTTCCAAACTTAAAAATGGTATTGCTTGCTGTTTTTAAAAATCAAGCATTTTGGTGCCTGAAGAAGAAAACGCGTGATGCCGGGGTCAGAAAAAATGATGCCTGCGGAGGCAAATTTTTTTTGATCCCAAATGCAAAAACGGATGCCAGGACGAAATTCCGGGTCGAATTCCAATCTTAAAAATGGTATTGCTTGCTGTTTTTAAAAATCAAGCTTTTTGGTGCCTGAAGAAGAAAACACGTGATGCCGGGGTCAGAAGAACTGGTGCCTGGGGAGGTAAAATTTTTTTTATCCCAAATGCAAAAACGGATGCCAGGACGAAATTCGGGGTCGAATTCCAATCTTAAAAATGGTATTGCTTGCTGTTTTTAAAAATCAAGCTTTTTGGTGCCTAAAGAAGAAAACGCGTGATGCCGGGGTCAGAAAAAATGATGCCTGGGGAGGCAAATTTTTTTTGATCCCAAATGCAAAAACGGATGCCAGGACGAAATTCCGGGTCGAATTCCAATCTTAAAAATGGTATTGCTTGCTGTTTTTAAAAATCAAGCTTTTTGGTGCCTGAAGAAGAAAACGCGTGATGCCGCGGTCAGAAAAACTGGTGCCTGGGTAGGCAAAAAATTTTTGATCCCAAATGCAAAAACGGATGCCAGGACGAAATGCAGGGTCGAATTCCAAACTTAAAAATGGTATTGCTTGCTGTTTTTAAAAATCAAGCTTTTTGATGCCTAAAGAAGAAAACTTGTGATGCCGGGGTCAGAAAAACTGGTGCCTGGGGAGGCAAATTTTTTTTGATCCCAAATGCAAAAACGGATGCCAGGATGAAATTCCGGGTCAAATTCCAAACTTAAAAATGGTATTGCTTGCTGTTTTTAAAAATCAAGCTTTTTGGTGCCTGAAGAAGAAAACACGTGATGCCGGGGTGAGAAGAACTGGTGCCTGGGGAGGTAAAAATTTTTTTATCCCAAATGCAAAAACGGATGCCAGGACGAAATTCGGGGTCGAATTCCAATCTTAAAAATTGTATTGCTTGCTGTTTTTAAAAATCAAGCATTTTGGTGCCTGAAGAAGAAAACACGTGATGCCGGGGTGAGAAGAACTGGTGCCTGGGGAGGTAAAAATTTTTTTATCCCAAATGCAAAAACGGATGCCAGGACGAAATTCGGGGTCGAATTCCAATCTTAAAAATTGTATTGCTTGCTGTTTTTAAAAATCAAGCTTTTTGGTGCCTAAAGAAGAAAACGCGTGATGCCGGGGTCAGAAAAACTGGTGCCTGGGGAGGCAAATTTTTTTTGATCCCAAATGCAAAAACGGATGCCAGGACGAAATTCGGGGTCGAATTCCAATCTTAAAAATTGTATTGCTTGCTGTTTTTAAAAATCAAGCTTTTTGGTGCCTAAAGAAGAAAACGCGTGATGCCGGGGTCAGAAAAACTGGTGCCTGGGGAGGCAAATTTTTTTTGATCCCAAATGCAAAAACGGATGGCAGGACGAAATGCAGGGTCGATTTCCAAACTTAAAAATGGTATTGCTTGCTGTTTTTAAAAATCAAGCATTTTGGTGCCTGAAGAAGAAAACGTGTGATGCCGGGGTCAGAAAAACTGGTGCCTGGGGAGGCAAATTTTTTTTGATCCCAAATGCAAAAACGGATGCCAGGACGAAATTCCGGGTCGAATTCCAAACTTAAAAATGGTATTGCTTGCTGTTTTTAAAAATCAAGCATTTTGGTGCCTGTAGAAGAAAACGCGTAATGCCGGGGTCAGAAAAACTGGTGCCTGGCGAGGTAAAATTTTTTTGATCCCAAATGCAAAAACGGATGCCAGGACGAAATTCGGGGTCGAATTCCATACTTAAAAATGGTATTGCTTGCTGTTTTTAAAAATGAAGCTTTTTCGTGCCTGAAGAAGAAAACGCGTGATGCCGGGGTCAGAAAAACTGGTGCCTGGGGAGGCAAATTTTTTTTGATCCCAAATGCAAAAATCCATGCCAGGATGAGTTTCGGGGTAGAATTCCATACTTAAAAATGGTATTGCTTGCTGTTTTTAAAAATCAGTCTTTTTGTGCCTGAAGAAGAAAACGCGTGATGCCGGGGTCAGAAAAAATGATGCCTGGGTAGGCAAAAAATTTTTGATCCCAAAGGCAAAAACGGATGCCAGGATGAGATTCAGGGTAGAATTCCAAACTTAAAAATGGTATTGCTTGCTGTTTTTAAAAATCAAGCTTTTTGGTGCCTGAAGAAGAAAACGCGTGATGCCGGGGTCAGAAAAACGTGCCTGGGGAGGAAAATTTTTTTTGATCCCAAATGCAAAAACGGATGCCAGGACGAAATGCAGGGTCGATTTCCAAACTTAAAAATGGTATTGCTTGCTGTTTTTAAAAATCAAGCATTTTGGTGCCTGAAGAAGAAAACGCGTGATGCCGGGGTCAGAAAAACGTGCCTGGGGAGGAAAATTTTTTTTGATCCCAAATGCAAAAACGGATGCCAGGACGAAATGCAGGGTCGATTTCCAAACTTAAAAATGGTATTGCTTGCTGTTTTTAAAAATCAAGCTTTTTGGTGCCTGAAGAAGAAAACGCGTGATGCCGGGGTCAGAAAAAATGATGCCTGGGGAGGCAAATTTTTTTTGATCCCAAATGCAAAAACGGATGCCAGGACGAAATTCCGGGTCGAATTCCAATCTTAAAAATGGTATTGCTTGCTGTTTTTAAAAATCAAGCTTTTTGGTGCCTGAAGAAGAAAACACGTGATGCCGGGGTCAGAAGAACTGGTGCCTGGGGAGGTAAAATTTTTTTTATCCCAAATGCAAAAACGGATGCCAGGACGAAATTCGGGGTCGAATTCCAATCTTAAAAATGGTATTGCTTGCTGTTTTTAAAAATCAAGCTTTTTGGTGCCTAAAGAAGAAAACGCGTGATGCCGGGGTCAGAAAAAATGATGCCTGGGGAGGCAAATTTTTTTTGATCCCAAATGCAAAAACGGATGCCAGGACGAAATTCCGGGTCGAATTCCAATCTTAAAAATGGTATTGCTTGCTGTTTTTAAAAATCAAGCTTTTTGGTGCCTGAAGAAGAAAACGCGTGATGCCGCGGTCAGAAAAACTGGTGCCTGCGTAGGCAAAAAATTTTTGATCCCAAATGCAAAAACGGATGCCAGGACGAAATGCAGGGTCGAATTCCAAACTTAAAAATGGTATTGCTTGCTGTTTTTAAAAATCAAGCTTTTTGATGCCAAAAGAAGAAAACTTGTGATGCCGGGGTCAGAAAAACTGGTGCCTGGGGAGGCAAATTTTTTTTGATCCCAAATGCAAAAACGGATGCCAGGACGAAATTCCGGGTCAAATTCCAAACTTAAAAATGGTATTGCTTGCTGTTTTTAAAAATCAAGCTTTTTGGTGCCTGAAGAAGAAAACACGTGATGCCGGGGTGAGAAGAACTGGTGCCTGGGGAGGTAAAATTTTTTTTATCCCAAATGCAAAAACGGATGCCAGGACGAAATTCGGGGTCGAATTCCAATCTTAAAAATTGTATTGCTTGCTGTTTTTAAAAATCAAGCTTTTTGGTGCCTAAAGAAGAAAACGCGTGATGCCGGGGTCAGAAAAACTGGTGCCTGGGGAGGCAAATTTTTTTTGATCCCAAATGCAAAAACGGATGCCAGGACGAAATTCGGGGTCGAATTCCAATCTTAAAAATTGTATTGCTTGCTGTTTTTAAAAATCAAGCTTTTTGGTGCCTAAAGAAGAAAACGCGTGATGCCGGGGTCAGAAAAACTGGTGCCTGGGGAGGCAAATTTTTTTTGATCCCAAATGCAAAAACGGATGGCAGGACGAAATGCAGGGTCGATTTCCAAACTTAAAAATGGTATTGCTTGCTGTTTTTAAAAATCAAGCATTTTGGTGCCTGAAGAAGAAAACGTGTGATGCCGGGGTCAGAAAAACTGGTGCCTGGGGAGGCAAATTTTTTTTGATCCCAAATGCAAAAACGGATGCCAGGACGAAATTCCGGGTCGAATTCCAAACTTAAAAATGGTATTGCTTGCTGTTTTTAAAAATCAAGCATTTTGGTGCCTGTAGAAGAAAACGCGTGATGCCGGGGTCAGAAAAACTGGTGCCTGGCGAGGTAAAATTTTTTTGATCCCAAATGCAAAAACGGATGCCAGGACGAAATTCGGGGTCGAATTCCATACTTAAAAATGGTATTGCTTGCTGTTTTTAAAAATGAAGCTTTTTCGTGCCTGAAGAAGAAAACGCGTGATGCCGGGGTCAGAAAAACTGGTGCCTGGGGAGGCAAATTTTTTTTGATCCCAAATGCAAAAATCCATGCCAGGATGAGTTTCGGGGTAGAATTCCATACTTAAAAATGGTATTGCTTGCTGTTTTTAAAAATCAGTCTTTTTGTGCCTGAAGAAGAAAACGCGTGATGCCGGGGTCAGAAAAAATGATGCCTGGGTAGGCAAAAATTTTTTGATCCCAAAGGCAAAAACGGATGCCAGGATGAGATTCAGGGTAGAATTCCAAACTTAAAAATGGTATTGCTTGCTGTTTTTAAAAATCAAGCTTTTTGGTGCCTGAAGAAGAAAACGCGTGATGCCGGGGTCAGAAAAACTGGTGCCTGGGGAGGCAAATTTTTTTTGATCCCAAATGCAAAAACGGATGCCAGGACGAAATGCAGGGTCGATTTCCAAACTTAAAAATGGTATTGCTTGCTGTTTTTAAAAATCAAGCATTTTGGTGCCTGAAGAAGAAAACGCGTGATGCCGGGGTCAGAAAAACGTGCCTGGGGAGGAAAATTTTTTTTGATCCCAAATGCAAAAACGGATGCCAGGACGAAATGCAGGGTCGATTTCCAAACTTAAAAATGGTATTGCTTGCTGTTTTTAAAAATCAAGCTTTTTGGTGCCTGAAGAAGAAAACGCGTGATGCCGGGGTCAGAAAAACTGGTGCATGGCGAGGTAAAATTTTTTGATCCCAAATGCAAAAACGGATGCCAGGACGAAATTCGGGGTCGAATTCCATCCTTAAAAATGGTATTGCTTGCTGTTTTTAAAAATGAAGCTTTTTCGTGCCTGAAGAAGAAAACGTGTGATGCCGGGGTCAGAAAAACTGACCCCTGGGGAGGCAAATTTTTTTTGATCCCAAATGCAAAAATCCATGCCAGGACGAAATGCAGGGTCGATTTCCAAACTTAAAAATGGTATTGCTTGCTGTTTTTAAAAATCAAGCTTTTTGGTGCCTGAAGAAGAAAACGCGTGATGCCGGGGTCAGAAAAACTGGTGCCTGGGGAGGCAAATTTTTTTTGATCCCAAATGCAAAAACGGATGCCAGGACGAAATTCGGGGTCGAATTCCATCCTTAAAAATGGTATTGCTTGCTGTTTTTAAAAATGAAGCTTTTTCGTGCCTGAAGAAGAAAACGCGTGATGCCGGGGTCAGAAAAACTGGTGCCTGGGGAGGCAAATTTTTTTTGATCCCAAATGCAAAAACGGATGCCAGGACGAAATTCCGGGTCGAATTCCAATCTTAAAAATGGTATTGCTTGCTGTTTTTAAAAATCAAGCTTTTTGGTGCCTGAAGAAGAAAACGCGTGATGCCGCGGTCAGAAAAACTGGTGCCTGCGTAGGCAAAAAATTTTTGATCCCAAATGCAAAAACGGATGCCAGGACGAAATTCGGGGTCGAATTCCAATCTTAAAAATTGTATTGCTTGCTGTTTTTAAAAATCAAGCTTTTTGGTGCCTAAAGAAGAAAACGCGTGATGCCGGGGTCAGAAAAACTGGTGCCTGGGGAGGCAAATTTTTTTTGATCCCAAATGCAAAAACGGATGGCAGGACGAAATGCAGGGTCGATTTCCAAAGTTAAAAATGGTATTGCTTGCTGTTTTTAAAAATCAAGCATTTTGGTGCCTGAAGAAGAAAACGTGTGATGCCGGGGTCAGAAAAACTGGTGCCTGGGGAGGCAAATTTTTTTTGATCCCAAATGCAAAAACGGATGCCAGGACGAAATTCCGGGTCGAATTCCAAACTTAAAAATGGTATTGCTTGCTGTTTTTAAAAATCAAGCATTTTGGTGCCTGTAGAAGAAAACGCGTGATGCCGGGGTCAGAAAAACTGGTGCCTGGCGAGGTAAAATTTTTTTGATCCCAAATGCAAAAACGGATGCCAGGACGAAATTCGGGGTCGAATTCCATACTTAAAAATGGTATTGCTTGCTGTTTTTAAAAATGAAGCTTTTTCGTGCCTGAAGAAGAAAACGCGTGATGCCGGGGTCAGAAAAACTGGTGCCTGGGGAGGCAAATTTTTTTTGATCCCAAATGCAAAAATCCATGCCAGGATGAGTTTCGGGGTAGAATTCCATACTTAAAAATGGTATTGCTTGCTGTTTTTAAAAATCAGTCTTTTTGTGCCTGAAGAAGAAAACGCGTGATGCCGGGGTCAGAAAAAATGATGCCTGGGTAGGCAAAAATTTTTTGATCCCAAAGGCAAAAACGGATGCCAGGATGAGATTCAGGGTAGAATTCCAAACTTAAAAATGGTATTGCTTGCTGTTTTTAAAAATCAAGCTTTTTGGTGCCTGAAGAAGAAAACGCGTGATGCCGGGGTCAGAAAAACTGGTGCCTGGGGAGGCAAATTTTTTTTGATCCCAAATGCAAAAACGGATGCCAGGACGAAATGCAGGGTCGATTTCCAAACTTAAAAATGGTATTGCTTGCTGTTTTTAAAAATCAAGCATTTTGGTGCCTGAAGAAGAAAACGCGTGATGCCGGGGTCAGAAAAACGTGCCTGGGGAGGAAATTTTTTTTGATCCCAAATGCAAAAACGGATGCCAGGACGAAATGCAGGGTCGATTTCCAAACTTAAAAATGGTATTGCTTGCTGTTTTTAAAAATCAAGCTTTTTGGTGCCTGAAGAAGAAAACGCGTGATGCCGGGGTCAGAAAAACTGGTGCATGGCGAGGTAAAATTTTTTGATCCCAAATGCAAAAACGGATGCCAGGACGAAATTCGGGGTCGAATTCCATCCTTAAAAATGGTATTGCTTGCTGTTTTTAAAAATGAAGCTTTTTCGTGCCTGAAGAAGAAAACGCGTGATGCCGGGGTCAGAAAAACTGGTTCCTGGAGAGGTAAAATTTTTTTGATCCCAAATGCAAAAACGGATGCCAGGACGAAATTCCGGGTAGAATTCCAAACTTAAAAATGGTATTGCTTGCTGTTTTTAAAAATGAAGCTTTTTGGTGCCTGAAGAAGAAAACGCGTGATGCCGGGGTCAGAAAAACTGACCCCTGGGGAGGCAAATTTTTTTTGATCCCAAATGCAAAAATCCATGCCAGGACGAAATGCAGGGTCGATTTCCAAACTTAAAAATGGTATTGCTTGCTGTTTTTAAAAATCAAGCTTTTTGGTGCCTGAAGAAGAAAACGCGTGATGCCGGGGTCAGAAAAACTGGTGCCTGGGGAGGCAAATTTTTTTTGATCCCAAATGCAAAAACGGATGCCAGGACGAAATTCGGGGTCGAATTCCATCCTTAAAAATGGTATTGCTTGCTGTTTTTAAAAATGAAGCTTTTTCGTGCCTGAAGAAGAAAACGCGTGATGCCGGGGTCAGAAAAACTGGTGCCTGGGGAGGCAAATTTTTTTTGATCCCAAATGCAAAAACGGATGCCAGGACGAAATTCCGGGTCGAATTCCAAACTTAAAAATGGTATTGCTTGCTGTTTTTAAAAATCAAGCTTTTTGGTGCCTGAAGAAGAAAACGCGTGATGCCGGGGTCAGAAAAACTGGTGCCTGGGGAGGCAAATTTTTTTTGATCCCAAATGCAAAAACGGATGCCAGGACGAAATTCCGGGTCGAATTCCAAACTTAAAAATGGTATTGCTTGCTGTTTTTAAAAATCAAGCTTTTTGGTGCCTGAAGAAGAAAACGCGTGATGCCGGAGTCAGAAAAACTGGTGCCTGGGGAGGCAAATTTTTTTTGATCCCAAATGCAAAAACGGATGCCAGGACGAAATTCCGGGTCGAATTCCAAACTTAAAATTGGTATTGCTTGCTGTTTTTAAAAATCAAGCTTTTTGGTGCCTGAAGAAGAAAACGCGTGATGCCGGGGTCAGAAAAACTGGTGCCTGGGGAGGCAAATTTTTTTTGATCCCAAATGCAAAAACGGATGCCAGGACGAAATTCCGGGTCGAATTCCAAACTTAAAAATGGTATTGCTTGCTGTTTTTAAAAATCAAGCTTTTTGGTGCCTGAAGAAGAAAACGCGTGATGCCGGAGTCAGAAAAACTGGTGCCTGGGGAGGCAAATTTTTTTTGATCCCAAATGCAAAAACGGATGCCAGGACGAAATGCAGGGTCGATTTCCAAACTTAAAAATGGTATTGCTTGCTGTTTTTAAAAATCAAGCATTTTGGTGCCTGAAGAAGAAAACGCGTGATGCCGGGGTCAGAAAAACTGGTGCCTGGGGAGGCAAATTTTTTTTGATCCCAAATGCAAAAACGGATGCCAGGACGAAATTCCGGGTCGAATTCCAAACTTAAAAATGGTATTGCTTGCTGTTTTTAAAAATCAAGCATTTTGGTGCCTGAAGAAGAAAACGCGTGATGCCGGGGTCAGAAAAACTGGTGCCTGGGGAGGCAAATTTTTTTTGATCCCAAATGCAAAAACGGATGCCAGGACGAAATGCAGGGTCGATTTCCAAACTTAAAAATGGTATTGCTTGCTGTTTTTAAAAATCAAGCTTTTTGTGCCTGAAGAAGAAAACGCGTGATGCCGGGGTCAGAAAAAATGATGCCTGGGTAGGCAAAAATTTTTTGATCCCAAAGGCAAAAACGGATGCCAGGATGAGATTCAGGGTAGAATTCCAAACTTAAAAATGGTATTGCTTGCTGTTTTTAAAAATCAAGCTTTTTGGTGCCTGAAGAAGAAAACGCGTGATGCCGGGGTCAGAAATACTGGTGCCTGGGGAGGCAAATTTTTTTTGATCCCAAATGCAAAAACGGATGCCAGGATGAAATGCAGGGTCGATTTCCAAACTTGAAAATGGTATTGCTTGCTGTTTTTAAAAATCAAGCATTTTGGTGCCTGAAGAAGAAAACGCGTGATGCCGGGGTCAGAAAAACTGGTGCCTGGGGAGGCATATTTTTTTTGATCCCAAATGCAAAAACGGATGCCAGGACGAAATTCCGGGTCGAATTCCAAACTTAAAAATGGTATTGCTTGCTGTTTTTAAAAATCAAGCATTTTGGTGCCTGAAGAAGAAAACGCGTGATGCCGGGGTCAGAAAAACTGGTGCCTGGGGAGGCAAATTTTTTTTGATCCCAAATGCAAAAACGGATGCCAGGACGAAATTCTGGGTCGAATTCCAAACTTAAAAATGGTATTGCTTGCTGTTTTTAAAAATCAAGCATTTTGGTGCCTGAAGAAGAAAAGGCGTGATGCCGGGGTCAGAAAAACTGGTGCCTGGCGAGGTAAAATTTTTTTGATCCCAAATGCAAAAACGGATGCCAGGACGAAATTCGGGGTCGAATTCCATACTTAAAAATGGTATTGCTTGCTGTTTTTAAAAATGAAGCTTTTTCGTGCCTGAAGAAGAAAACGCGTGATGCCGGGGTCAGAAAAACGTGCCTGGAGAGGTAAAATTTTTTTGATCCCAAATGCAAAAACGGATGCCAGGACGAAATTCCGGGTCGAATTCCATACTTAAAAATGGTATTGCTTGCTGTTTTTAAAAATGAAGCTTTTTCGTGCCTGAAGAAGAAAACGTGTGATGCCGGGGTCCGAAAAACTGGTGCCTGGGGAGGCAAATTTTTTTTGATCCCAAATGCAAAAATCCATGCCAGGATGAGTTTCGGGGTCGAATTCCATACTTAAAAATGGTATTGCTTGCTGTTTTTAAAAATCAAGCATTTTGGTGCCTGAACAAGAAAACACGTGATGCCGGGGTCAGAAAAAATGATGCCTGGGTAGGCAAAAATTTTTTGATCCCAAATGCTAAAACGGATGCCAGGACGAAATGCAGGGTCAATTTCCAAACTTAAAAATGGTATTGCTTGCTGTTTTTAAAAATCAAGCGTTTTGGTGCCTGAAGAAGAAAACGCGTGATGCCGGGGTCAGAAAAACTGGTGCCTGGGGAGGCAAATTTTTTTTGATCCCAAATGCAAAAACGGATGCCAGGACGAAATGCAGGGTCGATTTCCAAACTTAAAAATGGTATTGCTTGCTGTTTTTAAAAATCAAGCTTTTTGGTGCCTGAAGAAGAAAACACGTGATGCCGGGGTCAGAAGAACTGGTGCCTGGGGAGGTAAAATTTTTTTTATCCCAAATGCAAAAACGGATGCCAGGACGAAATTCGGGGTCGAATTCCAATCTTAAAAATGGTATTGCTTGCTGTTTTTAAAAATCAAGCTTTTTGGTGCCTAAAGAAGAAAACGCGTGATGCCGGGGTCAGAAAAAATGATGCCTGGGGAGGCAAATTTTTTTTGATCCCAAATGCAAAAACGGATGCCAGGACGAAATTCCGGGTCGAATTCCAATCTTAAAAATGGTATTGCTTGCTGTTTTTAAAAATCAAGCTTTTTGGTGCCTGAAGAAGAAAACGCGTGATGCCGCGGTCAGAAAAACTGGTGCCTGGGTAGGCAAAAATTTTTTGATCCCAAATGCAAAAACGGATGCCAGGACGAAATGCAGGGTCGAATTCCAAACTTAAAAATGGTATTGCTTGCTGTTTTTAAAAATCAAGCTTTTTGATGCCTAAAGAAGAAAACTTGTGATGCCGGGGTCAGAAAAACTGGTGCCTGGGGAGGCAAATTTTTTTTGATCCCAAATGCAAAAACGGATGCCAGGACGAAATTCCGGGTCAAATTCCAAACTTAAAAATGGTATTGCTTGCTGTTTTTAAAAATCAAGCTTTTTGGTGCCTGAAGAAGAAAACGCGTGATGCCGGGGTCAGAAAAACTGGTGCCTGGGGAGGCAAATTTTTTTTGATCCCAAATGCAAAAACGGATGCCAGGACGAAATGCAGGGTCGATTTCCAAACTTAAAAATGGTATTGCTTGCTGTTTTTAAAAATCAAGCATTTTGCTGCCTGAAGAAGAAAACGCGTGATGCCGGGGTCAGAAAAAATGATGCCTGGGGAGGCAAATTTTTTTTGATCCCAAATGCAAAAACGGATGCCAGGACGAAATTCCGGGTCGAATTCCAATCTTAAAAATGGTATTGCTTCTGTTTTTAAAAATCAAGCTTTTTGGTGCCTGAAGAAGAAAACACGTGATGCCGGGGTCAGAAGAACTGGTGCCTGGGGAGGTAAAATTTTTTTTATCCCAAATGCAAAAACGGATGCCAGGACGAAATTCGGGGTCGAATTCCTATCTTAAAAATGGTATTGCTTGCTGTTTTTAAAAATCAAGCTTTTTGGTGCCTAAAGAAGAAAACGCGTGATGCCGGGGTCAGAAAAAATGATGCCTGGGGAGGCAAATTTTTTTTGATCCCAAATGCAAAAACGGATGCCAGGACGAAATTCCGGGTTGAATTCCAATCTTAAAAATGGTATTGCTTGCTGTTTTTAAAAATCAAGCTTTTTGGTGCCTGAAGAAGAAAACGCGTGATGCCGCGGTCAGAAAAACTGGTGCCTGGGTAGGCAAAAAATTTTTGATCCCAAATGCAAAAACGGATGCCAGGACGAAATGCAGGGTCGAATTCCAAACTTAAAAATGGTATTGCTTGCTGTTTTTAAAAATCAAGCTTTTTGGTGCCTGAAGAAGAAAACACGTGATGCCGGGGTGAGAAGAACTGGTGCCTGGGGAGGTAAAAATTTTTTTATCCCAAATGCAAAAACGGATGCCAGGACGAAATTCGGGGTCGAATTCCAATCTTAAAAATTGTATTGCTTGCTGTTTTTAAAAATCAAGCTTTTTGGTGCCTAAAGAAGAAAACGCGTGATGCCGGGGTCAGAAAAACTGGTGCCTGGGGAGGCAAATTTTTTTTGATCCCAAATGCAAAAACGGATGCCAGGACGAAATTCGGGGTCGAATTCCAATCTTAAAAATTGTATTGCTTGCTGTTTTTAAAAATCAAGCTTTTTGGTGCCTAAAGAAGAAAACGCGTGATGCCGGGGTCAGAAAAACTGGTGCCTGGGGAGGCAAATTTTTTTTGATCCCAAATGCAAAAACGGATGGCAGGACGAAATGCAGGGTCGATTTCCAAACTTAAAAATGGTATTGCTTGCTGTTTTTAAAAATCAAGCATTTTGGTGCCTGAAGAAGAAAACGTGTGATGCCGGGGTCAGAAAAACTGGTGCCTGGGGAGGCAAATTTTTTTTGATCCCAAATGCAAAAACGGATGCCCGGACGAAATTCCGGGTCGAATTCCAAACTTAAAAATGGTATTGCTTGCTGTTTTTAAAAATCAAGCATTTTGGTGCCTGTAGAAGAAAACGCGTGATGCCGGGGTCAGAAAAACTGGTGCCTGGCGAGGAAAATTTTTTTTGATCCCAAATGCAAAAACGGATGCCAGGACGAAATTCCGGGTCGAATTCCATACTTAAAAATGGTATTGCTTGCTGTTTTTAAAAATGAAGCTTTTTCGTGCCTGAAGAAGAAAACGCGTGATGCCGGGGTCAGAAAAACTGGTGCCTGGGGAGGCAAATTTTTTTTGATCCCAAATGCAAAAATCCATGCCAGGATGAGTTTCGGGGTAGAATTCCATACTTAAAAATGGTATTGCTTGCTGTTTTTAAAAATCAGTCTTTTTGTGCCTGAAGAAGAAAACGCGTGATGCCGGGGTCAGAAAAAATGATGCCTGGGTAGGCAAAAAATTTTTGATCCCAAAGGCAAAAACGGATGCCAGGATGAGATTCAGGGTAGAATTCCAAACTTAAAAATGGTATTGCTTGCTGTTTTTAAAAATCAAGCTTTTTGGTGCCTGAAGAAGAAAACGCGTGATGCCGGGGTCAGAAAAACTGGTGCCTGGGGAGGCAAATTTTTTTTGATCCCAAATGCAAAAACGGATGCCAGGACGAAATTCGGGGTCGAATTCCAAACTTAAAAATGGTATTGCTTGCTGTTTTTAAAAATCAAGCTTTTTGGTGCCTGAATAAGAAAACGCGTGATGCCGGGGTCAGAAAAACTGGTGCCTGGGGAGGCAAATTTTTTTTGATCCCAAATGCAAAAACGGATGCCAGGACGAAATTCCGGGTCGAATTCCAAACTTAAAAATGGTATTGCTTGCTGTTTTTAAAAATCAAGCTTTTTGGTGCCTGAAGAAGAAAAGGCGTGATGCCGGGGTCAGAAAAACTGGTGCCTGGGGAGGCAAATTTTTTTTGATCCCAAATGCAAAAACGGATGCCAGGACGAAATTCCGGGTCGAATTCCAAACATAAAAATGGTATTGCTTGCTGTTTTTAAAAATCAAGCTTTTTGGTGCCTGAAGAAGAAAACGCGTGATGCCGGGGTCAGAAAAACTGGTGCCTGGGGAGGCAAATTTTTTTTGATCCCAAATGCAAAAACGGATGCCAGGACGAAATTCCGGGTCGAATTCCAAACTTAAAAATGGTATTGCTTGCTGTTTTTAAAAATCAAGCATTTTGGTGCCTGAAGAAGAAAACGCGTGATGCCGGGGTCAGAAAAACTGGTGCCTGGGGAGGCAAATTTTTTTTGATCCCAAATGCAAAAACGGATGCCAGGACGAAATGCAGGGTCGATTTCCAAACTTAAAAATGGTATTGCTTGCTGTTTTTAAAAATCAAGCTTTTTGTGCCTGAAGAAGAAAACGCGTGATGCCGGGGTCAGAAAAAATGATGCCTGGGTAGGCAAAAATTTTTTGATCCCAAAGGCAAAAACGGATGCCAGGATGAGATTCAGAGTAGAATTCCAAACTTAAAAATGGTATTGCTTGCTGTTTTTAAAAATCAAGCTTTTTGGTGCCTGAAGAAGAAAACGCGTGATGCCGGGGTCAGAAATACTGGTGCCTGGGGAGGCAAATTTTTTTTGATCCCAAATGCAAAAACGGATGCCAGGATGAAATGCAGGGTCGATTTCCAAACTTAAAAATGGTATTGCTTGCTGTTTTTAAAAATCAAGCATTTTGGTGCCTGAAGAAGAAAACGCGTGATGCCGGGGTCAGAAAAACTGGTGCCTGGGGAGGCATATTTTTTTTGATCCCAAATGCAAAAACGGATGCCAGGACGAAATTCCGGGTCGAATTCCAAACTTAAAAATGGTATTGCTTGCTGTTTTTAAAAATCAAGCATTTTGGTGCCTGAAGAAGAAAACGCGTGATGCCGGGGTCAGAAAAACTGGTGCCTGGGGAGGCAAATTTTTTTTGATCCCAAATGCAAAAACGGATGCCAGGACGAAATTCTGGGTCGAATTCCAAACTTAAAAATGGTATTGCTTGCTGTTTTTAAAAATCAAGCATTTTGGTGCCTGAAGAAGAAAAGGCGTGATGCCGGGGTCAGAAAAACTGGTGCCTGGCGAGGTAAAAATTTTTTGATCCCAAATGCAAAAACGGATGCCAGGACGAAATTCGGGGTCGAATTCCATACTTAAAAATGGTATTGCTTGCTGTTTTTAAAAATGAAGCTTTTTCGTGCCTGAAGAAGAAAACGCGTGATGCCGGGGTCAGAAAAACGTGCCTGGAGAGGTAAAATTTTTTTGATCCCAAATGCAAAAACGGATGCCAGGACGAAATTCCGGGTCGAATTCCATACTTAAAAATGGTATTGCTTGCTGTTTTTAAAAATGAAGCTTTTTCGTGCCTGAAGAAGAAAACGTGTGATGCCGGGGTCCGAAAAACTGGTGCCTGGGGAGGCAAATTTTTTTTGATCCCAAATGCAAAAATCCATGCCAGGATGAGTTTCGGGGTCGAATTCCATACTTAAAAATGGTATTGCTTGCTGTTTTTAAAAATCAAGCATTTTGGTGCCTGAACAAGAAAACACGTGATGCCGGGGTCAGAAAAAATGATGCCTGGGTAGGCAAAAATTTTTTGATCCCAAATGCTAAAACGGATGCCAGGACGAAATGCAGGGTCAATTTCCAAACTTAAAAATGGTATTGCTTGCTGTTTTTAAAAATCAAGCGTTTTGGTGCCTGAAGAAGAAAACGCGTGATGCCGGGGTCAGAAAAACTGGTGCCTGGGGAGGCAAATTTTTTTTGATCCCAAATGCAAAAACGGATGCCAGGACGAAATGCAGGGTCGATTTCCAAACTTAAAAATGGTATTGCTTGCTGTTTTTAAAAATCAAGCATTTTGGTGCCTGAAGAAGAAAACGCGTGATGCCGGGGTCAGAAAAAATGATGCCTGGGGAGGCAAATTTTTTTTGATCCCAAATGCAAAAACGGATGCCAGGACGAAATTCGGGGTCGAATTCCAATCTTAAAAATGGTATTGCTTGCTGTTTTTAAAAATCAAGCTTTTTGGTGCCTGAAGAAGAAAACACGTGATGCCGGGGTCAGAAGAACTGGTGCCTGGGGAGGTAAAATTTTTTTTATCCCAAATGCAAAAACGGATGCCAGGACGAAATTCGGGGTCGAATTCCAATCTTAAAAATGGTATTGCTTGCTGTTTTTAAAAATCAAGCTTTTTGGTGCCTAAAGAAGAAAACGCGTGATGCCGGGGTCAGAAAAAATGATGCCTGGGGAGGCAAATTTTTTTTGATCCCAAATGCAAAAACGGATGCCAGGACGAAATTCCGGGTCGAATTCCAATCTTAAAAATGGTATTGCTTGCTGTTTTTAAAAATCAAGCTTTTTGGTGCCTGAAGAAGAAAACGCGTGATGCCGCGGTCAGAAAAACTGGTGCCTGGGTAGGCAAAAAATTTTTGATCCCAAATGCAAAAACGGATGCCAGGACGAAATGCAGGGTCGAATTCCAAACTTAAAAATGGTATTGCTTGCTGTTTTTAAAAATCAAGCTTTTTGATGCCTAAAGAAGAAAACTTGTGATGCCGGGGTCAGAAAAACTGGTGCCTGGGGAGGCAAATTTTTTTTGATCCCAAATGCAAAAACGGATGCCAGGACGAAATTCCGGGTCAAATTCCAAACTTAAAAATGGTATTGCTTGCTGTTTTTAAAAATCAAGCTTTTTGGTGCCTGAAGAAGAAAACACGTGATGCCGGGGTGAGAAGAACTGGTGCCTGGGGAGGTAAAAATTTTTTTATCCCAAATGCAAAAACGGATGCCAGGACGAAATTCGGGGTCGAATTCCAATCATAAAAATTGTATTGCTTGCTGTTTTTAAAAATCAAGCATTTTGGTGCCTGAAGAAGAAAACACGTGATGCCGGGGTGAGAAGAACTGGTGCCTGGGGAGGTAAAAATTTTTTTATCCCAAATGCAAAAACGGATGCCAGGACGAAATTCGGGGTCGAATTCCAATCTTAAAAATTGTATTGCTTGCTGTTTTAAAAAATCAAGCTTTTTGGTGCCTAAAGAAGAAAACGCGTGATGCCGGGGTCAGAAAAACTGGTGCCTGGGGAGGCAAATTTTTTTTGATCCCAAATGCAAAAACGGATGCCAGGACGAAATGCAGGGTCGATTTCCAAACTTAAAAATGGTATTGCTTGCTGTTTTTAAAAATCAAGCATTTTGGTGCCTGAAGAAGAAAACGCGTGATGCCGGGGTCAGAAAAAATGATGCCTGGGGAGGCAAATTTTTTTTGATCCCAAATGCAAAAACGGATGCCAGGACGAAATTCCGGGTCGAATTCCAATCTTAAAAATGGTATTGCTTGCTGTTTTTAAAAATCAAGCTTTTTGGTGCCTGAAGAAGAAAACACGTGATGCCGGGGTCAGAAGAACTGGTGCCTGGGGAGGTAAAATTTTTTTTATCCCAAATGCAAAAACGGATGCCAGGACGAAATTCGGGGTCGAATTCCTATCTTAAAAATGGTATTGCTTGCTGTTTTTAAAAATCAAGCTTTTTGGTGCCTAAAGAAGAAAACGCGTGATGCCGGGGTCAGAAAAAATGATGCCTGGGGAGGCAAATTTTTTTTGATCCCAAATGCAAAAACGGATGCCAGGACGAAATTCCGGGTCGAATTCCAATCTTAAAAATGGTATTGCTTGCTGTTTTTAAAAATCAAGCTTTTTGGTGCCTGAAGAAGAAAACGCGTGATGCCGCGTTCAGAAAAACTGGTGCCTGGGTAGGCAAAAATTTTTTGATCCCAAATGCAAAAACGGATGCCAGGACGAAATGCAGGGTCGAATTCCAAACTTAAAAATGGTATTGCTTGCTGTTTTTAAAAATCAAGCTTTTTGATGCCTAAAGAAGAAAACTTGTGATGCCGGGGTCAGAAAAACTGGTGCCTGGGGAGGCAAATTTTTTTTGATCCCAAATGCAAAAACGGATGCCAGGACGAAATTCCGGGTCAAATTCCAAACTTAAAAATGGTATTGCTTGCTGTTTTTAAAAATCAAGCTTTTTGGTGCCTGAAGAAGAAAACACGTGATGCCGGGGTGAGAAGAACTGGTGCCTGGGGAGGTAAAAATTTTTTTATCCCAAATGCAAAAACGGATGCCAGGACGAAATTCGGGGTCGAATTCCAATCTTAAAAATTGTATTGCTTGCTGTTTTTAAAAATCAAGCTTTTTGGTGCCTAAAGAAGAAAACGCGTGATGCCGGGGTCAGAAAAACTGGTGCCTGGGGAGGCAAATTTTTTTTGATCCCAAATGCAAAAACGGATGCCAGGACGAAATTCGGGGTCGAATTCCAAACTTAAAAATGGTATTGCTTGCTGTTTTTAAAAATCAAGCATTTTGGTGCCTGAAGAAGAAAACGTGTGATGCCGGGGTCAGAAAAACTGGTGCCTGGGGAGGCAAATTTTTTTTGATCCCAAATGCAAAAACGGATGCCAGGACGAAATTCCGGGTCGAATTCCAAACTTAAAAATGGTATTGCTTGCTGTTTTTAAAAATCAAGCATTTTGGTGCCTGTAGAAGAAAACGCGTGATGCCGGGGTCAGAAAAACTGGTGCCTGGCGAGGAAAAATTTTTTTGATCCCAAATGCAAAAACGGATGCCAGGACGAAATTCGGGGTCGAATTCCATACTTAAAAATGGTATTGCTTGCTGTTTTTAAAAATGAAGCTTTTTCGTGCCTGAAGAAGAAAACGCGTGATGCCGGGGTCAGAAAAACTGGTGCCTGGGGAGGCAAATTTTTTTTGATCCCAAATGCAAAAATCCATGCCAGGATGAGTTTCGGGGTAGAATTCCATACTTAAAAATGGTATTGCTTGCTGTTTTTAAAAATCAGTCTTTTTGTGCCTGAAGAAGAAAACGCGTGATGCCGGGGTCAGAAAAAATGATGCCTGGGTAGGCAAAAAATTTTTGATCCCAAAGGCAAAAACGGATGCCAGGATGAGATTCAGGGTAGAATTCCAAACTTAAAAATGGTATTGCTTGCTGTTTTTAAAAATCAAGCTTTTTGGTGCCTGAAGAAGAAAACGCGTGATGCCGGGGTCAGAAAAACTGGTGCCTGGGGAGGCAAATTTTTTTTGATCCCAAATGCAAAAACGGATGCCAGGACGAAATGCCGGGTCGATTTCCAAACTTAAAAATGGTATTGCTTGCTGTTTTTAAAAATCAAGCATTTTGGTGCCTGAAGAAGAAAACGCGTGATGCCGGGGTCAGAAAAACGTGCCTGGGGAGGAAAATTTTTTTTGATCCCAAATGCAAAAACGGATGCCAGGACGAAATGCAGGGTCGATTTCCAAACTTAAAAATGGTATTGCTTGCTGTTTTTAAAAATCAAGCATTTTGGTGCCTGAAGAAGAAAACGCGTGATGCCGGGGTCAGAAAAACTGGTGCCTGGGGAGGCAAATTTTTTTTGATCCCAAATGCAAAAACGGATGCCAGGACGTAATTCCGGGTCGAATTCCAAACTTAAAAATGGTATTGCTTGCTGTTTTTAAAAATCAAGCTTTTAGGTGCCTGAAGAAGAAAAGACGTGATGCCGGGGTCAGAAATACTGGTGCCTGGAGAGGTAAAATTTTTTTGATCCCAAATGCAAAAACGGATGCCAGGACGAAATTCGGGGTCGAATTCCAATCTTAAAAATGGTATTGCTTGCTGTTTTTAAAAATCAAGCTTTCTGGTGCCTAAAGAAGAAAACGCGTGATGCCGGGGTCAGAAAAACTGGTGCCTGGGGAGGCAAATTTTTTTTGATCCCAAATGCAAAAACGGATGCCAGGACGAAATTCGGGGTTGAATTCCAAACTTAAAAATGGTATTGCTTGCTGTTTTTAAAAATGAAGCTTTTTCGTGCCTGAAGAAGAAAACGCGTGATGCCGGGGTCAGAAAAACGTGCCTGGAGAGGTAAAATTTTTTTGATCCCAAATGCAAAAACGGATGCCAGGACGAAATTCCGGGTCGAATTGCATACTTAAAAATGGTATTGCCTGCTGTTTTTAAAAATGAAGCTTTTTCGTGCCTGAAGAAGAAAACGTGTGATGCCGGGGTCCGAAAAACTGGTGCCTGGGGAGGCAAATTTTTTTTGATCCCAAATGCAAAAATCCATGCCAGGATGAGTTTCGGGGTCGAATTCCATACTTAAAAATGGTATTGCTTGCTGTTTTTAAAAATCAAGCTTTTTGGTGCCTGAAGAAGAAAACGCGTGTTGCCGCGGTCAGAAAAACGGGTGCCTGGGGAGGCAAATTTTTTTTGATCCCAAATGCAAAAACGGATGCCAGGACGAAATGCAGGGTCGAATTCCAAACTTAAAAATGGTATTGCTTGCTGTTTTTAAAAATCAAGCTTTTTGATGACTAAAGAAGAAAACTTGTGATGCCGGGGTCAGAAAAACGGGTGCCTGGGGAGGCAAATTTTTTTTGATCCCAAATGCAAAAACGGATGCCAGGACGAAATTCCGGGTCAAATTCCAAACTTAAAAATGGTATTGCTTGCTGTTTTTAAAAATCAAGCTTTTTGGTGCCTGAAGAAGAAAACACGTGATGCCGGGGTGAGAAGAACTGGTGCCTGGGGAGGTAAAATTTTTTTTATCCCAAATGCAAAAACGGATGCCAGGACGAAATTCGGGGTCG
The DNA here is from genome assembly GCA_033807585.1 of Hydrophis major. Lineage (NCBI taxonomy): Eukaryota > Metazoa > Chordata > Lepidosauria > Squamata > Elapidae > Hydrophis > Hydrophis major. Next base: position 22,665,951 of record CM066338.1, read on the forward strand.
AATTCCAATCTTAAAAATTGTATTGCTTGCTGTTTTTAAAAATCAAGCTTTTTGGTGCCTAAAGAAGAAAACGCGTGATGCCGGGGTCAGAAAAAATGATGCCTGGGTAGGCAAATTTTTTTTGATCCCAAATGCAAAAACGGATGCCAGGACGAAATTCCGGGTCGAATTCCAAACTTAAAAATGGTATTGCTTGCTGTTTTTAAAAATCAAGCTTTTTGGTGCCTGAAGAAGAAAACACGTGATGCCGGGGTCAGAAAAACTGGTGCCTGGGGAGGCAAATTTTTTTTGATCCCAAATGCAAAAACGGATGCCAGGACGAAATGCAGGGTCGAATTCCAAACTTAAAAATGGTATTGCTTGCTGTTTTTAAAAATCAAGCTTTTTGATGCCTAAAGAAGAAAACTTGTGATGCCGGGGTCAGAAAAACGGGTGCCTGGGGAGGCAAATTTTTTTTGATCCCAAATGCAAAAACGGATGCCAGGACGAAATTCCGGGTCAAATTCCAAACTTAAAAATGGTATTGCTTGCTGTTTTTAAAAATCAAGCTTTTTGGTGCCTGAAGAAGAAAACACGTGATGCCGGGGTGAGAAGAACTGGTGCCTGGGGAGGTAAAATTTTTTTTATCCCAAATGCAAAAACGGATGCCAGGACGAAATTCGGGGTCGAATTCCAATCTTAAAAATTGTATTGCTTGCTGTTTTTAAAAATCAAGCTTTTTGGTGCCTAAAGAAGAAAACGCGTGATGCCGGGGTCAGAAAAAATGATGCCTGGGTAGGCAAATTTTTTTTGATCCCAAATGCAAAAACGGATGCCAGGACGAAATTCCGGGTCGAATTCCAAACTTAAAAATGGTATTGCTTGCTGTTTTTAAAAATCAAGCTTTTTGGTGCCTGAAGAAGAAAACACGTGATGCCGGGGTCAGAAAAACTGGTGCCTGGGGAGGCAAATTTTTTTTGATCCCAAATGCAAAAACGGATGCCAGGACGAAATTCCAGGTCGAATTCCAAACTTAAAAATGGTATTGCTTGCTGTTTTTAAAAATCAAGCATTTTGGTGCCTGAAGAAGAAAACGCGTGATGCCGGGGTCAGAAAAACTGGTGCCTGGGGAGGCAAATTTTTTTTGATCCCAAATGCAAAAACGGATGGCAGGACGAAATTCGGGGTCGAATTCCAAACTTAAAAATGGTATTGCTTGCTGTTTTTAAAAATCAAGCTTTTTGGTGCCTGCAGAAGAAAACGCGTGATGCCGGGGTCAGAAAAACTGGTGCCTAGGGAGGCAAAATTTTTTTGATCCAAAATGCAAAAACGGATGGCAGGACGAAATTCGGGGTCGAATTCCAAACTTAAAAATGGTATTGCTTGCTGTTTTTAAAAATCAAGCATTTTGGTGCCTGAAGAAGAAATCGCGTGATGCCGGGGTCAGAAAAACTGGTTCCTGGGGAGGCAAATTTTTTTTGATCCCAAATGCAAAAACGGATGCCAGGACGAAATGCAGGGTCGAATTCCAAACTTAAACATGGTATTGCTTGCTGTTTTTAAAAATCAAGCATTTTGGTGCCTGAAGAAGAAAGCGCGTGATGCCGGGGTCAGAAAAACTGGTGCCTGGGGAGGCAAAATTTTTTTGATCCAAAATGCAAAAACGGATGGCAGGACGAAATTCGGGGTCGAATTCCAAACTTAAAAATGGTATTGCTTGCTGTTTTTAAAAATCAAGCTTTTTGGTTCCTGAAGAAGAAAACACGTGATGCCGGGGTCAGAAAAACTGGTGCCTGGGGTGGTAAAATTTTTTTGATCCCAAATGCAAAAACGGATGCCAGGACGAAATTCGGAGTCGAATTCCAATCTTAAAAATGGTATTGCTTGCTGTTTTTAAAAATCAAGCTTTTTGGTGCCTAAAGAAGAAAACGCGTGATGCCGGGGTCAGAAAAACTGGTGCCTGGGGAGGCAAATTTTTTTTGATCCCAAATGCAAAAACGGATGCCAGGACGAAATTCGGGGTTGAATTCCAAACTTAAAAATGGTATTGCTTGCTGTTTTTAAAAATGAAGCTTTTTCGTGCCTGAAGAAGAAAACGCGTGATGCCGGGGTCAGAAAAACGTGCCTGGAGAGGTAAAAATTTTTTGATCCCAAATGAAAAAACGGATGCCAGGACGAAATTCCGGGTCGAATTCCATACTTAAAAATGGTATTGCTTGCTGTTTTTAAAAATGAAGCTTTTTCGTGCCTGAAGAAGAAAACGTGTGATGCCGGGGTCCGAAAAACTGGTGCCTGGGGAGGCAAATTTTTTTTGATCCCAAATGCAAAAATCCATGCCAGGATGAGTTTCGGGGTCGAATTCCATACTTAAAAATGGTATTGCTTGCTGTTTTTAAAAATCAAGCGTTTTGGTGCCTGAAGAAGAAAACGCGTGATGCCGGGGTCAGAAAAACTGGTGCATGGGGAGGCAAATTTTTTTTGATCCCAAATGCAAAAACGGATGCCAGGACGAAATGCAGGGTCGATTTCCAAACTTAAAAATGGTATTGCTTGCTGTTTTTAAAAATCAAGCATTTTGGTGCCTGAAGAAGAAAACGCGTGATGCCGGGGTCAGAAAAAATGATGCCTGGGGAGGCAAATTTTTTTTGATCCCAAATGCAAAAACGGATGCCAGGACGAAATTCCGGGTCGAATTCCAATCTTAAAAATGGTATTGCTTGCTGTTTTTAAAAATCAAGCTTTTTGGTGCCTGAAGAAGAAAACGCGTGATGCCGCGGTCAGAAAAACTGGTGCCTGGGTAGGCAAAAAATTTTTGATCCCAAATGCAAAAACGGATGCCAGGACGAAATGCAGGGTCGATTTCCAAACTTAAAAATGGTATTGCTTGCTGTTTTTAAAAATCAAGCATTTTGGTGCCTGAAGAAGAAAACGCGTGATGCCGGGGTCAGAAAAAATGATGCCTGGGGAGGCAAATTTTTTTTGATCCCAAATGCAAAAACGGATGCCAGGACGAAATTCCGGGTCGAATTCCAATCTTAAAAATGGTATTGCTTGCTGTTTTTAAAAATCAAGCTTTTTGGTGCCTGAAGAAGAAAACACGTGATGCCGGGGTCAGAAGAACTGGTGCCTGGGGAGGTAAAATTTTTTTTATCCCAAATGCAAAAACGGATGCCAGGACGAAATTCGGGGTCGAATTCCAATCTTAAAAATGGTATTGCTTGCTGTTTTTAAAAATCAAGCTTTTTGGTGCCTAAAGAAGAAAACGCGTGATGCCGGGGTCAGAAAAAATGATGCCTGGGGAGGCAAATTTTTTTTGATCCCAAATGCAAAAACGGATGCCAGGACGAAATTCCGGGTCGAATTCCAATCTTAAAAATGGTATTGCTTGCTGTTTTTAAAAATCAAGCTTTTTGGTGCCTGAAGAAGAAAACGCGTGATGCCGCGGTCAGAAAAACTGGTGCCTGGGTAGGCAAAAAATTTTTGATCCCAAATGCAAAAACGGATGCCAGGACGAAATGCAGGGTCGAATTCCAAACTTAAAAATGGTATTGCTTGCTGTTTTTAAAAATCAAGCTTTTTGATGCCTAAAGAAGAAAACTTGTGATGCCGGGGTCAGAAAAACTGGTGCCTGGGGAGGCAAATTTTTTTTGATCCCAAATGCAAAAACGGATGCCAGGACGAAATTCCGGGTCAAATTCCAAACTTAAAAATGGTATTGCTTGCTGTTTTTAAAAATCAAGCTTTTTGGTGCCTGAAGAAGAAAACACGTGATGCCGGGGTGAGAAGAACTGGTGCCTGGGGAGGTAAAAATTTTTTTATCCCAAATGCAAAAACGGATGCCAGGACGAAATTCGGGGTCGAATTCCAATCTTAAAAATTGTATTGCTTGCTGTTTTTAAAAATCAAGCATTTTGGTGCCTGAAGAAGAAAACACGTGATGCCGGGGTGAGAAGAACTGGTGCCTGGGGAGGTAAAAAATTTTTTATCCCAAATGCAAAAACGGATGCCAGGACGAAATTCGGGGTCGAATTCCAATCTTAAAAATTGTATTGCTTGCTGTTTTTAAAAATCAAGCTTTTTGGTGCCTAAAGAAGAAAACGCGTGATGCCGGGGTCAGAAAAACTGGTGCCTGGGGAGGCAAATTTTTTTTGATCCCAAATGCAAAAACAGATGCCAGGACGAAATTCGGGGTCGAATTCCAATCTTAAAAATTGTATTGCTTGCTGTTTTTAAAAATCAAGCTTTTTGGTGCCTAAAGAAGAAAACGCGTGATGCCGGGGTCAGAAAAACTGGTGCCTGGGGAGGCAAATTTTTTTTGATCCCAAATGCAAAAACGGATGGCAGGACGAAATGCAGGGTCGATTTCCAAACTTAAAAATGGTATTGCTTGCTGTTTTTAAAAATCAAGCATTTTGGTGCCTGAAGAAGAAAACGTGTGATGCCGGGGTCAGAAAAACTGGTGCCTGGGGAGGCAAATTTTTTTTGATCCCAAATGCAAAAACGGATGCCAGGACGAAATTCCGGGTCGAATTCCAAACTTAAAAATGGTATTGCTTGCTGTTTTTAAAAATCAAGCATTTTGGTGCCTGTAGAAGAAAACGCGTAATGCCGGGGTCAGAAAAACTGGTGCCTGGCGAGGTAAAATTTTTTTGATCCCAAATGCAAAAACGGATGCCAGGACGAAATTCGGGGTCGAATTCCATACTTAAAAATGGTATTGCTTGCTGTTTTTAAAAATCAAGCATTTTGGTGCCTGTAGAAGAAAACGCGTAATGCCGGGGTCAGAAAAACTGGTGCCTGGCGAGGTAAAATTTTTTTGATCCCAAATGCAAAAACGGATGCCAGGACGAAATTCCGGGTCGAATTCCAAACTTAAAAATGGTATTGCTTGCTGTTTTTAAAAATCAAGCATTTTGGTGCCTGTAGAAGAAAACGCGTAATGCCGGGGTCAGAAAAACTGGTGCCTGGCGAGGTAAAATTTTTTTGATCCCAAATGCAAAAACGGATGCCAGGACGAAATTCGGGGTCGAATTCCAAACTTAAAAATGGTATTGCTTGCTGTTTTTAAAAATCAAGCATTTTGGTGCCTGTAGAAGAAAACGCGTAATGCCGGGGTCAGAAAAACTGGTGCCTGGCGAGGTAAAATTTTTTTGATCCCAAATGCAAAAACGGATGCCAGGACGAAATTCCGGGTCGAATTCCAAACTTAAAAATGGTATTGCTTGCTGTTTTTAAAAATCAAGCATTTTGGTGCCTGTAGAAGAAAACGCGTAATGCCGGGGTCAGAAAAACTGGTGCCTGGCGAGGTAAAATTTTTTTGATCCCAAATGCAAAAACGGATGCCAGGACGAAATTCGGGGTCGAATTCCAAACTTAAAAATGGTATTGCTTGCTGTTTTTAAAAATCAAGCATTTTGGTGCCTGTAGAAGAAAACGCGTAATGCCGGGGTCAGAAAAACTGGTGCCTGGCGAGGTAAAATTTTTTTGATCCCAAATGCAAAAACGGATGCCAGGACGAAATTCCGGGTCGAATTCCAAACTTAAAAATGGTATTGCTTGCTGTTTTTAAAAATCAAGCATTTTGGTGCCTGTAGAAGAAAACGCGTAATGCCGGGGTCAGAAAAACTGGTGCCTGGGGAGGCAAATTTTTTTTGATCCCAAATGCAAAAACGGATGCCAGGACGAAATTCGGGGTCGAATTCCATACTTAAAAATGGTATTGCTTGCTGTTTTTAAAAATGAAGCTTTTTCGTGCCTGAAGAAGAAAACGCGTGATGCCGGGGTCAGAAAAACTGGTGCCTGGGGAGGCAAATTTTTTTTGATCCCAAATGCAAAAATCCATGCCAGGATGAGTTTCGGGGTAGAATTCCATACTTAAAAATGGTATTGCTTGCTGTTTTTAAAAATCAGTCTTTTTGTGCCTGAAGAAGAAAACGCGTGATGCCGGGGTCAGAAAAAATGATGCCTGGGTAGGCAAAAAATTTTTGATCCCAAAGGCAAAAACGGATGCCAGGATGAGATTCAGGGTAGAATTCCAAACTTAAAAATGGTATTGCTTGCTGTTTTTAAAAATCAAGCTTTTTGGTGCCTGAAGAAGAAAACGCGTGATGCCGGGGTCAGAAAAACTGGTGCCTGGGGAGGCAAATTTTTTTTGATCCCAAATGCAAAAACGGATGCCAGGACGAAATGCAGGGTCGATTTCCAAACTTAAAAATGGTATTGCTTGCTGTTTTTAAAAATCAAGCATTTTGGTGCCTGAAGAAGAAAACGCGTGATGCCGGGGTCAGAAAAACGTGCCTGGGGAGGAAAATTTTTTTTGATCCCAAATGCAAAAACGGATGCCAGGACGAAATGCAGGGTCGATTTCCAAACTTAAAAATGGTATTGCTTGCTGTTTTTAAAAATCAAGCTTTTTGGTGCCTGAAGAAGAAAACGCGTGATGCCGGGGTCAGAAAAAATGATGCCTGGGGAGGCAAATTTTTTTTGATCCCAAATGCAAAAACGGATGCCAGGACGAAATTCCGGGTCGAATTCCAATCTTAAAAATGGTATTGCTTGCTGTTTTTAAAAATCAAGCTTTTTGGTGCCTGAAGAAGAAAACACGTGATGCCGGGGTCAGAAGAACTGGTGCCTGGGGAGGTAAAATTTTTTTTATCCCAAATGCAAAAACGGATGCCAGGACGAAATTCGGGGTCGAATTCCAATCTTAAAAATGGTATTGCTTGCTGTTTTTAAAAATCAAGCTTTTTGGTGCCTAAAGAAGAAAACGCGTGATGCCGGGGTCAGAAAAAATGATGCCTGGGGAGGCAAATTTTTTTTGATCCCAAATGCAAAAACGGATGCCAGGACGAAATTCCGGGTCGAATTCCAATCTTAAAAATGGTATTGCTTGCTGTTTTTAAAAATCAAGCTTTTTGGTGCCTGAAGAAGAAAACGCGTGATGCCGCGGTCAGAAAAACTGGTGCCTGGGGAGGCAAATTTTTTTTGATCCCAAATGCAAAAACGGATGCCAGGACGAAATTCCGGGTCAAATTCCAAACTTAAAAATGGTATTGCTTGCTGTTTTTAAAAATCAAGCTTTTTGGTGCCTGAAGAAGAAAACACGTGATGCCGGGGTGAGAAGAACTGGTGCCTGGGGAGGTAAAATTTTTTTTATCCCAAATGCAAAAACGGATGCCAGGACGAAATTCGGGGTCGAATTCCAATCTTAAAAATTGTATTGCTTGCTGTTTTTAAAAATCAAGCTTTTTGGTGCCTAAAGAAGAAAACGCGTGATGCCGGGGTCAGAAAAACTGGTGCCTGGGGAGGCAAATTTTTTTTGATCCCAAATGCAAAAACGGATGCCAGGACGAAATTCGGGGTCGAATTCCAATCTTAAAAATTGTATTGCTTGCTGTTTTTAAAAATCAAGCTTTTTGGTGCCTAAAGAAGAAAACGCGTGATGCCGGGGTCAGAAAAACTGGTGCCTGGGGAGGCAAATTTTTTTTGATCCCAAATGCAAAAACGGATGGCAGGACGAAATGCAGGGTCGATTTCCAAACTTAAAAATGGCATTGCTTGCTGTTTTTAAAAATCAAGCATTTTGGTGCCTGAAGAAGAAAACGTGTGATGCCGGGGTCAGAAAAACTGGTGCCTGGGGAGGCAAATTTTTTTTGATCCCAAATGCAAAAACGGATGCCAGGACGAAATTCCGGGTCGAATTCCAAACTTAAAAATGGTATTGCTTGCTGTTTTTAAAAATCAAGCATTTTGGTGCCTGTAGAAGAAAACGCGTGATGCCGGGGTCAGAAAAACTGGTGCCTGGCGAGGTAAAATTTTTTTGATCCCAAATGCAAAAACGGATGCCAGGACGAAATTCTGGGTCGAATTCCATACTTAAAAATGGTATTGCTTGCTGTTTTTAAAAATGAAGCTTTTTCGTGCCTGAAGAAGAAAACGCGTGATGCCGGGGTCAGAAAAACTGGTGCCTGGGGAGGCAAATTTTTTTTGATCCCAAATGCAAAAATCCATGCCAGGATGAGTTTCGGGGTAGAATTCCATACTTAAAAATGGTATTGCTTGCTGTTTTTAAAAATCAGTCTTTTTGTGCCTGAAGAAGAAAACGCGTGATGCCGGGGTCAGAAAAAATGATGCCTGGGTAGGCAAAAATTTTTTGATCCCAAAGGCAAAAACGGATGCCAGGATGAGATTCAGGGTAGAATTCCAAACTTAAAAATGGTATTGCTTGCTGTTTTTAAAAATCAAGCTTTTTGGTGCCTGAAGAAGAAAACGCGTGATGCCGGGGTCAGAAAAACTGGTGCCTGGGGAGGCAAATTTTTTTTGATCCCAAATGCAGAAACGGATGCCAGGACGAAATGCAGGGTCGATTTCCAAACTTAAAAATGGTATTGCTTGCTGTTTTTAAAAATCAAGCATTTTGGTGCCTGAAGAAGAAAACGCGTGATGCCGGGGTCAGAAAAACGTGCCTGGGGAGGAAAATTTTTTTTGATCCCAAATGCAAAAACGGATACCAGGACGAAATGCAGGGTCGATTTCCAAACTTAAAAATGGTATTGCTTGCTGTTTTTAAAAATCAAGCTTTTTGGTGCCTGAAGAAGAAAACGCGTGATGCCGGGGTCAGAAAAACTGGTGCATGGCGAGGTAAAATTTTTTGATCCCAAATGCAAAAACGGATGCCAGGACGAAATTCGGGGTCGAATTCCATCCTTAAAAATGGTATTGCTTGCTGTTTTTAAAAATGAAGCTTTTTCGTGCCTGAAGAAGAAAACGTGTGATGCCGGGGTCAGAAAAACTGACCCCTGGGGAGGCAAATTTTTTTTGATCCCAAATGCAAAAATCCATGCCAGGACGAAATGCAGGGTCGATTTCCAAACTTAAAAATGGTATTGCTTGCTGTTTTTAAAAATCAAGCTTTTTGGTGCCTGAAGAAGAAAACGCGTGATGCCGGGGTCAGAAAAACTGGTGCCTGGGGAGGCAAATTTTTTTTGATCCCAAATGCAAAAACGGATGCCAGGACGAAATTCGGGGTCGAATTCCATCCTTAAAAATGGTATTGCTTGCTGTTTTTAAAAATGAAGCTTTTTCGTGCCTGAAGAAGAAAACGCGTGATGCCGGGGTCAGAAAAACTGGTGCCTGGGGAGGCAAATTTTTTTTGATCCCAAATGCAAAAACGGATGCCAGGACGAAATTCCGGGTCGAATTCCAATCTTAAAAATGGTATTGCTTGCTGTTTTTAAAAATCAAGCTTTTTGGTGCCAGAAGAAGAAAACGCGTGATGCCGCGGTCAGAAAAACTGGTGCCTGCGTAGGCAAAAAATTTTTGATCCCAAATGCAAAAATGGATGCCAGGACGAAATGCAGGGTCGAATTCCAAACTTAAAAATGGTATTGCTTTCTGTTTTTAAAAATCAAGCTTTTTGATGCCAAAAGAAGAAAACTTGTGATGCCGGGGTCAGAAAAACTGGTGCCTGGGGAGGCAAATTTTTTTTGATCCCAAATGCAAAAACGGATGCCAGGACGAAATTCCGGGTCAAATTCCAAACTTAAAAATGGTATTGCTTGCTGTTTTTAAAAATCAAGCTTTTTGGTGCCTGAAGAAGAAAACACGTGATGCCGGGGTGAGAAGAACTGGTGCCTGGGGAGGTAAAATTTTTTTTATCCCAAATGCAAAAACGGATGCCAGGACGAAATTCGGGGTCGAATTCCAATCTTAAAAATTGTATTGCTTGCTGTTTTTAAAAATCAAGCTTTTTGGTGCCTAAAGAAGAAAACGCGTGATGCCGGGGTCAGAAAAACTGGTGCCTGGGGAGGCAAATTTTTTTTGATCCCAAATGCAAAAACGGATGCCAGGACGAAATTCGGGGTCGAATTCCAATCTTAAAAATTGTATTGCTTGCTGTTTTTAAAAATCAAGCTTTTTGGTGCCTAAAGAAGAAAACGCGTGATGCCGGGGTCAGAAAAACTGGTGCCTGGGGAGGCAAATTTTTTTTGATCCCAAATGCAAAAACGGATGGCAGGACGAAATGCAGGGTCGATTTCCAAAGTTAAAAATGGTATTGCTTGCTGTTTTTAAAAATCAAGCATTTTGGTGCCTGAAGAAGAAAACGTGTGATGCCGGGGTCAGAAAAACTGGTGCCTGGGGAGGCAAATTTTTTTTGATCCCAAATGCAAAAACGGATGCCAGGACGAAATTCCGGGTCGAATTCCAAACTTAAAAATGGTATTGCTTGCTGTTTTTAAAAATCAAGCATTTTGGTGCCTGTAGAAGAAAACGCGTGATGCCGGGGTCAGAAAAACTGGTGCCTGGCGAGGTAAAATTTTTTTGATCCCAAATGCAAAAACGGATGCCAGGACGAAATTCGGGGTCGAATTCCATACTTAAAAATGGTATTGCTTGCTGTTTTTAAAAATGAAGCTTTTTCGTGCCTGAAGAAGAAAACGCGTGATGCCGGGGTCAGAAAAACTGGTGCCTGGGGAGGCAAATTTTTTTTGATCCCAAATGCAAAAATCCATGCCAGGATGAGTTTCGGGGTAGAATTCCATACTTAAAAATGGTATTGCTTGCTGTTTTTAAAAATCAGTCTTTTTGTGCCTGAAGAAGAAAACGCGTGATGCCGGGGTCAGAAAAAATGATGCCTGGGTAGGCAAAAATTTTTTGATCCCAAAGGCAAAAACGGATGCCAGGATGAGATTCAGGGTAGAATTCCAAACTTAAAAATGGTATTGCTTGCTGTTTTTAAAAATCAAGCTTTTTGGTGCCTGAAGAAGAAAACGCGTGATGCCGGGGTCAGAAAAACTGGTGCCTGGGGAGGCAAATTTTTTTTGATCCCAAATGCAAAAACGGATGCCAGGACGAAATGCAGGGTCGATTTCCAAACTTAAAAATGGTATTGCTTGCTGTTTTTAAAAATCAAGCATTTTGGTGCCTGAAGAAGAAAACGCGTGATGCCGGGGTCAGAAAAACGTGCCTGGGGAGGAAAATTTTTTTGATCCCAAATGCAAAAACGGATGCCAGGACGAAATGCAGGGTCGATTTCCAAACTTAAAAATGGTATTGCTTGCTGTTTTTAAAAATCAAGCTTTTTGGTGCCTGAAGAAGAAAACGCGTGATGCCGCGGTCAGAAAAACTGGTGCCTGGGTAGGCAAAAAATTTTTGATCCCAAATGCAAAAACGGATGCCAGGACGAAATGCAGGGTCGAATTCCAAACTTAAAAATGGTATTGCTTGCTGTTTTTAAAAATCAAGCTTTTTGATGCCTAAAGAAGAAAACTTGTGATGCCGGGGTCAGAAAAACTGGTGCCTGGGGAGGCAAATTTTTTTTGATCCCAAATGCAAAAACGGATGCCAGGACGAAATTCCGGGTCAAATTCCAAACTTAAAAATGGTATTGCTTGCTGTTTTTAAAAATCAAGCTTTTTGGTGCCTGAAGAAGAAAACACGTGATGCCGGGGTGAGAAGAACTGGTGCCTGGGGAGGTAAAAAATTTTTTATCCCAAATGCAAAAACGGATGCCAGGACGAAATTCGGGGTCGAATTCCAATCTTAAAAATTGTATTGCTTGCTGTTTTTAAAAATCAAGCTTTTTGGTGCCTAAAGAAGAAAACGCGTGATGCCGGGGTCAGAAAAACTGGTGCCTGGGGAGGCAAATTTTTTTTGATCCCAAATGCAAAAACGGATGCCAGGACGAAATTCGGGGTCGAATTCCAATGTTAAAAATTGTATTGCTTGCTGTTTTTAAAAATCAAGCTTTTTGGTGCCTAAAGAAGAAAACGCGTGATGCCGGGGTCAGAAAAACTGGTGCCTGGGGAGGCAAATTTTTTTTGATCCCAAATGCAAAAACGGATGGCAGGACGAAATGCAGGGTCGATTTCCAAACTTAAAAATGGTATTGCTTGCTGTTTTTAAAAATCAAGCATTTTGGTGCCTGAAGAAGAAAACGTGTGATGCCGGGGTCAGAAAAACTGGTGCCTGGGGAGGCAAATTTTTTTTGATCCCAAATGCAAAAACGGATGCTAGGACGAAATTCCGGGTCGAATTCCAAACTTAAAAATGGTATTGCTTGCTGTTTTTAAAAATCAAGCATTTTGGTGCCTGTAGAAGAAAACGCGTGATGCCGGGGTCAGAAAAACTGGTGCCTGGCGAGGAAAAATTTTTTTGATCCCAAATGCAAAAACGGATGCCAGGACGAAATTCGGGGTCGAATTCCATACTTAAAAATGGTATTGCTTGCTGTTTTTAAAAATGAAGCTTTTTCGTGCCTGAAGAAGAAAACGCGTGATGCCGGGGTCAGAAAAACTGGTGCCTGGGGAGGCAAATTTTTTTTGATCCCAAATGCAAAAATCCATGCCAGGATGAGTTTCGGGGTAGAATTCCATACTTAAAAATGGTATTGCTTGCTGTTTTTAAAAATCAGTCTTTTTGTGCCTGAAGAAGAAAACGCGTGATGCCGGGGTCAGAAAAAATGATGCCTGGGTAGGCAAAAAATTTTTGATCCCAAAGGCAAAAACGGATGCCAGGATGAGATTCAGGGTAGAATTCCAAACTTAAAAATGGTATTGCTTGCTGTTTTTAAAAATCAAGCTTTTTGGTGCCTGAAGAAGAAAACGCGTGATGCCGGGGTCAGAAAAACTGGTGCCTGGGGAGGCAAATTTTTTTTGATCCCAAATGCAAAAACGGATGCCAGGACAAAATGCAGGGTCGATTTCCAAACTTAAAAATGGTATTGCTTGCTGTTTTTAAAAATCAAGCATTTTGGTGCCTGAAGAAGAAAACGCGTGATGCCGGGGTCAGAAAAACTGGTGCCTGGGGAGGCAAATTTTTTTTGATCCCAAATGCAAAAACGGATGCCAGGACGAAATTCGGGGTCGAATTCCAAACTTAAAAATGGTATTGCTTGCTGTTTTTAAAAATCAAGCTTTTTGGTGCCTGAATAAGAAAACGCGTGATGCCGGGGTCAGAAAAACTGGTGCCTGGGGAGGCAAATTTTTTTTGATCCCAAATGCAAAAACGGATGCCAGGACGAAATTCCGGGTCGAATTCCAAACTTAAAAATGGTATTGCTTGCTGTTTTTAAAAATCAAGCTTTTTGGTGCCTGAAGAAGAAAAGGCGTGATGCCGGGGTCAGAAAAACTGTTGCCTGGGGAGGCAAATTTTTTTTGATCCCAAATGCAAAAACGGATGCCAGGACGAAATTCCGGGTCGAATTCCAAACATAAAAATGGTATTGCTTGCTGTTTTTAAAAATCAAGCTTTTTGGTGCCTGAAGAAGAAAACGCGTGATGCCGGGGTCAGAAAAACTGGTGCCTGGGGAGGCAAATTTTTTTTGATCCCAAATGCAAAAACGGATGCCAGGACGAAATGCAGGGTCGATTTCCAAACTTAAAAATGGTATTGCTTGCTGTTTTTAAAAATCAAGCTTTTTGTGCCTGAAGAAGAAAACGCGTGATGCCGGGGTCAGAAAAAATGATGCCTGGGTAGGCAAAAATTTTTTGATCCCAAAGGTAAAAACGGATGCCAGGATGAGATTCAGAGTAGAATTCCAAACTTAAAAATGGTATTGCTTGCTGTTTTTAAAAATCAAGCTTTTTGGTGCCTGAAGAAGAAAACGCGTGATGCCGGGGTCAGAAAAACTGGTGCCTGGGGAGGCAAATTTTTTTTGATCCCAAATGCAAAAACGGATGCCAGGACGAAATTCGGGGTCGAATTCCAAACTTAAAAATGGTATTGCTTGCTGTTTTTAAAAATCAAGCTTTTTGGTGCCTGAATAAGAAAACGCGTGATGCCGGGGTCAGAAAAACTGGTGCCTGGGGAGGCAAATTTTTTTTGATCCCAAATGCAAAAACGGATGCCAGGACGAAATTCCGGGTCGAATTCCAAACTTAAAAATGGTATTGCTTGCTGTTTTTAAAAATCAAGCTTTTTGGTGCCTGAAGAAGAAAAGGCGTGATGCCGGGGTCAGAAAAACTGGTGCCTGGGGAGGCAAATTTTTTTTGATCCCAAATGCAAAAACGGATGCCAGGACGAAATTCCGGGTCGAATTCCAAACATAAAAATGGTATTGCTTGCTGTTTTTAAAAATCAAGCTTTTTGGTGCCTGAAGAAGAAAACGCGTGATGCCGGGGTCAGAAAAACTGGTGCCTGGGGAGGCAAATTTTTTTTGATCCCAAATGCAAAAACGGATGCCAGGACGAAATTCCGGGTCGAATTCCAAACTTAAAAATGGTATTGCTTGCTGTTTTTAAAAATCAAGCATTTTGGTGCCTGAAGAAGAAAACGCGTGATGCCGGGGTCAGAAAAACTGGTGCCTGGGGAGGCAAATTTTTTTTGATCCCAAATGCAAAAACGGATGCCAGGACGAAATGCAGGGTCGATTTCCAAACTTAAAAATGGTATTGCTTGCTGTTTTTAAAAATCAAGCTTTTTGTGCCTGAAGAAGAAAACGCGTGATGCCGGGGTCAGAAAAAATGATGCCTGGGTAGGCAAAAATTTTTTGATCCCAAAGGCAAAAACGGATGCCAGGATGAGATTCAGAGTAGAATTCCAAACTTAAAAATGGTATTGCTTGCTGTTTTTAAAAATCAAGCTTTTTGGTGCCTGAAGAAGAAAACGCGTGATGCCGGGGTCAGAAATACTGGTGCCTGGGGAGGCAAATTTTTTTTGATCCCAAATGCAAAAACGGATGCCAGGATGAAATGCAGGGTCGATTTCCAAACTTAAAAATGGTATTGCTTGCTGTTTTTAAAAATCAAGCATTTTGGTGCCTGAAGAAGAAAACGCGTGATGCCGGGGTCAGAAAAACTGGTGCCTGGGGAGGCATATTTTTTTTGATCCCAAATGCAAAAACGGATGCCAGGACGAAATTCCGGGTCGAATTCCAAACTTAAAAATGGTATTGCTTGCTGTTTTTAAAAATCAAGCATTTTGGTGCCTGAAGAAGAAAACGCGTGATGCCGGGGTCAGAAAAACTGGTGCCTGGGGAGGCAAATTTTTTTTGATCCCAAATGCAAAAACGGATGCCAGGACGAAATTCTGGGTCGAATTCCAAACTTAAAAATGGTATTGCTTGCTGTTTTTAAAAATCAAGCATTTTGGTGCCTGAAGAAGAAAAGGCGTGATGCCGGGGTCAGAAAAACTGGTGCCTGGCGAGGTAAAATTTTTTTGATCCCAAATGCAAAAACGGATGCCAGGACGAAATTCGGGGTCGAATTCCATACTTAAAAATGGTATTGCTTGCTGTTTTTAAAAATGAAGCTTTTTCGTGCCTGAAGAAGAAAACGCGTGATGCCGGGGTCAGAAAAACGTGCCTGGAGAGGTAAAATTTTTTTGATCCCAAATGCAAAAACGGATGCCAGGACGAAATTCCGGGTCGAATTCCATACTTAAAAATGGTATTGCTTGCTGTTTTTAAAAATGAAGCTTTTTCGTGCCTGAAGAAGAAAACGTGTGATGCCGGGGTCCGAAAAACTGGTGCCTGGGGAGGCAAATTTTTTTTGATCCCAAATGCAAAAATCCATGCCAGGATGAGTTTCGGGGTCGAATTCCATACTTAAAAATGGTATTGCTTGCTGTTTTTAAAAATCAAGCATTTTGGTGCCTGAACAAGAAAACACGTGATGCCGGGGTCAGAAAAAATGATGCCTGGGTAGGCAAAAATTTTTTGATCCCAAATGCTAAAACGGATGCCAGGACGAAATGCAGGGTCAATTTCCAAACTTAAAAATGGTATTGCTTGCTGTTTTTAAAAATCAAGCGTTTTGGTGCCTGAAGAAGAAAACGCGTGATGCCGGGGTCAGAAAAACTGGTGCCTGGGGAGGCAAATTTTTTTTGATCCCAAATGCAAAAACGGATGCCAGGACGAAATGCAGGGTCGATTTCCAAACTTAAAAATGGTATTGCTTGCTGTTTTTAAAAATCAAGCATTTTGGTGCCTGAAGAAGAAAACGCGTGATGCCGGGGTCAGAAAAAATGATGCCTGGGGAGGCAAATTTTTTTTGATCCCAAATGCAAAAACGGATGCCAGGACGAAATTCGGGGTCGAATTCCAATCTTAAAAATGGTATTGCTTGCTGTTTTTAAAAATCAAGCTTTTTGGTGCCTGAAGAAGAAAACACGTGATGCCGGGGTCAGAAGAACTGGTGCCTGGGGAGGTAAAATTTTTTTTATCCCAAATGCAAAAACGGATGCCAGGACGAAATTCGGGGTCGAATTCCAATCTTAAAAATGGTATTGCTTGCTGTTTTTAAAAATCAAGCTTTTTGGTGCCTAAAGAAGAAAACGCGTGATGCCGGGGTCAGAAAAAATGATGCCTGGGGAGGCAAATTTTTTTTGATCCCAAATGCAAAAACGGATGCCAGGACGAAATTCCGGGTCGAATTCCAATCTTAAAAATGGTATTGCTTGCTGTTTTTAAAAATCAAGCTTTTTGGTGCCTGAAGAAGAAAACGCGTGATGCCGCGGTCAGAAAAACTGGTGCCTGGGTAGGCAAAAAATTTTTGATCCCAAATGCAAAAACGGATGCCAGGACGAAATGCAGGGTCGAATTCCAAACTTAAAAATGGTATTGCTTGCTGTTTTTAAAAATCAAGCTTTTTGATGCCTAAAGAAGAAAACTTGTGATGCCGGGGTCAGAAAAACTGGTGCCTGGGGAGGCAAATTTTTTTTGATCCCAAATGCAAAAACGGATGCCAGGACGAAATTCCGGGTCAAATTCCAAACTTAAAAATGGTATTGCTTGATGTTTTTAAAAATCAAGCTTTTTGGTGCCTGAAGAAGAAAACACGTGATGCCGGGGTGAGAAGAACTGGTGCCTGGGGAGGTAAAATTTTTTTTATCCCAAATGCAAAAACGGATGCCAGGACGAAATTCGGGGTCGAATTCCAATCTTAAAAATTGTATTGCTTGCTGTTTTTAAAAATCAAGCATTTTGGTGCCTGAAGAAGAAAACACGTGATGCCGGGGTGAGAAGAACTGGTGCCTGGGGAGGTAAAATTTTTTTTATCCCAAATGCAAAAACGGATGCCAGGACGAAATTCGGGGTCGAATTCCAATCTTAAAAATTGTATTGCTTGCTGTTTTTAAAAATCAAGCTTTTTGGTGCCTAAAGAAGAAAACGCGTGATGCCGGGGTCAGAAAAACTGGTGCCTGGGGAGGCAAATTTTTTTTGATCCCAAATGCAAAAACGGATGCCAGGACGAAATGCAGGGTCGATTTCCAAACTTAAAAATGGTATTGCTTGCTGTTTTTAAAAATCAAGCATTTTGGTGCCTGAAGAAGAAAACGCGTGATGCCGGGGTCAGAAAAAATGATGCCTGGGGAGGCAAATTTTTTTTGATCCCAAATGCAAAAACGGATGCCAGGACGAAATTCGGGGTCGAATTCCAATCTTAAAAATGGTATTGCTTGCTGTTTTTAAAAATCAAGCTTTTTGGTGCCTGAAGAAGAAAACACGTGATGCCGGGGTCAGAAGAACTGGTGCCTGGGGAGGTAAAATTTTTTTTATCCCAAATGCAAAAACGGATGCCAGGACGAAATTCGGGGTCGAATTCCAATCTTAAAAATGGTATTGCTTGCTGTTTTTAAAAATCAAGCTTTTTGGTGCCTAAAGAAGAAAACGCGTGATGCCGGGGTCAGAAAAAATGATGCCTGGGGAGGCAAATTTTTTTTGATCCCAAATGCAAAAACGGATGCCAGGACGAAATTCCGGGTCGAATTCCAATCTTAAAAATGGTATTGCTTGCTGTTTTTAAAAATCAAGCTTTTTGGTGCCTGAAGAAGAAAACGCGTGATGCCGCGGTCAGAAAAACTGGTGCCTGGGTAGGCAAAAAATTTTTGATCCCAAATGCAAAAACGGATGCCAGGACGAAATGCAGGGTCGAATTCCAAACTTAAAAATGGTATTGCTTGCTGTTTTTAAAAATCAAGCTTTTTGATGCCTAAAGAAGAAAACTTGTGATGCCGGGGTCAGAAAAACTGGTGCCTGGGGAGGCAAATTTTTTTTGATCCCAAATGCAAAAACGGATGCCAGGACGAAATTCCGGGTCAAATTCCAAACTTAAAAATGGTATTGCTTGCTGTTTTTAAAAATCAAGCTTTTTGGTGCCTGAAGAAGAAAACACGTGATGCCGGGGTGAGAAGAACTGGTGCCTGGGGAGGTAAAAAATTTTTTATCCCAAATGCAAAAACGGATGCCAGGACGAAATTCGGGGTCGAATTCCAATCTTAAAAATTGTATTGCTTGCTGTTTTTAAAAATCAAGCTTTTTGGTGCCTAAAGAAGAAAACGCGTGATGCCGGGGTCAGAAAAACTGGTGCCTGGGGAGGCAAATTTTTTTTGATCCCAAATGCAAAAACGGATGCCAGGACGAAATTCGGGGTCGAATTCCAATCTTAAAAATTGTATTGCTTGCTGTTTTTAAAAATCAAGCTTTTTGGTGCCTAAAGAAGAAAACGCGTGATGCCGGGGTCAGAAAAACTGGTGCCTGGGGAGGCAAATTTTTTTTGATCCCAAATGCAAAAATCCATGCCAGGATGAGTTTCGGGGTAGAATTCCATACTTAAAAATGGTATTGCTTGCTGTTTTTAAAAATCAGTCTTTTTGTGCCTGAAGAAGAAAACGCGTGATGCCGGGGTCAGAAAAAATGATGCCTGGGTAGGCAAAAAATTTTTGATCCCAAAGGCAAAAATGGATGCCAGGATGAGATTCAGGGTAGAATTCCAAACTTAAAAATGGTATTGCTTGCTGTTTTTAAAAATCAAGCTTTTTGGTGCCTGAAGAAGAAAACGCGTGATGCCGGGGTCAGAAAAACTGGTGCCTGGGGAGGCAAATTTTTTTTGATCCCAAATGCAAAAACGGATGCCAGGACGAAATGCAGGGTCGATTTCCAAACTTAAAAATGGTATTGCTTGCTGTTTTTAAAAATCAAGCTTTTTGGTGCCTGAAGAAGAAAACGCGTGATGCCGGGGTCAGAAAAAATGATGCCTGGGGAGGCAAATTTTTTTTGATCCCAAATGCAAAAACGGATGCCAGGACGAAATTCTGGGTCGAATTCCAATCTTAAAAATGGTATTGCTTGCTGTTTTTAAAAATCAAGCTTTTTGGTGCCTGAAGAAGAAAACACGTGATGCCGGGGTCAGAAGAACTGGTGCCTGGGGAGGTAAAATTTTTTTTATCCCAAATGCAAAAACGGATGCCAGGACGAAATTCGGGGTCGAATTCCAATCTTAAAAATGGTATTGCTTGCTGTTTTTAAAAATCAAGCTTTTTGGTGCCTAAAGAAGAAAACGCGTGATGCCGGGGTCAGAAAAAATGATGCCTGGGGAGGCAAATTTTTTTTGATCCCAAATGCAAAAACGGATGCCAGGACGAAATTCCGGGTCGAATTCCAATCTTAAAAATGGTATTGCTTGCTGTTTTTAAAAATCAAGCTTTTTGGTGCCTGAAGAAGAAAACGCGTGATGCCGCGGTCAGAAAAACTGGTGCCTGGGTAGGCAAAAAATTTTTGATCCCAAATGCAAAAACGGATGCCAGGACGAAATGCAGGGTCGAATTCCAAACTTAAAAATGGTATTGCTTGCTGTTTTTAAAAATCAAGCTTTTTGATGCCTAAAGAAGAAAACTTGTGATGCCGGGGTCAGAAAAACTGGTGCCTGGGGAGGCAAATTTTTTTTGATCCCAAATGCAAAAACGGATGGCAGGACGAAATGCAGGGTCGATTTCCAAACTTAAAAATGGCATTGCTTGCTGTTTTTAAAAATCAAGCATTTTGGTGCCTGAAGAAGAAAACGTGTGATGCCGGGGTCAGAAAAACTGGTGCCTGGGGAGGCAAATTTTTTTTGATCCCAAATGCAAAAACGGATGCCAGGACGAAATTCCGGGTCGAATTCCAAACTTAAAAATGGTATTGCTTGCTGTTTTTAAAAATCAAGCATTTTGGTGCCTGTAGAAGAAAACGCGTGATGCCGGGGTCAGAAAAACTGGTGCCTGGCGAGGTAAAATTTTTTTGATCCCAAATGCAAAAACGGATGCCAGGACGAAATTCGGGGTCGAATTCCATACTTAAAAATGGTATTGCTTGCTGTTTTTAAAAATGAAGCTTTTTCGTGCCTGAAGAAGAAAACGCGTGATGCCGGGGTCAGAAAAACTGGTGCCTGGGGAGGCAAATTTTTTTTGATCCCAAATGCAAAAATCCATGCCAGGATGAGTTTCGGGGTAGAATTCCATACTTAAAAATGGTATTGCTTGCTGTTTTTAAAAATCAGTCTTTTTGTGCCTGAAGAAGAAAACGCGTGATGCCGGGGTCAGAAAAAATGATGCCTGGGTAGGCAAAAAATTTTTGATCCCAAAGGCAAAAACGGATGCCAGGATGAGATTCAGGGTAGAATTCCAAACTTAAAAATGGTATTGCTTGCTGTTTTTAAAAATCAAGCTTTTTGGTGCCTGAAGAAGAAAACGCGTGATGCCGGGGTCAGAAAAACTGGTGCCTGGGGAGGCAAATTTTTTTTGATCCCAAATGCAAAAACGGATGCCAGGACGAAATGCAGGGTCGATTTCCAAACTTAAAAATGGTATTGCTTGCTGTTTTTAAAAATCAAGCATTTTGGTGCCTGAAGAAGAAAACGCGTGATGCCGGGGTCAGAAAAACGTGCCTGGGGAGGAAAATTTTTTTTGATCCCAAATGCAAAAACGGATGCCAGGACGAAATGCAGGGTCGATTTCCAAACTTAAAAATGGTATTGCTTGCTGTTTTTAAAAATCAAGCTTTTTGGTGCCTGAAGAAGAAAACGCGTGATGCCGGGGTCAGAAAAACTGGTGCATGGCGAGGTAAAATTTTTTGATCCCAAATGCAAAAACGGATGCCAGGACGAAATTCGGGGTCGAATTCCGTCCTTAAAAATGGTATTGCTTGCTGTTTTTAAAAATGAAGCTTTTTCGTGCCTGAAGAAGAAAACGTGTGATGCCGGGGTCAGAAAAACTGACCCCTGGGGAGGCAAATTTTTTTTGATCCCAAATGCAAAAATCCATGCCAGGACGAAATGCAGGGTCGATTTCCAAACTTAAAAATGGTATTGCTTGCTGTTTTTAAAAATCAAGCTTTTTGGTGCCTGAAGAAGAAAACGCGTGATGCCGGGGTCAGAAAAACTGGTGCCTGGGGAGGCAAATTTTTTTTGATCCCAAATGCAAAAACGGATGCCAGGACGAAATTCGGGGTCGAATTCCATCCTTAAAAATGGTATTGCTTGCTGTTTTTAAAAATGAAGCTTTTTCGTGCCAGAAGAAGAAAACGCGTGATGCCGGGATCAGAAAAACTGGTGCCTGGGGAGGCAAATTTTTTTTGATCCCAAATGCAAAAACGGATGGCAGGACGAAATGCAGGGTCGATTTCCAAACTTAAAAATGGTATTGCTTGCTGTTTTTAAAAATCAAGCATTTTGGTGCCTGAAGAAGAAAACGTGTGATGCCGGGGTCAGAAAAACTGGTGCCTGGGGAGGCAAATTTTTTTTGATCCCAAATGCAAAAACGGATGCCAGGACGAAATTCGGGGTCGAATTCCAATCTTAAAAATTGTATTGCTTGCTGTTTTTAAAAATCAAGCTTTTTGGTGCCTAAAGAAGAAAACGCGTGATGCCGGGGTCAGAAAAACTGGTGCCTGGGGAGGCAAATTTTTTTTGATCCCAAATGCAAAAACGGATGCCAGGACGAAATGCAGGGTCGATTTCCAAACTTAAAAATGGTATTGCTTGCTGTTTTTAAAAATCAAGCATTTTGGTGCCTGAAGAAGAAAACGCGTGATGCCGGGGTCAGAAAAAATGATGCCTGGGGAGGCAAATTTTTTTTGATCCCAAATGCAAAAACGGATGCCAGGACGAAATTCGGGGTCGAATTCCAATCTTAAAAATGGTATTGCTTGCTGTTTTTAAAAATCAAGCTTTTTGGTGCCTGAAGAAGAAAACACGTGATGCCGGGGTCAGAAGAACTGGTGCCTGGGGAGGTAAAATTTTTTTTATCCCAAATGCAAAAACGGATGCCAGGACGAAATTCGGGGTCGAATTCCAATCTTAAAAATGGTATTGCTTGCTGTTTTTAAAAATCAAGCTTTTTGGTGCCTAAAGAAGAAAACGCGTGATGCCGGGGTCAGAAAAAATGATGCCTGGGGAGGCAAATTTTTTTTGATCCCAAATGCAAAAACGGATGCCAGGACGAAATTCCGGGTCGAATTCCAATCTTAAAAATGGTATTGCTTGCTGTTTTTAAAAATCAAGCTTTTTGGTGCCTGAAGAAGAAAACGCGTGATGCCGCGGTCAGAAAAACTGGTGCCTGGGTAGGCAAAAAATTTTTGATCCCAAATGCAAAAACGGATGCCAGGACGAAATGCAGGGTCGAATTCCAAACTTAAAAATGGTATTGCTTGCTGTTTTTAAAAATCAAGCTTTTTGATGCCTAAAGAAGAAAACTTGTGATGCCGGGGTCAGAAAAACTGGTGCCTGGGGAGGCAAATTTTTTTTGATCCCAAATGCAAAAACGGATGCCAGGACGAAATTCCGGGTCAAATTCCAAACTTAAAAATGGTATTGCTTGCTGTTTTTAAAAATCAAGCTTTTTGGTGCCTGAAGAAGAAAACACGTGATGCCGGGGTGAGAAGAACTGGTGCCTGGGGAGGTAAAAAATTTTTTATCCCAAATGCAAAAACGGATGCCAGGACGAAATTCGGGGTCGAATTCCAATCTTAAAAATTGTATTGCTTGCTGTTTTTAAAAATCAAGCTTTTTGGTGCCTAAAGAAGAAAACGCGTGATGCCGGGGTCAGAAAAACTGGTGCCTGGGGAGGCAAATTTTTTTTGATCCCAAATGCAAAAACGGATGCCAGGACGAAATTCGGGGTCGAATTCCAATCTTAAAAATTGTATTGCTTGCTGTTTTTAAAAATCAAGCTTTTTGGTGCCTAAAGAAGAAAACGCGTGATGCCGGGGTCAGAAAAACTGGTGCCTGGGGAGGCAAATTTTTTTTGATCCCAAATGCAAAAATCCATGCCAGGATGAGTTTCGGGGTAGAATTCCATACTTAAAAATGGTATTGCTTGCTGTTTTTAAAAATCAGTCTTTTTGTGCCTGAAGAAGAAAACGCGTGATGCCGGGGTCAGAAAAAATGATGCCTGGGTAGGTAAAAAATTTTTGATCCCAAAGGCAAAAACGGATGCCAGGATGAGATTCAGGGTAGAATTCCAAACTTAAAAATGGTATTGCTTGCTGTTTTTAAAAATCAAGCTTTTTGGTGCCTGAAGAAGAAAACGCGTGATGCCGGGGTCAGAAAAACTGGTGCCTGGGGAGGCAAATTTTTTTTGATCCCAAATGCAAAAACGGATGCCAGGACGAAATGCAGGGTCGATTTCCAAACTTAAAAATGGTATTGCTTGCTGTTTTTAAAAATCAAGCATTTTGGTGCCTGAAGAAGAAAACGCGTGATGCCGGGGTCAGAAAAACGTGCCTGGGGAGGAAAATTTTTTTTGATCCCAAATGCAAAAACGGATGCCAGGACGAAATGCAGGGTCGATTTCCAAACTTAAAAATGGTATTGCTTGCTGTTTTTAAAAATCAAGCTTTTTGGTGCCTGAAGAAGAAAACGCGTGATGCCGGGGTCAGAAAAAATGATGCCTGGGGAGGCAAATTTTTTTTGATCCCAAATGCAAAAACGGATGCCAGGACGAAATTCTGGGTCGAATTCCAATCTTAAAAATGGTATTGCTTGCTGTTTTTAAAAATCAAGCTTTTTGGTGCCTGAAGAAGAAAACACGTGATGCCGGGGTCAGAAGAACTGGTGCCTGGGGAGGTAAAATTTTTTTTATCCCAAATGCAAAAACGGATGCCAGGACGAAATTCGGGGTCGAATTCCAATCTTAAAAATGGTATTGCTTGCTGTTTTTAAAAATCAAGCTTTTTGGTGCCTAAAGAAGAAAACGCGTGATGCCGGGGTCAGAAAAAATGATGCCTGGGGAGGCAAATTTTTTTTGATCCCAAATGCAAAAACGGATGCCAGGACGAAATTCCGGGTCGAATTCCAATCTTAAAAATGGTATTGCTTGCTGTTTTTAAAAATCAAGCTTTTTGGTGCCTGAAGAAGAAAACGCGTGATGCCGCGGTCAGAAAAACTGGTGCCTGGGTAGGCAAAAAATTTTTGATCCCAAATGCAAAAACGGATGCCAGGACGAAATGCAGGGTCGAATTCCAAACTTAAAAATGGTATTGCTTGCTGTTTTTAAAAATCAAGCTTTTTGATGCCTAAAGAAGAAAACTTGTGATGCCGGGGTCAGAAAAACTGGTGCCTGGGGAGGCAAATTTTTTTTGATCCCAAATGCAAAAACGGATGGCAGGACGAAATGCAGGGTCGATTTCCAAACTTAAAAATGGTATTGCTTGCTGTTTTTAAAAATCAAGCATTTTGGTGCCTGAAGAAGAAAACGTGTGATGCCGGGGTCAGAAAAACTGGTGCCTGGGGAGGCAAATTTTTTTTGATCCCAAATGCAAAAACGGATGCCAGGACGAAATTCCGGGTCGAATTCCAAACTTAAAAATGGTATTGCTTGCTGTTTTTAAAAATCAAGCATTTTGGTGCCTGTAGAAGAAAACGCGTGATGCCGGGGTCAGAAAAACTGGTGCCTGGCGAGGTAAAATTTTTTTGATCCCAAATGCAAAAACGGATGCCAGGACGAAATTCGGGGTCGAATTCCATACTTAAAAATGGTATTGCTTGCTGTTTTTAAAAATGAAGCTTTTTCGTGCCTGAAGAAGAAAACGCGTGATGCCGGGGTCAGAAAAACTGGTGCCTGGGGAGGCAAATTTTTTTTGATCCCAAATGCAAAAATCCATGCCAGGATGAGTTTCGGGGTAGAATTCCATACTTAAAAATGGTATTGCTTGCTGTTTTTAAAAATCAGTCTTTTTGTGCCTGAAGAAGAAAACGCGTGATGCCGGGGTCAGAAAAAATGATGCCTGGGTAGGCAAAAAATTTTTGATCCCAAAGGCAAAAACGGATGCCAGGATGAGATTCAGGGTAGAATTCCAAACTTAAAAATGGTATTGCTTGCTGTTTTTAAAAATCAAGCTTTTTGGTGCCTGAAGAAGAAAACGCGTGATGCCGGGGTCAGAAAAACTGGTGCCTGGGGAGGCAAATTTTTTTTGATCCCAAATGCAAAAACGGATGCCAGGACGAAATGCAGGGTCGATTTCCAAACTTAAAAATGGTATTGCTTGCTGTTTTTAAAAATCAAGCATTTTGGTGCCTGAAGAAGAAAACGCGTGATGCCGGGGTCAGAAAAACGTGCCTGGGGAGGAAAATTTTTTTTGATCCCAAATGCAAAAACGGATGCCAGGACGAAATGCAGGGTCGATTTCCAAACTTAAAAATGGTATTGCTTGCTGTTTTTAAAAATCAAGCTTTTTGGTGCCTGAAGAAGAAAACGCGTGATGCCGGGGTCAGAAAAACTGGTGCATGGCGAGGTAAAATTTTTTGATCCCAAATGCAAAAACGGATGCCAGGACGAAATTCGGGGTCGAATTCCGTCCTTAAAAATGGTATTGCTTGCTGTTTTTAAAAATGAAGCTTTTTCGTGCCTGAAGAAGAAAACGTGTGATGCCGGGGTCAGAAAAACTGACCCCTGGGGAGGCAAATTTTTTTTGATCCCAAATGCAAAAATCCATGCCAGGACGAAATGCAGGGTCGATTTCCAAACTTAAAAATGGTATTGCTTGCTGTTTTTAAAAATCAAGCTTTTTGGTGCCTGAAGAAGAAAACGCGTGATGCCGGGGTCAGAAAAACTGGTGCCTGGGGAGGCAAATTTTTTTTGATCCCAAATGCAAAAACGGATGCCAGGACGAAATTCGGGGTCGAATTCCATCCTTAAAAATGGTATTGCTTGCTGTTTTTAAAAATGAAGCTTTTTCGTGCCAGAAGAAGAAAACGCGTGATGCCGGGATCAGAAAAACTGGTGCCTGGGGAGGCAAATTTTTTTTGATCCCAAATGCAAAAACGGATGGCAGGACGAAATGCAGGGTCGATTTCCAAACTTAAAAATGGTATTGCTTGCTGTTTTTAAAAATCAAGCATTTTGGTGCCTGAAGAAGAAAACGTGTGATGCCGGGGTCAGAAAAACTGGTGCCTGAGGAGGCAAATTTTTTTTGATCCCAAATGCAAAAACGGATGCCAGGACGAAATTCCGGGTCGAATTCCAAACTTAAAAATGGTATTGCTTGCTGTTTTTAAAAATCAAGCATTTTGGTGCCTGTAGAAGAAAACGCGTGATGCCGGGGTCAGAAAAACTGGTGCCTGGCGAGGTAAAATTTTTTTGATCCCAAATGCAAAAACGGATGCCAGGACGAAATTCGGGGTCGAATTCCATACTTAAAAATGGTATTGCTTGCTGTTTTTAAAAATGAAGCTTTTTCGTGCCTGAAGAAGAAAACGCGTGATGCCGGGGTCAGAAAAACTGGTGCCTGGGGAGGCAAATTTTTTTTGATCCCAAATGCAAAAATCCATGCCAGGATGAGTTTCGGGGTAGAATTCCATACTTAAAAATGGTATTGCTTGCTGTTTTTAAAAATCAGTCTTTTTGTGCCTGAAGAAGAAAACGCGTGATGCCGGGGTCAGAAAAACTGGTGCCTGGCGAGGTAAAATTTTTTTGATCCCAAATGCAAAAACGGATGCCAGGATGAGATTCAGGGTAGAATTCCAAACTTAAAAATGGTATTGCTTGCTGTTTTTAAAAATCAAGCTTTTTGGTGCCTGAAGAAGAAAACGCGTGATGCCGGGGTCAGAAAAACTGGTGCCTGGGGAGGCAAATTTTTTTTGATCCCAAATGCAAAAACGGATGCCAGGACGAAATGCAGGGTCGATTTCCAAACTTAAAAATGGTATTGCTTGCTGTTTTTAAAAATCAAGCATTTTGGTGCCTGAAGAAGAAAACGCGTGATGCCGGGGTCAGAAAAACGTGCCTGGGGAGGAAAATTTTTTTTGATCCCAAATGCAAAAACGGATGCCAGGACGAAATGCAGGGTCGATTTCCAAACTTAAAAATGGTATTGCTTGCTGTTTTTAAAAATCAAGCTTTTTGGTGCCTGAAGAAGAAAACGCGTGATGCCGGGGTCAGAAAAACTGGTGCATGGCGAGGTAAAATTTTTTGATCCCAAATGCAAAAACGGATGCCAGGACGAAATTCGGGGTTGAATTCCATCCTTAAAAATGGTATTGCTTGCTGTTTTTAAAAATGAAGCTTTTTCGTGCCTGAAGAAGAAAACGTGTGATGCCGGGGTCAGAAAAACTGACCCCTGGGGAGGCAAATTTTTTTTGATCCCAAATGCAAAAATCCATGCCAGGACGAAATGCAGGGTCGATTTCCAAACTTAAAAATGGTATTGCTTGCTGTTTTTAAAAATCAAGCTTTTTGGTGCCTGAAGAAGAAAACGCGTGATGCCGGGGTCAGAAAAACTGGTGCCTGGGGAGGCAAATTTTTTTTGATCCCAAATGCAAAAACGGATGCCAGGACGAAATTCGGGGTCGAATTCCATCCTTAAAAATGGTATTGCTTGCTGTTTTTAAAAATGAAGCTTTTTCGTGCCTGAAGAAGAAAACGCGTGATGCCGGGGTCAGAAAAACTGGTGCCTGGGGAGGCAAATTTTTTTTGATCCCAAATGCAAAAACGGATGCCAGGACGAAATTCCGGGTCGAATTCCAAACTTAAAAATGGTATTGCTTGCTGTTTTTAAAAATCAAGCTTTTTGGTGCCTGAAGAAGAAAACGCGTGATGCCGGGGTCAGAAAAACTGGTGCCTGGGGAGGCAAATTTTTTTTGATCCCAAATGCAAAAACGGATGCCAGGACGAAATTCCGGGTCGAATTCCAAACTTAAAAATGGTATTGCTTGCTGTTTTTAAAAATCAAGCTTTTTGGTGCCTGAAGAAGAAAACGCGTGATGCCGGAGTCAGAAAAACTGGTGCCTGGGGAGGCAAATTTTTTTTGATCCCAAATGCAAAAACGGATGCCAGGACGAAATGCAGGGTCGATTTCCAAACTTAAAAATGGTATTGCTTGCTGTTTTTAAAAATCAAGCATTTTGGTGCCTGAAGAAGAAAACGCGTGATGCCGGGGTCAGAAAAACTGGTGCCTGGGGAGGCAAATTTTTTTTGATCCCAAATGCAAAAACGGATGCCAGGACGAAAAGCAGGGTCGATTTCCAAACTTAAAAATGGTATTGCTTGCTGTTTTTAAAAATCAAGCATTTTGGTGCCTGAAGAAGAAAACGCGTGATGCCGGGGTCAGAAAAACTGGTGCCTGGGTAGGCAAAATTTTTTTGATCCCAAATACAAAAACGGATGCCAGGACGAAATTCCGGGTCGATTTCCAAACTTAAAAATGGTATTGCTTGCTGTTTTTAAAAATCAAGCATTTTGGTGCCTGAAGAAGAAAACGCGTGATGCCGGGGTCAGAAAAACTGGTGCCTGGGTAGGCAAATTTTTTTTGATCCCAAATACAAAAACGGATGCCAGGACGAAATGCAGGGTCGAATTCCAAACTTAAAAATGGTATTGCTTGCTGTTTTTAAAAATCAAGCTTTTTGGTGCCTGAAGAAGAAAACGCGTGATGCCGGGGTCAGAAAAACTGGTGCCTGGGGAGGCAAATTTTTTTTGATCCCAAATGCAAAAACGGATGCCAGGACGAAATTCGGGGTCGAATTCCAAACTTAAAAATGGTATTGCTTGCTGTTTTTAAAAATCAAGCTTTTTGGTGCCTGAATAAGAAAACGCGTGATACCGGGGTCAGAAAAACTGGTGCCTGGGGAGGCAAATTTTTTTTGATCCCAAATGCAAAAACGGATGCCAGGACGAAATTCCGGGTCGAATTCCAAACTTAAAAATGGTATTGCTTGCTGTTTTTAAAAATCAAGCTTTTTGGTGCCTGAAGAAGAAAAGGCGTGATGCCGGGGTCAGAAAAACTGGTGCCTGGGGAGGCAAATTTTTTTTGATCCCAAATGCAAAAACGGATGCCAGGACGAAATTCCGGGTCGAATTCCAAACTTAAAAATGGTATTGCTTGCTGTTTTTAAAAATCAAGCTTTTTGGTGCCTGAAGAAGAAAACGCGTGATGCCGGGGTCAGAAAAACTGGTGCCTGGGGAGGCAAATTTTTTTTGATCCCAAATGCAAAAACGGATGCCAGGACGAAATTCCGGGTCGAATTCCAAACTTAAAAATGGTATTGCTTGCTGTTTTTAAAAATCAAGCATTTTGGTGCCTGAAGAAGCAAACGCGTGATGCCGGGGTCAGAAAAACTGGTGCCTGGGGAGGCAAATTTTTTTTGATCCCAAATGCAAAAACGGATGCCAGGACGAAATGCAGGGTCGATTTCCAAACTTAAAAATGGTATTGCTTGCTGTTTTTAAAAATCAAGCTTTTTGTGCCTGAAGAAGAAAACGCGTGATGCCGGGGTCAGAAAAAATGATGCCTGGGTAGGCAAAAATTTTTTGATCCCAAAGGCAAAAACGGATGCCAGGATGAGATTCAGGGTAGAATTCCAAACTTAAAAATGGTATTGCTTGCTGTTTTTAAAAATCAAGCATTTTGGTGCCTGAAGAAGAAAACGTGTGATGCCGGGGTCAGAAAAACTGGTGCCTGGGGAGGCAAATTTTTTTTGATCCCAAATGCAAAAACGGATGCCAGGACGAAATTCCGGGTCGAATTCCAAACTTAAAAATGGTATTGCTTGCTGTTTTTAAAAATCAAGCATTTTGGTGCCTGTAGAAGAAAACGCGTGATGCCGGGGTCAGAAAAACTGGTGCCTGGCGAGGTAAAATTTTTTTGATCCCAAATGCAAAAACGGATGCCAGGACGAAATTCGGGGTCGAATTCCATACTTAAAAATGGTATTGCTTGCTGTTTTTAAAAATGAAGCTTTTTCGTGCCTGAAGAAGAAAACGCGTGATGCCGGGGTCAGAAAAACTGGTGCCTGGGGAGGCAAATTTTTTTTGATCCCAAATGCAAAAATCCATGCCAGGATGAGTTTCGGGGTAGAATTCCATACTTAAAAATGGTATTGCTTGCTGTTTTTAAAAATCAAGCTTTTTGGTGCCTGAAGAAGAAAACGCGTGATGCCGGGGTCAGAAAAACTGGTGCCTGGGGAGGCAAATTTTTTTTGATCCCAAATGCAAAAACGGATGCCAGGACGAAATGCAGGGTCGATTTCCAAACTTAAAAATGGTATTGCTTGCTGTTTTTAAAAATCAAGCATTTTGGTGCCTGAAGAAGAAAACGCGTGATGCCGGGGTCAGAAAAACGTGCCTGGGGAGGAAAATTTTTTTTGATCCCAAATGCAAAAACGGATGCCAGGACGAAATGCAGGGTCGATTTCCAAACTTAAAAATGGTATTGCTTGCTGTTTTTAAAAATCAAGCTTTTTGGTGCCTGAAGAAGAAAACGCGTGATGCCGGGGTCAGAAAAACTGGTGCATGGCGAGGTAAAATTTTTTGATCCCAAATGCAAAAACGGATGCCAGGACGAAATTCGGGGTCGAATTCCATCCTTAAAAATGGTATTGCTTGCTGTTTTTAAAAATGAAGCTTTTTCGTGCCTGAAGAAGAAAACGTGTGATGCCGGGGTCAGAAAAACTGACCCCTGGGGAGGCAAATTTTTTTTGATCCCAAATGCAAAAATCCATGCCAGGACGAAATGCAGGGTCGATTTCCAAACTTAAAAATGGTATTGCTTGCTGTTTTTAAAAATCAAGCTTTTTGGTGCCTGAAGAAGAAAACGCGTGATGCCGGGGTCAGAAAAACTGGTGCCTGGGGAGGCAAATTTTTTTTGATCCCAAATGCAAAAACGGATGCCAGGACGAAATTCGGGGTCGAATTCCATCCTTAAAAATGGTATTGCTTGCTGTTTTTAAAAATGAAGCTTTTTCGTGCCTGAAGAAGAAAACGCGTGATGCCGGGGTCAGAAAAACTGGTGCCTGGGGAGACAAATTTTTTTTGATCCCAAATGCAAAAACGGATGGCAGGACGAAATGCAGGGTCGATTTCCAAACTTAAAAATGGTATTGCTTGCTGTTTTTAAAAATCAAGCATTTTGGTGCCTGAAGAAGAAAACGTGTGATGCCGGGGTCAGAAAAACTGGTGCCTGGGGAGGCAAATTTTTTTTGATCCCAAATGCAAAAACGGATGCCAGGACGAAATTCCGGGTCGAATTCCAAACTTAAAAATGGTATTGCTTGCTGTTTTTAAAAATCAAGCATTTTGGTGCCTGTAGAAGAAAACGCGTGATGCCGGGGTCAGAAAAACTGGTGCCTGGCGAGGTAAAATTTTTTTGATCCCAAATGCAAAAACGGATGCCAGGACGAAATTCGGGGTCGAATTCCATACTTAAAAATGGTATTGCTTGCTGTTTTTAAAAATGAAGCTTTTTCGTGCCTGAAGAAGAAAACGCGTGATGCCGGGGTCAGAAAAACTGGTGCCTGGGGAGGCAAATTTTTTTTGATCCCAAATGCAAAAATCCATGCCAGGATGAGTTTCGGGGTAGAATTCCATACTTAAAAATGGTATTGCTTGCTGTTTTTAAAAATCAGTCTTTTTGTGCCTGAAGAAGAAATCGCGTGATGCCGGGGTCAGAAAAAATGATGCCTGGGTAGGCAAAAAATTTTTGATCCCAAAGGCAAAAACGGATGCCAGGATGAGATTCAGGGTAGAATTCCAAACTTAAAAATGGTATTGCTTGCTGTTTTTAAAAATCAAGCTTTTTGGTGCCTGAAGAAGAAAACGCGTGATGCCGGGGTCAGAAAAACTGGTGCCTGGGGAGGCAAATTTTTTTTGATCCCAAATGCAAAAACGGATGCCAGGACGAAATGCAGGGTCGATTTCCAAACTTAAAAGTGGTATTGCTTGCTGTTTTTAAAAATCAAGCATTTTGGTGCCTGAAGAAGAAAACGCGTGATGCCGGGGTCAGAAAAACGTGCCTGGGGAGGAAAATTTTTTTTGATCCCAAATGCAAAAACGGATGCCAGGACGAAATGCAGGGTCGATTTCCAAACTTAAAAATGGTATTGCTTGCTGTTTTTAAAAATCAAGCTTTTTGGTGCCTGAAGAAGAAAACGCGTGATGCCGGGGTCAGAAAAACTGGTGCATGGCGAGGTAAAATTTTTTGATCCCAAATGCAAAAACGGATGCCAGGACGAAATTCGGGGTCGAATTCCATCCTTAAAAATGGTATTGCTTGCTGTTTTTAAAAATGAAGCTTTTTCGTGCCTGAAGAAGAAAACGTGTGATGCCGGGGTCAGAAAAACTGACCCCTGGGGAGGCAAATTTTTTTTGATCCCAAATGCAAAAATCCATGCCAGGACGAAATGCAGGGTTGATTTCCAAACTTAAAAATGGTATTGCTTGCTGTTTTTAAAAATCAAGCTTTTTGGTGCCTGAAGAAGAAAACGCGTGATGCCGGGGTCAGAAAAACGTGCCTGGGGAGGAAAATTTTTTTTGATCCCAAATGCAAAAACGGATGCCAGGACGAAATGCAGGGTCGATTTCCAAACTTAAAAATGGTATTGCTTGCTGTTTTTAAAAATCAAGCTTTTTGGTGCCTGAAGAAGAAAACGCGTGATGCCGGGGTCAGAAAAACTGGTGCATGGCGAGGTAAAATTTTTTGATCCCAAATGCAAAAACGGATGCCAGGACGAAATTCGGGGTCGAATTCCATCCTTAAAAGTGGTATTGCTTGCTGTTTTTAAAAATGAAGCTTTTTCGTGCCTGAAGAAGAAAACGTGTGATGCCGGGGTCAGAAAAACTGACCCCTGGGGAGGCAAATTTTTTTTGATCCCAAATGCAAAAATCCATGCCAGGACGAAATGCAGGGTCGATTTCCAAACTTAAAAATGGTATTGCTTGCTGTTTTTAAAAATCAAGCTTTTTGGTGCCTGAAGAAGAAAACGCGTGATGCCGGGGTCAGAAAAACTGGTGCCTGGGGAGGCAAATTTTTTTTGATCCCAAATGCAAAAACGGATGCCAGGACGAAATTCGGGGTCGAATTCCATCCTTAAAAATGGTATTGCTTGCTGTTTTTAAAAATGAAGCTTTTTCGTGCCTGAAGAAGAAAACGCGTGATGCCGGGGTCAGAAAAACTGGTGCCTGGGGAGACAAATTTTTTTTGATCCCAAATGCAAAAACGGATGGCAGGACGAAATGCAGGGTCGATTTCCAAACTTAAAAATGGTATTGCTTGCTGTTTTTAAAAATCAAGCATTTTGGTGCCTGAAGAAGAAAACGTGTGATGCCGGGGTCAGAAAAACTGGTGCCTGGGGAGGCAAATTTTTTTTGATCCCAAATGCAAAAACGGATGCCAGGACGAAATTCCGGGTCGAATTCCAAACTTAAAAATGGTATTGCTTGCTGTTTTTAAAAATCAAGCATTTTGGTGCCTGTAGAAGAAAACGCGTGATGCCGGGGTCAGAAAAACTGGTGCCTGGCGAGGTAAAATTTTTTTGATCCCAAATGCAAAAACGGATGCCAGGACGAAATTCGGGGTCGAATTCCATACTTAAAAATGGTATTGCTTGCTGTTTTTAAAAATGAAGCTTTTTCGTGCCTGAAGAAGAAAACGCGTGATGCCGGGGTCAGAAAAACTGGTGCCTGGGGAGGCAAATTTTTTTTGATCCCAAATGCAAAAATCCATGCCAGGATGAGTTTCGGGGTAGAATTCCATACTTAAAAATGGTATTGCTTGCTGTTTTTAAAAATCAGTCTTTTTGTGCCTGAAGAAGAAATCGCGTGATGCCGGGGTCAGAAAAAATGATGCCTGGGTAGGCAAAAAATTTTTGATCCCAAAGGCAAAAACGGATGCCAGGATGAGATTCAGGGTAGAATTCCAAACTTAAAAATGGTATTGCTTGCTGTTTTTAAAAATCAAGCTTTTTGGTGCCTGAAGAAGAAAACGCGTGATGCCGGGGTCAGAAAAACTGGTGCCTGGGGAGGCAAATTTTTTTTGATCCCAAATGCAAAAACGGATGCCAGGACGAAATGCAGGGTCGATTTCCAAACTTAAAAGTGGTATTGCTTGCTGTTTTTAAAAATCAAGCATTTTGGTGCCTGAAGAAGAAAACGCGTGATGCCGGGGTCAGAAAAACGTGCCTGGGGAGGAAAATTTTTTTTGATCCCAAATGCAAAAACGGATGCCAGGACGAAATGCAGGGTCGATTTCCAAACTTAAAAATGGTATTGCTTGCTGTTTTTAAAAATCAAGCTTTTTGGTGCCTGAAGAAGAAAACGCGTGATGCCGGGGTCAGAAAAACTGGTGCATGGCGAGGTAAAATTTTTTGATCCCAAATGCAAAAACGGATGCCAGGACGAAATTCGGGGTCGAATTCCATCCTTAAAAGTGGTATTGCTTGCTGTTTTTAAAAATGAAGCTTTTTCGTGCCTGAAGAAGAAAACGTGTGATGCCGGGGTCAGAAAAACTGACCCCTGGGGAGGCAAATTTTTTTTGATCCCAAATGCAAAAATCCATGCCAGGACGAAATGCAGGGTCGATTTCCAAACTTAAAAATGGTATTGCTTGCTGTTTTTAAAAATCAAGCTTTTTGGTGCCTGAAGAAGAAAACGCGTGATGCCGGGGTCAGAAAAACGTGCCTGGGGAGGAAAATTTTTTTTGATCCCAAATGCAAAAACGGATGCCAGGACGAAATGCAGGGTCGATTTCCAAACTTAAAAATGGTATTGCTTGCTGTTTTTAAAAATCAAGCTTTTTGGTGCCTGAAGAAGAAAACGCGTGATGCCGGGGTCAGAAAAACTGGTGCATGGCGAGGTAAAATTTTTTGATCCCAAATGCAAAAACGGATGCCAGGACGAAATTCGGGGTCGAATTCCATCCTTAAAAATGGTATTGCTTGCTGTTTTTAAAAATGAAGCTTTTTCGTGCCTGAAGAAGAAAACGTGTGATGCCGGGGTCAGAAAAACTGACCCCTGGGGAGGCAAATTTTTTTTGATCCCAAATGCAAAAATCCATGCCAGGACGAAATGCAGGGTCGATTTCCATCCTTAAAAATGGTATTGCTTGCTGTTTTTAAAAATCAAGCTTTTTGGTGCCTGAAGAAGAAAACGCGTGATGCCGGGGTCAGAAAAACTGGTGCCTGGGGAGGCAAATTTTTTTTGATCCCAAATGCAAAAACGGATGCCAGGACGAAATTCGGGGTCGAATTCCATCCTTAAAAATGGTATTGCTTGCTGTTTTTAAAAATGAAGCTTTTTCGTGCCTGAAGAAGAAAACGCGTGATGCCGGGGTCAGAAAAACTGGTGCCTGGGGAGACAAATTTTTTTTGATCCCAAATGCAAAAACGGATGGCAGGAC
This sequence comes from Hydrophis major, assembly GCA_033807585.1. Classification (NCBI taxonomy): domain Eukaryota; kingdom Metazoa; phylum Chordata; class Lepidosauria; order Squamata; family Elapidae; genus Hydrophis; species Hydrophis major. Next base: position 22,701,289 of record CM066338.1, read on the forward strand.
GAAATGCAGGGTCGATTTCCAAACTTAAAAATGGTATTGCTTGCTGTTTTTAAAAATCAAGCATTTTGGTGCCTGAAGAAGAAAACGTGTGATGCCGGGGTCAGAAAAACTGGTGCCTGGGGAGGCAAATTTTTTTTGATCCCAAATGCAAAAACGGATGCCAGGACGAAATTCCGGGTCGAATTCCAAACTTAAAAATGGTATTGCTTGCTGTTTTTAAAAATCAAGCATTTTGGTGCCTGTAGAAGAAAACGCGTGATGCCGGGGTCAGAAAAACTGGTGCCTGGCGAGGTAAAATTTTTTTGATCCCAAATGCAAAAACGGATGCCAGGATGAAATTCGGGGTCGAATTCCATACTTAAAAATGGTATTGCTTGCTGTTTTTAAAAATGAAGCTTTTTCGTGCCTGAAGAAGAAAACGCGTGATGCCGGGGTCAGAAAAACTGGTGCCTGGGGAGGCAAATTTTTTTTGATCCCAAATGCAAAAATCCATGCCAGGATGAGTTTCGGGGTAGAATTCCATACTTAAAAATGGTATTGCTTGCTGTTTTTAAAAATCAGTCTTTTTGTGCCTGAAGAAGAAATCGCGTGATGCCGGGGTCAGAAAAAATGATGCCTGGGTAGGCAAAAAATTTTTGATCCCAAAGGCAAAAACGGATGCCAGGATGAGATTCAGGGTCGATTTCCAAACTTAAAAGTGGTATTGCTTGCTGTTTTTAAAAATCAAGCATTTTGGTGCCTGAAGAAGAAAACGCGTGATGCCGGGGTCAGAAAAACGTGCCTGGGGAGGAAAATTTTTTTTGATCCCAAATGCAAAAACGGATGCCAGGACGAAATGCAGGGTCGATTTCCAAACTTAAAAATGGTATTGCTTGCTGTTTTTAAAAATCAAGCTTTTTGGTGCCTGAAGAAGAAAACGCGTGATGCCGGGGTCAGAAAAACTGGTGCATGGCGAGGTAAAATTTTTTGATCCCAAATGCAAAAACGGATGCCAGGACGAAATTCGGGGTCGAATTCCATCCTTAAAAATGGTATTGCTTGCTGTTTTTAAAAATGAAGCTTTTTCGTGCCTGAAGAAGAAAACGTGTGATGCCGGGGTCAGAAAAACTGACCCCTGGGGAGGCAAATTTTTTTTGATCCCAAATGCAAAAATCCATGCCAGGACGAAATGCAGGGTCAATTTCCAAACTTAAAAATGGTATTGCTTGCTGTTTTTAAAAATCAAGCTTTTTGGTGCCTGAAGAAGAAAACGCGTGATGCCGGGGTCAGAAAAACTGGTGCCTGGGGAGGCAAATTTTTTTTGATCCCAAATGCAAAAACGGATGCCAGGACGAAATTCGGGGTCGAATTCCATCCTTAAAAATGGTATTGCTTGCTGTTTTTAAAAATGAAGCTTTTTCGTGCCTGAAGAAGAAAACGTGTGATGCCGGGGTCAGAAAAACTGACCCCTGGGGAGGCAAATTTTTTTTGATCCCAAATGCAAAAATCCATGCCAGGACGAAATGCAGGGTCGATTTCCAAACTTAAAAATGGTATTGCTTGCTGTTTTTAAAAATCAAGCTTTTTGTGCCTGAAGAAGAAAACGCGTGATGCCGGGGTCAGAAAAAATGATGCCTGGGTAGGCAAAAATTTTTTGATCCCAAAGGCAAAAACGGATGCCAGGATGAGATTCAGGGTAGAATTCCAAACTTAAAAATGGTATTGCTTGCTGTTTTTAAAAATCAAGCATTTTGGTGCCTGAAGAAGAAAACGTGTGATGCCGGGGTCAGAAAAACTGGTGCCTGGGGAGGCAAATTTTTTTTGATCCCAAATGCAAAAACGGATGCCAGGACGAAATTCCGGGTCGAATTCCAAACTTAAAAATGGTATTGCTTGCTGTTTTTAAAAATCAAGCATTTTGGTGCCTGTAGAAGAAAACGCGTGATGCCGGGGTCAGAAAAACTGGTGCCTGGCGAGGTAAAATTTTTTTGATCCCAAATGCAAAAACGGATGCCAGGACGAAATTCGGGGTCGAATTCCATACTTAAAAATGGTATTGCTTGCTGTTTTTAAAAATGAAGCTTTTTCGTGCCTGAAGAAGAAAACGCGTGATGCCGGGGTCAGAAAAACTGGTGCCTGGGGAGGCAAATTTTTTTTGATCCCAAATGCAAAAATCCATGCCAGGATGAGTTTCGGGGTAGAATTCCATACTTAAAAATGGTATTGCTTGCTGTTTTTAAAAATCAGTCTTTTTGTGCCTGAAGAAGAAAACGCGTGATGCCGGGGTCAGAAAAAATGATGCCTGGGTAGGCAAAAAATTTTTGATCCCAAAGGCAAAAACGGATGCCAGGATGAGATTCAGGGTAGAATTCCAAACTTAAAAATGGTATTGCTTGCTGTTTTTAAAAATCAAGCTTTTTGGTGCCTGAAGAAGAAAACGCGTGATGCCGGGGTCAGAAAAACTGGTGCCTGGGGAGGCAAATTTTTTTTGATCCCAAATGCAAAAACGGATGCCAGGACGAAATGCAGGGTCGATTTCCAAACTTAAAAATGGTATTGCTTGCTGTTTTTAAAAATCAAGCATTTTGGTGCCTGAAGAAGAAAACGCGTGATGCCGGGGTCAGAAAAACGTGCCTGGGGAGGAAAATTTTTTTTGATCCCAAATGCAAAAACGGATGCCAGGACGAAATGCAGGGTCGATTTCCAAACTTAAAAATGGTATTGCTTGCTGTTTTTAAAAATCAAGCTTTTTGGTGCCTGAAGAAGAAAACGCGTGATGCCGGGGTCAGAAAAACTGGTGCATGGCGAGGTAAAATTTTTTGATCCCAAATGCAAAAACGGATGCCAGGACGAAATTCGGGGTCGAATTCCATCCTTAAAAATGGTATTGCTTGCTGTTTTTAAAAATGAAGCTTTTTCGTGCCTGAAGAAGAAAACGTGTGATGCCGGGGTCAGAAAAACTGACCCCTGGGGAGGCAAATTTTTTTTGATCCCAAATGCAAAAATCCATGCCAGGACGAAATGCAGGGTCGATTTCCAAACTTAAAAATGGTATTGCTTGCTGTTTTTAAAAATGAAGCTTTTTCGTGCCTGAAGAAGAAAACGTGTGATGCCGGGGTCAGAAAAACTGACCCCTGGGGAGGCAAATTTTTTTTGATCCCAAATGCAAAAATCCATGCCAGGACGAAATGCAGGGTCGATTTCCAAACTTAAAAATGGTATTGCTTGCTGTTTTTAAAAATGAAGCTTTTTCGTGCCTGAAGAAGAAAACGCGTGATGCCGGGGTCAGAAAAACTGGTGCCTGGGGAGACAAATTTTTTTTGATCCCAAATGCAAAAACGGATGGCAGGACGAAATGCAGGGTCGATTTCCAAACTTAAAAATGGTATTGCTTGCTGTTTTTAAAAATCAAGCATTTTGGTGCCTGAAGAAGAAAACGTGTGATGCCGGGGTCAGAAAAACTGGTGCCTGGGGAGGCAAATTTTTTTTGATCCCAAATGCAAAAACGGATGCCAGGACGAAATTCCGGGTCGAATTCCAAACTTAAAAATGGTATTGCTTGCTGTTTTTAAAAATCAAGCATTTTGGTGCCTGTAGAAGAAAACGCGTGATGCCGGGGTCAGAAAAACTGGTGCCTGGCGAGGTAAAATTTTTTTGATCCCAAATGCAAAAACGGATGCCAGGACGAAATTCGGGGTCGAATTCCATACTTAAAAATGGTATTGCTTGCTGTTTTTAAAAATGAAGCTTTTTCGTGCCTGAAGAAGAAAACGCGTGATGCCGGGGTCAGAAAAACTGGTGCCTGGGGAGGCAAATTTTTTTTGATCCCAAATGCAAAAATCCATGCCAGGATGAGTTTCGGGGTAGAATTCCATACTTAAAAATGGTATTGCTTGCTGTTTTTAAAAATCAGTCTTTTTGTGCCTGAAGAAGAAATCGCGTGATGCCGGGGTCAGAAAAAATGATGCCTGGGTAGGCAAAAAATTTTTGATCCCAAAGGCAAAAACGGATGCCAGGACGAAATGCAGGGTCGATTTCCAAACTTAAAAGTGGTATTGCTTGCTGTTTTTAAAAATCAAGCTTTTTGGTGCCTGAAGAAGAAAACGCGTGATGCCGGGGTCAGAAAAACTGGTGCCTGGGGAGGCAAATTTTTTTTGATCCCAAATGCAAAAACGGATGCCAGGACGAAATGCAGGGTCGAATTCCATCCTTAAAAATGGTATTGCTTGCTGTTTTTAAAAATGAAGCTTTTTCGTGCCTGAAGAAGAAAACGTGTGATGCCGGGGTCAGAAAAACTGACCCCTGGGGAGGCAAATTTTTTTTGATCCCAAATGCAAAAACGGATGCCAGGACGAAATGCAGGGTCGATTTCCAAACTTAAAAATGGTATTGCTTGCTGTTTTTAAAAATCAAGCATTTTGGTGCCTGAAGAAGAAAACGCGTGATGCCGGGGTCAGAAAAACGTGCCTGGGGAGGAAAATTTTTTTTGATCCCAAATGCAAAAACGGATGCCAGGACGAAATGCAGGGTCGATTTCCAAACTTAAAAATGGTATTGCTTGCTGTTTTTAAAAATCAAGCTTTTTGGTGCCTGAAGAAGAAAACGCGTGATGCCGGGGTCAGAAAAACTGGTGCATGGCGAGGTAAAATTTTTTGATCCCAAATGCAAAAATCCATGCCAGGACGAAATGCAGGGTCGATTTCCAAACTTAAAAATGGTATTGCTTGCTGTTTTTAAAAATCAAGCTTTTTGGTGCCTGAAGAAGAAAACGCGTGATGCCGGGGTCAGAAAAACTGGTGCCTGGGGAGGCAAATTTTTTTTGATCCCAAATGCAAAAACGGATGCCAGGACGAAATTCGGGGTCGAATTCCATCCTTAAAAATGGTATTGCTTGCTGTTTTTAAAAATGAAGCTTTTTCGTGCCTGAAGAAGAAAACGCGTGATGCCGGGGTCAGAAAAACTGGTGCCTGGGGAGACAAATTTTTTTTGATCCCAAATGCAAAAACGGATGGCAGGACGAAATGCAGGGTCGATTTCCAAACTTAAAAATGGTATTGCTTGCTGTTTTTAAAAATCAAGCTTTTTGGTGCCTGAAGAAGAAAACGCGTGATGCCGGGGTCAGAAAAACTGGTGCCTGGGGAGGCAAATTTTTTTTGATCCCAAATGCAAAAACGGATGCCAGGACGAAATGCAGGGTCGATTTCCAAACTTAAAAGTGGTATTGCTTGCTGTTTTTAAAAATCAAGCATTTTGGTGCCTGAAGAAGAAAACGCGTGATGCCGGGGTCAGAAAAACGTGCCTGGGGAGGAAAATTTTTTTTGATCCCAAATGCAAAAACGGATGCCAGGACGAAATGCAGGGTCGATTTCCAAACTTAAAAATGGTATTGCTTGCTGTTTTTAAAAATCAAGCTTTTTGGTGCCTGAAGAAGAAAACGCGTGATGCCGGGGTCAGAAAAACTGGTGCATGGCGAGGTAAAATTTTTTGATCCCAAATGCAAAAACGGATGCCAGGACGAAATTCGGGGTCGAATTCCATCCTTAAAAATGGTATTGCTTGCTGTTTTTAAAAATGAAGCTTTTTCGTGCCTGAAGAAGAAAACGTGTGATGCCGGGGTCAGAAAAACTGACCCCTGGGGAGGCAAATTTTTTTTGATCCCAAATGCAAAAATCCATGCCAGGACGAAATGCAGGGTCGATTTCCAAACTTAAAAATGGTATTGCTTGCTGTTTTTAAAAATCAAGCTTTTTGGTGCCTGAAGAAGAAAACGCGTGATGCCGGGGTCAGAAAAACTGGTGCCTGGGTAGGCCAATTTTTTTTGATCCCAAATACAAAAACGGATGCCAGGACGAAATGCAGGGTCGAATTCCAAACTTAAAAATGGTATTGCTTGCTGTTTTTAAAAATCAAGCTTTTTGGTGCCTGAAGAAGAAAACGCGTGATGCCGGGGTCAGAAAAACTGGTGCCTGGGGAGGCAAATTTTTTTTGATCCCAAATGCAAAAACGGATGCCAGGACGAAATTCGGGGTCGAATTCCAAACTTAAAAATGGTATTGCTTGCTGTTTTTAAAAATCAAGCTTTTTGGTGCCTGAATAAGAAAACGCGTGATGCCGGGGTCAGAAAAACTGGTGCCTGGGGAGGCAAATTTTTTTTGATCCCAAATGCAAAAACGGATGCCAGGACGAAATTCCGGGTCGAATTCCAAACTTAAAAATGGTATTGCTTGCTGTTTTTAAAAATCAAGCTTTTTGGTGCCTGAAGAAGAAAAGGCGTGATGCCGGGGTCAGAAAAACTGGTGCCTGGGGAGGCAAATTTTTTTTGATCCCAAATGCAAAAACGGATGCCAGGACGAAATTCCGGGTCGAATTCCAAACTTAAAAATGGTATTGCTTGCTGTTTTTAAAAATCAAGCTTTTTGGTGCCTGAAGAAGAAAACGCGTGATGCCGGGGTCAAAAAAACTGGTGCCTGGGGAGGCAAATTTTTTTTGATCCCAAATGCAAAAATGGATGCCAGGACGAAATTCCGGGTCGAATTCCAAACTTAAAAATGGTATTGCTTGCTGTTTTTAAAAATCAAGCATTTTGGTGCCTGAAGAAGAAAATGCGTGATGCCGGGGTCAGAAAAACTGGTGCCTGGGGAGGCAAATTTTTTTTGATCCCAAATGCAAAAACGGATGCCAGGACGAAATGCAGGGTCGATTTCCAAACTTAAAAATGGTATTGCTTGCTGTTTTTAAAAATGAAGCTTTTTCGTGCCTGAAGAAGAAAACGCGTGATGCCGGGGTCAGAAAAAATGATGCCTGGGTAGGCAAAAATTTTTTGATCCCAAAGGCAAAAACGGATGCCAGGATGAGATTCAGGGTAGAATTCCAAACTTAAAAATGGTATTGCTTGCTGTTTTTAAAAATCAAGCATTTTGGTGCCTGAAGAAGAAAACGTGTGATGCCGGGGTCAGAAAAACTGGTGCCTGGGGAGGCAAATTTTTTTTGATCCCAAATGCAAAAACGGATGCCAGGACGAAATTCCGGGTCGAATTCCAAACTTAAAAATGGTATTGCTTGCTGTTTTTAAAAATCAAGCATTTTGGTGCCTGTAGAAGAAAACGCGTGATGCCGGGGTCAGAAAAACTGGTGCCTGGCGAGGTAAAATTTTTTTGATCCCAAATGCAAAAACGGATGCCAGGACGAAATTCGGGGTCGAATTCCATACTTAAAAATGGTATTGCTTGCTATTTTTAAAAATGAAGCTTTTTCGTGCCTGAAGAAGAAAACGCGTGATGCCGGGGTCAGAAAAACTGGTGCCTGGGGAGGCAAATTTTTTTTGATCCCAAATGCAAAAATCCATGCCAGGATGAGTTTCGGGGTAGAATTCCATACTTAAAAATGGTATTGCTTGCTGTTTTTAAAAATCAGTCTTTTTGTGCCTGAAGAAGAAAACGCGTGATGCCGGGGTCAGAAAAAATGATGCCTGGGTAGGCAAAAAATTTTTGATCCCAAAGGCAAAAACGGATGCCAGGATGAGATTCAGGGTAGAATTCCAAACTTAAAAATGGTATTGCTTGCTGTTTTTAAAAATCAAGCATTTTGGTGCCTGAAGAAGAAAACGTGTGATGCCGGGGTCAGAAAAACTGGTGCCTGGGGAGGCAAATTTTTTTTGATCCCAAATGCAAAAACGGATGCCAGGACGAAATTCCGGGTCGAATTCCAAACTTAAAAATGGTATTGCTTGCTGTTTTTAAAAATCAAGCTTTTTGGTGCCTGAAGAAGAAAAGGCGTGATGCCGGGGTCAGAAAAACTGGTGCCTGGGGAGGCAAATTTTTTTTGATCCCAAATGCAAAAACGGATGCCAGGACGAAATTCCGGGTCGAATTCCAAACTTAAAAATGGTATTGCTTGCTGTTTTTAAAAATCAAGCTTTTTGGTGCCTGAAGAAGAAAACGCGTGATGCCGGGGTCAGAAAAACTGGTGCCTGGGGAGGCAAATTTTTTTTGATCCCAAATGCAAAAACGGATGCCAGGACGAAATGCAGGGTCGATTTCCAAACTTAAAAATGGTATTGCTTGCTGTTTTTAAAAATCAAGCTTTTTGTGCCTGAAGAAGAAAACGCGTGATGCCGGGGTCAGAAAAAATGATGCCTGGGTAGGCAAAAATTTTTTGATCCCAAAGGCAAAAACGGATGCCAGGATGAGATTCAGGGTAGAATTCCAAACTTAAAAATGGTATTGCTTGCTGTTTTTAAAAATCAAGCATTTTGGTGCCTGAAGAAGAAAACGTGTGATGCCGGGGTCAGAAAAACTGGTGCCTGGGGAGGCAAATTTTTTTTGATCCCAAATGCAAAAACGGATGCCAGGACGAAATTCCGGGTCGAATTCCAAACTTAAAAATGGTATTGCTTGCTGTTTTTAAAAATCAAGCATTTTGGTGCCTGTAGAAGAAAACGCGTGATGCCGGGGTCAGAAAAACTGGTGCCTGGCGAGGTAAAATTTTTTTGATCCCAAATGCAAAAACGGATGCCAGGACGAAATTCGGGGTCGAATTCCATACTTAAAAATGGTATTGCTTGCTGTTTTTAAAAATGAAGCTTTTTCGTGCCTGAAGAAGAAAACGCGTGATGCCGGGGTCAGAAAAACTGGTGCCTGGGGAGGCAAATTTTTTTTGATCCCAAATGCAAAAATCCATGCCAGGATGAGTTTCGGGGTAGAATTCCATACTTAAAAATGGTATTGCTTGCTGTTTTTAAAAATCAGTCTTTTTGTGCCTGAAGAAGAAAACGCGTGATGCCGGGGTCAGAAAAAATGATGCCTGGGTAGGCAAAAAATTTTTGATCCCAAAGGCAAAAACGGATGCCAGGATGAGATTCAGGGTAGAATTCCAAACTTAAAAATGGTATTGCTTGCTGTTTTTAAAAATCAAGCTTTTTGGTGCCTGAAGAAGAAAACGCGTGATGCCGGGGTCAGAAAAACTGGTGCCTGGGGAGGCAAATTTTTTTTGATCCCAAATGCAAAAACGGATGCCAGAACGAAATGCAGGGTCGATTTCCAAACTTAAAAATGGTATTGCTTGCTGTTTTTAAAAATCAAGCATTTTGGTGCCTGAAGAAGAAAACGCGTGATGCCGGGGTCAGAAAAACGTGTCTGGGGAGGAAAATTTTTTTTGATCCCAAATGCAAAAATCCATGCCAGGACGAAATGCAGGGTCGATTTCCAAACTTAAAAATGGTATTGCTTGCTGTTTTTAAAAATCAAGCTTTTTGGTGCCTGAAGAAGAAAACGCGTGATGCCGGGGTCAGAAAAACTGGTGCCTGGGGAGGCAAATTTTTTTTGATCCCAAATGCAAAAACGGATGCCAGGACGAAATTCGGGGTCGAATTCCATCCTTAAAAATGGTATTGCTTGCTGTTTTTAAAAATGAAGCTTTTTCGTGCCTGAAGAAGAAAACGCGTGATGCCGGGGTCAGAAAAACTGGTGCCTGGGGAGACAAATTTTTTTTGATCCCAAATGCAAAAACGGATGGCAGGACGAAATGCAGGGTCGATTTCCAAACTTAAAAATGGTATTGCTTGCTGTTTTTAAAAATCAAGCATTTTGGTGCCTGAAGAAGAAAACGTGTGATGCCGGGGTCAGAAAAACTGGTGCCTGGGGAGGCAAATTTTTTTTGATCCCAAATGCAAAAACGGATGCCAGGACGAAATTCCGGGTCGAATTCCAAACTTAAAAATGGTATTGCTTGCTGTTTTTAAAAATCAAGCATTTTGGTGCCTGTAGAAGAAAACGCGTGATGCCGGGGTCAGAAAAACTGGTGCCTGGCGAGGTAAAATTTTTTTGATCCCAAATGCAAAAACGGATGCCAGGACGAAATTCGGGGTCGAATTCCATACTTAAAAATGGTATTGCTTGCTGTTTTTAAAAATGAAGCTTTTTCGTGCCTGAAGAAGAAAACGCGTGATGCCGGGGTCAGAAAAACTGGTGCCTGGGGAGGCAAATTTTTTTTGATCCCAAATGCAAAAATCCATGCCAGGATGAGTTTCGGGGTAGAATTCCATACTTAAAAATGGTATTGCTTGCTGTTTTTAAAAATCAGTCTTTTTGTGCCTGAAGAAGAAATCGCGTGATGCCGGGGTCAGAAAAAATGATGCCTGGGTAGGCAAAAAATTTTTGATCCCAAAGGCAAAAACGGATGCCAGGATGAGATTCAGGGTAGAATTCCAAACTTAAAAATGGTATTGCTTGCTGTTTTTAACAATCAAGCTTTTTGGTGCCTGAAGAAGAAAACGCGTGATGCCGGGGTCAGAAAAACTGGTGCCTGGGGAGGCAAATTTTTTTTGATCCCAAATGCAAAAACGGATGCCAGGACGAAATGCAGGGTCGATTTCCAAACTTAAAAGTGGTATTGCTTGCTGTTTTTAAAAATCAAGCATTTTGGTGCCTGAAGAAGAAAACGCGTGATGCCGGGGTCAGAAAAACGTGCCTGGGGAGGAAAATTTTTTTTGATCCCAAATGCAAAAACGGATGCCAGGACGAAATGCAGGGTCGATTTCCAAACTTAAAAATGGTATTGCTTGCTGTTTTTAAAAATCAAGCTTTTTGGTGCCTGAAGAAGAAAACGCGTGATGCCGGGGTCAGAAAAACTGGTGCATGGCGAGGTAAAATTTTTTGATCCCAAATGCAAAAACGGATGCCAGGACGAAATTCGGGGTCGAATTCCATCCTTAAAAATGGTATTGTTTGCTGTTTTTAAAAATGAAGCTTTTTCGTGCCTGAAGAAGAAAACGTGTGATGCCGGGGTCAGAAAAACTGACCCCTGGGGAGGCAAATTTTTTTTGATCCCAAATGCAAAAATCCATGCCAGGACGAAATGCAGGGTCGATTTCCAAACTTAAAAATGGTATTGCTTGCTGTTTTTAAAAATCAAGCTTTTTGGTGCCTGAAGAAGAAAACGCGTGATGCCGGGGTCAGAAAAACTGGTGCCTGGGGAGGCAAATTTTTTTTGATCCCAAATGCAAAAACGGATGCCAGGACGAAATTCGGGGTCGAATTCCATCCTTAAAAATGGTATTGCTTGCTGTTTTTAAAAATGAAGCTTTTTCGTGCCTGAAGAAGAAAACGTGTGATGCCGGGGTCAGAAAAACTGACCCCTGGGGAGGCAAATTTTTTTTGATCCCAAATGCAAAAATCCATGCCAGGACGAAATGCAGGGTCGATTTCCAAACTTAAAAATGGTATTGCTTGCTGTTTTTAAAAATCAAGCTTTTTGGTGCCTGAAGAAGAAAACGCGTGATGCCGGGGTCAGAAAAACTGGTGCCTGGGGATGCAAATTTTTTTTGATCCCAAATGCAAAAACGGATGCCAGGACGAAATTCCGGGTCGAATTCCAAACTTAAAAATGGTATTGCTTGCTGTTTTTAAAAATCAAGCTTTTTGGTGCCTGAAGAAGAAAACGCGTGATGCCGGGGTCAGAAAAACTGGTGCCTGGGGAGGCAAATTTTTTTTGATCCCAAATGCAAAAACGGATGCCAGGACGAAATTCCGGGTCGAATTCCAAACTTAAAAATGGTATTGCTTGCTGTTTTTAAAAATCAAGCTTTTTGGTGCCTGAAGAAGAAAACGCGTGATGCCGGAGTCAGAAAAACTGGTGCCTGGGGAGGCAAATTTTTTTTGATCCCAAATGCAAAAACGGATGCCAGGACGAAATGCAGGGTCGATTTCCAAACTTAAAAATGGTATTGCTTGCTGTTTTTAAAAATCAAGCATTTTGGTGCCTGAAGAAGAAAACGCGTGATGCCGGGGTCAGAAAAACTGGTGCCTGGGGAGGCAAATTTTTTTTGATCCCAAATGCAAAAACGGATGCCAGGACGAAATGCAGGGTCGAATTCCAATCTTAAAAATGGTATTGCTTGCTGTTTTTAAAAATCAAGCTTTTTGGTGCCTGAAGAAGAAAACGCGTGATGCCGGGGTCAGAAAAAATGATGCCTGGGTAGGCAAAAATTTTTTGATCCCAAAGGCAAAAACGGATGCCAGGATGAGATTCAGGGTAGAATTCCAAACTTAAAAATGGTATTGCTTGCTGTTTTTAAAAATCAAGCATTTTGGTGCCTGAAGAAGAAATCGCGTGATGCCGGGGTCAGAAAAACTGGTGCCTGGGGAGGCAAATTTTTTTTGATCCCAAATGCAAAAACGGATGCCAGGACGAAAAGCAGGGTCGATTTCCAAACTTAAAAATGGTATTGCTTGCTGTTTTTAAAAATCAAGCATTTTGGTGCCTGAAGAAGAAAACGCGTGATGCCGGGGTCAGAAAAACTGGTGCCTGGGTAGGCAAAATTTTTTTGATCCCAAATACAAAAACGGATGCCAGGACGAAATTCCGGGTCGATTTCCAAACTTAAAAATGGTATTGCTTGCTGTTTTTAAAAATCAAGCATTTTGGTGCCTGAAGAAGAAAACGCGTGATGCCGGGGTCAGAAAAACTGGTGCCTGGGTAGGCCAATTTTTTTTGATCCCAAATACAAAAACGGATGCCAGGACGAAATGCAGGGTCGAATTCCAAACTTAAAAATGGTATTGCTTGCTGTTTTTAAAAATCAAGCTTTTTGGTGCCTGAAGAAGAAAACGCGTGATGCCGGGGTCAGAAAAACTGGTGCCTGGGGAGGCAAATTTTTTTTGATCCCAAATGCAAAAACGGATGCCAGGACGAAATTCGGGGTCGAATTCCAAACTTAAAAATGGTATTGCTTGCTGTTTTTAAAAATCAAGCTTTTTGGTGCCTGAATAAGAAAACGCGTGATGCCGGGGTCAGAAAAACTGGTGCCTGGGGAGGCAAATTTTTTTTGATCCCAAATGCAAAAACGGATGCCAGGACGAAATTCCGGGTCGAATTCCAAACTTAAAAATGGTATTGCTTGCTGTTTTTAAAAATCAAGCTTTTTGGTGCCTGAAGAAGAAAAGGCGTGATGCCGGGGTCAGAAAAACTGGTGCCTGGGGAGGCAAATTTTTTTTGATCCCAAATGCAAAAACGGATGCCAGGACGAAATTCCGGGTCGAATTCCAAACTTAAAAATGGTATTGCTTGCTGTTTTTAAAAATCAAGCTTTTTGGTGCCTGAAGAAGAAAACGCGTGATGCCGGGGTCAGAAAAACTGGAGCCTGGGGAGGCAAATTTTTTTTGATCCCAAATGCAAAAACGGATGCCAGGACGAAATTCCGGGTCGAATTCCAAACTTAAAAATGGTATTGCTTGCTGTTTTTAAAAATCAAGCATTTTGGTGCCTGAAGAAGAAAACGCGTGATGCCGGGGTCAGAAAAACTGGTGCCTGGGGAGGCAAATTTTTTTTGATCCCAAATGCAAAAACGGATGCCAGGACGAAATGCAGGGTCGATTTCCAAACTTAAAAATGGTATTGCTTGCTGTTTTTAAAAATCAAGCTTTTTGTGCCTGAAGAAGAAAACGCGTGATGCCGGGGTCAGAAAAAATGATGCCTGGGTAGGCAAAAATTTTTTGATCCCAAAGGCAAAAACGGATGCCAGGATGAGATTCAGGGTAGAATTCCAAACTTAAAAATGGTATTGCTTGCTGTTTTTAAAAATCAAGCATTTTGGTGCCTGAAGAAGAAAACGCGTGATGCCGGGGTCAGAAAAACGTGCCTGGGGAGGCAAATTTTTTTTGATCCCAAATGCAAAAACGGATGCCAGGACGAAATTCCGGGTCGAATTCCATCCTTAAAAATGGTATTGCTTGCTGTTTTTAAAAATGAAGCTTTTTCGTGCCTGAAGAAGAAAACGCGTGATGCCGGGGTCAGAAAAACTGACCCCTGGGGAGGCAAATTTTTTTTGATCCCAAATGCAAAAATCCATGCCAGGACGAAATGCAGGGTCGATTTCCAAACTTAAAAATGGTATTGCTTGCTGTTTTTAAAAATCAAGCTTTTTGGTGCCTGAAGAAGAAAACGCGTGATGCCGGGGTCAGAAAAACTGGTGCCTGGGGAGGCAAATTTTTTTTGATCCCAAATGCAAAAACGGATGCCAGGACGAAATGCAGGGTCGATTTCCAAACTTAAAAATGGTATTGCTTGCTGTTTTTAAAAATCAAGCTTTTTGGTGCCTGAAGAAGAAAACGCGTGATGCCGGGATCAGAAAAAATGATGCCTGGGTAGGCAAAAATTTTTTGATCCCAAAGGCAAAAACGGATGCCAGGATGAGATTCAGGGTAGAATTCCAAACTTAAAAATGGTATTGCTTGCTGTTTTTAAAAATCAAGCTTTTTGGTGCCTGAAGAAGAAAACGCGTGATGCCGGGGTCAGAAAAACTGGTGCCTGGCGAGGCAAATTTTTTTTGATCCCAAATGCAAAAACGGATGCCAGGACGAAATGCAGGGTCGAATTCCAAACTTAAAAATGGTATTGCTTGTTGTTTTTAAAAATCAAGCTTTTTGGTGCCTGAAGAAGAAAACACGTGATGCCGGGGTCAGAAAAAATGATGCCTGGGTAGGCAAATTTTTTTTGATCCCAAATGCAAAAACGGATGCCAGGACGAAATGCAGGGTCTTATTCCAAACTTAAAAATGGTATTGCTTGCTGTTTTTAAAAATCAAGCATTTTGGTGCCTGAAGAAGAAATCGCGTGATGCCGGGGTCAGAAAAACTGGTGCTTGGGGAGGCAAATTTTTTTTGATCCCAAATGCAAAAACGGATGCCATGACGAAATGCAGGGTCGATTTCCAAACTTAAAAATGGTATTGCTTGCTGTTTTTAAAAATCAAGCATTTTGGTGCCTGAAGAAGAAAACGCGTGATGCCGGGGTCAGAAAAACGTGCCTGGGGAGGCAAATTTTTTTTGATCCCAAATGCAAAAACGGATGCCAGGACGAAATTCCGGGTCGAATTCCAAACTTAAAAATGGTATTGCTTGCTGTTTTTAAAAATCAAGCATTTTGGTGCCTGAAGAAGAAAACGCGTGATGCCGGGGTCAGAAAAACTGGTGCCTGGCGAGGTAAAATTTTTTTGATCCCAAATGCAAAAACGGATGCCAGGACGAAATTCGGGGTCGAATTCCATACTTAAAAATGGTATTGCTTGCTGTTTTTAAAAATGAAGCTTTTTCGTGCCTGAAGAAGAAAACGCGTGATGCCGGGGTCAGAAAAACTGGTGCCTGGGGAGGCAAATTTTTTTTGATCCCAAATGCAAAAATCCATGCCAGGATGAGTTTCGGGGTAGAATTCCGTACTTAAAAATGGTATTGCTTGCTGTTTTTAAAAATCAGTCTTTTTGTGCCTGAAGAAGAAAACGCGTGATGCCGGGGTCAGAAAAAATGATGCCTGGGTAGGCAAAAATTTTTTGATCCCAAAGGCAAAAACGGATGCCAGGATGAGATTCAGGGTAGAATTCCAAACTTAAAAATGGTATTGCTTGCTGTTTTTAAAAATCAAGCTTTTTGGTGCCTGAAGAAGAAAACGCGTGATGCCGGGGTCAGAAAAACTGGTGCCTGGGGAGGCAAATTTTTTTTGATCCCAAATGCAAAAACGGATGCCAGGACGAAATGCAGGGTCGATTTCCAAACTTAAAAATGGTATTGCTTGCTGTTTTTAAAAATGAAGCTTTTTCGTGCCTGAAGAAGAAAACGCGTGATGCCGGGGTCAGAAAAACTGGTGCCTGGGGAGGCAAATTTTTTTTGATCCCAAATGCAAAAACGGATGCCAGGACGAAATTCCGGGTCGAATTCCAAACTTAAAAATGGTATTGCTTGCTGTTTTTAAAAATCAAGCTTTTTGGTGCCTGAAGAAGAAAACGCGTGGTGCCGGGGTCAGAAAAACTGGTGCCTGGGGAGGCAAATTTTTTTTGATCCCAAATGCAAAAACGGATGCCAGGACGAAATTCCGGGTCGAATTCCAAACTTAAAAATGGTATTGCTTGCTGTTTTTAAAAATCAAGCTTTTTGGTGCCTGAAGAAGAAAACGCGTGATGCCGGGGTCAGAAAAACTGGTGCCTGGGGAGGCAAATTTTTTTTGATCCCAAATGCAAAAACGGATGCCAGGACGAAATGCAGGGTCGATTTCCAAACTTAAAAATGGTATTGCTTGCTGCTTTTAAAAATCAAGCATTTTGGTGCCTGAAGAAGAAAACGCGTGATGCCGGGGTCAGAAAAACTGGTGCCTGGGGAGGCAAATTTTTTTTGATCCCAAATGCAAAAACGGATGCCAGGACGAAATGCAGGGTCGATTTCCAAACTTAAAAATGGTATTGCTTGCTGTTTTTAAAAATCAAGCTTTTTGGTGCCTGAAGAAGAAAACGCGTGATGCCAGGGTCAGAAAAAATGATGCCTGGGTAGGCAAAATTTTTTTGATCCCAAAGGCAAAAACGGATGCCAGGATGAGATTCAGGGTAGAATTCCAAACTTAAAAATGGTATTGCTTGCTGTTTTTAAAAATCAAGCATTTTGGTGCCTGAAGAAGAAATCGCGTGATGCCGGGGTCAGAAAAACTGGTGCCTGGGGAGGCAAATTTTTTTTGATCCCAAATGCAAAAACGGATGCCAGGACGAAAAGCAGGGTCGATTTCCAAACTTAAAAATGGTATTGCTTGCTGTTTTTAAAAATCAAGCATTTTGGTGCCTGAAGAAGAAAACGCGTGATGCCGGGGTCAGAAAAACTGGTGCCTGGGTAGGCAAAATTTTTTTGATCCCAAATACAAAAACGGATGCCAGGACGAAATGCAGGGTCGATTTCCAAACTTAAAAATGGTATTGCTTGCTGTTTTTAAAAATCAAGCATTTTGGTGCCTGAAGAAGAAAACGCGTGATGCCGGGGTCAGAAAAACTGGTGCCTGGGGAGGCAAATTTTTTTTGATCCCAAATACAAAAACGGATGCCAGGACGAAATGCAGGGTCGAATTCCAAACTTAAAAATGGTATTGCTTGCTGTTTTTAAAAATCAAGCTTTTTGATGCCTGAAGAAGAAAACGCGTGATGCCAGGGTCAGAAAAACTGGTGCCTGGGGGGGCAAATTTTTTTTCATCCCAAATGCAAAAACGGATGCCAGGACGAAATTCGGGGTCGAATTCCAAACTTAAAAATGGTATTGCTTGCTGTTTTTAAAAATCAAGCTTTTTGGTGCCTGAATAAGAAAACGCGTGATGCCGGGGTCAGAAAAACTGGTGCCTGGGGAGGCAAATTTTTTTTGATCCCAAATGCAAAAACGGATGCCAGGACGAAATTCCGGGTCGAATTCCAAACTTAAAAATGGTATTGCTTGCTGTTTTTAAAAATCAAGCATTTTGGTGCCTGAAGAAGAAAACGCGTGATGCCGGGGTCAGAAAAACTGGTACCTGGGGAGGCAAATTTTTTTTGTTCCCAAATGCAAAAACAGATGCCAGGATGAAATTCGGGGTCGAATTTCAAACTTAAAAATGGTATTGCTTGCTGTTTTGAAAAATCAAGCTTTTTGGTGCCTGAAGAAGAAAACGCGTGATGCCGGGGTCAGAAAAACTGGTGCCTGGGAGGCAAATTTTTTTTGATCCCAAATGCAAAAACGGATGCCAGGACGAAATGCAGGGTCGATTTCCAAACTTAAAAATGGTATTGCTTGCTGTTTTTAAAAATCAAGCTTTTTGGTGCCTGAAGAAGAAAACGCGTGATGCCGGGGTCAGAAAAACTGGTGCCTGGGGAAGTAAAATTTTTTTGATCCCAAATGCAAAAACGGATGCCAGGACGAAATTCCGGGTCGAATTCCAAACTTAAAAATGGTATTGCTTGCTGTTTTTAAAAATCAAGCTTTTTGGTGCCTGAAGAAGAAAACGCGTGATGTCGGGGTCAGAAAAACTGGTGCCTGGGGAGGCAAATTTTTTTTGATCCCAAATGCAAAAACGGATGCCAGGATGAAATTCCGGGTCGAATTCCAAACTTAAAAATGGTATTGCTTGCTGTTTTTAAAAATCAAGCATTTTGGTGCCTGAAGAAGAAAACGCGTGATGCCGGGGTCAGAAAAACTGGTGCCTGGGGAGGTAAAATTTTTTTGATCCCAAATGCAAAAACGGATGCAAGGACGAAATTCGGGGTCGAATTCCATACTTAAAAATGGTATTGCTTGCTGTTTTTAAAAATCAGTCTTTTTGTGCCTGAAGAAGAAACGCGTGATGCCGGGGTCAGAAAAACTGGTGCCTGGGGAGGCAAAATTTTTTTGATCCCAAATGCAAAAACGGATGTCAGGACGAAATTCCGGGTCGAATTCCAAACTTAAAAATGGTATTGCTTGCTGTTTTTAAAAATCAAGCTTTTTGGTGCCTGAAGAAGAAAACACGTGATGCCGGGGTCAGAAAAAAAGATGCCTGGGTAGGCAAAATTTTTTGGATCCCAAATGCAAAAACGGATGCCAGGATGAGATTCAGGGTAGAATTCCAAACTTAAAAATGGTATTGCTTGCTGTTTTTAAAAATCAAGCATTTTGGTGCCTGAAGAAGAAATCGCGTGATGCCGGGGTCAGAAAAACTGGTGCCTGGGGAGGCAAATTTTTTTTGATCTCAAATGCAAAAACGGATGCCAGGACGAAATTCCGGGTCAAATTCCAAACTTAAAAATGGTATTGCTTGCTGTTTTTAAAAATCAAGCTTTTTGGTGCCTGAAGAAGAAAACACGTGATGCCGGGGTCAGAAGAACTGGTGCCTGGGCAGGTAAAAAATTTTTTATCCCAAATGAAAAACGGATGCCAGGACGAAATTCGGGGTCGAATTCCAATCTTAAAAATTGTATTGCTTGCTGTTTTTAAAAATCAAGCTTTTTGGTGCCTAAAGAAGAAAACGCGTGATGCCGGGGTCAGAAAAAATGATGCCTGGGTAGGCAAATTTTTTTTGATCCCAAATGCAAAAACGGATGCCAGGACGAAATTCCGGGTCGAATTCCAAACTTAAAAATGGTATTGCTTGCTGTTTTTAAAAATCAAGCTTTTTGGTGCCTGAAGAAGAAAACACGTGATGCCGGGGTCAGAAAAACTGGTGCCTGGGGAGGCAAATTTTTTTTGATCCCAAATGCAAAAACGGATGCCAGGACGAAATTCCGGGTCGAATTCCAAACTTAAAAATGGTATTGCTTGCTGTTTTTAAAAATCAAGCATTTTGGTGCCTGAAGAAGAAAACGCGTGATGCCGGGGAAAGAAAAACTGGTGCCTGGGGAGGCAAAATTTTTTTGATCCAAAATGCAAAAACGGATGGCAGGACGAAATTCGGGGTCGAATTCCAAACTTAAAAATGGTATTGCTTGCTGTTTTTAAAAATCAAGCATTTTGGTGCCTGAAGAAGAAAGCGCGTGATGCCGGGGTCAGAAAAACTGGTGCCTGGGGAGGCAAAATTTTTTTGATCCAAAATGCAAAAACGGATGGCAGGACGAAATTCGGGGTCGAATTCCAAACTTAAAAATGGTATTGCTTGCTATTTTTAAAAATCAAGCTTTTTGGTGCCTGAAGAAGAAAACGCGTGATGCCGGGGTCAGAAATACTGGTGCCTGGGGAGGCAAATTTTTTTTGATCCCAAATGCAAAAACGGATGCCAGGATGAAATTCGGGGTCGAATTCCAAACTTAAAAATGGTATTGCTTGCTGTTTTTAAAAATCAAGCTTTTTGGTGCCTGAAGAAGGAAACGCGTGATGCCGGGGTCAGAAAAACTGGTGCCTGCGGAGGCAAATTTTTTTTGATCCCAAATGCAAAAACGGATGCCAGGACAAAATGCAGGGTCGATTTCCAAACTTAAAAATGGTATTGCTTGCTGTTTTTAAAAATCAAGCTTTTTGGTGCCTGAAGAAGAAAACGCGTGATGCCGGCGTAAGAAAAACTGGTGCCTGGGGAGGTAAAAATTTTTTGATCCCAAATGCAAAAACGGATGCCAGGACGAAATTCGGGGTCGAATTCCAATCTTAAAAATGGTATTGCTTGCTGTTTTTAAAAATCAAGCTTTTTGGTGCCTAAAGAAGAGAACGCGTGATGCCGGGGTCAGAAAAAATGATGCCTGGGTAGGCAAATTTTTTTTGATCCCAAATGCGAAAACGGATGCCAGGACGAAATTCCGGGTCGAATTCCAAACTTAAAAATGGTATTGCTTGCTGTTTTTAAAAATCAAGCTTTTTGGTACCTGAAGAAGAAAAGGCGTGATGCTGGGGTCAGAAAAACTGGTGCCTGGTGAGGCAAATTTTTTTTGATCCCAAATGCAAAAACGGATGCCAGGACGAAATTCCGGGTCGAATTCCAAACTTAAAAATGGTATTGCTTGCTGTTTTTAAAAATCAAGCTTCTTGGTGCCTGAAGAAGAAAACGCGTGATGCCGGGGTCAGAAAAACTGGTTCCTGGGGAGGCAAATTTTTTTTGATCCCAAATGCAAAAACGGATGCCAGGACGAAATGCAGGGTTGAATTCCAAACTTAAACATGGTATTGCTTGCTGTTTTTAAAAATCAAGCATTTTGGTGCCTGAAGAAGAAAACGCGTGATGCCGGGGTCAGAAAAACTGATGCCTGGGGAGGCAAAAATTTTTTGATCCAAAATGCAAAAACGGATGGCAGGACGAAATTCGGGGTCGAATTCCAAACTTAAAAATGGTATTGCTTGCTGTTTTTAAAAATCAAGCTTTTTGGTGCCTGAAGAAGAAAACGCGTGATGCCGGGGTCAGAAAAACTGGTGCCTGCGGAGGCAAATTTTTTTTGATCCCAAATGCAAAAACGGATGGCAGGACGAAATTCGGGGTCGAATTCCAAACTTAAAAATGGTATTGCTTGCTGTTTTTAAAAATCAAGCGTTTTGTTGCCTGAAGAAGAAAACGCGTGATGCCGGGGTCAGAAAAACTGGTGCCTGGGGAGGCAAATTTTTTTTGATCCCAAATGCAAAAACAGATGCCAGGACGAAATTCGGGGTCGAATTCCAAACCTAAAAATGGTATTGCTTGCTGTTTTTAAAAATCAAGCTTTTTGGTGCCTGAAGAAGAAATCGCGTGATGCCGGGGTCAGAAAAAATGATGCCTGGGTAGGCAAAATTTTTTTGATCCCAAAGGCAAAAACGGATGCCAGGATGAGATTCAGGGTAGAATTCCAAACTTAAAAATGGTATTGCTTGCTGTTTTTAAAAATCAAGCTTTTTGGTGCCTGAAGAAGAAAACGCGTGATGCCGGGGTCAGAAAAACTGGTGCCTGGGGAGGCAAATTTTTTTGATCCCAAATGCAAAAACGGATGCCAGGACGAAATGCAGGGTCGATTTCCAAACTTAAAAATGGTATTGCTTGCTGTTTTTAAAAATCAAGCTTTTTGGTGCCTGAAGAAGAAAACGCGTGATGCCGGGGTCAGAAAAATTGGTGCCTGGGGAGGCAAATTTTTTTTGATCCCAAATGCAAAAACGGATGCCAGGACGAAATGCAGGGTCGATTTCCAAACTTAAAAATGGTATTGCTTGCTGTTTTTAAAAATCAAGCATTTTGGTGCCTGAAGAAGAAAACGCGTGATGCCGGGGTCAGAAAAACTGGTCCCTGCGGAGGCAAATTTTTTTTGATCCCAAATGCAAAAACGGATGCCAGGACGAAATGCAGGGTCGATTTCCAAACTTAAAAAAGGTATTGCTTGCTGTTTTTAAAAATCAAGCATTTTGGTGCCTGAAGAAGAAAACGCGTGATGCCGGGGTCAGAAAAACTGGTGCCTGGGGAGGCAAATTTTTTTTGATCCCAAATGCAAAAACGGATGCCAGGACGTAATTCCGGGTCGAATTCCAAACTTAAAAATGGTATTGCTTGCTGTTTTTAAAAATCAAGCTTTTAGGTGCCTGAAGAAGAAAAGACGTGATGCCGTGGTCAGAAATACTGGTGCCTGGAGAGGTAAAATTTTTTTGATCCCAAATGCAAAAACGGATGCCAGGACGAAATTCGGGGTCGAATTCCAATCTTAAAAATGGTATTGCTTGCTGTTTTTAAAAATCAAGCTTTCTGGTGCCTAAAGAAGAAAACGCGTGATGCCGGGGTCAGAAAAACTGGTGCCTGGGGAGGCAAATTTTTTTTGATCCCAAATGCAAAAACGGATGCCAGGACGAAATTCGGGGTTGAATTCCAAACTTAAAAATGGTATTGCTTGCTGTTTTTAAAAATGAAGCTTTTTCGTGCCTGAAGAAGAAAACGCGTGATGCCGGGGTCAGAAAAACGTGCCTGGAGAGGTAAAATTTTTTTGATCCCAAATGCAAAAACGGATGCCAGGACGAAATTCCGGGTCGAATTCCATACTTAAAAATGGTATTGCCTGCTGTTTTTAAAAATGAAGCTTTTTCGTGCCTGAAGAAGAAAACGTGTGATGCCGGGGTCCGAAAAACTGGTGCCTGGGGAGGCAAATTTTTTTTGATCCCAAATGCAAAAATCCATGCCAGGATGAGTTTCGGGGTCGAATTCCATACTTAAAAATGGTATTGCTTGCTGTTTTTAAAAATCAAGCTTTTTGGTGCCTGAAGAAGAAAACGCGTGATGCCGGGGTCAGAAAAACTGGTGCCTGGGGAGGCAAATTTTTTTTGATCCCAAATGCAAAAACGGATGCCAGGACGAAATGCAGGGTCGATTTCCAAACTTAAAAATGGTATTGCTTGCTGTTTTTAAAAATCAAGCATTTTGGTGCCTGAAGAAGAAAACGCGTGATGCCGGGGTCAGAAAAACTGGTCCCTGCGGAGGCAAATTTTTTTTGATCCCAAATGCAAAAACGGATGCCAGGACGAAATGCAGGGTCGATTTCCAAACTTAAAAATGGTATTGCTTGCTGTTTTTAAAAATCAAGCATTTTGGTGCCTGAAGAAGAAAACGCGTGATGCCGGGGTCAGAAAAACTGGTGCCTGGGGAGGCAAATTTTTTTTGATCCCAAATGCAAAAACGGATGCCAGGACGAAATGCAGGGTCCATTTCCAAACTTAAAAATGGTATTGCTTGCTGTTTTTAAAAATCAAGCATTTTGGTGCCTGAAGAAGAAAACGCGTGATGCCGGGGTCAGAAAAACTGGTGCCTGGGGAGGCAAATTTTTTTTGATCCCAAATGCAAAAACGGATGGCAGGACGAAATTCAGGGTCAAATTCCAAACTTAAAAATGGTATTGCTTGCTGTTTTTAAAAATCAAGCTTTTTGGTGCCTGAAGAAGAAAACGCGTGATGCCGGGGTCAGAAATACTGGTGCCTGGGGAGGCAAATTTTTTTTGATCCCAAATGCAAAAACGGATGCCAGGACGTAATTCCGGGTCGAATTCCAAACTTAAAAATGGTATTGCTTGCTGTTTTTAAAAATCAAGCTTTTAGGTGCCTGAAGAAGAAAACACGTGATGCCGGGGTCAGAAAAACTGGTGCCTGGGGAGGTAAAATTTTTTTGATCCCAAATGCAAAAACGGATGCCAGGACGAAATTCGGGGTCGAATTCCAATCTTAAAAATGGTATTGCTTGCTGTTTTTAAAAATCAAGCTTTTTGGTGCCTAAAGAAGAAAACGCGTGATGCCGGGGTCAGAAAAACTGGTGCCTGGGGAGGCAAATTTTTTTTGATCCCAAATGCAAAAACGGATGCCAGAACGAAATTCGGGGTTGAATTCCAAACTTAAAAATGGTATTGCTTGCTGTTTTTAAAAATGAAGCTTTTTCGTGCCTGAAGAAGAAAACGCGTGATGCCGGGGTCAGAAAAACATGCCTGTAGAGGTAAAATTTTTTTGATCCCAAATGCAAAAACGGATGCCAGGACGAAATTCCGGGTCGAATTCCATACTTAAAAATGGTATTGCTTGCTGTTTTTAAAAATGAAGCTTTTTCGTGCCTGAAGAAGAAAACGTGTGATGCCGGGGTCCGAAAAACTGGTGCCTGGGGAGGCAAATTTTTTTTGATCCCAAATGCAAAAATCCATGCCAGGATGAGTTTCGGAGTCGAATTCCATACTTAAAAATGGTATTGCTTGCTGTTTTTAAAAATCAAGCATTTTGGTGCCTGAAGAAGAAAACACGTGATGCCGGGGTCAGAAAAAATGATGCCTGGGTAGGCAAAATTTTTTTGATCCCAAATGCAAAAACGGATGCAAGGACGAAATGCAGGGTCAATTTCCAAACTTAAAAATGGTATTGCTTGCTGTTTTTAAAAATCAAGCGTTTTGGTGCCTGAAGAAGAAAACGCATGATGCCGGGTTCAGAAAAACTGGTGCCTGGAGAGGCAAATTTTTTTTGATCCTAAATGCAAAAACGGATGCCAGGACGAAATTCCGGGTCGAATTCCAAACTTAAAAATGGTATTGCTTGCTGTTTTTAAAAATCAAGCGTTTTGGTGCCTGAAGAAGAAAACGCGTGATGCCGGGGTCAGAAAAACTGGTGCCTGGGGAGGCAAATTTTTTTTGATCCCAAATGCAAAAACAGATGCCAGGACAAAATTCGGGGTCGAATTCCAAACCTAAAAATGGTATTGCTTGCTGTTTTTAAAAATCAAGCTTTTTGGTGCCTGAAGAAGAAATCGCGTGATGCCGGGGTCAGAAAAAATGATGCCTGGGTAGGCAAAATTTTTTTGATCCCAAAGGCAAAAACGGATGCCAGGATGAGATTCAGGGTAGAATTCCAAACTTAAAAATGGTATTGCTTGCTGTTTTTAAAAATCAAGCTTTTTGGTGCCTGAAGAAGAAAACGCGTGATGCCGGGGTCAGAAAAACTGGTGCCTGGGGAGGCAAATTTTTTTTGATCCCAAATGCAAAAACGGATGCCAGGACGAAATGCAGGGTCGATTTCCAAACTTAAAGATGGTATTGCTTGCTGTTTTTAAAAATCAAGCTTTTTGGTGCCTGAAGAAGAAAACGCGTGATGCCGGGGTCAGAAAAATTGGTGCCTGGGGAGGCAAATTTTTTTTGATCCCAAATGCAAAAACGGATGCCAGGATGAAATGCAGGGTCGATTTCCAAACTTAAAAATGGTATTGCTTGCTGTTTTTAAAAATCAAGCATTTTGGTGCCTGAAGAAGAAAACGCGTGATGCCGGGGTCAGAAAAACTGGTCCCTGCGGAGGCAAATTTTTTTTGATCCCAAATGCAAAAACGGATGCCAGGACGAAATGCAGGGTCGATTTCCAAACTTAAAAATGGTATTGCTTGCTGTTTTTAAAAATCAAGCATTTTGGTGCCTGAAGAAGAAAACGCGTGATGCCGGGGTCAGAAAAAATGATGCCTGGGTAGGCAAATTTTTTTTGATCCCAAATGCAAAAACGGATGCCAGGACGTAATTCCGGGTCCAATTCCAAACTTAAAAATGGTATTGCTTGCTGTTTTTAAAAATCAAGCTTTTAGGTGCCTGAAGAAGAAAAGACGTGATGCCGGGGTCAGAAATACTGGTGCCTGGAGAGGTAAAAATTTTTTGATCCCAAATGCAAAAACGGATGCCAGGACGAAATTCGGGGTCGAATTCCAATCTTAAAAATGGTATTGCTTGCTGTTTTTAAAAATCAAGCTTTCTGGTGCCTAAAGAAGAAAACGCGTGATGCCGGGGTCAGAAAAACTGGTGCCTGGGGAGGCAAATTTTTTTTGATCCCAAATGCAAAAACGGATGCCAGGACGAAATTCGGGGTTGAATTCCAAACTTAAAAATGGTATTGCTTGCTGTTTTTAAAAATGAAGCTTTTTCGTGCCTGAAGAAGAAAACGTGTGATGCCGGGGTCCGAAAAACTGGTGCCTGGGGAGGCAAATTTTTTTTGATCCCAAATGCAAAAATCCATGCCAGGATGAGTTTCGGGGTCGAATTCCATACTTAAAAATGGTATTGCTTGCTGTTTTTAAAAATCAAGCATTTTGGTGCCTGAAGAAGAAAACACGTGATGCCGGGGTCAGAAAAAATGATGCCTGGGTAGGCAAAAATTTTTTGATCCCAAATGCAAAAACGGATGCCAGGACGAAATGCAGGATCAATTTCCAAACTTAAAAATGGTATTGCTTGCTGTTTTTAAAAATCAAGCGTTTTGGTGCCTGAAGAAGAAAACGCGTGATGCCGGGGTCAGAAAAACTGGTGCCTGGGGAGGCAAATTTTTTTTGATCCCAAATGCAAAAACGGATGCCAGGACGAAATGCAGGGTCGATTTCCAAACTTAAAAATGGTATTGCTTGCTGTTTTTAAAAATCAAGCATTTTGCTGCCTGAAGAAGAAAACGCATGATGCCGGGGTCAGAAAAAATGATGCCTGGGGAGGCAAATATTTTTTGATCCCAAATGCAAAAACGGATGCCAGGACAAAATTCCGGGTCGAATTCCAATCTTAAAAATGGTATTGCTTGCTGTTTTTAAAAATCAAGCTTTTTGGTGCCTGAAGAAGAAAACGCGTGTTGCCGCGGTCAGAAAAACTGGTGCCTGGGTAGGCAAAAAATTTTTGATCCCAAATGCAAAAACGGATGCCAGGACGAAATGCAGGGTCGAATTCCAAACTTAAAAATGGTATTGCTTGCTGTTTTTAAAAATCAAGCTTTTTGATGCCTAAAGAAGAAAACTTGTGATGCCGGGGTCAGAAAAACTGGTGCCTGGGGAGGCAAATTTTTTTTGATCCCAAATGCAAAAACGGATGCCAGGACGAAATTCCGGGTCAAATTCCAAACTTAAAAACACGTGAGAAGAACTGGTGCCTGGGGAGGTAAAATTTTTTTTATCCCAAATGCAAAAACGGATGCCAGGACGAAATTCGGGGTCGAATTCCAATCTTAAAAATTGTATTGCTTGCTGTTTTTAAAAATCAAGCTTTTTGGTGCCTAAAGAAGAAAACGCGTGATGCCGGGGTCAGAAAAAATGATGCCTGGGTAGGCAAATTTTTTTTGATCCCAAATGCAAAAACGGATGCCAGGACGAAATTCCGGGTCGAATTCCAAACTTAAAAATGGTATTGCTTGCTGTTTTTAAAAATCAAGCTTTTTGGTGCCTGAAGAAGAAAACACGTGATGCCGGGGTCAGAAAAACTGGTGCCTGGGGAGGCAAATTTTTTTTGATCCCAAATGCAAAAACGGATGGCAGGACGAAATTCGGGGTCGAATTCCAAACTTAAAAATGGTATTGCTTGCTGTTTTTAAAAATCAAGCTTTTTGGTGCCTGCAGAAGAAAACGCGTGATGCCGGGGTCAGAAAAACTGGTGCCTAGGGAGGCAAAATTTTTTTGATCCCAAATGCAAAAACGGATGCCAGGACGAAATTCGGGGTTGAATTCCAAACTTAAAAATGGTATTGCTTGCTGTTTTTAAAAATGAAGCTTTTTCGTGCCTGAAGAAGAAAACGCGTGATGCCGGGGTCAGAAAAACGTGCCTGGAGAGGTAAAATTTTTTTGATCCCAAATGCAAAAACGGATGCCAGGACGAAATTCCGGGTCGAATTCCATACTTAAAAATGGTATTGCCTGCTGTTTTTAAAAATGAAGCTTTTTCGTGCCTGAAGAAGAAAACGTGTGATGCCGGGGTGCGAAAAACTGGTGCCTGGGGAGGCAAATTTTTTTTGATCCCAAATGCAAAAATCCATGCCAGGATGAGTTTCGGGGTCGAATTCCATACTTAAAAATGGTATTGCTTGCTGTTTTTAAAAATCAAGCTTTTTGGTGCCTGAAGAAGAAAACGCGTGATGCCGGGGTCAGAAAAACTGGTGCCTGCGGAGGCAAATTTTTTTTGATCCCAAATGCAAAAACGGATGCCAGGACGAAATGCAGGGTCGATTTCCAAACTTAAAAATGGTATTGCTTGCTGTTTTTAAAAATCAAGCATTTTGGTGCCTGAAGAAGAAAACGCGTGATGCCGGGGTCAGAAAAACTGGTGCCTGGGGAGGCAAATTTTTTTTGATCCCAAATGCAAAAACGGATGGCAGGACGAAATTCAGGGTCAAATTCCAAACTTAAAAATGGTATTGCTTGCTGTTTTTAAAAATCAAGCTTTTTGGTGCCTGAAGAAGAAAACGCGTGATGCCGGGGTCAGAAATACTGGTGCCTGGGGAGGCAAATTTTTTTTGATCCCAAATGCAAAAACGGATGCCAGGACGTAATTCCGGGTCGAATTCCAAACTTAAAAATGGTATTGCTTGCTGTTTTTAAAAATCAAGCTTTTAGGTGCCTGAAGAAGAAAACACGTGATGCCGGGGTCAGAAAAACTGGTGCCTGGGGAGTTAAAATTTTTTTGATCCCAAATGCAAAAACGGATGCCAGGACGAAATTCGGGGTCGAATTCCAATCTTAAAAATGGTATTGCTTGCTGTTTTTAAAAATCAAGCTTTTTGGTGCCTAAAGAAGAAAACGCGTGATGCCGGGGTCAGAAAAACTGGTGCCTGGGGAGGCAAATTTTTTTTGATCCCAAATGCAAAAACGGATGCCAGAACGAAATTCGGGGTTGAATTCCAAACTTAAAAATGGTATTGCTTGCTGTTTTTAAAAATGAAGCTTTTTCGTGCCTGAAGAAGAAAACGCGTGATGCCGGGGTCAGAAAAACATGCCTGGAGAGGTAAAAATTTTTTGATCCCAAATGCAAAAACGGATGCCAGGACGAAATTCCGGGTCGAATTCCATACTTAAAAATGGTATTGCTTGCTGTTTTTAAAAATGAAGCTTTTTCGTGCCTGAAGAAGAAAACGTGTGATGCCGGGGTCCGAAAAACTGGTGCCTGGGGAGGCAAATTTTTTTTGATCCCAAATGCAAAAATCCATGCCAGGATGAGTTTCGGGGTCGAATTCCATACTTAAAAATGGTATTGCTTGCTGTTTTTAAAAATCAAGCATTTTGGTGCCTGAAGAAGAAAACACGTGATGCCGGGGTCAGAAAAAATGATGCCTGGGTAGGCAAAATTTTTTTGATCCCAAATGCAAAAACGGATGCAAGGACGAAATGCAGGGTCAATTTCCAAACTTAAAAATGGTATTGCTTGCTGTTTTTAAAAATCAAGCGTTTTGGTGCCTGAAGAAGAAAACGCATGATGCCGGGTTCAGAAAAACTGGTGCCTGGAGAGGCAAATTTTTTTTGATCCTAAATGCAAAAACGGATGCCAGGACGAAATTCCGGGTCGAATTCCAAACTTAAAAATGGTATTGCTTGCTGTTTTTAAAAATCAAGCGTTTTGGTGTCTGAAGAAGAAAACGCGTGATGCCGGGGTCAGAAAAACTGGTGCCTGGGGAGGCAAATTTTTTTTGATCCCAAAGGCAAAAACGGATGCCAGGATGAGATTCAGGGTAGAATTCCAAACTTAAAAATGGTATTGCTTGCTGTTTTTAAAAATCAAGCTTTTTGGTGCCTGAAGAAGAAAACGCGTGATGCCGGGGTCAGAAAAAATGATGCCTGGGTAGGCAAAATTTTTTTGATCCCAAAGGCAAAAACGGATGCCAGGATGAGATTCAGGGTAGAATTCCAAACTTAAAAATGGTATTGCTTGCTGTTTTTAAAAATCAAGCTTTTTGGTGCCTGAAGAAGAAAACGCGTGATGCCGGGGTCAGAAAAATTGGTGCCTGGGGAGGCAAATTTTTTTTGATCCCAAATGCAAAAACGGATGCCAGGACGAAATGCAGGGTCGATTTCCAAACTTAAAAATGGTATTGCTTGCTGTTTTTAAAAATCAAGCATTTTGGTGCCTGAAGAAGAAAACGCGTGATGCCGGGGTCAGAAAAACTGGTCCCTGCGGAGGCAAATTTTTTTTGATCCCAAATGCAAAAACGGATGCCAGGACGAAATGCAGGGTCGATTTCCAAACTTAAAAATGGTATTGCTTGCTGTTTTTAAAAATCAAGCATTTTGGTGCCTGAAGAAGAAAACGCGTGATGCCGGGGTCAGAAAAACTGGTGCCTGGGGAGGCAAATTTTTTTTGATCCCAAATGCAAAAACGGATGCCAGGACGTAATTCCGGGTCGAATTCCAAACTTAAAAATGGTATTGCTTGCTGTTTTTAAAAATCAAGCTTTTAGGTGCCTGAAGAAGAAAAGACGTGATGCCGGGGTCAGAAATACTGGTGCCTGGAGAGGTAAAATTTTTTTGATCCCAAATGCAAAAACGGATGGCAGGACGAAATTCGGGGTCGAATTCCAAACTTAAAAATGGTATTGCTTGCTGTTTTTAAAAATCAAGCTTTCTGGTGCCTAAAGAAGAAAACGCGTGATGCCGGGGTCAGAAAAACTGGTGCCTGGGGAGGCAAATTTTTTTTGATCCCAAATGCAAAAACGGATGCCAGGACGAAATTCGGGGTTGAATTCCAAACTTAAAAATGGTATTGCTTGCTGTTTTTAAAAATGAAGCTTTTTCGTGCCTGAAGAAGAAAACGTGTGATGCCGGGGTCCGAAAAACTGGTGCCTGGGGAGGCAAATTTTTTTTGATCCCAAATGCAAAAATCCATGCCAGGATGAGTTTCGGGGTCGAATTCCATACTTAAAAATGGTATTGCTTGCTGTTTTTAAAAATCAAGCATTTTGGTGCCTGAAGAAGAAAACACGTGATGCCGGGGTCAGAAAAAATGATGCCTGGGTAGGCAAAAATTTTTTGATCCCAAATGCAAAAACGGATGCCAGGACGAAATGCAGGGTCAATTTCCAAACTTAAAAATGGTATTGCTTGCTGTTTTTAAAAATCAAGCGTTTTGGTGCCTGAAGAAGAAAACGCGTGATGCCGGGGTCAGAAAAACTGGTGCCTGGGGAGGCAAATTTTTTTTGATCCCAAATGCAAAAACGGATGCCAGGACAAAATTCCGGGTCGAATTCCAATCTTAAAAATGGTATTGCTTGCTGTTTTTAAAAATCAAGCTTTTTGGTGCCTGAAGAAGAAAACGCGTGTTGCCGCGGTCAGAAAAACTGGTGCCTGGGTAGGAAAAAAATTTTTGATCCCAAATGCAAAAACGGATGCCAGGACGAAATGCAGGGTCGAATTCCAAACTTAAAAATGGTATTGCTTGCTGTTTTTAAAAATCAAGCTTTTTGATGCCTAAAGAAGAAAACTTGTGATGCCGGGGTCAGAAAAACTGGTGCCTGGGGAGGCAAATTTTTTTTGATCCCAAATGCAAAAACGGATGCCAGGACGAAATTCCGGGTCAAATTCCAAACTTAAAAATGGTATTGCTTGCTGTTTTTAAAAATCAAGCTTTTTGATGCCTGAAGAAGAAAACACGTGATGCCGGGGTGAGAAGAACTGGTGCCTGGGGAGGTAAAATTTTTTTTATCCCAAATGCAAAAACGGATGCCAGGACGAAATTCGGGGTCGAATTCCAATCTTAAAAATGGTATTGCTTGCTGTTTTTAAAAATCAAGCTTTTTGGTGCCTAAAGAAGAAAACGCGTGATGCCGGGGTCAGAAAAACTGGTGCCTGGGGAGGCAAATTTTTTTTGATCCCAAATGCAAAAACGGATGCCAGAACGAAATTCGGG
This sequence comes from Hydrophis major, assembly GCA_033807585.1. NCBI lineage: Eukaryota > Metazoa > Chordata > Lepidosauria > Squamata > Elapidae > Hydrophis > Hydrophis major. The sequence goes on from CM066338.1 coordinate 22,732,586, forward strand.
GTTGAATTCCAAACTTAAAAATGGTATTGCTTGCTGTTTTTAAAAATGAAGCTTTTTCGTGCCTGAAGAAGAAAACGCGTGATGCCGGGGTCAGAAAAACATGCCTGGAGAGGTAAAAATTTTTTGATCCCAAATGCAAAAACGGATGCCAGGACGAAATTCCGGGTCGAATTCCATACTTAAAAATGGTATTGCTTGCTGTTTTTAAAAATGAAGCTTTTTCGTGCCTGAAGAAGAAAACGTGTGATGCCGGGGTCCGAAAAACTGGTGCCTGGGGAGGCAAATTTTTTTTGATCCCAAATGCAAAAATCCATGCCAGGATGAGTTTCGGGGTCGAATTCCATACTTAAAAATGGTATTGCTTGCTGTTTTTAAAAATCAAGCATTTTGGTGCCTGAAGAAGAAAACACGTGATGCCGGGGTCAGAAAAAATGATGCCTGGGTAGGCAAAATTTTTTTGATCCCAAATGCAAAAACGGATGCAAGGACGAAATGCAGGGTCAATTTCCAAACTTAAAAATGGTATTGCTTGCTGTTTTTAAAAATCAAGCGTTTTGGTGCCTGAAGAAGAAAACGCATGATGCCGGGTTCAGAAAAACTGGTGCCTGGAGAGGCAAATTTTTTTTGATCCTAAATGCAAAAACGGATGCCAGGACGAAATTCCGGGTCGAATTCCAAACTTAAAAATGGTATTGCTTGCTGTTTTTAAAAATCAAGCGTTTTGGTGCCTGAAGAAGAAAACGCGTGATGCCGGGGTCAGAAAAACTGGTGCCTGGGGAGGCAAATTTTTTTTGATCCCAAATGCAAAAACAGATGCCAGGACAAAATTCGGGGTCGAATTCCAAACCTAAAAATGGTATTGCTTGCTGTTTTTAAAAATCAAGCTTTTTGGTGCCTGAAGAAGAAATCGCGTGATGCCGGGGTCAGAAAAAATGATGCCTGGGTAGGCAAAATTTTTTTGATCCCAAAGGCAAAAACGGATGCCAGGATGAGATTCAGGGTAGAATTCCAAACTTAAAAATGGTATTGCTTGCTGTTTTTAAAAATCAAGCTTTTTGGTGCCTGAAGAAGAAAACGCGTGATGCCGGGGTCAGAAAAATTGGTGCCTGGGGAGGCAAATTTTTTTTGATCCCAAATGCAAAAACGGATGCCAGGACGAAATGCAGGGTCGATTTCCAAACTTAAAAATGGTATTGCTTGCTGTTTTTAAAAATCAAGCATTTTGGTGCCTGAAGAAGAAAACGCGTGATGCCGGGGTCAGAAAAACTGGTCCCTGCGGAGGAAAAATTTTTTTTGATCCCAAATGCAAAAACGGATGCCAGGACGAAATGCAGGGTCGATTTCCAAACTTAAAAATGGTATTGCTTGCTGTTTTTAAAAATCAAGCATTTTGGTGCCTGAAGAAGAAAACGCGTGATGCCGGGGTCAGAAAAACTGGTGCCTGGGGAGGCAAATTTTTTTTGATCCCAAATGCAAAAACGGATGCCAGGACGTAATTCCGGGTCGAATTCCAAACTTAAAAATGGTATTGCTTGCTGTTTTTAAAAATCAAGCTTTTAGGTGCCTGAAGAAGAAAAGACGTGATGCCGGGGTCAGAAATACTGGTGCCTGGAGAGGTAAAATTTTTTTGATCCCAAATGCAAAAACGGATGGCAGGACGAAATTCGGGGTCGAATTCCAAACTTAAAAATGGTATTGCTTGCTGTTTTTAAAAATCAAGCTTTCTGGTGCCTAAAGAAGAAAACGCGTGATGCCGGGGTCAGAAAAACTGGTGCCTGGGGAGGCAAATTTTTTTTGATCCCAAATGCAAAAACGGATGCCAGGACGAAATTCGGGGTTGAATTCCAAACTTAAAAATGGTATTGCTTGCTGTTTTTAAAAATGAAGCTTTTTCGTGCCTGAAGAAGAAAACGTGTGATGCCGGGGTCCGAAAAACTGGTGCCTGGGGAGGCAAATTTTTTTTGATCCCAAATGCAAAAATCCATGCCAGGATGAGTTTCGGGGTCGAATTCCATACTTAAAAATGGTATTGCTTGCTGTTTTTAAAAATCAAGCATTTTGGTGCCTGAAGAAGAAAACACGTGATGCCGGGGTCAGAAAAAATGATGCCTGGGTAGGCAAAAATTTTTTGATCCCAAATGCAAAAACGGATGCCAGGACGAAATGCAGGGTCAATTTCCAAACTTAAAAATGGTATTGCTTGCTGTTTTTAAAAATCAAGCGTTTTGGTGCCTGAAGAAGAAAACGCGTGATGCCGGGGTCAGAAAAACTGGTGCCTGGGGAGGCAAATTTTTTTTGATCCCAAATGCAAAAACGGATGCCAGGACGAAATGCAGGGTCGATTTCCAAACTTAAAAATGGTATTGCTTGCTGTTTTTAAAAATCAAGCATTTTGCTGCCTGAAGAAGAAAACGCGTGATGCCGGGGTCAGAAAAAATGATGCCTGGGGAGGCAAATATTTTTTGATCCCAAATGCAAAAACGGATGCCAGGACAAAATTCCGGGTCGAATTCCAATCTTAAAAATGGTATTGCTTGCTGTTTTTAAAAATCAAGCTTTTTGGTGCCTGAAGAAGAAAACGCGTGTTGCCGCGGTCAGAAAAACTGGTGCCTGGGTAGGCAAAAAATTTTTGATCCCAAATGCAAAAACGGATGCCAGGACGAAATGCAGGGTCGAATTCCAAACTTAAAAATGGTATTGCTTGCTGTTTTTAAAAATCAAGCTTTTTGATGCCTAAAGAAGAAAACTTGTGATGCCGGGGTCAGAAAAACTGGTGCCTGGGGAGGCAAATTTTTTTTGATCCCAAATGCAAAAACGGATGCCAGGACGAAATTCCGGGTCAAATTCCAAACTTAAAAATGGTATTGCTTGCTGTTTTTAAAAATCAAGCTTTTTGATGCCTGAAGAAGAAAAGACGTGATGCCGGGGTGAGAAGAACTGGTGCCTGGGGAGGTAAAATTTTTTTTATCCCAAATGCAAAAACGGATGCCAGGACGAAATTCGGGGTCGAATTCCAATCTTAAAAATTGTATTGCTTGCTGTTTTTAAAAATCAAGCTTTTTGGTGCCTAAAGAAGAAAACGCGTGATGCCGGGGTCAGAAAAACTGGTGCCTGGGTAGGCAAATTTTTTTTGATCCCAAATGCAAAAACGGATGCCAGGACGAAATTCCGGGTCGAATTCCAAACTTAAAAATGGTATTGCTTGCTGTTTTTAAAAATCAAGCTTTTTGGTGCCTGAAGAAGAAAACACGTGATGCCGGGGTCAGAAAAACTGGTGCCTGGGGAGGCAAATTTTTTTTGATCCCAAATGCAAAAACGGATGGCAGGACGAAATTCGGGGTCGAATTCCAAACTTAAAAATGGTATTGCTTGCTGTTTTTAAAAATCAAGCTTTTTGGTGCCTGCAGAAGAAAACGCGTGATGCCGGGGTCAGAAAAACTGGTGCCTAGGGAGGCAAAATTTTCTTGATCCAAAATGCAAAAACGGATGGCAGGACGAAATTCGGGGTCGAATTCCAAACTTAAAAATGGTATTGCTTGCTGTTTTTAAAAATCAAGCATTTTGGTGCCTGAAGAAGAAATCGCGTGATGCCGGGGTCAGAAAAACTGGTTCCTGGGGAGGCAAATTTTTTTTGATCCCAAATGCAAAAACGGATGCCAGGACGAAATGCAGGGTCGAATTCCAAACTTAAACATGGTATTGCTTGCTGTTTTTAAAAATCAAGCATTTTGGTGCCTGAAGAAGAAAGCGCGTGATGCCGGGGTCAGAAAAACTGGTGCCTGGGGAGGCAAAATTTTTTTGATCCAAAATGCAAAAACGGATGGCAGGACGAAATTCGGGGTCGAATTCCAAACTTAAAAATGGTATTGCTTGCTGTTTTTAAAAATCAAGCTTTTTGGTTCCTGAAGAAGAAAACACGTGATGCCGGGGTCAGAAAAACTGGTGCCTGGGGAGGTAAAATTTTTTTGATCCCAAATGCAAAAACGGATGCCAGGACGAAATTCGGGGTCGAATTCCAATCTTAAAAATGGTATTGCTTGCTGTTTTTAAAAATCAAGCTTTTTGGTGCCTAAAGAAGAAAACGCGTGATGCCGGGGTCAGAAAAACTGGTGCCTGGGGAGGCAAATTTTTTTTGATCCCAAATGCAAAAACGGATGCCAGGACGAAATTCGGGGTTGAATTCCAAACTTAAAAATGGTATTGCTTGCTGTTTTTAAAAATGAAGCTTTTTCGTGCCTGAAGAAGAAAACGCGTGATGCCGGGGTCAGAAAAACGTGCCTGGAGAGGTAAATTTTTTTTGATCCCAAATGCAAAAACGGATGCCAGGACGAAATTCCGGGTCGAATTCCATACTTAAAAATGGTATTGCTTGCTGTTTTTAAAAATGAAGCTTTTTCGTGCCTGAAGAAGAAAACGTGTGATGCCGGGGTCCGAAAAACTGGTGCCTGGGGAGGCAAATTTTTTTTGATCCCAAATGCAAAAATCCATGCCAGGATGAGTTTCGGGGTCGAATTCCATACTTAAAAATGGTATTGCTTGCTGTTTTTAAAAATCAAGCATTTTGGTGCCTGAACAAGAAAACACGTGATGCCGGGGTCAGAAAAAATGATGCCTGGGTAGGCAAAATTTTTTTGATCCCAAATGCAAAAACGGATGCCAGGACGAAATGCAGGGTCAATTTCCAAACTTAAAAATGGTATTGCTTGCTGTTTTTAAAAATCAAGCGTTTTGGTGCCTGAAGAAGAAAACGCGTGATGCCGGGGTCAGAAAAACTGGTGCCTGGGTAGGCAAATTTTTTTTGATCCCAAATGCAAAAACGGATGCCAGGACGAAATGCAGGGTCGATTTCCAAACTTAAAAATGGTATTGCTTGCTGTTTTTAAAAATCAAGCATTTTGGTGCCTGAAGAAGAAAACGCGTGATGCCGGGGTCAGAAAAAATGATGCCTGGGGAGGCAAATTTTTTTTGATCCCAAATGCAAAAACGGATGCCAGGACGAAATTCCGGGTCGAATTCCAATCTTAAAAATGGTATTGCTTGCTGTTTTTAAAAATCAAGCTTTTTGGTGCCTGAAGAAGAAAACACATGATGCCGGGGTCAGAAGAACTGGTGCCTGGGGAGGTAAAAATTTTTTTATCCCAAATGCAAAAACGGATGCCAGGACGAAATTCGGGGTCGAATTCCAATCTTAAAAATGGTATTGCTTGCTGTTTTTAAAAATCAAGCTTTTTGGTGCCTAAAGAAGAAAACGCGTGATGCCGGGGTCAGAAAAAATGATGCCTGGGGAGGCAAATTTTTTTTGATCCCAAATGCAAAAACGGATGCCAGGACGAAATTCCGGGTCGAATTCCAATCTTAAAAATGGTATTGCTTGCTGTTTTTAAAAATCAAGCTTTTTGGTGCCTGAAGAAGAAAACGCGTGATGCCGCGGTCAGAAAAACTGGTGCCTGGGTAGGCAAAAAATTTTTGATCCCAAATGCAAAAACGGATGCCAGGACGAAATTCCGGGTCGAATTCCAATCTTAAAAATGGTATTGCTTGCTGTTTTTAAAAATCAAGCTTTTTGGTGCCTAAAGAAGAAAACGCGTGATGCCGGGGTCAGAAAAAATGATGCCTGGGGAGGCAAATTTTTTTTGATCCCAAATGCAAAAACGGATGCCAGGACGAAATTCCGGGTCAAATTCCAAACTTAAAAATGGTATTGCTTGCTGTTTTTAAAAATCAAGCTTTTTGGTGCCTGAAGAAGAAAACACGTGATGCCGGGGTGAGAAGAACTGGTGCCTGGGGAGGTAAAATTTTTTTTATCCCAAATGCAAAAACGGATGCCAGGACGAAATTCGGGGTCGAATTCCAATCTTAAAAATTGTATTGCTTGCTGTTTTTAAAAATCAAGCATTTTGGTGCCTGAAGAAGAAAACACGTGATGCCGGGGTGAGAAGAACTGGTGCCTGGGGAGGTAAAATTTTTTTTATCCCAAATGCAAAAACGGATGCCAGGACGAAATTCGGGGTCGAATTCCAATCTTAAAAATTGTATTGCTTGCTGTTTTTAAAAATCAAGCTTTTTGGTGCCTAAAGAAGAAAACGCGTGATGCCGGGGTCAGAAAAACTGGTGCCTGGGGAGGCAAATTTTTTTTGATCCCAAATGCAAAAACGGATGGCAGGACGAAATTCGGGGTCGAATTCCAAACTTAAAAATGGTATTGCTTGCTGTTTTTAAAAATCAAGCTTTTTGGTGCCTGCAGAAGAAAACGCGTGATGCCGGGGTCAGAAAAACTGGTGCCTGGGGAGGCAAAATTTTTTGATCCAAAATGCAAAAACGGATGGCAGGACGAAATTCGGGGTCGAATTCCAAACTTAAAAATGGTATTGCTTGCTGTTTTTAAAAATCAAGCATTTTGGTGCCTGAAGAAGAAATCGCGTGATGCCGGGGTCAGAAAAACTGGTTCCTGGGGAGGCAAATTTTTTTTGATCCCAAATGCAAAAACGGATGCCAGGACGAAATGCAGGGTTGAATTCCAAACTTAAACATGATATTGCTTGCTGTTTTTAAAAATCAAGCATTTTGGTGCCTGAAGAAGAAAGCGCGTGATGCCGGGGTCAGAAAAACTGGTGCCTGGGGAGGCAAAATTTTTTTGATCCAAAATGCTAAAAAGGGATTGCAGGACGAAATTCGGGGTCGAATTCCAAACTTAAAAATGGTATTGCTTGCTGTTTTTAAAAATCAAGCTTTTTGGTTCCTGAAGAAGAAAACGCGTGATGCCGGGGTCAGAAATACTGGTGCCTGGGGAGGCAAATTTTTTTTGATCCCAAATGCAAAAACGGATGCCAGGACGAAATTCCGGGTCAAATTCCAAACTTAAAAATGGTATTGCTTGCTGTTTTTAAAAATCAAGCTTTTTGGTGCCTGAAGAAGAAAACGCGTGATGCCGGGATCAGAAATACTGGTGCCTGGGGAGGCAAATTTTTTTTGATCCCAAATGCAAAAACGGATGCCAGGACGTAATTCCGGGTCGAATTCCAAACTTAAAAATGGTATTGCTTGCTGTTTTTAAAAATCAAGCTTTTAGGTGCCTGAAGAAGAAAACACGTGATGCCGGGGTCAGAAAAACTGGTGCCTGAGGAGGTAAAATTTTTTTGATCCCAAATGCAAAAACGGATGCCAGGACGAAATTCGGGGTCGAATTCCAATCTTAAAAATGGTATTGCTTGCTGTTTTTAAAAATCAAGCTTTTTGGTGCCTAAAGAAGAAAACGCGTGATGCCGGGGTGAGAAAAACTGGTGCCTGGGGAGGCAAATCTTTTTTGATCCCAAATGCAAAAACGGATGCCAGGACGTAATTCCGGGTCGAATTCCAAACTTAAAAATGGTATTGCTTGCTGTTTTTAAAAATCAAGCTTTTAGGTGCCTGAAGAAGAAAACACGTGATGCCGGGGTCAGAAAAACTGGTGCCTGAGGAGGTAAAATTTTTTTGATCCCAAATGCAAAAACGGATGCCAGGACGAAATTCGGGGTCGAATTCCAATCTTAAAAATGGTATTGCTTGCTGTTTTTAAAAATGAAGCTTTTTCGTGCCTGAAGAAGAAAACGCGTGATGCCGGGGTCAGAAAAACGTGCCTGGAGAGGTAAAATTTTTTTGATCCCAAATGCAAAAACGGATGCCAGGACGAAATTCCGGGTCGAATTCCATACTTAAAAATGGTATTGCTTGCTGTTTTTAAAAATGAAGCTTTTTCGTGCCTGAAGAAGAAAACGTGTGATGCCGGGGTCCGAAAAACTGGTGCCTGGGGAGGCAAATTTTTTTTGATCCCAAATGCAAAAATCCATGCCAGGATGAGTTTCGGGGTTGAATTCCATACTTAAAAATGGTATTGCTTTCTGTTTTTAAAAATCAAGCATTTTGGTGCCTGAACAAGAAAACACGTGATGCCGGGGTCAGAAAAAATGATGCCTGGGTAGGCAAAAATTTTTTGATCCCAAATGCAAAAACGGATGCCAGGACGAAATGCAGGGTCAATTTCCAAACTTAAAAATGGTATTGCTTGCTGTTTTTAAAAATCAAGCGTTTTGGTGCCTGAAGAAGAAAACGCGTGATGCCGGGGTCAGAAAAACTGGTGCCTGGGGAGGCAAATTTTTTTTGATCCCAAATGCAAAAATGGATGCCAGGACGAAATGCAGGGTCGATTTCCAAACTTAAAAATGGTATTGCTTGCTGTTTTTAAAAATCAAGCATTTTGGTGCCTGAAGAAGAAAACGCGTGATGCCGGGGTCAGAAAAAATGATGCCTGGGGAGGCAAATTTTTTTTGATCCCAAATGCAAAAACGGATGCCAGGACGAAATTCCGGGTCGAATTCCAATCTTAAAAATGGTATTGCTTGCTGTTTTTAAAAATCAAGCTTTTTGGTGCCTGAAGAAGAAAACACGTGATGCCGGGGTCAGAAGAACTGGTGCCTGGGGAGGTAAAAATTTTTTTATCCCAAATGCAAAAACGGATGCCAGGACGAAATTCGGGGTCGAATTCCAATCTTAAAAATGGTATTGCTTGCTGTTTTTAAAAATCAAGCTTTTTGGTGCCTAAAGAAGAAAACGCGTGATGCCGGGGTCAGAAAAAATGATGCCTGGGGAGGCAAATTTTTTTTGATCCCAAATGCAAAAACGGATGCCAGGACGAAATTCCGGGTCGAATTCCAATCTTAAAAATGGTATTGCTTGCTGTTTTTAAAAATCAAGCTTTTTGGTGCCTGAAGAAGAAAACGCATGATGCCGCGGTCAGAAAAACTGGTGCCTGAGTAGGCAAAAAATTTTTGATCCCAAATGCAAAAACGGATGCCAGGACGAAATGCAGGGTCGAATTCCAAACTTAAAAATGGTATTGCTTGCTGTTTTTAAAAATCAAGCTTTTTGATGCCTAAAGAAGAAAACTTGTGATGCCGGGGTCAGAAAAACTGGTGCCTGGGGAGGCAAATTTTTTTTGATCCCAAATGCAAAAACGGATGCCAGGATGAAATTCCGGGTCAAATTCCAAACTTAAAAATGGTATTGCTTGCTGTTTTTAAAAATCAAGCTTTTTGGTGCCTGAAGAAGAAAACACGTGATGCCGGGGTGAGAAGAACTGGTGCCTGGGGAGGTAAAATTTTTTTTATCCCAAATGCAAAAACGGATGCCAGGACGAAATTCGGGGTCGAATTCCAATCTTAAAAATTGTATTGCTTGCTGTTTTTAAAAATCAAGCTTTTTGGTGCCTAAAGAAGAAAATGCGTGATGCCGGGGTCAGAAAAAATGATGCCTGGGTAGGCAAATTTTTTTTGATCCCAAATGCAAAAACGGATGCCAGGACGAAATTCCGGGTCGAATTCCAAACTTCAAAATGGTATTGCTTGCTGTTTTTAAAAATCAAGCTTTTTGGTGCCTGAAGAAGAAAACACGTGATGCCGGGGTCAGAAAAACTGGTGCCTGGGGAGGCAAATTTTTTTTGATCCCAAATGCAAAAACGGATGCCAGGACGAAATTCCAGGTCGAATTCCAAACTTAAAAATGGTATTGCTTGCTGTTTTTAAAAATCAAGCATTTTGGTGCCTGAAGAAGAAAACGCGTGATGCCGGGGTCAGAAAAACTGGTGCCTGGGGAGGCAAATTTTTTTTGATCCCAAATGCAAAAACGGATGGCAGGACGAAATTCGGGGTCGAATTCCAAACTTAAAAATGGTATTGCTTGCTGTTTTTAAAAATCAAGCTTTTTGGTGCCTGCAGAAGAAAACGCGTGATGCCGGGGTCAGAAAAACTGGTGCCTGGGGAGGCAAAATTTTTTTGATCCAAAATGCAAAAACGGATGGCAGGACGAAATTCGGGGTCGAATTCCAAACTTAAAAATGGTATTGCTTGCTGTTTTTAAAAATCAAGCTTTTTGGTTCCTGAAGAAGAAAACGCGTGATGCCGGGGTCAGAAATACTGGTGCCTGGGGAGGCAAATTTTTTTTGATCCCAAATGCAAAAACGGATGCCAGGACGAAATTCCGGGTCAAATTCCAAACTTAAAAATCGTATTGCTTGCTGTTTTTAAAAATCAAGCTTTTTGGTGCCTGAAGAAGAAAACACGTGATGCCGGAGTCAGAAGAACTGGTGCCTGGGGAGGTAAAATTTTTTTTATCCCAAATGCAAAAACGGATGCCAGGACGAAATTCGGGGTCGAATTCCAATCTTAAAAATGGTATTGCTTGCTGTTTTTAAAAATCAAGCTTTTTGGTGCCTAAAGAAGAAAACGCGTGATCCCGGGGTCAGAAAAAATGATGCCTGGGTAGGCAAATTTTTTTTGATCCCAAATGCAAAAACGGATGCCAGGACGAAATTCCGGGTCGAATTCCAAACTTAAAAATGGTATTGCTTGCTGTTTTTAAAAATCAAGCTTTTTGGTGCCTGAAGAAGAAAACACGTGGTGCCTGGGGAGGCAAATTTTTTTTGATCCCAAATGCAAAAACGGATGCCAGGACGAAATTCCGGGTCGAATTCCAAACTTAAAAATGGTATTGCTTGCTGTTTTTAAAAATCAAGCATTTTGGTGCCTGAAGAAGAAAACGCGTGATGCCGGGGTCAGAAAAACTGGTGCCTGGGGAGGCAAAAATTTTTTGATCCCAAATGCAAAAACGGATGGCAGGACGAAATTTGGGGTCGAATTCCAAACTTAAAAATGGTATTGCTTGCTGTTTTTAAAAATCAAGTTTTTGGTGCCTGAAGAAGAAAACGCGTGATGCCGGGGTCAGAAAAACTGGTTCCTGGGGAGGCAAATTTTTTTTGATCCCAAATGCAAAAACGGATGCCAGGACGAAATGCAGGGTTGAATTCCAAACTTAAACATGGTATTGCTTGCTGTTTTTAAAAATCAAGCATTTTGGTGCCTGAAGAAGAAAGCGCGTGATGCCGGGGTCAGAAAAACTGGTGCCTGGGGAGGCAAAATTTTTTTGATCCAAAATGCAAAAACGGATGGCAGGACGAAATTCGGGGTCGAATTCCAAACTTAAAAATGGTATTGCTTGCTGTTTTTAAAAATCAAGCTTTTTGGTGCCTGAAGAAGAAAACGCGTGATGCCGGGGTCAGAAATACTGGTGCCTGGGGAGGCAAATTTTTTTTGATCCCAAATGCAAAAACGGATGCCAGGACGAAATTCGGGGTCGAATTCCAAACTTAAAAATGGTATTGCTTGCTGTTTTTAAAAATCAAGCTTTTTGGTGCCTGAAGAAGAAAACGCGTGATGCCGGGGTCAGAAAAACTGGTGCCTGCGGAGGCAAATTTTTTTTGATCCCAAAAGCAAAAACGGATGCCAGGACAAAATGCAGGGTCGATTTCCAAACTTAAAAATGGTATTGCTTGCTGTTTTTAAAAATCAAGCTTTTTGGTGCCTGAAGAAGAAAACGCGTGATGCCGGGGTAAGAAAAACTGGTGCCTGGGGAGGTAAAATTTTTTTGATCCCAAATGCAAAAACGGATGCCAGGACGAAATTCGGGGTCGAATTCCAATCTTAAAAATGGTATTTCTTGCTGTTTTTAAAAATCAAGCTTTTTTTGCCTGAAGAAGAAAACGCGTGATGCCGGGGTCAGAAAAATTGGTTCCTGGGGAGGCAAATTTTTTTTGATCCCAAATGCAAAAACGGATGCCAAGATGAGATTCACAGTAAAATTCCATACTTAAAAAGTTTATTGCTTGCTGTTTTTAAAAATCAAACTTTTTGTGCCTGAAGAAGAAAACGCGTGATGCCGGGGTCAGAAAAATTGGTACCTGGGGAGGCAAATTTTTTTTTATTCCAAATGGAAAAATGGATGCCAGGATGAGATTCGGGGTAGAATTCCATACTTAAAAAAGGAATTGCTTTCTGTTGTTAAAAATCAAGCTTTTTTTGCCTGAAGAAGAAAACGCCTGATGCCGGGGTCAGAAAAATTGGTACCTGGGGAGGCAAATTTTTTTTGATCCCAAATGCAAAAATGGATGCCAGGACGAGATTCGGGGTAGAATATCCTACTTAAAAATGGTATTGCTTGCTGTTTTTAAAAATCAAGCTTTTTGGTGCCTAAAGAAGAAAACGCGTGATGCCGGGGTCAGAAAAAGTGATGTTTGGGGAGGCAAATTTTTTTTGATCCCAAATACAAAAATGGATGCCAGGACGAGATTCGGGGTAGAATTCCATACTTAAAAATGATATTGCTTGCTGTTTTTAAAAATCAAGCTTTTTCGTGCCTAAAAAAGAATACGCGTGATGCCGGGGTCAGAAAATTTGGTGCCTGGGGAGGCCAATTTTGTTTGATCCAAAACACAAAAATGGATGCCAGGATGAGATTCGGGGTAGAATTCCATACTTAAAAATGGTATTGCTTGCTGTTTTTAAAAATCAAGCCTTTTGTGCCTGAAGAAGAAAACGCATGATGCCGGGGTCAGAAAAATTGGTGCCTGGGGAGGCAAAATTTTTTTGATCCCAAATGCAAAAACGGATGCCAAGATGAGATTCACAGTAGAATTCCATACTTAAAAATGGTATTGCTTGCTGTTTTTAAAAATCAAGCTTTTTGGTGCCTAAAGAAGAAAACGCGTAATGCCAGGATCAGAAAAATAGGTGCATGGGGAGACCAATTTTTTTTGATCCAAAACGCAAAAATGGATGCCAGGATGAGATTCGGGGTTGAATTCCATACTTAAAAATGGTATTGCTTGCTGTTTTTAAAAATCAAGCTTTTTCGTGCCTAAAAAAGAAAACGCATGATGCCGGTGTCAGAAAAATTGGTAGCTGGTGAGGCAAATTTTTTTTGATCCCAGATGCAAAAATGGATGCCAGGACGAGATTCGGGGTAGAATTCCATACTTAAAAATGGTATTGCTTGCTGTTTTTAAAAATCAAGATTTTTCGTGCCTAAAAAAGAAAACGCGTGATGCCGGTGTCAGAAAAATTGGTAGCTGGTGAGGCAAATTTTTTTTGATCCCAAATGCAAAAATGGATGCCAGGATGAGATTCGCGGCAGAATTCCATACTTAAAAATGGTATTGCTTGCTGTTTTTAAAAATTAAGCTTTTTCGTGCCTAAAAAAGAATACGCGTGATGCCGGGGTCAGAAAAATTGGTGCCTGGGGAGGCCAATTTTTTTTGATCCAAAACACAAAAATGGATGCCAGGATGAGATTCGGGGTTGAATTCCATGCTTAAAAATGGTATTGCTTGCTGTTTTTAAAAATCAAGCTTTTTGGTGCCTAAAGAAGAACTCGCGTGTTGTAGGGTTCAGAAAAAGTGATGTCTGGGGAGGCAATTTTTTTTGATCCCAAATGAAAAATGGATGCCAGGATGAGATTGAGGGAAGGAAATGCGTGATGCCGGGGTCAGAAAAAGTGGTTTCTGGGGAGGCAAATTTTTTTTGATACCAAATGCAAAAATGGATGCCAGGATGAGATTCAGGGCAGAATTCCACACTTAAAAATGGTATTACTTACTGTTTTTCAAAATCAAGATTTTTGGTGCCTAAAGAAGAATACGCGTGATGCCGGGGTCAGAAAAAGTGGTTTCTGGGGAGGCAAATTTTTTTTGATACCAAATGCAAAAATGGATGCCAGGACGAGATTCGGGGTAGAATTCCATACTTAAAAATGGTATTGCTTGCTGTTTTTAAAAATCAAGCTTTTTCGTGCCTAAAAAAGAATACGCGTGATGCCGGGCTCAGAAAAATTGATGCCTGCGGAGGCAAAATTTTTTTGATCCCAAATGCAAAAACGGATGCCAAGATGAGATTCACAGTAGAATTCCATACTTAAAAAGTTTATTGCTTCCTTTTTTTCAAAATCAAGCTTTTTGGTGCCTAAAGAAGAAAACGCGTGATGCCGGGGTCAGAAAAAGTGATGTTTGGGGAGGCAAATTTTTTTTGATCCCAAATACAAAAATGGATGCCAGGACGAGATTCGGGGTTGAATTCCATACTTAAAAATGGTATTGCTTGCTGTTTTTAAAAATCAAGCTTTTTGGTTCCTAAAGAAGAAAACGCGTGATGCCGGGATCAGAAAAAGTGATGTCTGGGGAGGCAATTTTTTTTGATCCCAAATGAAAAATGGATGCCAGGATGAGATTGAGGGAAGGAAATGCGTGATGCCGGGGTCAGAAAAAGTGGTTTCTGGGGAGGCAAATTTTTTTTGATACCAAATGCAAAAATGGATGCCAGGATGAGATTCCGGGCAGAATTCCACACTTAAAAATGGTATTGCTTGCTGTTTTTAAAAATCAAGCTTTTTCGTGCCTAAAAAAGAATAGGCGTGATGCCGGGGTCAGAAAAGTTGGTGCCTGGGGAGGCAAAATTTTTTTATCCCAAATGCAAAAATGGACGCCAAGATGAGATTCGGGGTAGAATTCCATACTTAAAAATGGTATTGCTTGCTGTTTTTAAAAATGAAGCTTTTTGGTGCCTAAAGAAGTAAATGCGTGATGCCGGGGTCAGAAAAAGTGATGTTTGGGGAGGCAAATTTTTTTTTATTCCAAATGGAAAAATGGATGCCAGGATGAGATTTGGGGTGGAATTCCATACTTAAAAATGGGATTGCTTTCTGTTGTTAAAATTCAAGCTTTTTTTGCCTGAAGAAGAAAACGCCTGATGCCGGGGTCAGAAAAATTGGTGCCTCGGGAGGCAAATTTTTTTTGATCCCAAATGCAAAAATGGATGCCAGGATGAGATTCGCGGAAGAATTCCCTACTTAAAAATGGTATTGCTTGCTGTTTTTAAAAATCAAGCTTTTTGGTGCCTAAAGAAGAAAACGCGTGATGCCGGGGTCAGAAAGAATGATGTCTGGGGAGGCAATTTTTTTTGATCCCAAATGAAAAATGGATGCCAGGATGAGATTGAGGGAAGGAAATGCGTGATGCCGGGGTCAGAAAAAGTGGTTTCTGGGGAGGCAAATTTTTTTTGATAACAAATGCAAAAATGGATGCCAGGATGAGATTCGGGACAGAATTCCACACTTAAAAATGGTATTGCTTGCTGTTTTTAAAAATCAAGCTTTTTCGTGCCTAAAAAAGAATAGGCGTGATGCCGGGGTCAGAAAAGTTGGTGCCTGGGGAGGCAAAAATTTTTTATCCCAAATGCAAAAATGGACGCCAAGATGAGATTCGGGGTAGAATTCCATACTTAAAAATGGTATTGCTTGCTGTTTTTAAAAATGAAGCTTTTTGGTGCCTAAAGAAGAAAACGCATGATGCCGGGGTCAGAAAAATTGGTGCCTGGGGAGGCAAATTTTTTTTGATCCCAAATGCAAAAACGGATGCCAAGATGAGATTCACAGTAAAATTCCATACTTAAAAAGTTTATTGCTTGCTGTTTTTAAAAATCAAGCTTTTTGGTGCCTAAAGAAGAAAACGCGTGATGCCGGGGTCAGAAAAAGTGATGTCTGGGGAGGCAATTTTTTTTTATCCCAAATGCAAAAACGGATGCCAAGATGAGATTCACAGTAAAATTCCATACTTAAAAAGTTTATTGGTTGCTGTTATTAACAATCAAGCTTTTTCGTGCCTAAAAAAGAATACGCGTGATGCCGGGCTCAGAAAAATTGGTGCCTGGGGAGGCAAAAATTTTTTGATCCCAAATGCAAAAACGGATGCCAAGATGAGATTCACAGTAGAATTCCATACTTAAAAATGGTATTGCTTGCTGTTTTTAAAAATCAAGCTTTTTGGTGCCTAAAGAAGAAAACGCGTGATGCCGGGGTCAGAAAAAGTGATGTCTGGGGAGGCAATTTTTTTTGATCCCAAATGAAAAATGGATGACAGGATGAGATTCGGGGCAGAATTCCACACTTAAAAATGGTATTACTTACTGTTTTTCAAAATCAAGCTTTTTGGTGCCTAAAGAAGAAAACGCGTGACGCCAGGGTCAGAAAAAGTGATGTTTGGGGAGGCAATTTTTTTTTGATTCCAAATGCAAAAATGGATGCCAGGACGAGATTCGGGGTAGAATTCCATAGTTAAAAATGGTATTTCTTGCTGTTTTTAAAAATCAAGCTTTTTTTGCCTGAAGAAGAAAACGCGTGATGCCGGGGTCAGAAAAATTGGTGCCTGGGGAGGCAAATTTTTTTTGATCCCAAATGCAAAAACGGATGCCAAGATGAGATTCACAGTAAAATTCCATACTTAAAAAGTTTATTGCTTGCTGTTTTTAAAAATCAAACTTTTTGTGCCTGAAGAAGAAAACGCGTGATGCCGGGGTCAGAAAAATTGGTACCTGGGGAGGCAAATTTTTTTTGATCCCAAATGCAAAAATGGATGCCAGGACGAGATTCGGGGTAGAATTCCATACTTAAAAATGGTATTGCTTGCTGTTTTTAAAAATCTAGATTTTTCGTGCCTAAAAAAGAAAACGCGTGATGCCGGGGTCAGAAAAACTGATGTTTGGGGAGGCAAATTTTTTTTTATTCCAAATGGAAAAATGGATGCCAGGATGAGATTCGGGGTAGAATTCCATACTTAAAAAAGGAATTGCTTTCTGTTGTTAAAAATCAAGCTTTTTTTGCCTGAAGAAGAAAACGCCTGATGCCGGGGTCAGAAAAATTGGTACCTGGGGAGGCAAATTTTTTTTGATCCCAAATGCAAAAATGGATGCCAGGACGAGATTCGGGGTAGAATATCCTACTTAAAAATGGTATTGCTTGCTGTTTTTAAAAATCAAGCTTTTTGGTGCCTAAAGAAGAAAACGCGTGATGCCGGGGTCAGAAAAAGTGATGTTTGGGGAGGCAAATTTTTTTTGATCCCAAATACAAAAATGGATGCCAGGACGAGATTCGGGGTAGAATTCCATACTTAAAAATGATATTGCTTGCTGTTTTTAAAAATCAAGCTTTTTCGTGCCTAAAAAAGAATACGCGTGATGCCGGGGTCAGAAAAAGTGATGTTTGGGGAGGCAAATTTTTTTTTATCCCAAATGCAAAAATGGATACCAAGATGAGATTCGGGGTTGAATTCCATAGTTAAAAATGGTATTTCTTGCTGTTTTTAAAAATCAAGCTTTTTTTGCCTGAAGAAGAAAACACGTGATGCCGGGGTCAGAAAAATTGGTGCCTGGGGAGGCAAATTTTTTCTGATCCCAAATGCAAAAACGGATGCCAAGATGAGATTCACAGTAAAATTCCATACTTAAAAAGTTTATTGCTTGCTGTTTTTAAAAATCAAACTTTTTGTGCCTGAAGAAGAAAACGCGTGATGCCGGGGTCAGAAAAATTGGTACCTGGGGAGGCAAATTTTTTTTGATCCCAAATGCAAAAATGGATGCCAGGACGAGATTCGGGGTAGAATTCCATACTTAAAAATGGTATTGCTTGCTGTTTTTAAAATCAAGATTTTTCGTGCCTAAAAAAGAAAACGCGTGATGCCGGGGTCAGAAAAACTGATGTTTGGGGAGGCAAATTTTTTTTGATTCCAAATGGAAAAATGGATGCCAGGATGAGATTCGGGGTAGAATTCCATACTTAAAAATGGAATTGCTTTCTGTTGTTAAAAATCAAGCTTTTTGGTGCCTAAAGAAGAAAACGCGTGATGCCGGGGTCAGAAAAAGTGATGTTTGGGGAGGCAAATTTTTTTTGATCCCAAATACAAAAATGGATGCCAGGACGAGATTCGGGGTAGAATTCCATACTTAAAAATGATATTGCTTGCTGTTATTAAAAATCAAGCTTTTTCGTGCCTAAAAAAGAATACGCGTGATGCCGGGCTCAGAAAAATTGGTTCCTGGGGAGGCAAAAAATTTTTGATCCCAAATGCAAAAACGGATGCCAAGATGAGATTCACAGTAGAATTCCATACTTAAAAATGGTATTGCTTGCTGTTTTTAAAAATCAAGCTTTTTGGTGCCTAAAGAAGAAAACGCGTGATGCCGGGGTCAGAAAAAGTGATGTCTGGGGAGGCAATTTTTTTTGATCCCAAATGAAAAATGGATGCCAGGATGAGATTTGGGGCAGAATTCCACACTTAAAAATGGTATTACTTACTGTTTTTCAAAATCAAGCTTTTTGGTGCCTAAAGAAGAAAACGCGTGATGCCAGGGTCAGAAAAAGTGATGTTTGGGGAGGCAATTTTTTTTGATCCCAAATGCAAAAATGGATGCCAGGACGAGATTCGGGGTAGAATATCCTACTTAAAAATGGTATTGCTTGCTGTTTTTAAAAATCAAGATTTTTCGTGCCTAAAAAAGAAAACGCGTAATGCCGGTGTCAGAAAAATTGGTGCCTGGGGAGGCCAATTTTTTTTGATCCAAAACGCAAGAATGGATGCCAGGATGAGATTCGGGGTTGAATTCCATACTTAAAAATGGTATTGCTTGCTGTTTTTAAAAATCAAGCTTTTTGGTGCCTAAAGAAGAAAACGCGTGATGCCGGGGTCAGAAAAAGTGATGTCTGGGGAGGCAATTTTTTTTGATCCCAAATGAAAAATGGATGCCAGGATGAGATTGAGGGAAGGAAATGCGTGATGCCGGGGTCAGAAAAAGTGGTTTCTGGGGAGGCAAATTTTTTTTGATACCAAATGCAAAAATGGATGCCAGGATGAGATTCGGGGTAGAATTCCATACTTAAAAATGATATTGCTTGCTGTTTTTAAAAATCAAGCTTTTTCGTGCCTAAAAAAGAATACGCGTGATGCCGGGCTCAGAAAAATTGATGCCTGCGGAGGCAAATTTTTTTTTATCCCAAATGCAAAAATGGATACCAAGATGAGATTCAGGGTAGAATTCCATACTTAAAAATGGTATTGCTTGCTGTTTTTAAAAATCAAGATTTTTCGTGCCTAAAGAAGAAAACGCGTGATGCCGGGGTCAGAAAAACATGTTTGGGGAGGCAAATTTTTTTTGATTCCAAATGGAAAAATGGATGCCAGGATGAGATTCGGGGTAGTATTCCATACTTAAAAATGGGATTGCTTTCTGTTGTAAAAAATCAAGCTTTTTTTGCCTGAAGAAGAAAACGCCTGATGCCGGGGTCAGAAAAATTGGTACCTGGGGAGGCAAATTTTTTTTGATCCCAGATGCAAAAATGGATGCCAGGACGAGATTCGTGGTAGAATTCCATACTTAAAAATGGTATTGCTTGCTGTTTTTAAAAATCAAGATTTTTCGTGCCTAAAAAAGAAAACGCGTGATGCCGGTGTCAGAAAAATTGGTAGCTGGTGAGGCAAATTTTTTTTGATCCCAAATGCAAAAATGGATGCCAGGATGAGATTCGCGGCAGAATTCCATACTTAAAAATGGTATTGCTTGCTGTTTTTAAAAATCAAGCTTTTTCGTGCCTAAAAAAGAACATGCGTGATGCCGGGGTCAGAAAATTTGGTGCCTGGGGAGGCCAATTTTGTTTGATCCAAAACACAAAAATGGATGCCAGGATGAGATTCGGGGTTGAATTCCATACTTAAAAATGGTATTGCTTGCTGTTTTTAAAAATCAAGATTTTTCGTGCCTAAAAAAGAAAACGCATGATGCCGGGGTCAGAAAAATTGGTGCCTGGGGAGGCAAAATTTTTTTGATCCCAAATGCAAAAACGGATGCCAAGATGAGATTCACAGTAGAATTCCATACTTAAAAATGGTATTGCTTGCTGTTTTTAAAAATCAAGCTTTTTGGTGCCTGAAGAAGAAAACGCGTAATGCCAGGATCAGAAAAATAGGTGCATGGGGAGGCCAATTTTTTTTGATCCAAAACGCAAAAATGGATGCCAGGATGAGATTCGGGGTTGAATTCCATACTTAAAAATGGTATTTCTTGCTGTTTTTAAAAATCAAGCTTTTTGGTGCCTAAAGAAGAAAACGCGTGATGCCGGGGTAAGAAAAATTGGTGCCTGGGGAGGCCAATTTTTTTTGATCCCAAATGAAAAATGGATGCCAGGATGAGATTGAGGGAAGGAAATGCGTGATGCTGGGGTCAGAAAAAGTGGTTTCTGGGGAGGCAAATTTTTTTTGATACCAAATGCAAAAATGGATGCCAGGATGAGATTCGGGGTCGAATTCCATACTTAAAAATGATATTGCTTGCTGTTTTTAAAAATCAAGCTTTTTCGTGCCTAAAAAAGAATACGCGTGATGCCGGGCTCAGAAAAATTGATGCCTGCGGAGGCAAATTTTTTTTTATCCCAAATGCAAAAATGGATACCAAGATGAGATTCAGGGTAGAATTCCATACTTAAAAATGATATTGGTTGCTGTTTTTAAAAATCAAGCTTTTTGGTGCCTAAAGAAGAAAACGCGTGATGCCGGGGTCAGAAAAACTGATGTTTGGGGAGTCAAATTTTTTTTTATTCCAAATGGAAAAATGGATGCCAGGATGAGATTCGGGGTAGAATTCCATACTTAAAAATGGGATTGCTTTCTGTTGTAAAAAATCAAGCTTTTTTTGTCTGAAGAAGAAAACGCCTGATGCCGGGGTCAGAAAAATTGGTACCTGGGGAGGCAAATTTTTTTTGATCCCAGATGCAAAAATGGATGCCAGGACGAGATTCGGGGTAGAATTCCATACTTAAAAATGGTATTGCTTGCTGTTTTTAAAAATCAAGATTTTTCGTGCCTAAAAAAGAAAACGCGTGATGCCGGTGTCAGAAAAATTGGTAGCTGGTGAGGCAAATTTTTTTTGATCCCAAATGCAAAAATGGATGCCAGGACGAGATTCGGGGTAGAATTCCATACTTAAAAGTGATATTGCTTGCTGTTATTAAAAATCAAGCTTTTTCGTGCCTAAAAAAGAATACGCGTGATGCCGGTGTCAGAAAAATTGGTGCCTGGGGAGGCGAAATTTTTTTGATCCCAAATGCAAAAACGGATGCCAAGATGAGATTCACAGTAGAATTCCATACTTAAAAATGGTATTGCTTGCTGTTTTTAAAAATCAAGCTTTTTGGTGCCTAAAGAAGAAAACGCGTGATGCCGGGGTAAGAAAGATTGGTGCCTGGGGAGGCCAATTTTTTTTGATCCCAAATGAAAAATGGATGCCAGGATGAGATTGAGGGAAGGAAATGCGTGATGCCGGGGTCAGAAAAAGTGGTTTCTGGGGAGGCAAATTTTTTTTGATACCAAATGCAAAAATGGATGCCAGGATGAGATTCGGGGTAGAATTCCATACTTAAAAATGATATTGCTTGCTGTTTTTAAAAATCAAGCTTTTTCGTGCCTAAAAAAGAATACGCGTGATGCCAGGCTCAGAAAAATTGATGCCTGCGGAGGCAAAAATTTTTTTATCCCAAATGCAAAAATGGATACCAAGATGAGATTCAGGGTAGAATTCCATACTTAAAAATGATATTGGTTGCTGTTTTTAAAAATCAAGCTTTTTGGTGCCTAAAGAAGAAAACGCGTGATGCCGGGGTCAGAAAAAGTGATGTCTGGGGAGGCAATTTTTTTTGATCCCAAATGAAAAATGGATGCCAGGATGAGATTCGGGGCAGAATTCCACACTTAAAAATGGTATTACTTACTGTTTTTCAAAATCAAGCTTTTTGGTGCCTAAAGAAGAAAACGCGTGATGCCAGGGTCAGAAAAAGTGATGTTTGGGGAGGCAATTTTTTTTTGATTCCAAATGCAAAAATGGATGCCAGGACGAGATTCGGGGTAGAATTCCATAGTTAAAAATGGTATTTCTTGCTGTTTTTAAAAATCAAGCTTTTTTTGCCTGAAGAAGAAAACGCGTGATGCCGGGGTCAGAAAAATTGGTGCCTGGGGAGGCAAATTTTTTTTGATCCCAAATGCAAAAACGGATGCCAAGATGAGATTCACAGTAAAATTCCATACTTAAAAAGTTTATTGCTTGCTGTTTTAAAAATCAAACTTTTTGTGCCTGAAGAAGAAAACGCGTGATGCCGGGGTCAGAAAAATTGGTACCTGGGGAGGCAAATTTTTTTTGATCCCAAATGCAAAAATGGATGCCAGGACGAGATTCGGGGTAGAATTCCATACTTAAAAATGGGATTGCTTTCTGTTGTAAAAAATCAAGCTTTTTTTGTCTGAAGAAGAAAACGCCTGATGCCGGGGTCAGAAAAATTGGTACCTGGGGAGGCAAATTTTTTTTGATCCCAGATGCAAAAATGGATGCCAGGACGAGATTCGGGGTAGAATTCCATACTTAAAAATGGTATTGCTTGCTGTTTTTAAAAATTAAGCTTTTTCGTGCCTAAAAAAGAATACGCGTGATGCCGGGCTCAGAAAAATTGATGCCTGCGGAGGCAAATTTTTTTTTATCCCAAATGCAAAAATGGATACCAAGATGAGATTCAGGGTAGAATTCCATACTTAAAAATGATATTGGTTGCTGTTTTTAAAAATCAAGCTTTTTGGTGCCTAAAAAAGAAAACGCGTGATGCCGGGGTCAGAAAAACTGATGTTTGGGGAGTCAAATTTTTTTTGATTCCAAATGGAAAAATGGATGCCAGGATGAGATTCGGGGTAGAATTCCATACTTAAAAATGGGATTGCTTTCTGTTGTAAAAAATCAAGCTTTTTTTGTCTGAAGAAGAAAACGCCTGATGCCGGGGTCAGAAAAATTGGTACCTGGGGAGGCAAATTTTTTTTGATCCCAGATGCAAAAATGGATGCCAGGACGAGATTTGGGGTAGAATTCCATACTTAAAAATGGTATTGCTTGCTGTTTTTAAAAATCAAGATTTTTCGTGCCTAAAAAAGAAAACGCGTGATGCCGGTGTCAGAAAAATTGGTAGCTGGTGAGGCAAATTTTTTTTGATCCCAAATGCAAAAATGGATGCCAGGACAAGATTCGGGGTAGAATTCCATACTTAAAAATGATATTGCTTGCTGTTATTAAAAATCAAGCTTTTTCGTGCCTAAAAAAGAATACGCGTGATGCCGGTGTCAGAAAAATTGGTGCCTGGGGAGGCAAATTTTTTTTGATCCCAGATGCAAAAATGGATGCCAGGACGAGATTCGGGGTAGAATTCCATACTTAAAAATGGTATTGCTTGCTGTTTTTAAAAATTAAGCTTTTTCGTGCCTAAAAAAGAATACGCGTGATGCCGGGCTCAGAAAAATTGATGCCTGCGGAGGCAAATTTTTTTTTATCCCAAATGCAAAAATGGATACCAAGATGAGATTCAGGGTAGAATTCCATACTTAAAAATGATATTGGTTGCTGTTTTTAAAAATCAAGCTTTTTGGTGCCTAAAAAAGAAAACGCGTGATGCCGGGGTCAGAAAAACTGATGTTTGGGGAGTCAAATTTTTTTTGATTCCAAATGGAAAAATGGATGCCAGGATGAGATTCGGGGTAGAATTCCATACTTAAAAATGGGATTGCTTTCTGTTGTAAAAAATCAAGCTTTTTTTGTCTGAAGAAGAAAACGCCTGATGCCGGGGTCAGAAAAATTGGTACCTGGGGAGGCAAATTTTTTTTGATCCCAGATGCAAAAATGGATGCCAGGACGAGATTTGGGGTAGAATTCCATACTTAAAAATGGTATTGCTTGCTGTTTTTAAAAATCAAGATTTTTCGTGCCTAAAAAAGAAAACGCGTGATGCCGGTGTCAGAAAAATTGGTAGCTGGTGAGGCAAATTTTTTTTGATCCCAAATGCAAAAATGGATGCCAGGACAAGATTCGGGGTAGAATTCCATACTTAAAAATGATATTGCTTGCTGTTATTAAAAATCAAGCTTTTTCGTGCCTAAAAAAGAATACGCGTGATGCCGGTGTCAGAAAAATTGGTGCCTGGGGAGGCAAAATTTTTTTGATCCCAAATGCAAAAACGGATGCCAAGATGAGATTCACAGTAGAATTCCATACTTAAAAATGGTATTGCTTGCTGTTTTTAAAAATCAAGCTTTTTGGTGCCTAAAGAAGAAAACGCGTGATGCCGGGGTAAGAAAAATTGGTGCCTGGGGAGGCCAATTTTTTTTGATCCCAAATGAAAAATGGATGCCAGGATGAGATTGAGGGAAGGAAATGCGTGATGCCGGGGTCAGAAAAAGTGGTTTCTGGGGAGGCAAATTTTTTTTGATACCAAATGCAAAAATGGATGCCAGGATGAGATTCGGGGTAGAATTCCATACTTAAAAATGATATTGCTTGCTGTTTTTAAAAATCAAGCTTTTTCGTGCCTAAAAAAGAATACGCGTGATGCCGGGCTCAGAAAAATTGATGCCTGCGGAGGCAAATTTTTTTTTATCCCAAATGCAAAAATGGATACCAAGATGAGATTCAGGGTAGAATTCCATACTTAAAAATGATATTGGTTGCTGTTTTTAAAAATCAAGCTTTTTGGTGCCTAAAGAAGAAAACGCGTGATGCCGGGGTCAGAAAAAGTGATGTCTGGGGAGGCAATTTTTTTTGATCCCAAATGAAAAATGGATGCCAGGATGAGATTCGGGGCAGAATTCCACACTTAAAAATGGTATTACTTACTGTTTTTCAAAATCAAGCTTTTTGGTGCCTAAAGAAGAAAACGCGTGATGCCGGGGTCAGAAAAACTGATGTTTGGGGAGTCAAATTTTTTTTGATTCCAAATGGAAAAATGGATGCCAGGATGAGATTCGGGGTAGAATTCCATACTTAAAAATGGGATTGCTTTCTGTTGTAAAAAATCAAGCTTTTTTTGTCTGAAGAAGAAAACGCCTGATGCCGGGGTCAGAAAAATTGGTACCTGGGGAGGCAAATTTTTTTTGATCCCAGATGCAAAAATGGATGCCAGGACGAGATTCGGGGTAGAATTCCATACTTAAAAATGGTATTGCTTGCTGTTTTTAAAAATCAAGATTTTTCGTGCCTAAAAAAGAAAACGCGTGATGCCGGTGTCAGAAAAATTGGAAGCTGGTGAGGCAAATTTTTTTTGATCCCAAATGCAAAAATGGATGCCAGGACAAGATTCGGGGTAGAATTCCATACTTAAAAATGATATTGCTTGCTGTTATTAAAAATCAAGCTTTTTCGTGCCTAAAAAAGAATACGCGTGATGCCGGTGTCAGAAAAATTGGTGCCTGGGGAGGCGAAATTTTTTTGATCCCAAATGCAAAAACGGATGCCAAGATGAGATTCACAGTAGAATTCCATACTTAAAAATGGTATTGCTTGCTGTTTTTAAAAATCAAGCTTTTTGGTGCCTAAAGAAGAAAACGCGTGATGCCGGGGTAAGAAAAATTGGTGCCTGGGGAGGCCAATTTTTTTTGATCCCAAATGTAAAATGGATGCCAGGATGAGATTGAGGGAAGGAAATGCGTGATGCCGGGGTCAGAAAAAGTGGTTTCTGGGGAGGCAAATTTTTTTTGATACCAAATGCAAAAATGGATGCCAGGATGAGATTCGGGGTAGAATTCCATACTTAAAAATGATATTGCTTGCTGTTTTTAAAAATCAAGCTTTTTCGTGCCTAAAAAAGAATACGCGTGATGCCGGGCTCAGAAAAATTGATGCCTGCGGAGGCAAATTTTTTTTTATCCCAAATGCAAAAATGGATACCAAGATGAGATTCAGGGTAGAATTCCATACTTAAAAATGATATTGGTTGCTGTTTTTAAAAATCAAGCTTTTTGGTGCCTAAAGAAGAAAACGCGTGATGCCGGGGTCAGAAAAAGTGATGTCTGGGGAGGCAATTTTTTTTGATCCCAAATGAAAAATGGATGCCAGGATGAGATTCGGGGCAGAATTCCACACTTAAAAATGGTATTACTTACTGTTTTTCAAAATCAAGCTTTTTGGTGCCTAAAGAAGAAAACGCGTGATGCCAGGGTCAGAAAAAGTGATGTTTGGGGAGGCAATTTTTTTTTGATTCCAAATGCAAAAATGGATGCCAGGACGAGATTCGGGGTAGAATTCCATAGTTAAAAATGGTATTTCTTGCTGTTTTTAAAAATCAAGCTTTTTTTGCCTGAAGAAGAAAACGCATGATGCCGGGGTCAGAAAAATTGGTGCCTGGGGAGGCAAATTTTTTTTGATCCCAAATGCAAAAACGGATGCCAAGATGAGATTCACAGTAAAATTCCATACTTAAAAAGTTTATTGCTTGCTGTTTTTAAAAATCAAACTTTTTGTGCCTGAAGAAGAAAACGCGTGATGCCGGGGTCAGAAAAATTGGTACCTGGGGAGGCAAATTTTTTTTGATCCCAAATGCAAAAATGGATGCCAGGACGAGATTCGGGGTAGAATTCCATACTTAAAAATGGTATTGCTTGCTGTTTTTAAAAATCAAGATTTTTCGTGCCTAAAAAAGAAAACGCGTGATGCCGGGGTCAGAAAAACTGATGTTTGGGGAGGCAAATTTTTTTTTATTCCAAATGGAAAAGTGGATGCCAGGATGAGATTCGGGGTAGAATTCCATACTTAAAAAAGGAATTGCTTTCTGTTGTTAAAAATCAAGCTTTTTTTGCCTGAAGAAGAAAACGCGTGATGCCGGGATCAGAAAAAGTGATGTTTGGGGAGGCAAATTTTTTTTGATCCCAAATACAAAAATGGATGCCAGGACGAGATTCGGGGTAGAATTCCATACTTAAAAATGATATTGCTTGCTGTTTTTAAAAATCAAGCTTTTTGGTGCCTAAAGAAGAAAACGCGTGATGCCGGGATCAGAAAAAGTGATGTTTGGGGAGGCAAATTTTTTTTGATCCCAAATACAAAAATGGATGCCAGGACGAGATTCGGGGTAGAATTCCATACTTAAAAATGATATTGCTTGCTGTTTTTAAAAATCAAGCTTTTTCGTGCCTAAAAAAGAATACGCGTGATGCCGGGCTCAGAAAAATTGGTGCCTGGGGAGGCAAATTTTTTTTTATCCCAAATGCAAAAATGGATACCAAGATGAGATTCGGGGTTGAATTCCATACTTAAAAATGGTATTTCTTGCTGTTTTTAAAAATCAAGCTTTTTGGTGCCTAAAGAAGAAAACGCGTGATGCCGGGGTCAGAAAAATTGGTGCCAGGGGAGGCCAATTTTTTTTGATCCAAAACACAAAAATGGATGCCAGGATGAGATTCGGGGTAGAATTCCATACTTAAAAATGGTATTTCTTGCTGTTTTTAAAAATCAAGCTTTTTGGTGCCTAAAGAAGAAAACGCGTGATGCCGGGGTAAGAAAAATTGGTGCCTGGGGAGGCAATTTTTTTTGATCCCAAATGAAAAATGGATGCCAGGATGAGATTGAGGGAAGGAAATGCGTGATGCCGGGGTCAGAAAAAGTGGTTTCTGGGGAGGCAAATTTTTTTTTATCCCAAATGCAAAAATGGATACCAAGATGAGATTCAGGGTAGAATTCCATACTTAAAAATGGTATTGGTTGCTGTTTTTAAAAATCAAGCTTTTTGGTGCCTAAAGAAGAAAACGCGTGATGCCGTGGTCAGAAAAACTGATGTTTGGGGAGGCAAATTTTTTTTGATTCCAAATGGAAAAATGGATGCCAGGATGAGATTCGGGGTAGAATTCCATACTTAAAAATGGGATTGCTTTCTGTTGTAAAAAATCAAGCTTTTTTTGCCTGAAGAAGAAAACGCCTGATGCCGGGGTCAGAAAAATTGGTACCTGGGGAGGCAAATTTTTTTTGATCCCAAATGCAAAAATGGATGCCAGGACGAGATTCGGGGTAGAATTCCATACTTAAAAATGGTATTGCTTGCTGTTTTTAAAAATCAAGATTTTTCGTGCCTAAAAAAGAAAACGCGTGATGCCGGTGTCAGAAAAATTGGTAGCTGGTGAGGCAAATTTTTTTTGATCCCAAATGCAAAAATGGATGCCAGGATGAGATTCGCGGCAGAATTCCATACTTAAAAATGGTATTGCTTGCTGTTTTTAAAAATCAAGCTTTTTCGTGCCTAAAAAAGAATACGCGTGATGAGTTAGACATGGCATAAGGTTCTGCTTGTGTTTTCAAAGGTCAAGGTCAAAAGGTCAAAGGTCAAGGTCAAAAGGTCAAAGGTCAAAAGGTCAAAGGTCAGTTCTGCTCAGTTTCTGCCAGACAACTCTTATTGAAGGCTTTCCAAGAGCATTTAAATAGCATTAAATTGGAGTCAGGTTTTACCCTAAAATTGGAAAGGTCAAAGGTCAAAGGTCAAAAGGTCAAAAGGTCAGAAAGGTCAAGGTCAAAGTCAAAGGTCAAGGTCAAAAGGTCAAGGTCGAAGGTCAAAAGGTCAAAGGTCAAAATCCAGCAAGGCTTTCCAAGAGCATTTAAATAGCATTAAATTGGAGTCAGGTTTTACCCTGAAATTGGAAAGGTATCACGCAAAGGACATGCCACCAGACTGCACATAATGTCAAAGGTCAAAAGTCAAGGTCAAAGGTCAAGGTCAAAAGGTGAAAGGTCAAAGGTCAAAGGTCAAAAGGTCAAAGGTCAATAGGTCAAAGTTCAAAGTTCAAAAGTCAAGGTCAAAAGGTCAAAGGTCAAAAGGTCAAGGTCAAAAGGTCAAAAGGTCAAAGGTCAAAATCCAGCAAGGCTTTCCAAGAGCATTTAAATAGCATTAAATTGGAGTAAGGTTTTACCGTGAAATTGGAAAGGTATCACGCAAAGGACATGCCTCCAGACTGCACATAATGTCAAAGGTCAAAAGTCAAGGTCAAAGGTCAAGGTCAAAAGGTCCAAGGTCAAAGGTCAAGGTCAAAGGTCAAAAGGTCAAAGGTCAAAAAATCAAAGGTCAGTTCTGCTCAGTTTCTGCCAGACAACTCTTATTGAAGGCTTTCCAAGAGCATTTAAATAGCATTAAATTGGAGTCAGGTTTTACCCTAAAATTGGAAAGGTCAAAGGTCAAAGGTCAAAAGGTCAAAAGGTCAGAAAGGTCAAGGTCAAAGTCAAAGGTCAAGGTCAAAAGGTCAAGGTCAAAGGTCAAAAGGTCAAAGGTCAAAATCCAGCAAGGCTTTCCAAGAGCATTTAAATAGCATTAAATTGGAGTCAGGTTTTACCCTAAAATTGGAAAGGTATCACGCAAAGGACATGCTTCCAGACTGCACATAATGTCAAAGGTCAAAGGTCAAGGTCAAAAGGTCAAAGGTCAAAAGGTCAAGGTCAAAGGTCAAAAGGTCAAAGGTCAAAATCCAGCAAGGCTTTACAAGAGCATTTAAATAGCATTAAATTGGAGTCAGGTTTTACCCTGAAATTAGAAAGGTATCACGCAAAGGACATGCCTCCAGACTGCACATAATTTCAAAGGTCAAAGGTCAAAGGTCAAAGGTCAAAGGTCAAATGTCAAAGGTCAAAGGTCAAAAGTCAAAAGGTCAAGGTCAAAGGTCAAAAGGTCAAAGGTCAGTTCTGCTGAGTTTCTGCGAGACAAGGCACTAAATTCAACTCTTATCTTTCAACGAAGACTGTTCGTTGTTTCCAAACAAACGAAAACTGGCATCTGCCAATTCTCCAGGCTTTATCAAGTTCCTGATAGTTAGACATGGCATTAGGTTCTGCTTGTGTTTTCAAAGGTCAAGGTCAAAAGGTCAAAGGTCAAGGTCAAAAGGTCAAAGGTCAAAAGGTCAAAGGTCAGTTCTGCTCAGTTTCTGCCAGACAACTCTTATTGAAGGCTTTCCAAGAGCATTTAAATAGCATTAAATTGGAGTCAGGTTTTACCCTAAAATTGGAAAGGTATCACGCAAAGGACATGCCTCCACACTGCACATAATGTCAAAGGTCAAAGGTCAAGGTCAAAAGGTAAAAGGTCAAAGGTCAAAAGGTCAAAGGTCAAGGTCAAAGGTCAAGGTCAAAGGTCAAAAGGTCAAAGGTCAAAATCCAGCAAGGCTTTCCAAGAGCATTTAAATAGCATTAAATTGGAGTCAGGTTTTACCCTGAAATTGGAAAGGTATCATGCAAAAGACATGCCTCCAGACTGCACATAATTTCAAAGGTCAAAGGTCAAAAGGTCAAAGGTCAAAAGTCAAAAGGTCAAGGTCAAAGGTCAAAAGGTCAAAGGTCAGTTCTGCTGAGTTTCTGCGAGACAAGGCACTAAATTCAACTCTTATCTTTCAACCAAGACTGTTCATTGTTTCCAAACTAAAACTGGCATCTGCCAATTCTCCAGGCTTTATCAAATTCCTGATAGTTAGACATGGCATTAGGTTCTGCTTGTGTTTTCAAAGGTCAAGGTCAAAAGGTCAAAGGTCAAGGTCAAAAGGTCAAAGGTCAAAAGGTCAAAGGTCAGTTCTGCTCAGTTTCTGCCAGACTACTCTTTTTTTTTTTTTTTGAAAAAGTTTTTATTAATTTTCTACAAACAAACAAGACAAACAAAACATAAAAACATCAAATCTTGTATGTACATCCAGTGTGTCAGTTGGTTCATCATTTTTGTGCATTCATTCTGTAGTCTCAATTACAATTATGTTACATAACAACTCATATTGTCAATCCAAAATTATATATCCTAATATCACTAAAAAAAGAAATTTTTGACTATATTTTTAATCATTTATGCTTAATGAGCTAACAATACTTTAAACCAGTTTACTCTATAACAAATCATCTAATCATATCAAATCAATCCTAAAAAATCCTTTATAAATATAATAGCAAATAGCAAAATAATGACAAAATAAAGATAATCCTTACTATCTAGCATTCTAAATATTCTATTATCCTATTTTATCATCTAGCCATTTATAAAAAAGATCCCAAATTTCGTAAAATTGTTTATCCTCTTGCTCTCTAATTTCAAATGTCAATCTGCTCATCTCAGCACATTCCAATATTTTCTTAATAATTTCTTCCTGTAATGGTATTTTCTCATTCTTCCAATTTTTAGCAAATACAATCCTGGCCGCTGTTAATACATTTACAATCAGGTATTTCAAATCTTTACTATATATATCAGGTAAAATTCCCAATAAGAAGATCTCTGGTTTCAAATCTATATGTTTCTTTGTCATTTTTTCCAACCACATGCGAATTATAGTCCAATATTTTCTAGCATCCTCACAAGTCCACCACATATGGTAATACGAGCCGGGTATCTGATGACATTTCCAACATTTTTCAGATTTGTTCTTAAACATTCTTGCTATTCTTGTCGGAGGAAAGTCACCTGTAAAACATCTTATACAAGTTTTCTTTATATGCTGTTGACATTGTCATTTTATAATTTTGAGACCACAATTTCTGCCATTTCTCCAAATCAATCCCATATCCAAAATTCTTCCCCCAAACAATCATAGTTTCTTTGACTTGTTCTTCCTCTAATTTCATTCCCAGTAAATAACCATATAATTTTTTAATCACCTTCTCATCAGTACCCATCAAGATCTTATCTAAATCAGTCTGTTTATCATAAAATCCCTCCGTTTTAGAATCTTCATCATACCTTGAGTGTATTTGTGCATATGAAAACCAATTCATCCTTATACCTTATTCTTCTAAGTTTTGGATCGATTTAAGTTCACCCTTTTCATCCAAAAGTTCCCCATATCTAACTGTTTGTTCCTTCTTGTAAATTATAGGATAGGAAAATGCTTCAATGGTCGATAACCAAACTGGAATTTTCAAATAACATTGTCTTTTTATCTTCTCCCAATTTAACCACAAAGACTCCCGTACATAATGTCTTCTAAAATAACCCTGTGTTTTAGTTCCCTTATACCATAAAAAAGCATGCCAACCCAACAGCAAGTCATGCTCTTCTAATGTCAACAACCTATGTTTCCTTAATGTTATCCATTCTTTGACCCACATCAAACTTGCAGCTTGATAATACAATTCCCAATTAGGCAGACCAAAACCTCCTCTAATTCTAGCATCTTGCAAAAGCTTTAACTTTATTCTCGCTTTTTTACCTTGCCATATAAACTTCAACATAATTTTATTTAAATCTTCAAAATAGTCTTTTCCAAGCCTAATTGGTATTGTTTGAAACAAAAATAAAATTCTAGGTAAGATATTCATCT
Source organism: Hydrophis major (assembly GCA_033807585.1). Classification (NCBI taxonomy): domain Eukaryota; kingdom Metazoa; phylum Chordata; class Lepidosauria; order Squamata; family Elapidae; genus Hydrophis; species Hydrophis major. The sequence continues at coordinate 22,764,390 of CM066338.1, forward strand.
TAATTGTTGAAATTCTCCCTATTAATGACAATTGCAAGTTTTCCCACTTCTTCAAATCTGTAGTTATCTGTTGTTTAAGTTTAATATAATTATTCTCCTTTAATGTGCTACATCTTGTTGTCAAATATATCCCCAAATACTTAACCTTATTTGTAACTTGAATTTTCAAAAGATCTGCCAATTCTTCTCTCTGTCTCAATAACATATTCTTTGTCAAAATCTTTGTTTTATCTTTGTTTATTTTCAAACCAGCCACCTCTCCATATGACTCTATCCTTTCCAGTAACTTTGGAGCTGTTTCAATCGGATCTTCCAAAATAAAAGCTAAATCATCAGCAAAAGCTTGTAGCTTAAATTCTTCCTTCTTAATTTTCATTCCTTTTATGCTTTTATCATCCCTAATATTTCTATTCAAGACTTCCAAGGTCAACACAAATAGCAAAGGAGATAGGGGGCATCCTTGTCTTGTGCCTTTCCTTATATTAATAAAATCTGTAAGTTCCCCCTCCATCATTACCCTTGCTGTCTGTTTATTGTATATAGCTTCTATTGCTTGAATAATTTTTTTAGCAAAACCCATCTGCTCCAATAATAATAACATAAATCTCCAGTTGACGTTGTCAAATGCTTTTTGAACATCTAGGAATATCAAAGCCATTTGCTTTTCAGGATGAGCCTCATAATATTCCAAAGTGTCCAAGATTACTCTCATATTGTCTCTAATTTGTCTCTTTGGCAGAAATCCATTTTGATCTGAGTGAATAAAATTATTTAAATATTTTTTAAGTCTTTCTGCTAAAATTGAAGCAAAAATTTTATAGTCTGCATTCAATAAAGAAATAGGTCTATAATTCTTAATTTGCAATGGGTCAGTCTCTTCCTTTGGTATAAGTGTAATATAAGCCTCTGACCATGTTTTAGGTATCATCTTTTTTAACATAACTTCATTCATAACTTCTAACAATGGGATGCTCAATAATTCTTGAAATGTTTTATAAAATTCTACTGGAAGCCCATCTGGGCCCGGAGCTTTCCCATTATTTTGTCTCTTAAATGCTTCATTTAGTTCCATCATTGTTATATTGCTTTCTAGCATTTCTTCAGTCTCTTTAGGTATCTTTGGTAAATTAGCTTCCTGTAAATACTGTTTGACTTTTCCTTCATCAATATTCTCTTGTTTATATAATTGCCCATAAAAATCTCGGATAATTTCTTTTTTCTCCTTGTTCCCATAACAAACTTGGCCTTGTTCATCTATTAACTTCAATATTTTTCTTGATTCCTTCTATTTTCTCAATTTATATGCTAGCCATCTACCTGGTTTATTTGCATCTTCAAAATAATTCTGTTTAGAGTTTCTAATTTTCTGTGCCAATTCTTCTTTCTCTATTAATTCCATTTTATGTTTGATTACATCCAGCTTCAATTTAATATCCTTTTTCTGTGGCATTTTCTGTAATTCTTTTTCAAGAGTTTTATACTCATTTTCCAAGGCCTTAGAAGCTTGCCTTTTCCTAATATTCTTTTTTCTTGTATAATCTATTATCAAACCTCTAGCGTATGCCTTCATAGTGTCCCACACATTTTGCGTTGAAGTATCTTCTTTTTTATTTTCTCTAAAGAAAAAAGCCAATTCCTTCTCCATCCATTGTGTAAAATCTTTCTCCTTTAAAATAGTATTATTTAATGTCCATCTCGATCTTTTTTTTTGTCCCTTCCATTTAATTGTCATTGGGCTATGATCTGCCCAGGTACTTGTTTCAATGCTTGTTTCTTTAATATTAGATATTAGTTCTGTTGAGATCCAAATCATATCTAATCTGGACCATGATAAATGTCTATTTGAATAAAAAGTATATTGTTTAGCTTTAACGTTTCTTTCTCTCCAAATATCTTTTAAAGTTAATTCATCTGTCATTTTAAAAAAGGACCTTGGGAGAACCTTTCTATTTTGCTTTGTTGTTGTTGCTATATAGTCCAGTTTATTGTCCACAATTCCATTAAAATCTCCCATCATAATTATATTAACATAGTCCAGTCCAATTATTTTCATGTGCAGTTTTTTATAAAACTCTTCTTGTTTATCATTCGGAGCATAAATTGCAATCAAGAGTATTTTTATATTATTATCCATTATTTCTACCATTAATACTCTTCCATCTTCATCCGAGTAAATCAATTTTGCTGGAATAGCCTCTTTAATGTATAAAACCACACCTCTTTTCTTACATTGGGTCAAAGAGGTAAATGTTTTCCCTAATTTTGGCTGTAATAACAATTGTTCATGTTGTTTTTTAATGTGAACTTCTTGTAAACAAATTATATCAAATTTTAATTTCTCTAATTTATGAAAAGTTTTCCTTCTTTTAACAGCTGAATTAAGTCCGTTTATATTCATTGTAATCAGTTTTTTTTCCTCCATGATTATGCTTTATATTTAGGTCTAACAGCTCTCGTGGATCTCACTTCACGCTGTTCTTTACTATCAATCTGTCCCCCTATTGCTCCTTTCTCTTTTTCAGTCTCCAGTTGTTCATCTTGAAACTCAATTAATGAAACCTCTTTCTCTGCTTCCTCTCTTCTTCCTCCAAAAAATTCTGCATGAAAAAGTTCTGCTTTCTCAATTGAGTCAATTCTATGTCTCTGCTCTTGCCACGTAAACATTAATCCTTCTGGAATCAGCCATCTATAATTCACTTCGTTTTCCAATAGTATTTTGGTAAGAAATCGATATTCTCTTCTCATCTCTCTCACTCTTCTAGGTATTTGTTTTAAAACCACAACCTCTTTACCCTTGTATTTCAGTGTTTTCTCTCTTGCTACTTGTAATATTTGCGTTTTAATGGATTTTTTGGTAAATCTAATATGGACTTCCCTGGGTAATTTATTTCTCATCGCATATCTTGTATAGACTCGATATATCTCATCTATTCCATCCATCATCTTTTCCTCTGTAATTTCCAAAGCATCTGCCAAAATTTCTATCATTACCGCTGCCAAATTTTCTCCTTTTTCCTCCTCTATATTTTGAAATCTAAGGTAAAATTCTGACCTTTCCATCTCCCACCTCAACATCCCACCTTTTTCTTGTTCGACCGCTGTTAATCTGCTATCAATATTTCCAATCTTCTTCTCTCTTTGTTTTCCTTCTTCCTCAATTTTTGGGAATCTCTCCTCATACTTAACCATCATTTGTTTAATATTTTCCACTTTTTCATCAGTCTTCTCTATTCTTTGTTCAATATTTTCTGTTCTTTGTTCAATATTTTCTATTCTTTGTTCAATATTTTCTGTTCTTTGTTCAATATTTCCTGTTCTTTGTTCAATAATATCTGATTTTGTCTTAAGTTCTTGAATTCCTTGCATAATCATCTGTAACTGTAAAGTTATTTTTTCTTGTTCCTTATCTTGCTTCAACATTGTCTGAATTAAACGTTGTCCTCCAGCTGGTGGGGAAGCAGAGGTAGAAGCAGCAATGCCAGATGGTATTGGTTTCTTGCTCATTTCAATGTTTCCAAAACTTCAAATTCTTCTTAACTTTTAACCCAACTGGTAGAGTAGCCAATTATAATCCAAAATGGAGAACTCCAATAGTAAAAAACACGAAACCAAAGAAGAAACAGAAAAAAAGGAAGAAGAAAGATCTTCAGGTTCTTCTAGACCCTAATCCAATTACGAAATAGTCCACCATAAAAAAGGAAAAAATAGAAAGGAAAAAACAAACAAATCCAAAATATAATAATATTGATTAAGAGCAAAAGAAAGAGGAAAAAGCAAAAAGAGAAAAAAGAAAAACAAAAAACAAAAAACAAAAAGTTCCTTCAGGATCTTCACACCTTAATCCAATTAAAAAATCTCAATAATCCAAAAAATAATCCAAAAAAGGAAGAAGAAAAATAAAAAAAAAATCAACCACGACAACAGAATAATCCAAAAAGATAAATATGAAAAGCAAAAAAGTCCCAATAAAAAGGAAAAAAAAATAAAGAAGAAAAGAGAAAAAACTCTGAGGCTTTCCCTTTAAAGTAAAAGGCAAAAATAAAAATATTACTAAAAATTAAGATTTAAAAAAAAAAAAAAAAGCTAGCGAATGGGGTACATATAAGAAAACACACTGCACTTTGTTATTTATCCAAGGCTCTTGTTATGACTCTCTTCTCCAGCAGCTTCAAAGCCAAACCTCAAGTGTTGATAACAGTCCAGGAAAGCACCTGCAATTATATTTTGCTGTGCTCTCCCTCTATCTTATCACGTTAAAAAGTCCTTGAGATGAGGTCTTTTTGCAATTCTCTCCAATTCAAATAGAATACTTTCAAGCCTCTAGTTGGCAGTGTTACAAAGTTTCTTAATGCTCTTTCTCAGCCCCAACCGGAAAAAAGAATTAATATATACAAAAAAAAAGAAAAAAAATAGCCAAAGGAAGCCTCTATCCTAAAAAAAATAAAAAAGTCAAAGGGAGCCTAAAAGTATATATAAAAGAAAATTCAGTCCGGTTACCTAAGTCACAATAAAATCTTTCCCAAGGAATATAGAAAAAAAAGAAAAAAAAAAAACACCCCAAGCTTCAATTTGACAGCACTTTAAAAACGCCGCTCAAACAATTTCAATCAAAAAAAAAATCTCACAGCTTCCTCCTCTCTTCAGAATGAACTTTCCAACCTCAGCGAATTTTCAACACAAAAGAGTTTTTCTCACCCAACCGACACACTTCAATCCAGTCACTTTCTTTTCGGAGCTGTCCCGACTTCAGCAGCTATGGAGGCTGCCTCTCCGCCGCCAGCAAAAGGGCTTCTTCCGAATCTAACCAGAGACTTTGCGATGTCTCTGGGATCCTGGAACAGTGCCCTTCACAATCACCGTCTCTCCGGGACGATTTAGGTCCGTTAGGACCGACCAGGGGCGAAAATATCAGCTGCGATCTCAGAGCCCCGAGATCGCAGCTGTAACGCCGGCACGAAGTTCCGACAACTCTTATTGAAGGCTTTCAAAGAGCATTTAAATAGCATTAAATTGGAGTCAGGTTTTACCGTAAAATTGGAAAGGTATCATGCAAAGGACATGCCTCCACACTGCACATAATGTCAAAGGTCAAAGGTCAAGGTCAAAAGGTCAAAGGTCAAGGTCAAAAGGTCAAAGGTCAAAAGGTCAAAGGTCAGTTCTGCTCAGTTTCTGCCAGACAACTCTTATTGAAGGCTTTCCAAGAACATTTAAATAGCATTAAATTGGAGTCAGGTTTCACCCTGAAATTGGAAAGGTATCACGCAAAGGACATGCCTCCACACTGCACATAATGTCAAAGGTAAAGGTCAAAAGGTCAAAGGTCAAAAGGTCAAAGGTCAAAAGGTCAAAGGTCAAGGTCAAAAGGTCAAGGTCAAAGGTCAAAAGGTCAAAGGTCAAAATCCAGCAAGGCTTTCCAAGAGCATTTAAATAGCATTAAATTGGAGTCAGGTTTTACCCTGAAATTGGAAAGGTATCACGCAAAGGACATGCCTCCAGACGGCACATAATGTCAAAGGTCAAAAGTCAAGGTCAAAGGTCAAGGTCAAAAGGTCAAAGGTCAAAGGTCAAAGGTCAAAGGTCAAAGGTCAAAAGGTCAAAGGTCAAAAGGTCAAAGGTCAAAATCCAGCAAGGCTTTCCAAGAGCATTTAAATAGCATTAAATTGGAGTCAGGTTTTACCCTGAAATTAGAAAGGTATCACGCAAAGGACATGCCTCCAGACCACATAATTTCAAAGGTCAAAGGTCAAAGGTCAAAAGGTCAAAGGAGAAAGGTCAAAAGACAAAAGGTTAAGGTCAAAGGTCAAAAGGTCAAAGGTCAGTTCTGCTGAGTTTCTGCGAGACAAGGCACTAAATTCAACTCTTATCTTTCAACCAAGACTGTTCGTTGTTTCCAAACAAACGAAAACTGGCATCTGCCAATTCTCCAGGCTTTATCAAGTTCCTGATAGTTAGACATGGCATTAGGTTCTGTTTGTGTTTTCAAACTGTCACTGGGGCAGGAGTGGTTTTATAAATATGATTATCTTGACAGTTATTTTTCTTCTGGCTTTAAGAAAAAAATCCAGCAAGGCTTTCCAAGAGCATTTAAATAGCATTAAATTGGAGTCAGGTTTTACCCTGAAATTAGAAAGGTATCACGCAAAGGACATGCCTCCAGACTGCACATAATGTCAAAGGTCAAAAGGTCAAAGTCAAAGGTCAAAAGGTCAAAGGTCAAAAGTCAAGGTAAAAAGGTCAAAGGTCAAAAGGTCAAGGTCAAAAGGGCAAAGGTCAAAGGTCAAGGTCAAAAGGCCAAAGGTCAAGGTCAAAGGTCAAAAGGTCAAAGGTCAAAAAATCAAAGGTCAGTTCTGCTCAGTTTCTGCCAGACAACTCTTACTGAAGGCTTTCCAAGAGCATTTAAATAGCATTAAATTGGAGTCAGGTTTTACCCTGAAATTGGAAAGGTATCATGCAAAGGACATGCCTCCAGACTGCACATAATGTCAAAGGTCAAAGGTCAAGGTCAAAAGGTCAAAGGTCAAAAAATCAAAGGTCAGTTCTGCTCAGTTTCTGCCAGACAACTCTTACTCAAGGCTTTCCAAGAGCATTTAAATAGCATTAAATTGGAGTCAGGTTTTACGCTGAAATTGGAAAGGTCAAAGGTCAAAGGTCAAAGGTCAAAAGGTCAAAGGTCAGTTCTGCTCAGTTTCTGCCAGACAACTCTTGTTGAAGGCTTTCCAAGAACATTTAAATTGCATTAAATTGGAGTCAGGTTTTACCCTGAAATTGGAAAGGTCAAAGGTCAAAAGGTCAAGGTCAAAAGGTCAAAGGTCAAAGGTCAAAAGGCCAAAGGTCAAAGGTCAAAGGTCAAAAGGTCAAAGGTCAAGGTCAAAAGGTCAAAGGTCAAGGTCGAAAGGTCAAAGGTCAAGGTCAAAAGGTCAAAAGGTCAAAGGTCAAAGGTCAAGGTCAAAGGTCAAAAGGTCAAAAGGTCAAGGGTAAAAGGTCAATGGTCAAGGTCAAAGGTCAAAGGTCAAAAGGTCAAAAGGTCAAAAGGTCAAAGGTCAAAGGTCAGAGGTCAGTTCTGCTCAGTTTCTGCCAGACAATTCTTACTGAAGGCTTTCCAAGAGCATTTAAATAGCATTAAATTGGAGTCAGGTTTTACGCTGAAATTGGAAAGGTCAAAGGTCAAGGTCAAAGGTCAAGGTCAAAAGGTCAAAAGGTCAAGGTCAAAAGTCAAGGTCAAAGGTCAAAGGTCAAAATCCAGCAAGGCTTTCCAAGAGCATTTAAATAGCATTAAATTGGAGTAAGGTTTTACCCTGAAATTGGAAAGGTATCACGCAAAGGACATGCCTCCAGACTGCACATAATTTCAAAGGTCAAAGGTCAAAGGTCAAAAGTCAAAAGTCAAAGGTCAAAAGGTCAAAGGTCAGTTCTGCTGAGTTTCTGCGAGACAAGGCACTAAATTCAACTCTTATCTTTCAACCAAGACTGTTCGTTGTTTCCAAACTAAAACTGGCATCTGCCAATTCTCCAGGCTTTACCAAGTTCTTGATAGCTTAGACATGGCATTAGGTTCTGCTTGTGTTTTCAAACTGTCACTGGGGCAGGAGCGGTTTTATTAATATGATTATTTTGACAGTTATTTTTCTTCTGGCTTTAAAAAAAAAATCCAGCAAGGCTTTCCAAGAGCATTTAAATAGCACTAAATTGGAGTAAGGTTTTACCCTGAAATTGGAAAGGTATCACGCAAAGGACATGCCTCCAGACTGCACATAATTTCAAAGGTCAAAGGTCAAAGGTCAAAGGTCAAAAGGTCAAAGGTCAAGGTCAAAAGGTCAAAGGTCAAGGTCAAAAGGTCAAAAGGTCAAAGGTCAAAGGTCAAAGGTCAAGGTCAAAGGTCAAAAGGTCAAAAGGTCAAGGGTAAAAGGTCAAAGGTCAAAGGTCAAGGTCAAAGGTCAAAGGTCAAAGGTCAAAAGGTCAAAGGTCAAAGGTCAAAGTTCAAAGGTCAAAGGTCAGTTCTGCTCAGTTTCTGCCAGACAATTCTTACTGAAGGCTTTCCAAGAGCATTTAAATAGCATTAAATTGGTCAGGTTTTACCTTGAAATTGGAAAGGTATGCAAAGGACATGCCTCCAGACTGCACATAATGTCAAAGGTCAAAGGTCAAGGTCAAAAGGTCAAAGGTCAAAAAATCAAAGGTCAGTTCTGCTCAGTTTCTGCCAGACAACTCTTATTCAAGGCTTTCCAAGAGCATTTAAATAGCATTAAATTGGAGTCAGGTTTTACCCTGAAATTGGAAAGGTCAAAGGTCAAAGGTCAAAAGGTCAAAGGTCAAAGGTCAGTTCTGCTGAGTTTCTGCGAGACAAGGCACTAAATTCAACTCTTACCTTTCAACCAAGACTGTTCGTTGTTTCCAAACAAACTAAAACTGGCATCTGCCAATTCTCCAGGCTTTATCAAGTTCCTGATAGTTAGACATGGCATTAGGTTCTGCTTGTGTTTTCAAAGGTCAAGGTCAAAAGGTCAAAGGTCAAAAGGTCAAAGGTCAGTTCTGCTCAGTTTCTGCCAGACAACTCTTGTTGAAGGCTTTCCAAGAGCATTTAAATTGCATTAAATTGGAGTCAGGTTTTACCCTGAAATTAGAAAGGCATCACGCAAAGGACATGCCTCCAGACTGCACATAATGTCAAAGGTCAAAGGTCAAGGTCAAAAGGTCAAAGGTCAAAAGTTCAAAGGTCAAGGTCAAAAGGTCAAAGGTCAAAAGGTCAAAAAATCAAAGGTCAGTTCTGCTCAGTTTCTGCCAGACAACTCTTATTGAAGGCTTTCCAAGAGCATTTAAATAGCATTAAATTGGAGTCAGGTTTTACCCTGAAATTGGAAAGGTCAAAGGTCAAGGTCAAAAGGTCAAAGGTCAAGGTCAAAAGGTCAAAGGTCAAAGGTCAGTCAAAAGGTCAAAGGTCAAGGTCAAAAGGTCAAAGGTCAAAAGGTCAAAGGTCAAAGGTCAAAAGGTTAAAATGTCAAGGTCAAGGTCAAAGGTCAAGGTCAAAGGTCAAAGGTCAAAAGGTCAAAGGTCAAGGTTAAAAGGTCAAAGGTCAAAGTCAAAGGTCAAAAGATCAAAGGTCAAAGATCAAAGGTCAAAGGTCAAAGGTCAAGGTCAAAGGTCAGTTCTGCTCAGTTTCTACCAGACAATTCTTACTGAAGGCTTTCCAAGAGCATTTAAATAGCATTAAATTGGTCAGGTTTTACCTTGAAATTGGAAAGGTATGCAAAGGACATGCCTCCAGACTGCACATAATGTCAAAGGTCAAAGGTCAAGGTCAAAAGGTCAAAGGTCAAAAGGTCAAAGGTCAGTTCTGCTCAGTTTCTGCCAGACAACTCTTGTTGAAGGCTTTCCAAGAGCATTTAAATAGCATTAAATTGGAGTCAGGTTTTACCCTGAAATTAGAAAGGCATCACGCAAAGGACATGCCTCCAGACTGCACATAATGTCAAAGGTCAAAGGTCAAGGTCAAAAGGTCAAAGGTCAAAAGTTCAAAGGTCAAGGTCAAAAGGTCAAAGGTCAAAAGGTCAAAAAATCAAAGGTCAGTTCTGCTCAGTTTCTGCCAGACAACTCTTATTGAAGGCTTTCCAAGAGCATTTAAATAGCATTAAATTGGAGTCAGGTTTTACCCTGAAATTGGAAAGGTCAAAGGTCAAGGTCAAAAGGTCAAAGGTCAAGGTCAAAAGGTCAAAGGTCAAAGGTCAGTCAAAAGGTCAAAGGTCAAGGTCAAAAGGTCAAAGGTCAAAAGGTCAAAGGTCAAGGTCAAAAGGTTAAAATGTCAAGGTCAAGGTCAAAGGTCAAGGTCAAAGGTCAAAGGTCAAAAGGTCAAAGGTCAAGGTTAAAAGGTCAAAGGTCAAAGTCAAAGGTCAAAAGATCAAAGGTCAAAGGTCAAAGGTCAAAGGTCAAAGGTCAAGGTCAAAGGTCAGTTCTGCTCAGTTTCTACCAGACAATTCTTACTGAAGGCTTTCCAAGAGCATTTAAATAGCATTAAATTGGTCAGGTTTTACCTTGAAATTGGAAAGGTATGCAAAGGACATGCCTCCAGACTGCACATAATGTCAAAGGTCAAAGGTCAAGGTCAAAAGGTCAAAGGTCAAAAGGTCAAAGGTCAGTTCTGCTCAGTTTCTGCCAGACAACTCTTGTTGAAGGCTTTCCAAGAGCATTTAAATAGCATTAAATTGGAGTCAGGTTTTACCCTGAAATTGGAAAGGTCAAAGGTCAAGGTCAAAAGGTCAAAGGTCAAAAGGTCAAAGGTCAAAGGTCAAAAGGTCAAAGGTCAAGATCAAAGGTCAAAAGGTCAAAAGGTCAAAGGTCAAGGTCAAAGGTCAAAGGTCAAGGTTAAAAGGTCAAAGGTCAAAAGATAAAAGGTCAAGGTCAAAGGTCAAAGGTCAAGGTCAAAGGTCAAAAGGTCAAAGGTCAAAAAATCAAAGGTCAGTTCTGCTCAGTTTCTGCCAGACAACTCTTACTGAAGGCTTTCCAAGAGCATTTAAATAGCATTAAATTGGTCAGGTTTTACCCTGAAATTGGAAAGGTATCATGCAAAGGACATGCCTCCAGACTGCACATAATGTCAAAGGTCAAAAGGTCAAGGTTAAAAGGTCAAAGGTCAAAAGATAAAAGGTCAAGGTCAAAGGTCAAAGGTCAAGGTCAAAGGTCAAAAGGTCAAAGGTCAAAAAATCAAAGGTCAGTTCTGCTCAGTTTCTGCCAGACAACTCTTATTCAAGGCTTTCCAAGAGCATTTAAATAGCATTAAATTGGAGTCAGGTTTTACCCTAAAATTGGAAAGGTCAAAGGTCAAAAGGTCAGAAAGGTCAAAAGGTCAAAAGGTCAGAAAGGTCAAGGTCAAAGTCAAAGGTCAAAAGGTCAAAGGTCAAGGTCAAAGGTCAAAGGTCAAGGTCAAAGGTCAAAGGTCAAAGGTCAAAAGGTCAAAAGGTCAAAAGGTCAAAAGGTCAGAAAGGTCAAGGGCAAAGTCAAAGGTCAAAAGGTCAAAGGTCAAGGTCAAAGGTCAAAGGTCAAGGTCAAAGGTCAAAAGGTCAAAGGTCAAAAAATCAAAGGTCATGTTAGGGATAACATTGTTTTACCCTAACTGGTTTAGGTAAATAATAATATGTAATCATAGTTTATATGTTAAAGTGTCTGCAACTTTAACTGTGGAACAGTAATTAAGGGAGTGGTTGTGAAAGCACTTTAAAAGAAGCAAGGCTGCAGCTTGCTATCTCTCTGGCTTTGATGAAACCTGATTACTGCAAGGACACAAGACTGTATTGCTCGAACGGGAGAGAAAAAGGACAGACTTGTAAGTGAATTGACATAGGGTATTCAACACGGACTTTGCTAACTGAATATCCCTGAATGGACTGACTAAATGATACATGACTATTGGACTGTTATTTTGACTATGCTACGAACTCATAATGGAATAAACTATATATTAGATAGCACAAGCGTATCTGTCATTTTTACTGTATGTTAATAAACATACAAGCTTAGCTCACTCATTTATCTGTGTGCCTATCTGACTAAGCTGCACATTCTGTTTAGCTTGTCTCCCCAACCCTGGTTGGGGAAACCAGGCTTAACACTGGTTATGGGCCCAGAGGCTGCAAAGTCAGTTTAACTAGGATAAAACAGATTTATGTAAAAGTGAGAGTTTGTGTTGTTATACATTACAGTAAACAGACAGCTGTGTTTTATTAATTATAGTTTTATATCCATATAAGAAAACATGGCACAAGTCAATCTACAAAGTTTGTCCCTGATATCCAAGCTGGATGGAACAAACTATGTATCATGGTCTATGAAATGTAGTCTGCTTCTACGAAGAGAAGGTTTGTGGAACATAATTGAAAATCCACCAAACGTAGAAGAATGGGATCCAGAGGATGAGGAAGATAAATTAAAGATAGAAGAATTTATGCATAAAAATGAACAAGCAATTTGCATTATTGCTTTAACCATAACTGATATGCAGCTTGTTTATATCCATGGAGAAAAGACAGCTGTTGGGTGTTGGCAGAAGCTGAAGAGGATTTATGTTCGAGATAATGTTGGTGCTCACATAAATCTAACACGGAAACTTTTATCTTTCAACCAAGACTGTTCATTGTTTCCAAACTAAAACTGGCATCTGCCAATTCTCCAGGTTTTATCAAGTTCCTGATAGTTAGACATGGCATTAGGTTCTGCTTGTGTTTTCAAAGGTCAAGGTCAAAAGGTCAAAGGTCAAGGTCAAAAGGTCAAAGGTCAAAAGGTCAAAGGTCAGTTCTGCTCAGTTTCTGCCAGACAACTCTTGTTGAAGGCTTTCCAAGAGCATTTAAATTGCATTAAATTGGAGTCAGGTTTTACCCTGAAATTAGAAAGGTCAAAGGTCAAAAGGTCAAGGTCAAAAGGTCAAAGGTCAAAAGGTCAAAAGGTCAAAGGTCAAGGTCAAAGGTCAAAAGGTCAAAGGTCAAGATCAAAAGTCAAAAGGTCAAAGGTCAAGGTCAAAAGGTCAAAGGTCAAGGTCAAAAGGTCAAAGGTCAAGGTCAAAAGGTCAAAAGTCAAAGGGTCAAAGGTCAAGGTCAAAGGTCAAAGGTCAAAGGTCAAGATCAAAGGTCAAAAGGTCAAAAGGTCAAAGGTCAAAGGTCAAAGGTCAAAAGGTCAAGGTGTCAAGGTCAAAGGTCAAAGGTCACAGGTCAAAAGGTCAAAGGTCAAAGGACAAAGGTCAAAGGTCAAAGGTCAGTTCTGCTCAGTTTCTGCCAGACAATTCTTACTGAAGGCTTTCCAAGAGCATTTAAATAGCATTAAATTGGTCAGGTTTTACCTTGAAATTGGAAAGGTATGCAAAGGACATGCCTCCAGACTGCACATAATGTCAAAGGTCAAAGGTCAAGGTCAAAAGGTCAAAGGTCAAAAAATCAAAGGTCAGTTCTGCTCAGTTTCTGCCAGACAACTCTTATTCAAGGCTTTCCAAGAGCATTTAAATAGCATTAAATTGGAGTCAGGTTTTACCCTGAAATTGGAAAGGTCAAAGGTCAAAGGTCAAAAGGTCAAAGGTCAAAGGTCAGTTCTGCTGAGTTTCTGCGAGACAAGGCACTAAATTCAACTCTTACCTTTCAACCAAGACTGTTCGTTGTTTCCAAACAAACTAAAACTGGCATCTGCCAATTCTCCAGGCTTTATCAAGTTCCTGATAGTTAGACATGGCATTAGGTTCTGCTTGTGTTTTCAAAGGTCAAGGTCAAAAGGTCAAAGGTCAAAAGGTCAAAGGTCAGTTCTGCTCAGTTTCTGCCAGACAACTCTTGTTGAAGGCTTTCCAAGAGCATTTAAATTGCATTAAATTGGAGTCAGGTTTTACCCTGAAATTAGAAAGGCATCACGCAAAGGACATGCCTCCAGACTGCACATAATGTCAAAGGTCAAAGGTCAAGGTCAAAAGGTCAAAGGTCAAAAGTTCAAAGGTCAAGGTCAAAAGGTCAAAGGTCAAAAGGTCAAAAAATCAAAGTTCAGTTCTGCTCAGTTTCTGCCAGACAACTCTTATTGAAGGCTTTCCAAGAGCATTTAAATAGCATTAAATTGGAGTCAGGTTTTACCCTGAAATTGGAAAGGTCAAAGGTCAAGGTCAAAAGGTCAAAGGTCAAGGTCAAAAGTCAGTCAAAAGGTCAAAGGTCAAAGTTCAAGGTCAAAAGGTCAGAGGTCAAAAGGTCAAAGGTCAGAGGTCAAAAGGTCAGAGGTCAAGGTCAAAGGTCAAAAGGTCAAAGGTCAAAAGGTCAAAGGTCAAGATCAAAGGTCAAAAGGTCAAAGGTCAAGGTCAAAAGGGCAAAAGGTCAAGGTCAAAAGGGCAAAAGGTCAAAAGGGCAAAGGTCAAGGTCAAAAGGGCAAAGGTCAAAAGGTCAAAAAATCAAAGGTCAGTTCTGCTCAGTTTCTGCCAGACAACTCTTATTGAAGGCTTTCCAAGAGCATTTAAATAGCATTAAATTGGAGTCAGGTTTTACCCTGAAATTGGAAAGGTCAAAGGTCAAAAGGTCAAAGGTCAAGGTCAAAAGGTCAAAGGTCAAGGTCAAAAGGTCAAAGGGTCAAAGGTCAAAGGGTCAAAGGTCAAGATCAAAGGTCAAACGGTCAAAGGTCAAAGGTCAAAAGGTCAAGGTGTCAAGGTCAAAGGTCAAAGGTCAAAGGTCAAAAGTTCAAAGGTCAAAGGTCAAAGGTCAAAGGTCAAAGGTCAGTTCTGCTCAGTTTCTGCCAGACAATTCTTACTGAAGGCTTTCCAAGAGCATTTAAATAGCATTAAATTGGTCAGGTTTTACCTTGAAATTGGAAAGGTATGCAAAGGACATGCCTCCAGACTGCACATAATGTCAAAGGTCAAAGGTCAAGGTCAAAAGGTCAAAGGTCAAAAAATCAAAGGTCAGTTCTGCTCAGTTTCTGCCAGACAACTCTTGTTGAAGGCTTTCCAAGAGCATTTAAATTGCATTAAATTGGAGTCAGGTTTTACCCTGAAATTAGAAAGGCATCACGCAAAGGACATGCCTCCAGACTGCACATAATGTCAAAGGTCAAAGGTCAAGGTCAAAAGGTCAAAGGTCAAAAGTTCAAAGGTCAAGGTCAAAAGGTCAAAGGTCAAAAGGTCAAAAAATCAAAGGTCAGTTCTGCTCAGTTTCTGCCAGACAACTCTTATTGAAAGCTTTCCAAGAGCATTTAAATAGCATTAAATTGGAGTCAGGTTTTACCCTGAAATTGGAAAGGTCAAAGGTCAAAGGTCAAAAGGTCAAAGGTCAAAGGTCAAAAGGTCAAAGGTCAAAGGTCAAGGTCAAAAGGTCAAAGGTCAAAGGTCAAAAGGTCAAAGGTCAAGGTGTCAAGGTCAAAGGTCAAAGGTCAAAGGTCAAAAGGTCAAAGGTCAAAGGTCAAAGGTCAAAGGTCAGTTCTGCTCAGTTTCTGCCAGACAATTCTTACTGAAGGCTTTCCAAGAGCATTTAAATAGCATTAAATTGGTCAGGTTTTACCTTGAAATTGGAAAGGTATGCAAAGGACATGCCTCCAGACTGCACATAATGTCAAAGGTCAAAGGTCAAGGTCAAAAGGTCAAAGGTCAAAAAATCAAAGGTCAGTTCTGCTCAGTTTCTGCCAGACAACTCTTATTCAAGGCTTTCCAAGAGCATTTAAATAGCATTAAATTGGAGTCAGGTTTTACCCTGAAATTGGAAAGGTCAAAGGTCAAAGGTCAAAAGGTCAAAGGTCAAAGGTCAGTTCTGCTGAGTTTCTGCGAGACAAGGCACTAAATTCAACTCTTACCTTTCAACCAAGACTGTTCGTTGTTTCCAAACAAACTAAAAGTGGCATCTGCCAATTCTCCAGGCTTTATCAAGTTCCTGATAGTTAGACATGGCATTAGGTTCTGCTTGTGTTTTCAAAGGTCAAGGTCAAAAGGTCAAAGGTCAAAAGGTCAAAGGTCAGTTCTGCTCAGTTTCTGCCAGACAACTCTTGTTGAAGGCTTTCCAAGAGCATTTAAATTGCATTAAATTGGAGTCAGGTTTTACCCTGAAATTAGAAAGGCATCACGCAAAGGACATGCCTCCAGACTGCACATAATGTCAAAGGTCAAAGGTCAAGGTCAAAAGGTCAAAGGTCAAAAGTTCAAAGGTCAAGGTCAAAAGGTCAAAGGTCAAAAGGTCAAAAAATCAAAGGTCAGTTCTGCTCAGTTTCTGCCAGACAACTCTTATTGAAAGCTTTCCAAGAGCATTTAAATAGCATTAAATTGGAGTCAGGTTTTACCCTGAAATTGGAAAGGTCAAAGGTCAAGGTCAAAAGGTCAAAGGTCAAGGTCAAAAGGTCAAAGGTCAAAAGGTCAAAGGTCAAGGACAAAAGGTTAAAATGTCAAGGTCAAGGTCAAAGGTCAAGGTCAAAGGTCAAAAGCTCAAAGGTCAAAAGGTCAAAGGTCAAGGTTAAAAGGTCAAAGGTCAAAGTCAAAGGTCAAAAGATCAAAGGTCAAGGTCAAAGGTCAAAGGTCAAAGGTCAAGGTCAAAGGTCAGTTCTGCTCAGTTTCTACCAGACAATTCTTACTGAAGGCTTTCCAAGAGCATTTAAATAGCATTAAATTGGTCAGGTTTTACCTTGAAATTGGAAAGGTATGCAAAGGACATGCCTCCAGACTGCACATAATGTCAAAGGTCAAAGGTCAAGGTCAAAAGGTCAAAGGTCAAAAGGTCAAAGGTCAGTTCTGCTCAGTTTCTGCCAGACAACTCTTGTTGAAGGCTTTCCAAGAGCATTTAAATAGCATTAAATTGGAGTCAGGTTTTACCCTGAAATTGGAAAGGTCAAAGGTCAAGGTCAAAAGGTCAAAGGTCAAAAGGTCAAAGGTCAAAGGTCAAAAGGTCAAAGGTCAAGATCAAAGGTCAAAAGGTCAAAAGGTCAAAGGTCAAAGGTCAAGGTCAAAGGTCAAAAGGTCAAGGTTAAAAGGTCAAAGGTCAAAAGATAAAAGGTCAAGGTCAAAGGTCAAAGGTCAAGGTCAAAGGTCAAAAGGTCAAAGGTCAAAAAATCAAAGGTCAGTTCTGCTCAGTTTCTGCCGGACAACTCTTACTGAAGGCTTTCCAAGAGCATTTAAATAGCATTAAATTGGTCAGGTTTTACCCTGAAATTGGAAAGGTATCATGCAAAGGACATGCCTCCAGACTGCACATAATGTCAAAGGTCAAAAGGTCAAGGTTAAAAGGTCAAAGGTCAAAAGATAAAAGGTCAAGGTCAAAGGTCAAAGGTCAAGGTCAAAGGTCAAAAGGTCAAAGGTCAAAAAATCAAAGGTCAGTTCTGCTCAGTTTCTGCCAGACAACTCTTATTCAAGGCTTTCCAAGAGCATTTAAATAGCATTAAATTGGAGTCAGGTTTTACCCTAAAATTGGAAAGGTCAAAGGTCAAAGGTCAAAGGTCAAAAGGTCAGAAAGGTCAAAAGGTCAGAGAGGTCAAGGTCAAAGTCAAAGGTCAAGGTCAAAGGTCAAAGGTCAAGGTCAAAGGTCAAAAGGTCAAAAGGTCAGAAAGGTCAAAAGGTCAAAAGGTCAGAAAGGTCAAGGGCAAAGTCAAAGGTCAAAAGGTCAAAGGTCAAGGTCAAAGGTCAAAGGTCAAGGTCAAAGGTCAAAAGGTCAAAGGTCAAAAAATCAAAGGTCATGTTAGGGATAACATTGTTTTACCCTAACTGGTTTAGGTAAATAATAATATGTAATCATAGTTTATATGTTAAAGTGTCTGCAACTTTAACTGTGGAACAGTAATTAAGGGAGTGGTTGTGAAAGCACTTTAAAAGAAGCAAGGCTGCAGCTTGCTATCTCTCTGGCTTTGATGAAACCTGATTACTGCAAGGACACAAGACTGTATTGCTCGAACGGGAGAGAAAAAGGACAGACTTGTAAGTGAATTGACATAGGGTATTCAACACGGACTTTGCTAACTGAATATCCCTGAATGGACTGACTAAATGATACATGACTATTGGACTGTTATTTTGACTATGCTACGAACTCATAATGGAATAAACTATATATTAGATAGCACAAGCGTATCTGTCATTTTTACTGTATGTTAATAAACATACAAGCTTAGCTCACTCATTTATCTGTGTGCCTATCTGACTAAGCTGCACATTCTGTTTAGCTTGTCTCCCCAACCCTGGTTGGGGAAACCAGGCTTAACACTGGTTATGGGCCCAGAGGCTGCAAAGTCAGTTTAACTAGGATAAAACAGATTTATGTAAAAGTGAGAGTTTGTGTTGTTATACATTACAGTAAACAGACAGCTGTGTTTTATTAATTATAGTTTTATATCCATATAAGAAAACATGGCACAAGTCAATCTACAAAGTTTGTCCCTGATATCCAAGCTGGATGGAACAAACTATGTATCATGGTCTATGAAATGTAGTCTGCTTCTACGAACAGAAGGTTTGTGGAACATAATTGAAAATCCACCAAACGTAGAAGAATGGGATCCAGAGGATGAGGAAGATAAATTAAAGATAGAAGAATTTATGCATAAAAATGAACAAGCAATTTGCATTATTGCTTTAACCATAACTGATATGCAGCTTGTTTATATCCATGGAGAAAAGACAGCTGTTGGGTGTTGGCAGAAGCTGAAGAGGATTTATGTTCGAGATAATGTTGGTGCTCACATAAATCTAACACGGAAACTTTTATCTTTCAACCAAGACTGTTCATTGTTTCCAAACTAAAACTGGCATCTGCCAATTCTCCAGGTTTTATCAAGTTCCTGATAGTTAGACATGGCATTAGGTTCTGCTTGTGTTTTCAAAGGTCAAGGTCAAAAGGTCAAAGGTCAAGGTCAAAAGGTCAAAGGTCAAAAGGTCAAAGGTCAGTTCTGCTCAGTTTCTGCCAGACAACTCTTGTTGAAGGCTTCCCAAGAGCATTTAAATTGCATTAAATTGGAGTCAGGTTTTACCCTGAAATTGGAAAGGTCAAAGGTCAAAAGGTCAAGGTCAAAGGTCAAAGGTCAAAAGGTCAAAAGGTCAAAGGTCAAAGGTCAAAAGGTCAAAGGTCAAGGTCAAAAGGTCAAAGGTCAAAGGTCAAAGGTCAAGGTGTCAAGGTGTCAAGGTCAAAGGTCAAAGGTCAAAGGTCAAAGGTCAAAAGGTCAAAGGTCAAAGGTCAAAGGTCAAAGGTCAAAGGTCAGTTCTGCTCAGTTTCTGCCAGACAATTCTTACTGAAGGCTTTCCAAGAGCATTTAAATAGCATTAAATTGGTCAGGTTTTACCTTGAAATTGGAAAGGTATGCAAAGGACATGCCTCCAGACTGCACATAATGTCAAAGGTCAAAGGTCAAGGTCAAAAGGTCAAAGGTCAAAAAATCAAAGGTCAGTTCTGCTCAGTTTCTGCCAGACAACTCTTATTCAAGGCTTTCCAAGAGCATTTAAATAGCATTAAATTGGAGTCAGGTTTTACCCTGAAATTGGAAAGGTCAAAGGTCAAAGGTCAAAAGGTCAAAGGTCAAAGGTCAGTTCTGCTGAGTTTCTGCGAGACAAGGCACTAAATTCAACTCTTACCTTTCAACCAAGACTGTTCGTTGTTTCCAAACAAACTAAAAGTGGCATCTGCCAATTCTCCAGGCTTTATCAAGTTCCTGATAGTTAGACATGGCATTAGGTTCTGCTTGTGTTTTCAAAGGTCAAGGTCAAAAGGTCAAAGGTCAAAAGGTCAAAGGTCAGTTCTGCTCAGTTTCTGCCAGACAACTCTTGTTGAAGGCTTTCCAAGAGCATTTAAATTGCATTAAATTGGAGTCAGGTTTTACCCTGAAATTAGAAAGGCATCACGCAAAGGACATGCCTCCAGACTGCACATAATGTCAAAGGTCAAAGGTCAAGGTCAAAAGGTCAAAGGTCAAAAGTTCAAAGGTCAAGGTCAAAAGGTCAAAGGTCAAAAGGTCAAAAAATCAAAGTTCAGTTCTGCTCAGTTTCTGCCAGACAACTCTTATTGAAGGCTTTCCAAGAGCATTTAAATAGCATTAAATTGGAGTCAGGTTTTACCCTGAAATTGGAAAGGTCAAAGGTCAAGGTCAAAAGGTCAAAGGTCAAGGTCAAAAGTCAGTCAAAAGGTCAAAGGTCAAAGTTCAAGGTCAAAAGGTCAGAGGTCAAAAGGTCAAAGGTCAGAGGTCAAAAGGTCAGAGGTCAAGGTCAAAGGTCAAAAGGTCAAAGGTCAAAAGGTCAAAGGTCAAGATCAAAGGTCAAAAGGTCAAAGGTCAAGGTCAAAAGGGCAAAAGGTCAAGGTCAAAAGGGCAAAAGGTCAAAAGGGCAAAGGTCAAGGTCACAGGTCAAAAGGTCAAGGTCAAAGGTCAAAAGGTCAAAGGTCAAGGTCAAAGGTCAAAAGATCAAAGGTCAAGGTCAAAGGTCAAGGTCAAGGTCAAGGTCAAAGGTCAAAGGTCAGTTCTGCTCAGTTTCTGCCAGACAATTCTTACTGAAGGCTTTCCAAGAGCATTTAAATAGCATTAAATTGGTCAGGTTTTACCTTGAAATTGGAAAGGTATGCAAAGGACATGCCTCCAGACTGCACATAATGTCAAAGGTCAAAGGTCAAGGTCAAAAGGTCAAAGGTCAAAAGGTCAAAGGTCAGTTCTGCTCAGTTTCTGCCAGACAACTCTTGTTGAAGGCTTTCCAAGAGCATTTAAATAGCATTAAATTGGAGTCAGGTTTTACCCTGAAATTGGAAAGGTCAAAAGTCAAGGTCAAAAGGTCAAAGGTCAAAGGTCAAAAGGTCAAAGGTCAAGGTTAAAAGGTCAAAGGTCAAAAGATAAAAGGTCAAGGTCAAAGGTCAAAGGTCAAGGTCAAAGGTCAAAGGTCAAAGGTCAAAAAATCAAAGGTCAGTTCTGCTCAGTTTCTGCCAGACAACTCTTACTGAAGGCTTTCCAAGAGCATTTAAATTGCATTAAATTGGTCAGGTTTTACCCTGAAATTGGAAAGGTATCATGCAAAGGACATGCCTCCAGACTGCACATAATGTCAAAGGTCAAAGGTCAAGGTCAAAAGGTCAAAGGTCAAAAAATCAAAGGTCAGTTCTGCTCAGTTTCTGCCAGACAACTCTTATTCAAGGCTTTCCAAGAGCATTTAAATAGCATTAAATTGGAGTCAGGTTTTACCCTAAAATTGGAAAGGTCAAAGGTCAAAGGTCAAAGGTCAAAGGTCAAAAGGTCAAAAGGTCAAAAGGTCAGAAAGGTCAAGGTCAAAGTCAAAGGTCAAAAGGTCAAAGGTCAAGGTCAAAGGTCAAAGGTCAAGGTCAAAGGTCAAAGGTCAAAGGTCAAAAAATCAAAGGTCATGTTAGGGATAACATTGTTTTACCCTAACTGGTTTAGGTAAATAATAATATGTAATCATAGTTTATATGTTAAAGTGTCTGCAACTTTAACTGTGGAACAGTAATTAAGGGAGTGGTTGTGAAAGCACTTTAAAAGAAGCAAGGCTGCAGCTTGCTATCTCTCTGGCTTTGATGAAACCTGATTACTGCAAGGACACAAGACTGTATTGCTCGAACGGGAGAGAAAACAAAGGACAGACTTGTAAGTGAATTGACATAGGGTATTCAACACGGACTTTGCTAACTGAATATCCCTGAATGGACTGACTAAATGATACATGACTATTGGACTGTTATTTTGACTATGCTATGAACTCATAATGGAATAAACTATATATTAGATAGCACAAGCGTATCTGTCATTTTTACTGTATGTTAATAAACATACAAGCTTAGCTCACTCATTTATCTGTGTGCCTATCTGACTAAGCTGCACATTCTGTTTAGCTTGTCTCCCTAACCCTGGTTGGGGAAACCAGGCTTAACACTGGTTATGGGCCCAGAGGCTGCAAAGTCAGTTTAACTAGGATAAAACAGATTTATGTAAAAGTGAGAGTTTGTGTTGTTATACATTACAGTAAACAGACAGCTGTGTTTTATTAATTATAGTTTTATATCCATATAAGAAAACGGCACAAGTCAATCTACAAAGTTTGTCCCTGATATCCAAGCTGGATGGAACAAACTATGTATCATGGTCTATGAAATGTAGTCTGCTTCTACGAAGAGAAGGTTTGTGGAACATAATTGAAAATCCACCAAACGTAGAAGAATGGGATCCAGAGGATGAGGAAGATAAATTAAAGATAGAAGAATTTATGCATAAAAATGAACAAGCAATTTGCATTATTGCTTTAACCATAACTGATATGCAGCTTGTTTATATCCATGGAGAAAAGACAGCTGTTGGGTGTTGGCAGAAGCTGAAGAGGATTTATGTTCGAGATAATGTTGGTGCTCACATAAATCTAACACGGAAACTTTTATCTTTCAACCAAGACTGTTCATTGTTTCCAAACTAAAACTGGCATCTGCCAATTTATCAAGTTCCTGATAGTTAGACATGGCATTAGGTTCTGCTTGTGTTTTCAAAGGTCAAGGTCAAAAGGTCAAAGGTCAAGGTCAAAAGGTCAAAGGTCAAAAGGTCAAAGGTCAGTTCTGCTCAGTTTCTGCCAGACAACTCTTGTTGAAGCCTTTCCAAGAGCATTTAAATAGCATTAAATTGGAGTCAGGTTTTACCCTGAAATTGGAAAGGTCAAAGGTCAAGGTCAAAGGTCAAGGTCAAAAGGTCAAAAGGTCAAGGTCAAAAGTCAAGGTCAAAGGTCAAAGGTCAAAATCCAGCAAGGCTTTCCAAGAGCATTTAAATAGCATTAAATTGGAGTAAGGTTTTACCCTGAAATTGGAAAGGTATCACGCAAAGGACATGCCTCCAGACTGCACATAATTTCAAAGGTCAAAGGTCAAAGGTCAAAAGTCAAAGGTCAAAAGGTCAAAGGTCAGTTCTGCTGAGTTTCTGCGAGACAAGGCACTAAATTCAACTCTTATCTTTCAACCAAGACTGTTCGTTGTTTCCAAACTAAAACTGGCATCTGCCAATTCTCCAGGCTTTACCAAGTTCTTGATAGCTTAGACATGGCATTAGGTTCTGCTTGTGTTTTCAAACTGTCACTGGGGCAGGAGCGGTTTTATTAATATGATTATTTTGACAGTTCTTTTTCTTCTGGCTTTAAAAAAAAAATCCAGCAAGGCTTTCCAAGAGCATTTAAATAGCATTAAATTGGAGTAAGGTTTTACCCTGAAATTGGAAAGGTATCACACAAAGGACATGCCTCCAGACTGCACATAATTTCAAAGGTCAAAGGTCAAGGTCAAAAGGTCAAAAGGTCAAAAGGTCAAAGGTCAAAAGGTCATGCCTCCAGACTGCACATAATGTCAAAGGTCAAAGGTCAAGGTCAAAAGGTCAAAGGTCAAAAGGTCAAAGGTCAGTTCTGCTCAGTTTCTGCCAGAAAACTCTTGTTGAAGGCTTTCCAAGAGCATTTAAATAGCATTAAATTGGAGTCAGGTTTTACCCTGAAATTGGAAAGGTCAAAGGTCAAGGTCAAAAGGTCAAAGGTCAAAGGTCAAAAGGTCAAAGGTCAAAATCAAAGGTCAAAAGGTCAAAGGTCAAGGTCAAAAGGTCAAAGGTCAAAGGTCAAGGTTAAAAGGTCAAAGGTCAAAGGTCAAGGTCAAAGGTCAAAAGGTCAAAGGTCAAAGATCAAAAGGTCAAAGGTCAAAAAATCAAAGGTCAGTTCTGCTCAGTTTCTGCCAGACAACTGTTACTGAAGGCTTTCCAAGAGCATTTAAATAGCATTAAATTGGAGTCAGGTTTTACCCTAAAATTGGAAAGGTCAAAGGTCAAAGGTCAAAGGTCAAAAGGTCAGAAAGGTCAAAAGGTCAAAAGGTCAGAAAGGTCAAGGTCAAAGTCAAAGGTCAAAAGGTCAAAGGTCAAGGTCAAAGGTCAAAGGTCAAGGTCAAAGGTCAAAGGTCAAAAGGTCAAAGGTCAAAAAATCAAAGGTCATGTTAGGGATAACATTGTTTTACCCTAACTGGTTTAGGTAAATAATAATATGTAATCATAGTTTATATGTTAAAGTGTCTGCAACTTTAACTGTGGAACAGTAATTAAGGGAGTGGTTGTGAAAGCACTTTAAAAGAAGCAAGGCTGCAGCTTGCTATCTCTCTGGCTTTGATGAAACCTGATTACTGCAAGGACACAAGACTGTATTGCTCGAACGGGAGAGAAAACAAAGGACAGACTTGTAAGTGAATTGACATAGGGTATTCAACACGGACTTTGCTAACTGAATATCCCTGAATGGACTGACTAAATGATACATGACTATTGGACTGTTATTTTGACTATGCTATGAACTCATAATGGAATAAACTATATATTAGATAGCACAAGCGTATCTGTCATTTTTACTGTATGTTAATAAACATACAAGCTTAGCTCACTCATTTATCTGTGTGCCTATCTGACTAAGCTGCACATTCTGTTTAGCTTGTCTCCCTAACCCTGGTTGGGGAAACCAGGCTTAACACTGGTTATGGGCCCAGAGGCTGCAAAGTCAGTTTAACTAGGATAAAA
Organism: Hydrophis major; assembly: GCA_033807585.1. Lineage (NCBI taxonomy): Eukaryota > Metazoa > Chordata > Lepidosauria > Squamata > Elapidae > Hydrophis > Hydrophis major. Next base: position 22,788,354 of record CM066338.1, read on the forward strand.
CAGATTTATGTAAAAGTGAGAGTTTGTGTTGTTATACATTACAGTAAACAGACAGCTGTGTTTTATTAATTATAGTTTTATATCCATATAAGAAAACATGGCACAAGTCAATCTACAAAGTTTGTCCCTGATATCCAAGCTGGATGGAACAAACTATGTATCATGGTCTATGAAATGTAGTCTGCTTCTACGAAGAGAAGGTTTGTGGAACATAATTGAAAATCCACCAAACGTAGAAGAATGGGATCCAGAGGATGAGGAAGATAAATTAAAGATAGAAGAATTTATGCATAAAAATGAACAAGCAATTTGCATTATTGCTTTAACCATAACTGATATGCAGCTTGTTTATATCCATGGAGAAAAGACAGCTGTTGGGTGTTGGCAGAAGCTGAAGAGGATTTATGTTCGAGATAATGTTGGTGCTCACATAAATCTAACACGGAAACTTTTATCTTTCAACCAAGACTGTTCATTGTTTCCAAACTAAAACTGGCATCTGCCAATTTATCAAGTTCCTGATAGTTAGACATGGCATTAGGTTCTGCTTGTGTTTTCAAAGGTCAAGGTCAAAAGGTCAAAGGTCAAGGTCAAAAGGTCAAAGGTCAAAAGGTCAAAGGTCAGTTCTGCTCAGTTTCTGCCAGACAACTCTTGTTGAAGCCTTTCCAAGAGCATTTAAATAGCATTAAATTGGAGTCAGGTTTTACCCTGAAATTGGAAAGGTCAAAGGTCAAGGTCAAAGGTCAAGGTCAAAAGGTCAAAAGGTCAAGGTCAAAAGTCAAGGTCAAAGGTCAAAGGTCAAAATCCAGCAAGGCTTTCCAAGAGCATTTAAATAGCATTAAATTGGAGTAAGGTTTTACCCTGAAATTGGAAAGGTATCACGCAAAGGACATGCCTCCAGACTGCACATAATTTCAAAGGTCAAAGGTCAAAGGTCAAAAGTCAAAGGTCAAAAGGTCAAAGGTCAGTTCTGCTGAGTTTCTGCGAGACAAGGCACTAAATTCAACTCTTATCTTTCAACCAAGACTGTTCGTTGTTTCCAAACTAAAACTGGCATCTGCCAATTCTCCAGGCTTTACCAAGTTCTTGATAGCTTAGACATGGCATTAGGTTCTGCTTGTGTTTTCAAACTGTCACTGGGGCAGGAGCGGTTTTATTAATATGATTATTTTGACAGTTCTTTTTCTTCTGGCTTTAAAAAAAAAATCCAGCAAGGCTTTCCAAGAGCATTTAAATAGCATTAAATTGGAGTAAGGTTTTACCCTGAAATTGGAAAGGTATCACACAAAGGACATGCCTCCAGACTGCACATAATTTCAAAGGTCAAAGGTCAAGGTCAAAAGGTCAAAAGGTCAAAAGGTCAAAGGTCAAAAGGTCATGCCTCCAGACTGCACATAATGTCAAAGGTCAAAGGTCAAGGTCAAAAGGTCAAAGGTCAAAAGGTCAAAGGTCAGTTCTGCTCAGTTTCTGCCAGAAAACTCTTGTTGAAGGCTTTCCAAGAGCATTTAAATAGCATTAAATTGGAGTCAGGTTTTACCCTGAAATTGGAAAGGTCAAAGGTCAAGGTCAAAAGGTCAAAGGTCAAAGGTCAAAAGGTCAAAGGTCAAAATCAAAGGTCAAAAGGTCAAAGGTCAAGGTCAAAAGGTCAAAGGTCAAAGGTCAAGGTTAAAAGGTCAAAGGTCAAAGGTCAAGGTCAAAGGTCAAAAGGTCAAAGGTCAAAGATCAAAAGGTCAAAGGTCAAAAAATCAAAGGTCAGTTCTGCTCAGTTTCTGCCAGACAACTGTTACTGAAGGCTTTCCAAGAGCATTTAAATAGCATTAAATTGGAGTCAGGTTTTACCCTAAAATTGGAAAGGTCAAAGGTCAAAGGTCAAAGGTCAAAAGGTCAAAAGGTCAGAAAGGTCAAAAGGTCAAAAGGTCAGAAAGGTCAAGGTCAAAGTCAAAGGTCAAAAGGTCAAAGGTCAAGGTCAAAGGTCAAAGGTCAAGGTCAAAGGTCAAAAGGTCAAAGGTCAAAAAATCAAAGGTCATGTTAGGGATAACATTGTTTTACCCTAACTGGTTTAGGTAAATAATAATATGTAATCATAGTTTATATGTTAAAGTGTCTGCAACTTTAACTGTGGAACAGTAATTAAGGGAGTGGTTGTGAAAGCACTTTAAAAGAAGCAAGGCTGCAGCTTGCTATCTCTCTGGCTTTGATGAAACCTGATTACTGCAAGGACACAAGACTGTATTGCTCGAACGGGAGAGAAAAAGGACAGACTTGTAAGTGAATTGACATAGGGTATTCAACACGGACTTTGCTAACTGAATATCCCTGAATGGACTGACTAAATGATACATGACTATTGGACTGTTATTTTGACTATGCTATGAACTCATAATGGAATAAACTATATATTAGATAGCACAAGCGTATCTGTCATTTTTACTGTATGTTAATAAACATACAAGCTTAGCTCACTCATTTATCTGTGTGCCTATCTGACTAAGCTGCACATTCTGTTTAGCTTGTCTCCCCAACCCTGGTTGGGGAAACCAGGCTTAACACTGGTTATGGGCCCAGAGGCTGCAAAGTCAGTTTAACTAGGATAAAACAGATTTATGTAAAAGTGAGAGTTTGTGTTGTTATACATTACAGTAAACAGACAGCTGTGTTTTATTAATTATAGTTTTATATCCATATAAGAAAACATGGCACAAGTCAATCTACAAAGTTTGTCCCTGATATCCAAGCTGGATGGAACAAACTATGTATCATGGTCTATGAAATGTAGTCTGCTTCTACGAAGAGAAGGTTTGTGGAACATAATTGAAAATCCACCAAACGTAGAAGAATGGGATCCAGAGGATGAGGAAGATAAATTAAAGATAGAAGAATTTATGCATAAAAATGAACAAGCAATTTGCATTATTGCTTTAACCATAACTGATATGCAGCTTGTTTATATCCATGGAGAAAAGACAGCTGTTGGGTGTTGGCAGAAGCTGAAGAGGATTTATGTTCGAGATAATGTTGGTGCTCACATAAATCTAACACGGAAACTTTTATCTTTCAACCAAGACTGTTCATTGTTTCCAAACTAAAACTGGCATCTGCCAATTTATCAAGTTCCTGATAGTTAGACATGGCATTAGGTTCTGCTTGTGTTTTCAAAGGTCAAGGTCAAAACGTCAAAGGTCAAGGTCAAAAGGTCAAAGGTCAAAAGGTCAAAGGTCAGTTCTGCTCAGTTTCTGCCAGACAACTCTTGTTGAAGCCTTTCCAAGAGCATTTAAATAGCATTAAATTGGAGTCAGGTTTTACCCTGAAATTGGAAAGGTATCATGCAAAGGACATGCCTCCAGACTGCACATAATGTCAAAGGTCAAAGGTCAAGGTCAAAAGGTCAAAGGTCAAAAAATCAAAGGTCAGTTCTGCTCAGTTTCTGCCAGACAACTCTTATTCAAGGCTTTCCAAGAGCATTTAAATAGCATTAAATTGGAGTCAGGTTTTACCCTAAAATTGGAAAGGTCAAAGGTCAAAGGTCAAAGGTCAAAGGTCAAAAGGTCAAAAGGTCAAAAGGTCAGAAAGGTCAAGGTCAAAGTCAAAGGTCAAAAGGTCAAAGGTCAAGGTCAAAGGTCAAAGGTCAAGGTCAAAGGTCAAAGGTCAAAGGTCAAAAAATCAAAGGTCATGTTAGGGATAACATTGTTTTACCCTAACTGGTTTAGGTAAATAATAATATGTAATCATAGTTTATATGTTAAAGTGTCTGCAACTTTAACTGTGGAACAGTAATTAAGGGAGTGGTTGTGAAAGCACTTTAAAAGAAGCAAGGCTGCAGCTTGCTATCTCTCTGGCTTTGATGAAACCTGATTACTGCAAGGACACAAGACTGTATTGCTCGAACGGGAGAGAAAACAAAGGACAGACTTGTAAGTGAATTGACATAGGGTATTCAACACGGACTTTGCTAACTGAATATCCCTGAATGGACTGACTAAATGATACATGACTATTGGACTGTTATTTTGACTATGCTATGAACTCATAATGGAATAAACTATATATTAGATAGCACAAGCGTATCTGTCATTTTTACTGTATGTTAATAAACATACAAGCTTAGCTCACTCATTTATCTGTGTGCCTATCTGACTAAGCTGCACATTCTGTTTAGCTTGTCTCCCTAACCCTGGTTGGGGAAACCAGGCTTAACACTGGTTATGGGCCCAGAGGCTGCAAAGTCAGTTTAACTAGGATAAAACAGATTTATGTAAAAGTGAGAGTTTGTGTTGTTATACATTACAGTAAACAGACAGCTGTGTTTTATTAATTATAGTTTTATATCCATATAAGAAAACGGCACAAGTCAATCTACAAAGTTTGTCCCTGATATCCAAGCTGGATGGAACAAACTATGTATCATGGTCTATGAAATGTAGTCTGCTTCTACGAAGAGAAGGTTTGTGGAACATAATTGAAAATCCACCAAACGTAGAAGAATGGGATCCAGAGGATGAGGAAGATAAATTAAAGATAGAAGAATTTATGCATAAAAATGAACAAGCAATTTGCATTATTGCTTTAACCATAACTGATATGCAGCTTGTTTATATCCATGGAGAAAAGACAGCTGTTGGGTGTTGGCAGAAGCTGAAGAGGATTTATGTTCGAGATAATGTTGGTGCTCACATAAATCTAACACGGAAACTTTTATCTTTCAACCAAGACTGTTCATTGTTTCCAAACTAAAACTGGCATCTGCCAATTTATCAAGTTCCTGATAGTTAGACATGGCATTAGGTTCTGCTTGTGTTTTCAAAGGTCAAGGTCAAAAGGTCAAAGGTCAAGGTCAAAAGGTCAAAGGTCAAAAGGTCAAAGGTCAGTTCTGCTCAGTTTCTGCCAGACAACTCTTGTTGAAGCCTTTCCAAGAGCATTTAAATAGCATTAAATTGGAGTCAGGTTTTACCCTGAAATTGGAAAGGTCAAAGGTCAAGGTCAAAGGTCAAGGTCAAAAGGTCAAAAGGTCAAGGTCAAAAGTCAAGGTCAAAGGTCAAAGGTCAAAATCCAGCAAGGCTTTCCAAGAGCATTTAAATAGCATTAAATTGGAGTAAGGTTTTACCCTGAAATTGGAAAGGTATCACGCAAAGGACATGCCTCCAGACTGCACATAATTTCAAAGGTCAAAGGTCAAAGGTCAAAAGTCAAAGGTCAAAAGGTCAAAGGTCAGTTCTGCTGAGTTTCTGCGAGACAAGGCACTAAATTCAACTCTTATCTTTCAACCAAGACTGTTCGTTGTTTCCAAACTAAAACTGGCATCTGCCAATTCTCCAGGCTTTACCAAGTTCTTGATAGCTTAGACATGGCATTAGGTTCTGCTTGTGTTTTCAAACTGTCACTGGGGCAGGAGCGGTTTTATTAATATGATTATTTTGACAGTTCTTTTTCTTCTGGCTTTAAAAAAAAAATCCAGCAAGGCTTTCCAAGAGCATTTAAATAGCATTAAATTGGAGTAAGGTTTTACCCTGAAATTGGAAAGGTATCACACAAAGGACATGCCTCCAGACTGCACATAATTTCAAAGGTCAAAGGTCAAGGTCAAAAGGTCAAAAGGTCAAAAGGTCAAAGGTCAAAAGGTCATGCCTCCAGACTGCACATAATGTCAAAGGTCAAAGGTCAAGGTCAAAAGGTCAAAGGTCAAAAGGTCAAAGGTCAGTTCTGCTCAGTTTCTGCCAGAAAACTCTTGTTGAAGGCTTTCCAAGAGCATTTAAATAGCATTAAATTGGAGTCAGGTTTTACCCTGAAATTGGAAAGGTCAAAGGTCAAGGTCAAAAGGTCAAAGGTCAAAGGTCAAAAGGTCAAAGGTCAAAATCAAAGGTCAAAAGGTCAAAGGTCAAGGTCAAAAGGTCAAAGGTCAAAGGTCAAGGTTAAAAGGTCAAAGGTCAAAGGTCAAGGTCAAAGGTCAAAAGGTCAAAGGTCAAAGATCAAAAGGTCAAAGGTCAAAAAATCAAAGGTCAGTTCTGCTCAGTTTCTGCCAGACAACTGTTACTGAAGGCTTTCCAAGAGCATTTAAATAGCATTAAATTGGAGTCAGGTTTTACCCTAAAATTGGAAAGGTCAAAGGTCAAAGGTCAAAGGTCAAAAGGTCAGAAAGGTCAAAAGGTCAAAAGGTCAGAAAGGTCAAGGTCAAAGTCAAAGGTCAAAAGGTCAAAGGTCAAGGTCAAAGGTCAAAGGTCAAGGTCAAAGGTCAAAGGTCAAAAGGTCAAAGGTCAAAAAATCAAAGGTCATGTTAGGGATAACATTGTTTTACCCTAACTGGTTTAGGTAAATAATAATATGTAATCATAGTTTATATGTTAAAGTGTCTGCAACTTTAACTGTGGAACAGTAATTAAGGGAGTGGTTGTGAAAGCACTTTAAAAGAAGCAAGGCTGCAGCTTGCTATCTCTCTGGCTTTGATGAAACCTGATTACTGCAAGGACACAAGACTGTATTGCTCGAACGGGAGAGAAAACAAAGGACAGACTTGTAAGTGAATTGACATAGGGTATTCAACACGGACTTTGCTAACTGAATATCCCTGAATGGACTGACTAAATGATACATGACTATTGGACTGTTATTTTGACTATGCTATGAACTCATAATGGAATAAACTATATATTAGATAGCACAAGCGTATCTGTCATTTTTACTGTATGTTAATAAACATACAAGCTTAGCTCACTCATTTATCTGTGTGCCTATCTGACTAAGCTGCACATTCTGTTTAGCTTGTCTCCCTAACCCTGGTTGGGGAAACCAGGCTTAACACTGGTTATGGGCCCAGAGGCTGCAAAGTCAGTTTAACTAGGATAAAACAGATTTATGTAAAAGTGAGAGTTTGTGTTGTTATACATTACAGTAAACAGACAGCTGTGTTTTATTAATTATAGTTTTATATCCATATAAGAAAACATGGCACAAGTCAATCTACAAAGTTTGTCCCTGATATCCAAGCTGGATGGAACAAACTATGTATCATGGTCTATGAAATGTAGTCTGCTTCTACGAAGAGAAGGTTTGTGGAACATAATTGAAAATCCACCAAACGTAGAAGAATGGGATCCAGAGGATGAGGAAGATAAATTAAAGATAGAAGAATTTATGCATAAAAATGAACAAGCAATTTGCATTATTGCTTTAACCATAACTGATATGCAGCTTGTTTATATCCATGGAGAAAAGACAGCTGTTGGGTGTTGGCAGAAGCTGAAGAGGATTTATGTTCGAGATAATGTTGGTGCTCACATAAATCTAACACGGAAACTTTTATCTTTCAACCAAGACTGTTCATTGTTTCCAAACTAAAACTGGCATCTGCCAATTTATCAAGTTCCTGATAGTTAGACATGGCATTAGGTTCTGCTTGTGTTTTCAAAGGTCAAGGTCAAAAGGTCAAAGGTCAAGGTCAAAAGGTCAAAGGTCAAAAGGTCAAAGGTCAGTTCTGCTCAGTTTCTGCCAGACAACTCTTGTTGAAGCCTTTCCAAGAGCATTTAAATAGCATTAAATTGGAGTCAGGTTTTACCCTGAAATTGGAAAGGTCAAAGGTCAAGGTCAAAGGTCAAGGTCAAAAGGTCAAAAGGTCAAGGTCAAAAGTCAAGGTCAAAGGTCAAAGGTCAAAATCCAGCAAGGCTTTCCAAGAGCATTTAAATAGCATTAAATTGGAGTAAGGTTTTACCCTGAAATTGGAAAGGTATCACGCAAAGGACATGCCTCCAGACTGCACATAATTTCAAAGGTCAAAGGTCAAAGGTCAAAAGTCAAAGGTCAAAAGGTCAAAGGTCAGTTCTGCTGAGTTTCTGCGAGACAAGGCACTAAATTCAACTCTTATCTTTCAACCAAGACTGTTCGTTGTTTCCAAACTAAAACTGGCATCTGCCAATTCTCCAGGCTTTACCAAGTTCTTGATAGCTTAGACATGGCATTAGGTTCTGCTTGTGTTTTCAAACTGTCACTGGGGCAGGAGCGGTTTTATTAATATGATTATTTTGACAGTTCTTTTTCTTCTGGCTTTAAAAAAAAAATCCAGCAAGGCTTTCCAAGAGCATTTAAATAGCATTAAATTGGAGTAAGGTTTTACCCTGAAATTGGAAAGGTATCACACAAAGGACATGCCTCCAGACTGCACATAATTTCAAAGGTCAAAGGTCAAGGTCAAAAGGTCAAAAGGTCAAAAGGTCAAAGGTCAAAAGGTCATGCCTCCAGACTGCACATAATGTCAAAGGTCAAAGGTCAAGGTCAAAAGGTCAAAGGTCAAAAGGTCAAAGGTCAGTTCTGCTCAGTTTCTGCCAGAAAACTCTTGTTGAAGGCTTTCCAAGAGCATTTAAATAGCATTAAATTGGAGTCAGGTTTTACCCTGAAATTGGAAAGGTCAAAGGTCAAGGTCAAAAGGTCAAAGGTCAAAGGTCAAAAGGTCAAAGGTCAAAATCAAAGGTCAAAAGGTCAAAGGTCAAGGTCAAAAGGTCAAAGGTCAAAGGTCAAGGTTAAAAGGTCAAAGGTCAAAGGTCAAGGTCAAAGGTCAAAAGGTCAAAGGTCAAAGATCAAAAGGTCAAAGGTCAAAAAATCAAAGGTCAGTTCTGCTCAGTTTCTGCCAGACAACTGTTACTGAAGGCTTTCCAAGAGCATTTAAATAGCATTAAATTGGAGTCAGGTTTTACCCTAAAATTGGAAAGGTCAAAGGTCAAAGGTCAAAGGTCAAAAGGTCAAAAGGTCAGAAAGGTCAAAAGGTCAAAAGGTCAGAAAGGTCAAGGTCAAAGTCAAAGGTCAAAAGGTCAAAGGTCAAGGTCAAAGGTCAAAGGTCAAGGTCAAAGGTCAAAAGGTCAAAGGTCAAAAAATCAAAGGTCATGTTAGGGATAACATTGTTTTACCCTAACTGGTTTAGGTAAATAATAATATGTAATCATAGTTTATATGTTAAAGTGTCTGCAACTTTAACTGTGGAACAGTAATTAAGGGAGTGGTTGTGAAAGCACTTTAAAAGAAGCAAGGCTGCAGCTTGCTATCTCTCTGGCTTTGATGAAACCTGATTACTGCAAGGACACAAGACTGTATTGCTCGAACGGGAGAGAAAAAGGACAGACTTGTAAGTGAATTGACATAGGGTATTCAACACGGACTTTGCTAACTGAATATCCCTGAATGGACTGACTAAATGATACATGACTATTGGACTGTTATTTTGACTATGCTATGAACTCATAATGGAATAAACTATATATTAGATAGCACAAGCGTATCTGTCATTTTTACTGTATGTTAATAAACATACAAGCTTAGCTCACTCATTTATCTGTGTGCCTATCTGACTAAGCTGCACATTCTGTTTAGCTTGTCTCCCCAACCCTGGTTGGGGAAACCAGGCTTAACACTGGTTATGGGCCCAGAGGCTGCAAAGTCAGTTTAACTAGGATAAAACAGATTTATGTAAAAGTGAGAGTTTGTGTTGTTATACATTACAGTAAACAGACAGCTGTGTTTTATTAATTATAGTTTTATATCCATATAAGAAAACATGGCACAAGTCAATCTACAAAGTTTGTCCCTGATATCCAAGCTGGATGGAACAAACTATGTATCATGGTCTATGAAATGTAGTCTGCTTCTACGAAGAGAAGGTTTGTGGAACATAATTGAAAATCCACCAAACGTAGAAGAATGGGATCCAGAGGATGAGGAAGATAAATTAAAGATAGAAGAATTTATGCATAAAAATGAACAAGCAATTTGCATTATTGCTTTAACCATAACTGATATGCAGCTTGTTTATATCCATGGAGAAAAGACAGCTGTTGGGTGTTGGCAGAAGCTGAAGAGGATTTATGTTCGAGATAATGTTGGTGCTCACATAAATCTAACACGGAAACTTTTATCTTTCAACCAAGACTGTTCATTGTTTCCAAACTAAAACTGGCATCTGCCAATTTATCAAGTTCCTGATAGTTAGACATGGCATTAGGTTCTGCTTGTGTTTTCAAAGGTCAAGGTCAAAACGTCAAAGGTCAAGGTCAAAAGGTCAAAGGTCAAAAGGTCAAAGGTCAGTTCTGCTCAGTTTCTGCCAGACAACTCTTGTTGAAGGCTTTCCAAGAGCATTTAAATAGCATTAAATTGGAGTCAGGTTTTACCCTGAAATTGGAAAGGTCAAAGGTCAAGGTCAAAGGTCAAGGTCAAAAGGTCAAAAGGTCAAGGTCAAAAGTCAAGGTCAAAGGTCAAAGGTCAAAATCCAGCAAGGCTTTCCAAGAGCATTTAAATAGCATTAAATTGGAGTAAGGTTTTACCCTGAAATTGGAAAGGTATCACGCAAAGGACATGCCTCCAGACTGCACATAATTTCAAAGGTCAAAGGTCAAAGGTCAAAAGTCAAAGGTCAAAAGGTCAAAGGTCAAAGGTCAAAAGGTCAAAGGTCAGTTCTGCTGAGTTTCTGCGAGACAAGGCACTAAATTCAACTCTTATCTTTCAACCAAGACTGTTCGTTGTTTCCAAACTAAAACTGGCATCGGCCAATTCTCCAGGCTTTACCAAGTTCTTGATAGCTTAGACATGGCATTAGGTTCTGCTTGTGTTTTCAAACTGTCACTGGGGCAGGAGCGGTTTTATTAATATGATTATTTTGACAGTTATTTTTCTTCTGGCTTTAAAAAAAAAATCCAGCAAGGCTTTCCAAGAGCATTTAAATAGCATTAAATTGGAGTAAGGTTTTACCCTGAAATTGGAAAGGTATCACGCAAAGGACATGCCTCCAGACTGCACATAATTTCAAAGGTCAAAGGTCAAGGTCAAAAGGTCAAAAGGTCAAAAGGTCAAAGGTCAAAAGGTCAAAGGTCAAAAAATCAAAGGTCATGTTAGGGATAACATTGTTTTACCCTAACTGGTTTAGGTAAATAATAATATGTAATCATAGTTTATATGTTAAAGTGTCTGCAACTTTAACTGTGGAACAGTAATTAAGGGAGTGGTTGTCAAAGCACTTTAAAAGAAGCAAGGCTGCAGCTTGCTATCTCTCTGGCTTTGATGAAACCTGATTACTGCAAGGACACAAGACTGTATTGCTCGAACGGGAGAGAAAAAGGACAGACTTGTAAGTGAATTGACATAGGGTATTCAACACGGACTTTGCTAACTGAATATCCCTGAATGGACTGACTAAATGATACATGACTATTGGACTGTTATTTTGACTATGCTACGAACTCAAAATGGAATAAACTATATATTAGATAGCACAAGCGTATCTGTCATTTTTACTGTATGTTAATAAACATACAAGCTTAGCTCACTCATTTATCTGTGTGCCTATCTGACTAAGCTGCACATTCTGTTTAGCTTGTCTCCCCAACCCTGGTTGGGGAAACCAGGCTTAACACTGGTTATGGGCCCAGAGGCTGCAAAGTCAGTTTAACTAGGATAAAACAGATTTATGTAAAAGTGAGAGTTTGTGTTGTTATACATTACAGTAAACAGACAGCTGTGTTTTATTAATTATAGTTTTATATCCATATAAGAAAACATGGCACAAGTCAATCTACAAAGTTTGTCCCTGATATCCAAGCTGGATGGAACAAACTATGTATCATGGTCTATGAAATGTAGTCTGCTTCTACGAAGAGAAGGTTTGTGGAACATAATTGAAAATCCACCAAACGTAGAAGAATGGGATCCAGAGGATGAGGAAGATAAATTAAAGATAGAAGAATTTATGCATAAAAATGAACAAGCAATTTGCATTATTGCTTTAACCATAACTGATATGCAGCTTGTTTATATCCATGGAGAAAAGACAGCTGTTGGGTGTTGGCAGAAGCTGAAGAGGATTTATGTTCGAGATAATGTTGGTGCTCACATAAATCTAACACGGAAACTTTTATCTTTCAACCAAGACTGTTCATTGTTTCCAAACTAAAACTGGCATCTGCCAATTCTCCAGGTTTTATCAAGTTCCTGATAGTTAGACATGGCATTAGGTTCTGCTTGTGTTTTCAAAGGTCAAGGTCAAAAGGTCAAAGGTCAAGGTCAAAAGGTCAAAGGTCAAAAGGTCAAAGGTCAGTTCTGCTCAGTTTCTGCCAGACAACTCTTGTTGAAGGCTTCCCAAGAGCATTTAAATTGCATTAAATTGGAGTCAGGTTTTACCCTGAAATTGGAAAGGTCAAAGGTCAAAAGGTCAAGGTCAAAAGGTCAAAGGTCAAAGGTCAAAAGGTCAAAAGGTCAAAGATCAAGGTCAAAGGTCAAAAGGTCCAAAGGTCAAAGGTCAAGATCAAAGGTCAAAAGGTCAAAGGTCAAGGTCAAAAGGTCAAAGGTCAAGGTCAAAAGGTCAAAGGTCAAGGTCAAAAGGTCAAAGGTCAAGGTCAAAAGGTCAAAAGTCAAAGGGTCAAAGGTCAAGGTCAAAGGTCAAAGGTCAAGATCAAAGGTCAAAAGGTCAAAAGGTCAAAGGTCAAAAGGTCAAGGTGTCAAGGCCAAAGGTCAAAGGTCAAAAGTTCAAAGGTCAAAGGTCATAGGTCAAAGGTCAAAGGTCAAAGGTCAAAGGTCAAAGGTCAAAGGTCAAAGGTCAGTTCTGCTCAGTTTCTGCCAGACAATTCTTACTGAAGGCTTTCCAAGAGCATTTAAATAGCATTAAATTGGTCAGGTTTTACCTTGAAATTGGAAAGGTATGCAAAGGACATGCCTCCAGACTGCACATAATGTCAAAGGTCAAAGGTCAAGGTCAAAAGGTCAAAGGTCAAAAAATCAAAGGTCATTTCTGCTCAGTTTCTGCCAGACAACTCTTATTCAAGGCTTTCCAAGAGCATTTAAATAGCATTAAATTGGAGTCAGGTTTTACCCTGAAATTGGAAAGGTCAAAGGTCAAAGGTCAAAAGGTCAAAGGTCAAAGGTCAGTTCTGCTGAGTTTCTGCGAGACAAGGCACTAAATTCAACTCTTACCTTTCAACCAAGACTGTTCGTTGTTTCCAAACAAACTAAAAGTGGCATCTGCCAATTCTCCAGGCTTTATCAAGTTCCTGATAGTTAGACATGGCATTAGGTTCTGCTTGTGTTTTCAAAGGTCAAGGTCAAAAGGTCAAAGGTCAAAAGGTCAAAGGTCAGTTCTGCTCAGTTTCTGCCAGACAACTCTTGTTGAAGGCTTTCCAAGAGCATTTAAATTGCATTAAATTGGAGTCAGGTTTTACCCTGAAATTAGAAAGGCATCACGCAAAGGACATGCCTCCAGACTGCACATAATGTCAAAGGTCAAAGGTCAAAGGTCAAAAGTCAAAAGTCAAAGGTCAAAAGGTCAAAGGTCAGTTCTGCTGAGTTTCTGCGAGACAAGGCACTAAATTCAACTCTTATCTTTCAACCAAGACTGTTCGTTGTTTCCAAACTAAAACTGGCATCTGCCAATTCTCCAGGCTTTACCAAGTTCTTGATAGCTTAGACATGGCATTAGGTTCTGCTTGTGTTTTCAAACTGTCACTGGGGCAGGAGCGGTTTTATTAATATGATTATTTTGACAGTTATTTTTCTTCTGGCTTTAAAAAAAAAATCCAGCAAGGCTTTCCAAGAGCATTTAAATAGCACTAAATTGGAGTAAGGTTTTACCCTGAAATTGGAAAGGTATCACGCAAAGGACATGCCTCCAGACTGCACATAATTTCAAAGGTCAAAGGTCAAAGGTCAAAGGTCAAGGTCAAAAGGTCAAAAGGTCAAAGGTCAAAGGTCAAGGTCAAAGGTCAAAAGGTCAAAAGGGCAAGGGTAAAAGGTCAAAGGTCAACGGTCAAAGGTCAAAGGTCAAAGGTCAAAAGGTCAAAGGTCAAAGGTCAAAGGTCAAAGGTCAAAGGTCAGTTCTGCTCAGTTTCTGCCAGACAACTCTTGTTGAAGGCTTTCCAAGAGCATTTAAATTGCATTAAATTGGAGTCAGGTTTTACCCTGAAATTGGAAAGGTCAAAGGTCAAGGTCAAAAGGTCAAAGGTCAAGGTCAAAAGGTCAAAGGTCAAAAGGTCAAAGGTCAAGGTCAAAAGGTTAAAATGTCAAGGTCAAGGTCAAAGGTCAAGGTCAAAGGTCAAAAGCTCAAAGGTCAAAAGGTCAAAGGTCAAGGTTAAAAGGTCAAAGGTCAAAGTCAAAGGTCAAAAGATCAAAGGTCAAGGTCAAAGGTCAAAGGTCAAAGGTCAAGGTCAAAGGTCAGTTCTGCTCAGTTTCTACCAGACAATTCTTACTGAAGGCTTTCCAAGAGCATTTAAATAGCATTAAATTGGTCAGGTTTTACCTTGAAATTGGAAAGGTATGCAAAGGACATGCCTCCAGACTGCACATAATGTCAAAGGTCAAAGGTCAAGGTCAAAAGGTCAAAGGTCAAAAGGTCAAAGGTCAGTTCTGCTCAGTTTCTGCCAGACAACTCTTGTTGAAGGCTTTCCAAGAGCATTTAAATAGCATTAAATTGGAGTCAGGTTTTACCCTGAAATTGGAAAGGTCAAAGGTCAAGGTCAAAAGGTCAAAGGTCAAAAGGTCAAAGGTCAAAAGGTCAAAGGTCAAAGGTCAAGATCAAAGGTCAAAAGGTCAAAAGGTCAAAGGTCAAGGTCAAAGGTCAAAGGTCAAAAGGTCAAGGTTAAAAGGTCAAAGGTCAAAAGATAAAAGGTCAAGGTCAAAGGTCAAAGGTCAAGGTCAAAGGTCAAAAGGTCAAAGGTCAAAAAATCAAAGGTCAGTTCTGCTCAGTTTCTGCCGGACAACTCTTACTGAAGGCTTTCCAAGAGCATTTAAATAGCATTAAATTGGTCAGGTTTTACCCTGAAATTGGAAAGGTATCATGCAAAGGACATGCCTCCAGACTGCACATAATGTCAAAGGTCAAAAGGTCAAGGATAAAGGTCAAAGGTCAAAAGATAAAAGGTCAAGGTCAAAGGTCAAAGGTCAAGGTCAAAGGTCAAAAGGTCAAAGGTCAAAAAATCAAAGGTCAGTTCTGCTCAGTTTCTGCCAGACAACTCTTATTCAAGGCTTTCCAAGAGCATTTAAATAGCATTAAATTGGAGTCAGGTTTTACCCTAAAATTGGAAAGGTCAAAGGTCAAAGGTCAAAGGTCAAAGGTCAAAAGGTCAGAAAGGTCAAAAGGTCAGAGAGGTCAAGGTCAAAGTCAAAGGTCAAGGTCAAAGGTCAAAGGTCAAGGTCAAAGGTCAAATGGTCAAAAGGTCAGAAAGGTCAAAAGGTCAAAAGGTCAGAAAGGTCAAAAGGTCAAAAGGTCAGAAAGGTCAAGGGCAAAGTCAAAGGTCAAAAGGTCAAAGGTCAAGGTCAAAGGTCAAAGGTCAAGGTCAAAGGTCAAAAGGTCAAAGGTCAAAAAATCAAAGGTCATGTTAGGGATAGCATTGTTTTACCCTAACTGGTTTAGGTAAATAATAATATGTAATCATAGTTTATATGTTAAAGTGTCTGCAACTTTAACTGTGGAACAGTAATTAAGGGAGTGGTTGTGAAAGCACTTTAAAAGAAGCAAGGCTGCAGCTTGCTATCTCTCTGGCTTTGATGAAACCTGATTACTGCAAGGACACAAGACTGTATTGCTCGAACGGGAGAGAAAAAGGACAGACTTGTAAGTGAATTGACATAGGGTATTCAACACGGACTTTGCTAACTGAATATCCCTGAATGGACTGACTAAATGATACATGACTATTGGACTGTTATTTTGACTATGCTACGAACTCATAATGGAATAAACTATATATTAGATAGCACAAGCGTATCTGTCATTTTTACTGTATGTTAATAAACATACAAGCTTAGCTCACTCATTTATCTGTGTGCCTATCTGACTAAGCTGCACATTCTGTTTAGCTTGTCTCCCCAACCCTGGTTGGGGAAACCAGGCTTAACACTGGTTATGGGCCCAGAGGCTGCAAAGTCAGTTTAACTAGGATAAAACAGATTTATGTAAAAGTGAGAGTTTGTGTTGTTATACATTACAGTAAACAGACAGCTGTGTTTTATTAATTATAGTTTTATATCCATATAAGAAAACATGGCACAAGTCAATCTACAAAGTTTGTCCCTGATATCCAAGCTGGATGGAACAAACTATGTATCATGGTCTATGAAATGTAGTCTGCTTCTACGAACAGAAGGTTTGTGGAACATAATTGAAAATCCACCAAACGTAGAAGAATGGGATCCAGAGGATGAGGAAGATAAATTAAAGATAGAAGAATTTATGCATAAAAATGAACAAGCAATTTGCATTATTGCTTTAACCATAACTGATATGCAGCTTGTTTATATCCATGGAGAAAAGACAGCTGTTGGGTGTTGGCAGAAGCTGAAGAGGATTTATGTTCGAGATAATGTTGGTGCTCACATAAATCTAACACGGAAACTTTTATCTTTCAACCAAGACTGTTCATTGTTTCCAAACTAAAACTGGCATCTGCCAATTCTCCAGGTTTTATCAAGTTCCTGATAGTTAGACATGGCATTAGGTTCTGCTTGTGTTTTCAAAGGTCAAGGTCAAAAGGTCAAAGGTCAAGGTCAAAAGGTCAAAGGTCAAAAGGTCAAAGGTCAGTTCTGCTCAGTTTCTGCCAGACAACTCTTGTTGAAGGCTTCCCAAGAGCATTTAAATTGCATTAAATTGGAGTCAGGTTTTACCCTGAAATTGGAAAGGTCAAAGGTCAAAAGGTCAAGGTCAAAGGTCAAAGGTCAAAAGGTCAAAAGGTCAAAGGTCAAAGGTCAAAAGGTCAAAGGTCAAGGTCAAAAGGTCAAAGGTCAAAGGTCAAAGGTCAAGGTGTCAAGGTGTCAAGGTCAAAGGTCAAAGGTCAAAGGTCAAAGGTCAAAAGGTCAAAGGTCAAAGGTCAAAGGTCAAAGGTCAGTTCTGCTCAGTTTCTGCCAGACAATTCTTACTGAAGGCTTTCCAAGAGCATTTAAATAGCATTAAATTGGTCAGGTTTTACCTTGAAATTGGAAAGGTATGCAAAGGACATGCCTCCAGACTGCACATAATGTCAAAGGTCAAAGGTCAAGGTCAAAAGGTCAAAGGTCAAAAAATCAAAGGTCAGTTCTGCTCAGTTTCTGCCAGACAACTCTTATTCAAGGCTTTCCAAGAGCATTTAAATAGCATTAAATTGGAGTCAGGTTTTACCCTGAAATTGGAAAGGTCAAAGGTCAAAGGTCAAAAGGTCAAAGGTCAAAGGTCAGTTCTGCTGAGTTTCTGCGAGACAAGGCACTAAATTCAACTCTTACCTTTCAACCAAGACTGTTCGTTGTTTCCAAACAAACTAAAAGTGGCATCTGCCAATTCTCCAGGCTTTATCAAGTTCCTGATAGTTAGACATGGCATTAGGTTCTGCTTGTGTTTTCAAAGGTCAAGGTCAAAAGGTCAAAGGTCAAAAGGTCAAAGGTCAGTTCTGCTCAGTTTCTGCCAGACAACTCTTGTTGAAGGCTTTCCAAGAGCATTTAAATTGCATTAAATTGGAGTCAGGTTTTACCCTGAAATTAGAAAGGCATCACGCAAAGGACATGCCTCCAGACTGCACATAATGTCAAAGGTCAAAGGTCAAAGGTCAAAAGTCAAAAGTCAAAGGTCAAAAGGTCAAAGGTCAGTTCTGCTGAGTTTCTGCGAGACAAGGCACTAAATTCAACTCTTATCTTTCAACCAAGACTGTTCGTTGTTTCCAAACTAAAACTGGCATCTGCCAATTCTCCAGGCTTTACCAAGTTCTTGATAGCTTAGACATGGCATTAGGTTCTGCTTGTGTTTTCAAACTGTCACTGGGGCAGGAGCGGTTTTATTAATATGATTATTTTGACAGTTATTTTTCTTCTGGCTTTAAAAAAAAAATCCAGCAAGGCTTTCCAAGAGCATTTAAATAGCACTAAATTGGAGTAAGGTTTTACCCTGAAATTGGAAAGGTATCACGCAAAGGACATGCCTCCAGACTGCACATAATTTCAAAGGTCAAAGGTCAAAGGTCAAAGGTCAAGGTCAAAAGGTCAAAAGGTCAAAGGTCAAAGGTCAAGGTCAAAGGTCAAAAGGTCAAAAGGTCAAGGGTAAAAGGTCAAAGGTCAAGGTCAAAGGTCAAAGGTCAAAGGTCAAAAGGTCAAAGGTCAAAGGTCAAAGGTCAAAGGTCAAAGGTCAGTTCTGCTCAGTTTCTGCCAGACAACTCTTGTTGAAGGCTTTCCAAGAGCATTTAAATTGCATTAAATTGGAGTCAGGTTTTACCCTGAAATTGGAAAGGTCAAAGGTCAAGGTCAAAAGGTCAAAGGTCAAGGTCAAAAGGTCAAAGGTCAAAAGGTCAAAGGTCAAGGTCAAAAGGTTAAAATGTCAAGGTCAAGGTCAAAGGTCAAGGTCAAAGGTCAAAAGCTCAAAGGTCAAAAGGTCAAAGGTCAAGGTTAAAAGGTCAAAGGTCAAAAGGTCAAAGGTCAGTTCTGCTCAGTTTCTGCCAGACAACTCTTGTTGAAGGCTTTCCAAGAGCATTTAAATTGCATTAAATTGGAGTCAGGTTTTACCCTGAAATTAGAAAGGCATCACGCAAAGGACATGCCTCCAGACTGCACATAATGTCAAAGGTCAAAGGTCAAGGTCAAAAGGTCAAAGGTCAAAAGGTCAAAGGTCAAGGTCAAAAGGTCAAAGGTCAAAAGGTCAAAAAATCAAAGGTCAGTTCTGCTCAGTTTCTGCCAGACAACTCTTATTGAAGGCTTTCCAAGAGCATTTAAATAGCATTAAATTGGAGTCAGGTTTTACCCTGAAATTGGAAAGGTCAAAGGTCAAAAGGTCAAAGGTCAAGGTCAAAAGGTCAAAGGTCAAGGTCAAAAGGTCAAAGGGTCAAAGGTCAAAGGGTCAAAGGTCAAGATCAAAGGTCAAACGGTCAAAGGTCAAAGGTCAAAAGGTCAAGGTGTCAAGGTCAAAGGTCAAAGGTCAAAGGTCAAAAGTTCAAAGGTCAAAGGTCAAAGGTCAAAGGTCAAAGGTCAGTTCTGCTCAGTTTCTGCCAGACAATTCTTACTGAAGGCTTTCCAAGAGCATTTAAATAGCATTAAATTGGTCAGGTTTTACCTTGAAATTGGAAAGGTATGCAAAGGACATGCCTCCAGACTGCACATAATGTCAAAGGTCAAAGGTCAAGGTCAAAAGGTCAAAGGTCAAAAAATCAAAGGTCAGTTCTGCTCAGTTTCTGCCAGACAACTCTTGTTGAAGGCTTTCCAAGAGCATTTAAATTGCATTAAATTGGAGTCAGGTTTTACCCTGAAATTAGAAAGGCATCACGCAAAGGACATGCCTCCAGACTGCACATAATGTCAAAGGTCAAAGGTCAAGGTCAAAAGGTCAAAGGTCAAAAGTTCAAAGGTCAAGGTCAAAAGGTCAAAGGTCAAAAGGTCAAAAAATCAAAGGTCAGTTCTGCTCAGTTTCTGCCAGACAACTCTTATTGAAAGCTTTCCAAGAGCATTTAAATAGCATTAAATTGGAGTCAGGTTTTACCCTGAAATTGGAAAGGTCAAAGGTCAAAGGTCAAAAGGTCAAAGGTCAAAGGTCAAAAGGTCAAAGGTCAAAGGTCAAGGTCAAAAGGTCAAAGGTCAAAGGTCAAAAGGTCAAAGGTCAAGGTGTCAAGGTCAAAGGTCAAAGGTCAAAGGTCAAAAGGTCAAAGGTCAAAGGTCAAAGGTCAAAGGTCAGTTCTGCTCAGTTTCTGCCAGACAATTCTTACTGAAGGCTTTCCAAGAGCATTTAAATAGCATTAAATTGGTCAGGTTTTACCTTGAAATTGGAAAGGTATGCAAAGGACATGCCTCCAGACTGCACATAATGTCAAAGGTCAAAGGTCAAGGTCAAAAGGTCAAAGGTCAAAAAATCAAAGGTCAGTTCTGCTCAGTTTCTGCCAGACAACTCTTATTCAAGGCTTTCCAAGAGCATTTAAATAGCATTAAATTGGAGTCAGGTTTTACCCTGAAATTGGAAAGGTCAAAGGTCAAAGGTCAAAAGGTCAAAGGTCAAAGGTCAGTTCTGCTGAGTTTCTGCGAGACAAGGCACTAAATTCAACTCTTACCTTTCAACCAAGACTGTTCGTTGTTTCCAAACAAACTAAAAGTGGCATCTGCCAATTCTCCAGGCTTTATCAAGTTCCTGATAGTTAGACATGGCATTAGGTTCTGCTTGTGTTTTCAAAGGTCAAGGTCAAAAGGTCAAAGGTCAAAAGGTCAAAGGTCAGTTCTGCTCAGTTTCTGCCAGACAACTCTTGTTGAAGGCTTTCCAAGAGCATTTAAATTGCATTAAATTGGAGTCAGGTTTTACCCTGAAATTAGAAAGGCATCACGCAAAGGACATGCCTCCAGACTGCACATAATGTCAAAGGTCAAAGGTCAAGGTCAAAAGGTCAAAGGTCAAAAGTTCAAAGGTCAAGGTCAAAAGGTCAAAGGTCAAAAGGTCAAAAAATCAAAGGTCAGTTCTGCTCAGTTTCTGCCAGACAACTCTTATTGAAAGCTTTCCAAGAGCATTTAAATAGCATTAAATTGGAGTCAGGTTTTACCCTGAAATTGGAAAGGTCAAAGGTCAAGGTCAAAAGGTCAAAGGTCAAGGTCAAAAGGTCAAAGGTCAAAGGTCAGTCAAAAGGTCAAAGGTCAAGGTCAAAAGGTCAAAGGTCAAAAGGTCAAAGGTCAAGGACAAAAGGTTAAAATGTCAAGGTCAAGGTCAAAGGTCAAGGTCAAAGGTCAAAAGCTCAAAGGTCAAAAGGTCAAAGGTCAAGGTTAAAAGGTCAAAGGTCAAAGTCAAAGGTCAAAAGATCAAAGGTCAAGGTCAAAGGTCAAAGGTCAAAGGTCAAGGTCAAAGGTCAGTTCTGCTCAGTTTCTACCAGACAATTCTTACTGAAGGCTTTCCAAGAGCATTTAAATAGCATTAAATTGGTCAGGTTTTACCTTGAAATTGGAAAGGTATGCAAAGGACATGCCTCCAGACTGCACATAATGTCAAAGGTCAAAGGTCAAGGTCAAAAGGTCAAAGGTCAAAAGGTCAAAGGTCAGTTCTGCTCAGTTTCTGCCAGACAACTCTTGTTGAAGGCTTTCCAAGAGCATTTAAATAGCATTAAATTGGAGTCAGGTTTTACCCTGAAATTGGAAAGGTCAAAGGTCAAGGTCAAAAGGTCAAAGGTCAAAAGGTCAAAGGTCAAAGGTCAAAAGGTCAAAGGTCAAGATCAAAGGTCAAAAGGTCAAAAGGTCAAAGGTCAAAGGTCAAGGTCAAAGGTCAAAAGGTCAAGGTTAAAAGGTCAAAGGTCAAAAGATAAAAGGTCAAGGTCAAAGGTCAAAGGTCAAGGTCAAAGGTCAAAAGGTCAAAGGTCAAAAAATCAAAGGTCAGTTCTGCTCAGTTTCTGCCGGACAACTCTTACTGAAGGCTTTCCAAGAGCATTTAAATAGCATTAAATTGGTCAGGTTTTACCCTGAAATTGGAAAGGTATCATGCAAAGGACATGCCTCCAGACTGCACATAATGTCAAAGGTCAAAAGGTCAAGGTTAAAAGGTCAAAGGTCAAAAGATAAAAGGTCAAGGTCAAAGGTCAAAGGTCAAGGTCAAAGGTCAAAAGGTCAAAGGTCAAAAAATCAAAGGTCAGTTCTGCTCAGTTTCTGCCAGACAACTCTTATTCAAGGCTTTCCAAGAGCATTTAAATAGCATTAAATTGGAGTCAGGTTTTACCCTAAAATTGGAAAGGTCAAAGGTCAAAGGTCAAAGGTCAAAAGGTCAGAAAGGTCAAAAGGTCAGAGAGGTCAAGGTCAAAGTCAAAGGTCAAGGTCAAAGGTCAAAGGTCAAGGTCAAAGGTCAAAAGGTCAAAAGGTCAGAAAGGTCAAAAGGTCAAAAGGTCAGAAAGGTCAAGGGCAAAGTCAAAGGTCAAAAGGTCAAAGGTCAAGGTCAAAGGTCAAAGGTCAAGGTCAAAGGTCAAAAGGTCAAAGGTCAAAAAATCAAAGGTCATGTTAGGGATAACATTGTTTTACCCTAACTGGTTTAGGTAAATAATAATATGTAATCATAGTTTATATGTTAAAGTGTCTGCAACTTTAACTGTGGAACAGTAATTAAGGGAGTGGTTGTGAAAGCACTTTAAAAGAAGCAAGGCTGCAGCTTGCTATCTCTCTGGCTTTGATGAAACCTGATTACTGCAAGGACACAAGACTGTATTGCTCGAACGGGAGAGAAAAAGGACAGACTTGTAAGTGAATTGACATAGGGTATTCAACACGGACTTTGCTAACTGAATATCCCTGAATGGACTGACTAAATGATACATGACTATTGGACTGTTATTTTGACTATGCTACGAACTCATAATGGAATAAACTATATATTAGATAGCACAAGCGTATCTGTCATTTTTACTGTATGTTAATAAACATACAAGCTTAGCTCACTCATTTATCTGTGTGCCTATCTGACTAAGCTGCACATTCTGTTTAGCTTGTCTCCCCAACCCTGGTTGGGGAAACCAGGCTTAACACTGGTTATGGGCCCAGAGGCTGCAAAGTCAGTTTAACTAGGATAAAACAGATTTATGTAAAAGTGAGAGTTTGTGTTGTTATACATTACAGTAAACAGACAGCTGTGTTTTATTAATTATAGTTTTATATCCATATAAGAAAACATGGCACAAGTCAATCTACAAAGTTTGTCCCTGATATCCAAGCTGGATGGAACAAACTATGTATCATGGTCTATGAAATGTAGTCTGCTTCTACGAACAGAAGGTTTGTGGAACATAATTGAAAATCCACCAAACGTAGAAGAATGGGATCCAGAGGATGAGGAAGATAAATTAAAGATAGAAGAATTTATGCATAAAAATGAACAAGCAATTTGCATTATTGCTTTAACCATAACTGATATGCAGCTTGTTTATATCCATGGAGAAAAGACAGCTGTTGGGTGTTGGCAGAAGCTGAAGAGGATTTATGTTCGAGATAATGTTGGTGCTCACATAAATCTAACACGGAAACTTTTATCTTTCAACCAAGACTGTTCATTGTTTCCAAACTAAAACTGGCATCTGCCAATTCTCCAGGTTTTATCAAGTTCCTGATAGTTAGACATGGCATTAGGTTCTGCTTGTGTTTTCAAAGGTCAAGGTCAAAAGGTCAAAGGTCAAGGTCAAAAGGTCAAAGGTCAAAAGGTCAAAGGTCAGTTCTGCTCAGTTTCTGCCAGACAACTCTTGTTGAAGGCTTCCCAAGAGCATTTAAATTGCATTAAATTGGAGTCAGGTTTTACCCTGAAATTGGAAAGGTCAAAGGTCAAAAGGTCAAGGTCAAAGGTCAAAGGTCAAAAGGTCAAAAGGTCAAAGGTCAAAGGTCAAAAGGTCAAAGGTCAAGGTCAAAAGGTCAAAGGTCAAAGGTCAAAGGTCAAGGTGTCAAGGTGTCAAGGTCAAAGGTCAAAGGTCAAAGGTCAAAGGTCAAAAGGTCAAAGGTCAAAGGTCAAAGGTCAAAGGTCAAAGGTCAGTTCTGCTCAGTTTCTGCCAGACAATTCTTACTGAAGGCTTTCCAAGAGCATTTAAATAGCATTAAATTGGTCAGGTTTTACCTTGAAATTGGAAAGGTATGCAAAGGACATGCCTCCAGACTGCACATAATGTCAAAGGTCAAAGGTCAAGGTCAAAAGGTCAAAGGTCAAAAAATCAAAGGTCAGTTCTGCTCAGTTTCTGCCAGACAACTCTTATTCAAGGCTTTCCAAGAGCATTTAAATAGCATTAAATTGGAGTCAGGTTTTACCCTGAAATTGGAAAGGTCAAAGGTCAAAGGTCAAAAGGTCAAAGGTCAAAGGTCAGTTCTGCTGAGTTTCTGCGAGACAAGGCACTAAATTCAACTCTTACCTTTCAACCAAGACTGTTCGTTGTTTCCAAACAAACTAAAAGTGGCATCTGCCAATTCTCCAGGCTTTATCAAGTTCCTGATAGTTAGACATGGCATTAGGTTCTGCTTGTGTTTTCAAAGGTCAAGGTCAAAAGGTCAAAGGTCAAAAGGTCAAAGGTCAGTTCTGCTCAGTTTCTGCCAGACAACTCTTGTTGAAGGCTTTCCAAGAGCATTTAAATTGCATTAAATTGGAGTCAGGTTTTACCCTGAAATTAGAAAGGCATCACGCAAAGGACATGCCTCCAGACTGCACATAATGTCAAAGGTCAAAGGTCAAGGTCAAAAGGTCAAAGGTCAAAAGTTCAAAGGTCAAGGTCAAAAGGTCAAAGGTCAAAAGGTCAAAAAATCAAAGTTCAGTTCTGCTCAGTTTCTGCCAGACAACTCTTATTGAAGGCTTTCCAAGAGCATTTAAATAGCATTAAATTGGAGTCAGGTTTTACCCTGAAATTGGAAAGGTCAAAGGTCAAGGTCAAAAGGTCAAAGGTCAAGGTCAAAAGTCAGTCAAAAGGTCAAAGGTCAAAGTTCAAGGTCAAAAGGTCAGAGGTCAAAAGGTCAAAGGTCAGAGGTCAAAAGGTCAGAGGTCAAGGTCAAAGGTCAAAAGGTCAAAGGTCAAAAGGTCAAAGGTCAAGATCAAAGGTCAAAAGGTCAAAGGTCAAGGTCAAAAGGGCAAAAGGTCAAGGTCAAAAGGGCAAAAGGTCAAAAGGGCAAAGGTCAAGGTCACAGGTCAAAAGGTCAAGGTCAAAGGTCAAAAGGTCAAAGGTCAAGGTCAAAGGTCAAAAGATCAAAGGTCAAGGTCAAAGGTCAAGGTCAAGGTCAAGGTCAAAGGTCAAAGGTCAGTTCTGCTCAGTTTCTGCCAGACAATTCTTACTGAAGGCTTTCCAAGAGCATTTAAATAGCATTAAATTGGTCAGGTTTTACCTTGAAATTGGAAAGGTATGCAAAGGACATGCCTCCAGACTGCACATAATGTCAAAGGTCAAAGGTCAAGGTCAAAAGGTCAAAGGTCAAAAGGTCAAAGGTCAGTTCTGCTCAGTTTCTGCCAGACAACTCTTGTTGAAGGCTTTCCAAGAGCATTTAAATAGCATTAAATTGGAGTCAGGTTTTACCCTGAAATTGGAAAGGTCAAAAGTCAAGGTCAAAAGGTCAAAGGTCAAAGGTCAAAAGGTCAAAGGTCAAGGTTAAAAGGTCAAAGGTCAAAAGATAAAAGGTCAAGGTCAAAGGTCAAAGGTCAAGGTCAAAGGTCAAAGGTCAAAGGTCAAAAAATCAAAGGTCAGTTCTGCTCAGTTTCTGCCAGACAACTCTTACTGAAGGCTTTCCAAGAGCATTTAAATTGCATTAAATTGGTCAGGTTTTACCCTGAAATTGGAAAGGTATCATGCAAAGGACATGCCTCCAGACTGCACATAATGTCAAAGGTCAAAGGTCAAGGTCAAAAGGTCAAAGGTCAAAAAATCAAAGGTCAGTTCTGCTCAGTTTCTGCCAGACAACTCTTATTCAAGGCTTTCCAAGAGCATTTAAATAGCATTAAATTGGAGTCAGGTTTTACCCTAAAATTGGAAAGGTCAAAGGTCAAAGGTCAAAGGTCAAAGGTCAAAAGGTCAAAAGGTCAAAAGGTCAGAAAGGTCAAGGTCAAAGTCAAAGGTCAAAAGGTCAAAGGTCAAGGTCAAAGGTCAAAGGTCAAGGTCAAAGGTCAAAGGTCAAAGGTCAAAAAATCAAAGGTCATGTTAGGGATAACATTGTTTTACCCTAACTGGTTTAGGTAAATAATAATATGTAATCATAGTTTATATGTTAAAGTGTCTGCAACTTTAACTGTGGAACAGTAATTAAGGGAGTGGTTGTGAAAGCACTTTAAAAGAAGCAAGGCTGCAGCTTGCTATCTCTCTGGCTTTGATGAAACCTGATTACTGCAAGGACACAAGACTGTATTGCTCGAACGGGAGAGAAAACAAAGGACAGACTTGTAAGTGAATTGACATAGGGTATTCAACACGGACTTTGCTAACTGAATATCCCTGAATGGACTGACTAAATGATACATGACTATTGGACTGTTATTTTGACTATGCTATGAACTCATAATGGAATAAACTATATATTAGATAGCACAAGCGTATCTGTCATTTTTACTGTATGTTAATAAACATACAAGCTTAGCTCACTCATTTATCTGTGTGCCTATCTGACTAAGCTGCACATTCTGTTTAGCTTGTCTCCCTAACCCTGGTTGGGGAAACCAGGCTTAACACTGGTTATGGGCCCAGAGGCTGCAAAGTCAGTTTAACTAGGATAAAACAGATTTATGTAAAAGTGAGAGTTTGTGTTGTTATACATTACAGTAAACAGACAGCTGTGTTTTATTAATTATAGTTTTATATCCATATAAGAAAACGGCACAAGTCAATCTACAAAGTTTGTCCCTGATATCCAAGCTGGATGGAACAAACTATGTATCATGGTCTATGAAATGTAGTCTGCTTCTACGAAGAGAAGGTTTGTGGAACATAATTGAAAATCCACCAAACGTAGAAGAATGGGATCCAGAGGATGAGGAAGATAAATTAAAGATAGAAGAATTTATGCATAAAAATGAACAAGCAATTTGCATTATTGCTTTAACCATAACTGATATGCAGCTTGTTTATATCCATGGAGAAAAGACAGCTGTTGGGTGTTGGCAGAAGCTGAAGAGGATTTATGTTCGAGATAATGTTGGTGCTCACATAAATCTAACACGGAAACTTTTATCTTTCAACCAAGACTGTTCATTGTTTCCAAACTAAAACTGGCATCTGCCAATTTATCAAGTTCCTGATAGTTAGACATGGCATTAGGTTCTGCTTGTGTTTTCAAAGGTCAAGGTCAAAAGGTCAAAGGTCAAGGTCAAAAGGTCAAAGGTCAAAAGGTCAAAGGTCAGTTCTGCTCAGTTTCTGCCAGACAACTCTTGTTGAAGCCTTTCCAAGAGCATTTAAATAGCATTAAATTGGAGTCAGGTTTTACCCTGAAATTGGAAAGGTCAAAGGTCAAGGTCAAAGGTCAAGGTCAAAAGGTCAAAAGGTCAAGGTCAAAAGTCAAGGTCAAAGGTCAAAGGTCAAAATCCAGCAAGGCTTTCCAAGAGCATTTAAATAGCATTAAATTGGAGTAAGGTTTTACCCTGAAATTGGAAAGGTATCACGCAAAGGACATGCCTCCAGACTGCACATAATTTCAAAGGTCAAAGGTCAAAGGTCAAAAGTCAAAGGTCAAAAGGTCAAAGGTCAGTTCTGCTGAGTTTCTGCGAGACAAGGCACTAAATTCAACTCTTATCTTTCAACCAAGACTGTTCGTTGTTTCCAAACTAAAACTGGCATCTGCCAATTCTCCAGGCTTTACCAAGTTCTTGATAGCTTAGACATGGCATTAGGTTCTGCTTGTGTTTTCAAACTGTCACTGGGGCAGGAGCGGTTTTATTAATATGATTATTTTGACAGTTCTTTTTCTTCTGGCTTTAAAAAAAAAATCCAGCAAGGCTTTCCAAGAGCATTTAAATAGCATTAAATTGGAGTAAGGTTTTACCCTGAAATTGGAAAGGTATCACACAAAGGACATGCCTCCAGACTGCACATAATTTCAAAGGTCAAAGGTCAAGGTCAAAAGGTCAAAAGGTCAAAAGGTCAAAGGTCAAAAGGTCATGCCTCCAGACTGCACATAATGTCAAAGGTCAAAGGTCAAGGTCAAAAGGTCAAAGGTCAAAAGGTCAAAGGTCAGTTCTGCTCAGTTTCTGCCAGAAAACTCTTGTTGAAGGCTTTCCAAGAGCATTTAAATAGCATTAAATTGGAGTCAGGTTTTACCCTGAAATTGGAAAGGTCAAAGGTCAAGGTCAGAAGGTCAAAGGTCAAAGGTCAAAAGGTCAAAGGTCAAAATCAAAGGTCAAAAGGTCAAAGGTCAAGGTCAAAAGGTCAAAGGTCAAAGGTCAAGGTTAAAAGGTCAAAGGTCAAAGGTCAAGGTCAAAGGTCAAAAGGTCAAAGGTCAAAGATCAAAAGGTCAAAGGTCAAAAAATCAAAGGTCAGTTCTGCTCAGTTTCTGCCAGACAACTGTTACTGAAGGCTTTCCAAGAGCATTTAAATAGCATTAAATTGGAGTCAGGTTTTACCCTAAAATTGGAAAGGTCAAAGGTCAAAGGTCAAAGGTCAAAAGGTCAGAAAGGTCAAAAGGTCAAAAGGTCAGAAAGGTCAAGGTCAAAGTCAAAGGTCAAAAGGTCAAAGGTCAAGGTCAAAGGTCAAAGGTCAAGGTCAAAGGTCAAAGGTCAAAAGGTCAAAGGTCAAAAAATCAAAGGTCATGTTAGGGATAACATTGTTTTACCCTAACTGGTTTAGGTAAATAATAATATGTAATCATAGTTTATATGTTAAAGTGTCTGCAACTTTAACTGTGGAACAGTAATTAAGGGAGTGGTTGTGAAAGCACTTTAAAAGAAGCAAGGCTGCAGCTTGCTATCTCTCTGGCTTTGATGAAACCTGATTACTGCAAGGACACAAGACTGTATTGCTCGAACGGGAGAGAAAACAAAGGACAGACTTGTAAGTGAATTGACATAGGGTATTCAACACGGACTTTGCTAACTGAATATCCCTGAATGGACTGACTAAATGATACATGACTATTGGACTGTTATTTTGACTATGCTATGAACTCATAATGGAATAAACTATATATTAGATAGCACAAGCGTATCTGTCATTTTTACTGTATGTTAATAAACATACAAGCTTAGCTCACTCATTTATCTGTGTGCCTATCTGACTAAGCTGCACATTCTGTTTAGCTTGTCTCCCTAACCCTGGTTGGGGAAACCAGGCTTAACACTGGTTATGGGCCCAGAGGCTGCAAAGTCAGTTTAACTAGGATAAAACAGATTTATGTAAAAGTGAGAGTTTGTGTTGTTATACATTACAGTAAACAGACAGCTGTGTTTTATTAATTATAGTTTTATATCCATATAAGAAAACATGGCACAAGTCAATCTACAAAGTTTGTCCCTGATATCCAAGCTGGATGGAACAAACTATGTATCATGGTCTATGAAATGTAGTCTGCTTCTACGAAGAGAAGGTTTGTGGAACATAATTGAAAATCCACCAAACGTAGAAGAATGGGATCCAGAGGATGAGGAAGATAAATTAAAGATAGAAGAATTTATGCATAAAAATGAACAAGCAATTTGCATTATTGCTTTAACCATAACTGATATGCAGCTTGTTTATATCCATGGAGAAAAGACAGCTGTTGGGTGTTGGCAGAAGCTGAAGAGGATTTATGTTCGAGATAATGTTGGTGCTCACATAAATCTAACACGGAAACTTTTATCTTTCAACCAAGACTGTTCATTGTTTCCAAACTAAAACTGGCATCTGCCAATTTATCAAGTTCCTGATAGTTAGACATGGCATTAGGTTCTGCTTGTGTTTTCAAAGGTCAAGGTCAAAAGGTCAAAGGTCAAGGTCAAAAGGTCAAAGGTCAAAAGGTCAAAGGTCAGTTCTGCTCAGTTTCTGCCAGACAACTCTTGTTGAAGCCTTTCCAAGAGCATTTAAATAGCATTAAATTGGAGTCAGGTTTTACCCTGAAATTGGAAAGGTCAAAGGTCAAGGTCAAAGGTCAAGGTCAAAAGGTCAAAAGGTCAAGGTCAAAAGTCAAGGTCAAAGGTCAAAGGTCAAAATCCAGCAAGGCTTTCCAAGAGCATTTAAATAGCATTAAATTGGAGTAAGGTTTTACCCTGAAATTGGAAAGGTATCACGCAAAGGACATGCCTCCAGACTGCACATAATTTCAAAGGTCAAAGGTCAAAGGTCAAAAGTCAAAGGTCAAAAGGTCAAAGGTCAGTTCTGCTGAGTTTCTGCGAGACAAGGCACTAAATTCAACTCTTATCTTTCAACCAAGACTGTTCGTTGTTTCCAAACTAAAACTGGCATCTGCCAATTCTCCAGGCTTTACCAAGTTCTTGATAGCTTAGACATGGCATTAGGTTCTGCTTGTGTTTTCAAACTGTCACTGGGGCAGGAGCGGTTTTATTAATATGATTATTTTGACAGTTCTTTTTCTTCTGGCTTTAAAAAAAAAATCCAGCAAGGCTTTCCAAGAGCATTTAAATAGCATTAAATTGGAGTAAGGTTTTACCCTGAAATTGGAAAGGTATCACACAAAGGACATGCCTCCAGACTGCACATAATTTCAAAGGTCAAAGGTCAAGGTCAAAAGGTCAAAAGGTCAAAAGGTCAAAGGTCAAAAGGTCATGCCTCCAGACTGCACATAATGTCAAAGGTCAAAGGTCAAGGTCAAAAGGTCAAAGGTCAAAAGGTCAAAGGTCAGTTCTGCTCAGTTTCTGCCAGAAAACTCTTGTTGAAGGCTTTCCAAGAGCATTTAAATAGCATTAAATTGGAGTCAGGTTTTACCCTGAAATTGGAAAGGTCAAAGGTCAAGGTCAAAAGGTCAAAGGTCAAAGGTCAAAAGGTCAAAGGTCAAAATCAAAGGTCAAAAGGTCAAAGGTCAAGGTCAAAAGGTCAAAGGTCAAAGGTCAAGGTTAAAAGGTCAAAGGTCAAAGGTCAAGGTCAAAGGTCAAAAGGTCAAAGGTCAAAGATCAAAAGGTCAAAGGTCAAAAAATCAAAGGTCAGTTCTGCTCAGTTTCTGCCAGACAACTGTTACTGAAGGCTTTCCAAGAGCATTTAAATAGCATTAAATTGGAGTCAGGTTTTACCCTAAAATTGGAAAGGTCAAAGGTCAAAGGTCAAAGGTCAAAAGGTCAAAAGGTCAGAAAGGTCAAAAGGTCAAAAGGTCAGAAAGGTCAAGGTCAAAGTCAAAGGTCAAAAGGTCAAAGGTCAAGGTCAAAGGTCAAAGGTCAAGGTCAAAGGTCAAAAGGTCAAAGGTCAAAAAATCAAAGGTCATGTTAGGGATAACATTGTTTTACCCTAACTGGTTTAGGTAAATAATAATATGTAATCATAGTTTATATGTTAAAGTGTCTGCAACTTTAACTGTGGAACAGTAATTAAGGGAGTGGTTGTGAAAGCACTTTAAAAGAAGCAAGGCTGCAGCTTGCTATCTCTCTGGCTTTGATGAAACCTGATTACTGCAAGGACACAAGACTGTATTGCTCGAACGGGAGAGAAAACAAAGGACAGACTTGTAAGTGAATTGACATAGGGTATTCAACACGGACTTTGCTAACTGAATATCCCTGAATGGACTGACTAAATGATACATGACTATTGGACTGTTATTTTGACTATGCTATGAACTCATAATGGAATAAACTATATATTAGATAGCACAAGCGTATCTGTCATTTTTACTGTATGTTAATAAACATACAAGCTTAGCTCACTCATTTATCTGTGTGCCTATCTGACTAAGCTGCACATTCTGTTTAGCTTGTCTCCCTAACCCTGGTTGGGGAAACCAGGCTTAACACTGGTTATGGGCCCAGAGGCTGCAAAGTCAGTTTAACTAGGATAAAACAGATTTATGTAAAAGTGAGAGTTTGTGTTGTTATACATTACAGTAAACAGACAGCTGTGTTTTATTAATTATAGTTTTATATCCATATAAGAAAACATGGCACAAGTCAATCTACAAAGTTTGTCCCTGATATCCAAGCTGGATGGAACAAACTATGTATCATGGTCTATGAAATGTAGTCTGCTTCTACGAAGAGAAGGTTTGTGGAACATAATTGAAAATCCACCAAACGTAGAAGAATGGGATCCAGAGGATGAGGAAGATAAATTAAAGATAGAAGAATTTATGCATAAAAATGAACAAGCAATTTGCATTATTGCTTTAACCATAACTGATATGCAGCTTGTTTATATCCATGGAGAAAAGACAGCTGTTGGGTGTTGGCAGAAGCTGAAGAGGATTTATGTTCGAGATAATGTTGGTGCTCACATAAATCTAACACGGAAACTTTTATCTTTCAACCAAGACTGTTCATTGTTTCCAAACTAAAACTGGCATCTGCCAATTCTCCAGGCTTTATCAAGTTCCTGATAGTTAGACATGGCATTAGGTTCTGCTTATGTTTTCAAAGGTCAAGGTCAAAAGGTCAAAGGTCAAGGTCAAAAGGTCAAAGGTCAAGGTCAAAGGTCAAAAGGTCAAAGGTCAAGATATAAGGTCAAAAGGTCAAGGTCAAGGTCAAAAGGTCAAAGGTCAAAGGTCAACATCAAAGGCCAGGTTTTATTGGAGTCAGGTTTTACGCTGAAATTGGAAAGGTCAAAGGTCAAAGGTGAAAGGTCAAAAGGTCAAAGGTCAACATCAAAGGCCAAAGGTCAAGGTCAAAAGGTCAAAGGTCAAGGTCAAAAGGGCAAAAGGTCAAAAGGGCAAAAGTCAAGGTCAAAGGTCAAAGGTCAAGGTCAAAAGGTCAAAGGTCAAGGTTAAAAGGTCAAAGGTCAAGGTCCAAGTCAAAAGGTCAAAGGTCAAGGTCAAAGGTCAAAGATCAAAGGTCAAGGTCAAAGGTCAAAGGTCAAGGTCAAGGTCAAAGGTCAGTTCTGCTCAGTTTCTACCAGACAATTCTTACTGAAGGCTTTCCAAGAGCATTTAAATAGCATTAAATTGGTCAGGTTTTACCCTGAAATTGGAAAGGTATCATGCAAAGGACATGCCTCCAGACTGTACATAATGTCAAAGGTCAAAGGTCAAGGTCAAAAGGTCAAAGGTCAAAAAATCAAAGGTCAGTTCTGCTCAGTTTCTGCCAGACAACTCTTATTCAAGGCTTTCCAAGAGCATTTAAATAGCATTAAATTGGAGTCAGGTTTTACGCTGAAATTGGAAAGGTCAAAGGTGAAAGGTCAAAGGTCAAAAGGTCAAAGGTCAGTTCTGCTGAGTTTCTGCCAGACAAGGCACTAAATTCAACTCTTACCTTTCAACCAAGACTGTTCGTTGTTTCCAAACAAACTAAAACTGGCATCTGCCAATTCTCCAGGCTTTATCAAGTTCCTGATAGTTAGACATGGCATTAGGTTCTGCTTGTGTTTTCAAAGGTCAAGGTCAAAAGGTCAAAGGTCAAAAGGTCAAAGGTCAGTTCTGCTCAGTTTCTGCCAGACAACTCTTGTTGAAGGCTTTCCAAGAGCATTTAAATTGCATTAAATTGGAGTCAGGTTTTACCCTGAAATTAGAAAGGCATCACGCAAAGGACATGCCTCCAGACTGCACATAATGTCAAAGGTCAAAGGTCAAGGTCAAAAGGTCAAAGGTCAAAAGGTCAAAGGTCAAGGTCAAAAGGTCAAAGGTCAAAAGGTCAAAAGGTCAAAAGGTCAAGGTCAAAAGGTCAAAAGGTTAAAAGGTTAAAAGGTCAAGGTCAAAGGTCAAGGTCAAAGGTCAAAAGGTCAAAGGTCAAGGTTAAAAGGTCAAAGGTCAAGGTCAAAGGTCAAAAGATCAAAGGTCAAGGTCAAAGGTCAAGGTCAAAGGTCAAGGTCAAAGGTCAAAGGTCAAGGTCAAAGGTCAGTTCTGCTCAGTTTCTACCAGACAATTCTTACTGAAGGCTTTCCAAGAGCATTTAAATAGCATTAAATTGGTCAGGTTTTACCTTGAAATTGGAAAGGTATGCAAAGGACATGCCTCCAGACTGCACATAACGTCAAAGGTCAAAGGTCAAGGTCAAAAGGTCAAAGGTCAAAAGGTCAAAGGTCAGTTCTGCTGTTTCTGCCAGACGACTCTTGTTGAAGGCTTTCCAAGAGCATTTAAATAGCATTAAATTGGAGTCAGGTTTTACCCTGAAATTGGAAAGGTCAAAGGTCAAGGTCAAAAGGTCAAAGGTCAAAGGTCAAAGGTCAAAGGTCAAAAGGTCAAAGGTCAAGATCAAAGGTCAAGATCAAAGATCAAAGGTCAAAAGGTCAAAGGTCAAGGTCAAAAGGTCAAAGGTCAAAGGTCCAAAGGTCAAAGGTCAAAAGATAAAAGGTCAAGGTCAAAGGTCAAAGGTCAAGGTCAAAGGTCAAAAGGTCAAAGGTCAAAAAATCAAAGGTCAGTTCTGCTCAGTTTCTGCCAGACAACTCTTACTGAAGGCTTTCCAAGAGCATTTAAATAGCATTAAATTGGTCAGGTTTTACCCTGAAATTGGAAAGGTATCATGCAAAGGACATGCCTCCAGACTGCACATAATGTCAAAGGTCAAAGGTCAAGGTCAAAAGGTCAAAGGTCAAAAAATCAAAGGTCAGTTCTGCTCAGTTTCTGCCAGACAACTCTTATTCAAGGCTTTCCAAGAGCATTTAAATAGCATTAAATTGGAGTCAGGTTTTACCCTAAAATTGGAAAGGTCAAAGGTCAAAGGTCAAAGGTCAAAAGGTCAGAAAGGTCAAAAGGTCAAAAGGTCAGAAAGGTCAAGGTCAAAGTCAAAGGTCAAAAGGTCAAAGGTCAAGGTCAAAGGTCAAGGTCAAAGGTCAAAAGGTCAAAAGGTCAAAGGTCAAAAAATCAAAGGTCATGTTAGGGATAACATTGTTTTACCCTAACTGGTTTAGGTAAATAATAATATGTAATCATAGTTTATATGTTAAAGTGTCTGCAACTTTAACTGTGGAACAGTAATTAAGGGAGTGGTTGTGAAAGCACTTTAAAAGAAGCAAGGCTGCAGCTTGCTATCTCTCTGGCTTTGATGAAACCTGATTACTGCAAGGACACAAGACTATTGCTCGAACGGGAGAGAAAACAAAGGACAGACTTGTAAGTGAATTGACATAGGGTATTCAACACGGACTTTGCTAACTGAATATCCCTGAATGGACTGACTAAATGATACATGACTATTGGACTGTTATTTTGACTATGCTATGAACTCATAATGGAATAAACTATATATTAGATAGCACAAGCGTATCTGTCATTTTTACTGTATGTTAATAAACATACAAGCTTAGCTCACTCATTTATCTGTGTGCCTATCTGACTAAGCTGCACATTCTGTTTAGCTTGTCTCCCTAACCCTGGTTGGGGAAACCAGGCTTAACACTGGTTATGGGCCCAGAGGCTGCAAAGTCAGTTTAACTAGGATAAAACAGATTTATGTAAAAGTGAGAGTTTGTGTTGTTATACATTACAGTAAACAGACAGCTGTGTTTTATTAATTATAGTTTTATATCCATATAAGAAAACATGGCACAAGTCAATCTACAAAGTTTGTCCCTGATATCCAAGCTGGATGGAACAAACTATGTATCATGGTCTATGAAATGTAGTCTGCTTCTACGAAGAGAAGGTTTGTGGAACATAATTGAAAATCCACCAAACGTAGAAGAATGGGATCCAGAGGATGAGGAAGATAAAGGTCAAAGGTCAGTCAAAAGGTCAAAGGTCAAAGGTCAAGGTCAAAAGGTCAAAGATCAGAGGTCAAAAGGTCAGAGGTCAAGGTCAAAGGTCAAGGTCAAAAGGTCAAAAGGGCAAAGGGCAAGGTCAAAAGGTCAAAAGGTCAAAGGTCGAGGTCAAAAGGTCAAAGGTCAAGGTGAAAAGGTCAAAGGTCAAGGTCAAAAGGGCAAAAGGTCAAAAGGGCAAAGGTCAAAGGTCAAAGGGCAAAGGTCAAAGGTCAAGGTCAAGGTCAAAAGGTCAAAGGTCAAGGTTAAAAGGTCAAAGGTCAAGGTCAAAGTCAAAAGATCAAAGGTCAAGGTCAAAGGTCAAAGATCAAAGGTCAAGGTCAAAGGTCAAAGGTCAAGGTCAAAGGTCAAGGTCAAGGTCAAAGGTCAGTTCTGCTCAGTTTCTGCCAGACAACTCTTATTCAAGGCTTTCCAAGAGCATTTAAATAGCATTAAATTGGAGTAAGGTTTTACCCTGAAATTGGAAAGGTATCACGCAAAGGACATGCCTCCAGACTGCACATAATTTCAAAGGTCAAAGGTCAAAGGTCAAAAGTCAAAGGTCAAAAGGTCAAAGGTCAAAGGTCAAAAGGTCAAAGGTCAGTTCTGCTGAGTTTCTGCGAGACAAGGCACTAAATTCAACTCTTATCTTTCAACCAAGACTGTTCGTTGTTTCCAAACTAAAACTGGCATCTGCCAATTCTCCAGGCTTTACCAAGTTCTTGATAGCTTAGACATGGCATTAGGTTCTGCTTGTGTTTTCAAACTGTCACTGGGGCAGGAGCGGTTTTATTAATATGATTATTTTGACAGTTATTTTTCTTCTGGCTTTAAAAAAAAAATCCAGCAAGGCTTTCCAAGAGCATTTAAATAGCATTAAATATATATCCCTTCCGAGATATGGCGGCGCGTGCAGATGCAGCGGCTACTCGCTCCCCTGATAGTGCGATGTTTATGTGTTCTTCGTTGTGTATGTATAAGTGTTCGTCGCGTCCCTGTGTTTCTAGGCTAACATACAGCCGTAAGAGACTTTTAGATGTCAGTAGAACGGGTCTTATCGAGTTAGACCTGGCGTGCGTGGAGATGCTACGGAGCTACGGTCTTTTCCAGCGGCTCCAGCGGCCTGCTATGCCGCCGACCCCTACGGGAGTTACACGCCCGCTTTGGACGCGCCGCAGGCGGTGCTCGAGAAGGAGGAAGCGAGGCAAGCGTGGAGGTGTCCGAGCGAGGTTAGCGGCTAATCCAAACAAGCCAGCTATTCCTTCCATCCTACTTGCTAACGTACGCTCTTTGGACAATAAACTGGATCACATACGACTTTTGCGAGCATCCCAGCAGTCCGTGAGAGAATGTTGTGTTTTTGTTTTCACTGAGTCATGGCTCAACGACGGCGTCCCGGATTCCGCCATCCAGCTTGAGCAACTAACATGCTATCGGGCTGATAGGACTCTCACTGGGAGAGGTAAGACCCGCGGCGGCGGGATCTGTGTTTATATTAAAGACGCCTGGTGCCAGGACACAGTAGTGTTACGAAAACACTGTTCAGCCCTTGTAGAGTTTATGTTACTTAAGTGTCGGCCTTTCTATCTGCCGAGGGAGTTTACAGCCGTCTTGCTAGCCGCTGTTTACATCCCTCCCTCCTCCAACAACAAGGACAGGGAGGGGGCTCTGTGGGAGCTGAACAGTGCTATCGGTGAACAACAGATAGCACATCCAGACGGGTTTCTCATTGTGGCGGGGGATTTTAATCATGCAAATCTTAAGTCGGTGTGTCCACAGTTATACCAGCACATTGATTTTCCTACAAGGGGAGTCAACACACTGGACCTTGTTTATACTACTCAGCGTGGAGCCTACAAAGCCTCCCCTCTCCCCCATTTGGGTGCTTCTGATCATATTGCAGTTATGCTAATGCCGGCGTATAGACCAAAGATTAAACTCAATAAACCGGTTCAGAAACAAATTAGGGTGTGGCCAGAAGGTGCTTCCTCTGTGCTCCAGGACTGTTTTGGAACTACAGCCTGGGACATGTTCAAAGAGGCAGCCACCTTTAATGGCCACACTGACATTGAGGAATACACAGAGACTGTTACTGCCTACATCACCAAGTGTATTGATGATGTCACGGAAACAAGGACTATTACTGTACGGGCCAATCAAAAGCCTTGGCTCACAGGAGAAGTCTACAGGCTACTGCGGGCCCGGAATGCCGCCTTTAGAGCAGGTGATGATGTTGGCCTGAGAACAGCCAGGGCTAACTTGGACCGGGGTATCAAAGAGGCAAAGAGGCAGTATACCAGGAAGATAGCCCATCATTTCAGTGACAGCAGAGATACCAGGAGCCTGTGGCAAGGTCTTCAGACCATCACGGACTACAAACCCTGGCCTCGGACCTGTGATAATGACATCACTCTGCTGAACAATCTGAATGATTTCTTCGGTCGTTTTGAGGCACAGAACGGCACTCCTGCACGAAAGTCCGTACTTCCACCTGGCGACCATGTGCTGCGCCTGTCTCCAGCCAGCGTGAGACGATCCTTTTCCAGGATTAGTGCCCGCAAGGCTGCGGGGCCGGACAACATTCCTGGTCGCGTACTAAAGGACTGTGCAGAGGAACTCATGGATGTCTTTACAGACATCTTTAACATCTCTCTGAGCCAGGCTGCGGTTCCTACATGCTTCAAACTAACTACCATCATTCCAATACCCAAGAAGGCTTCCCCTTCCTGTTTTAATGACTACCGCCCTGTTGCACTGACTCCCATCATCATGA
This sequence comes from Hydrophis major, assembly GCA_033807585.1. Lineage (NCBI taxonomy): Eukaryota > Metazoa > Chordata > Lepidosauria > Squamata > Elapidae > Hydrophis > Hydrophis major. Next base: position 22,826,271 of record CM066338.1, read on the forward strand.
AGTGTTTTGAGCGGTTAGTCATGCAGTATATTAAATCCATCCTTCCTCCTACCTTGGATCCCTTCCAGTTTGCATATCGGGCCAACAGGTCCACCGATGATGCTATTTCTACTGCCCTTCATTCAGCTCTCACCCATCTGGACACTAAGGACTCACATGTCAGAATGCTGTTTATAGACTTTAGCTCAGCGTTCAACACCATTATCCCCCAGCAGCTTATACGGAAACTGGATCAGCTGGGTGTGAATACCTCATTGTGCAACTGGTTGTTGGACTTCCTGACTGGGAGACCTCAGACAGTCCGGGTTGGCGGCAACTCATCGGGAACTATTATTTTGAATACGGGGGCCCCCCAGGGATGTGTGCTCAGCCCTCTACTTTTCACTCTGCTGACCCATGACTGCACACCTAAGCATGGTACCAACATCTTCGTTAAGTTTGCGGATGACACAACTGTTGTTGGTCTCATCCATAATAACAACGAGTCTAACTATAGGGATGAGGTGAGCCAGCTCACCACATGGTGTGGTGTTAACAACCTTTCTCTTAATGTTGATAAAACTAAGGAGATCATTATCGACTTCAGGAGAGCACGTACCCAGCACCCTCCTCTGTCCATTAACGGTACAGTTGTGGAGAGAGTGAGCAGCACTAAATTTCTGGGCGTGCACATTACAGAAGATCTTACCTGGAGTATCAACACCACATCACTTTACAAGAAAGCACAACAACGTCTTCACTTTCTCCGCAGACTGAGAAACGCCAGAGCCCCTACCCCTATCATGCTCTCTTTTTATCGTGGGATTATTGAGAGCATCCTGACCAGCTGCCTCACTGTGTGGTATGGCAGCTGCACAGCATTCTGCCGTAAGACCTTGCAGCGCACAGTGAGAGCAGCTGAGAAGATTATTGGTGTCCCCCTCCCACCCATTCACAATATTTATAATACACGCCTGACCCGTAAAGCTATTCAGATCTCAGGCGATGTCTCCCACCCCACACACAGCTACTTCAGCCTCATGCCATCAGGCAGGAGACTGAGGTGCCTTCGGGCTAGGACTTGTAGATTAAGGGACAGCTTTGTCCATCAGGCTGTCAGGCAGTTAAATTCCCTGCCAGTTCTCCCCCCTAGTCTGTTTCCGTTGTCTTCGCATTAATACTATATACATACATGAACATTCATTGTGTTTTAATTGCTGCTTTTCCCATGCACTTTAGCACTCACAGTACTTTTAATGTTTTAACTTTTATCCTGCATTTCTATTGCCCTCGAATCCGCTGCACTAGGGTTACTGTTAGTGTTTTATTGTATTTTATTGTTCATTGTATTTTTTTATTGTTTTTATTGTTTTTATTGTTCTACTGTATTTTATTGTATTGTTGTTACTTTTTTTACTGTACTGTGGGAGAGTGGGAACGTAATTTCATTCCTATATATGATTTGCTTGTCATGTATGGAGTGACAATAAAGGAACCTTGACCTTGACCTTGACCTTAAATTGGAGTAAGGTTTTACCCTGAAATTGGAAAGGTATCACGCAAAGGACATGCCTCCAGACTGCACATAATTTCAAAGGTCAAAGGTCAAGGTCAAAAGGTCAAAAGGTCAAAGGTCAAAAGGTCAAAGGTCAAAAAATCAAAGGTCATGTTAGGGATAACATTGTTTTACCCTAACTGGTTTAGGTAAATAATAATATGTAATCATAGTTTATATGTTAAAGTGTCTGCAACTTTAACTGTGGAACAGTAATTAAGGGAGTGGTTGTGAAAGCACTTTAAAAGAAGCAAGGCTGCAGCTTGCTATCTCTCTGGCTTTGATGAAACCTGATTACTGCAAGGACACAAGACTGTATTGCTCGAACGGGAGAGAAAAAGGATAGACTTGTAAGTGAATTGACATAGGGTATTCAACACGGACTTTGCTAACTGAATATCCCTGAATGGACTGACTAAATGATACATGACTATTGGACTGTTATTTTGACTATGCTATGAACTCATAATGGAATAAACTATATATTAGATAGCACAAGCGTATCTGTCATTTTTACTGTATGTTAATAAACATACAAGCTTAGCTCACTCATTTATCTGTGTGCCTATCTGACTAAGCTGCACATTCTGTTTAGCTTGTCTCCCCAACCCTGGTTGGGGAAACCAGGCTTAACACTGGTTATGGGCCCAGAGGCTGCAAAGTCAGTTTAACTAGGATAAAACAGATTTATGTAAAAGTGAGAGTTTGTGTTGTTATACATTACAGTAAACAGACAGCTGTGTTTTATTAATTATAGTTTTATATCCATATAAGAAAACATGGCACAAGTCAATCTACAAAGTTTGTCCCTGATATCCAAGCTGGATGGAACAAACTATGTATCATGGTCTATGAAATGTAGTCTGCTTCTACGAAGAGAAGGTTTGTGGAACATAATTGAAAATCCACCAAACGTAGAAGAATGGGATCCAGAGGATGAGGAAGATAAATTAAAGATAGAAGAATTTATGCATAAAAATGAACAAGCAATTTGCATTATTGCTTTAACCATAACTGATATGCAGCTTGTTTATATCCATGGAGAGAATACGGCTGTTGGGTGTTGGCAGAAGCTGAAGAGGATTTATGTTCGAGATAATGTTGGTGCTCACATAAATCTAACACGGAAACTTTTATCTTTCAACCAAGACTGTTCATTGTTTCCAAACTAAAACTGGCATCTGCCAATTTATCAAGTTCCTGATAGTTAGACATGGCATTAGGTTCTGCTTGTGTTTTCAAAGGTCAAGGTCAAAAGGTCAAAGGTCAAGGTCAAAAGGTCAAAGGTCAAAAGGTCAAAGGTCAGTTCTGCTCAGTTTCTGCCAGACAACTCTTGTTGAAGGCTTTCCAAGAGCATTTAAATAGCATTAAATTGGAGTCAGGTTTTACCCTGAAATTGGAAAGGTCAAAGGTCAAGGTCAAAGGTCAATGTCAAAAGGTCAAAAGGTCAAGGTCAAAAGTCAAGGTCAAAGGTCAAAGGTCAAAATCCAGCAAGGCTTTCCAAGAGCATTTAAATAGCATTAAATTGGAGTAAGGTTTTACCCTGAAATTGGAAAGGTATCACGCAAAGGACATGCCTCCAGACTGCACATAATTTCAAAGGTCAAAGGTCAAAGGTCAAAAGTCAAAGGTCAAAAGGTCAAAGGTCAAAGGTCAAAAGGTCAAAGGTCAGTTCTGCTGAGTTTCTGCGAGACAAGGCACTAAATTCAACTCTTATCTTTCAACCAAGACTGTTCGTTGTTTCCAAACTAAAACTGGCATCTGCCAATTCTCCAGGCTTTACCAAGTTCTTGATAGCTTAGACATGGCATTAGGTTCTGCTTGTGTTTTCAAACTGTCACTGGGGCAGGAGCGGTTTTATTAATATGATTATTTTGACAGTTATTTTTCTTCTGGCTTTAAAAAGAAAATCCAGCAAGGCTTTCCAAGAGCATTTAAATAGCATTAAATATATATCCCTTCCGAGATATGGCGGCGCGTGCAGATGCAGCGGCTACTCGCTCCCCTGATAGTGCGATGTTTATGTGTTCTTCGTTGTGTATGTATAAGTGTTCGTCGCGTCCCTGTGTTTCTAGGCTAACATACAGCCGTAAGAGACTTTTAGATGTCAGTAGAACGGGTCTTATCGAGTTAGACCTGGCGTGCGTGGAGATGCTACGGAGCTACGGTCTTTTCCAGCGGCTCCAGCGGCCTGCTATGCCGCCGACCCCTACGGGAGTTACACGCCCGCTTTGGACGCGCCGCAGGCGGTGCTCGAGAAGGAGGAAGCGAGGCAAGCGTGGAGGTGTCCGAGCGAGGTTAGCGGCTAATCCAAACAAGCCAGCTATTCCTTCCATCCTACTTGCTAACGTACGCTCTTTGGACAATAAACTGGATCACATACGACTTTTGCGAGCATCCCAGCAGTCCGTGAGAGAATGTTGTGTTTTTGTTTTCACTGAGTCATGGCTCAACGACGGCGTCCCGGATTCCGCCATCCAGCTTGAGCAACTAACATGCTATCGGGCTGATAGGACTCTCACTGGGAGAGGTAAGACCCGCGGCGGCGGGATCTGTGTTTATATTAAAGACGCCTGGTGCCAGGACACAGTAGTGTTACGAAAACACTGTTCAGCCCTTGTAGAGTTTATGTTACTTAAGTGTCGGCCTTTCTATCTGCCGAGGGAGTTTACAGCCGTCTTGCTAGCCGCTGTTTACATCCCTCCCTCCTCCAACAACAAGGACAGGGAGGGGGCTCTGTGGGAGCTGAACAGTGCTATCGGTGAACAACAGATAGCACATCCAGACGGGTTTCTCATTGTGGCGGGGGATTTTAATCATGCAAATCTTAAGTCGGTGTGTCCACAGTTATACCAGCACATTGATTTTCCTACAAGGGGAGTCAACACACTGGACCTTGTTTATACTACTCAGCGTGGAGCCTACAAAGCCTCCCCTCTCCCCCATTTGGGTGCTTCTGATCATATTGCAGTTATGCTAATGCCGGCGTATAGACCAAAGATTAAACTCAATAAACCGGTTCAGAAACAAATTAGGGTGTGGCCAGAAGGTGCTTCCTCTGTGCTCCAGGACTGTTTTGGAACTACAGCCTGGGACATGTTCAAAGAGGCAGCCACCTTTAATGGCCACACTGACATTGAGGAATACACAGAGACTGTTACTGCCTACATCACCAAGTGTATTGATGATGTCACGGAAACAAGGACTATTACTGTACGGGCCAATCAAAAGCCTTGGCTCACAGGAGAAGTCTACAGGCTACTGCGGGCCCGGAATGCCGCCTTTAGAGCAGGTGATGATGTTGGCCTGAGAACAGCCAGGGCTAACTTGGACCGGGGTATCAAAGAGGCAAAGAGGAAGTATACCAGGAAGATAGCCCATCATTTCAGTGACAGCAGAGATACCAGGAGCCTGTGGCAAGGTCTTCAGACCATCACGGACTACAAACCCCGGCCTCGGACCTGTGATAATGACATCACTCTGCTGAACAATCTGAATGATTTCTTCGGTCGTTTTGAGGCACAGAACGGCACTCCTGCACGAAAGTCCGTACTTCCACCTGGCGACCATGTGCTGCGCCTGTCTCCAGCCAGCGTGAGACGATCCTTTTCCAGGATTAGTGCCCGCAAGGCTGCGGGGCCGGACAACATTCCTGGTCGCGTACTAAAGGACTGTGCAGAGGAACTCATGGATGTCTTTACAGACATCTTTAACATCTCTCTGAGCCAGGCTGCGGTTCCTACATGCTTCAAACTAACTACCATCATTCCAATACCCAAGAAGGCTTCCCCTTCCTGTTTTAATGACTACCGCCCTGTTGCACTGACTCCCATCATCATGAAGTGTTTTGAGCGGTTAGTCATGCAGTATATTAAATCCATCCTTCCTCCTACCTTGGATCCCTTCCAGTTTGCATATCGGGCCAACAGGTCCACCGATGATGCTATTTCTACTGCCCTTCATTCAGCTCTCACCCATCTGGACACTAAGGACTCACATGTCAGAATGCTGTTTATAGACTTTAGCTCAGCGTTCAACACCATTATCCCCCAGCAGCTTATACGGAAACTGGATCAGCTGGGTGTGAATACCTCATTGTGCAACTGGTTGTTGGACTTCCTGACTGGGAGACCTCAGACAGTCCGGGTTGGCGGCAACTCATCGGGAACTATTATTTTGAATACGGGGGCCCCCCAGGGATGTGTGCTCAGCCCTCTACTTTTCACTCTGCTGACCCATGACTGCACACCTAAGCATGGTACCAACATCTTCGTTAAGTTTGCGGATGACACAACTGTTGTTGGTCTCATCCATAATAACAACGAGTCTAACTATAGGGATGAGGTGAGCCAGCTCACCACATGGTGTGGTGTTAACAACCTTTCTCTTAATGTTGATAAAACTAAGGAGATCATTATCGACTTCAGGAGAGCACGTACCCAGCACCCTCCTCTGTCCATTAACGGTACAGTTGTGGAGAGAGTGAGCAGCACTAAATTTCTGGGCGTGCACATTACAGAAGATCTTACCTGGAGTATCAACACCACATCACTTTACAAGAAAGCACAACAACGTCTTCACTTTCTCCGCAGACTGAGAAACGCCAGAGCCCCTACCCCTATCATGCTCTCTTTTTATCGTGGGATTATTGAGAGCATCCTGACCAGCTGCCTCACTGTGTGGTATGGCAGCTGCACAGCATTCTGCCGTAAGACCTTGCAGCGCACAGTGAGAGCAGCTGAGAAGATTATTGGTGTCCCCCTCCCACCCATTCACAATATTTATAATACACGCCTGACCCGTAAAGCTATTCAGATCTCAGGCGATGTCTCCCACCCCACACACAGCTACTTCAGCCTCATGCCATCAGGCAGGAGACTGAGGTGCCTTCGGGCTAGGACTTGTAGATTAAGGGACAGCTTTGTCCATCAGGCTGTCAGGCAGTTAAATTCCCTGCCAGTTCTCCCCCCTAGTCTGTTTCCGTTGTCTTCGCATTAATACTATATACATACATGAACATTCATTGTGTTTTAATTGCTGCTTTTCCCATGCACTTTAGCACTCACAGTACTTTTAATGTTTTAACTTTTATCCTGCATTTCTATTGCCCTCGAATCCGCTGCACTAGGGTTACTGTTAGTGTTTTATTGTATTTTATTGTTCATTGTATTTTTTTATTGTTTTTATTGTTTTTATTGTTCTACTGTATTTTATTGTATTGTTGTTACTTTTTTTACTGTACTGTGGGAGAGTGGGAACGTAATTTCATTCCTATATATGATTTGCTTGTCATGTATGGAGTGACAATAAAGGAACCTTGACCTTGACCTTGACCTTAAATTGGAGTAAGGTTTTACCCTGAAATTGGAAAGGTATCACGCAAAGGACATGCCTCCAGACTGCACATAATTTCAAAGGTCAAAGGTCAAGGTCAAAAGGTCAAAAGGTCAAAAGGTCAAAGGTCAAAAGGTCAAAGGTCAAAAAATCAAAGGTCATGTTAGGGATAACATTGTTTTACCCTAACTGGTTTAGGTAAATAATAATATGTAATCATAGTTTATATGTTAAAGTGTCTGCAACTTTAACTGTGGAACAGTAATTAAGGGAGTGGTTGTGAAAGCACTTTAAAAGAAGCAAGGCTGCAGCTTGCTATCTCTCTGGCTTTGATGAAACCTGATTACTGCAAGGACACAAGACTGTATTGCTCGAACGGGAGAGAAAAAGGACAGACTTGTAAGTGAATTGACATAGGGTATTCAACACGGACTTTGCTAACTGAATATCCCTGAATGGACTGACTAAATGATACATGACTATTGGACTGTTATTTTGACTATGCTATGAACTCATAATGGAATAAACTATATATTAGATAGCACAAGCGTATCTGTCATTTTTACTGTATGTTAATAAACATACAAGCTTAGCTCACTCATTTATCTGTGTGCCTATCTGACTAAGCTGCACATTCTGTTTAGCTTGTCTCCCCAACCCTGGTTGGGGAAACCAGGCTTAACACTGGTTATGGGCCCAGAGGCTGCAAAGTCAGTTTAACTAGGATAAAACAGATTTATGTAAAAGTGAGAGTTTGTGTTGTTATACATTACAGTAAACAGACAGCTGTGTTTTATTAATTATAGTTTTATATCCATATAAGAAAACATGGCACAAGTCAATCTACAAAGTTTGTCCCTGATATCCAAGCTGGATGGAACAAACTATGTATCATGGTCTATGAAATGTAGTCTGCTTCTACGAAGAGAAGGTTTGTGGAACATAATTGAAAATCCACCAAACGTAGAAGAATGGGATCCAGAGGATGAGGAAGATAAATTAAAGATAGAAGAATTTATGCATAAAAATGAACAAGCAATTTGCATTATTGCTTTAACCATAACTGATATGCAGCTTGTTTATATCCATGGAGAGAATACGGCTGTTGGGTGTTGGCAGAAGCTGAAGAGGATTTATGTTCGAGATAATGTTGGTGCTCACATAAATCTAACACGGAAACTTTTATCTTTCAACCAAGACTGTTCATTGTTTCCAAACTAAAACTGGCATCTGCCAATTTATCAAGTTCCTGATAGTTAGACATGGCATTAGGTTCTGCTTGTGTTTTCAAAGGTCAAGGTCAAAAGGTCAAAGGTCAAGGTCAAAAGGTCAAAGGTCAAAAGGTCAAAGGTCAGTTCTGCTCAGTTTCTGCCAGACAACTCTTGTTGAAGGCTTTCCAAGAGCATTTAAATAGCATTAAATTGGAGTCAGGTTTTACCCTGAAATTGGAAAGGTCAAAGGTCAAGGTCAAAGGTCAATGTCAAAAGGTCAAAAGGTCAAGGTCAAAAGTCAAGGTCAAAGGTCAAAGGTCAAAATCCAGCAAGGCTTTCCAAGAGCATTTAAATAGCATTAAATTGGAGTAAGGTTTTACCCTGAAATTGGAAAGGTATCACGCAAAGGACATGCCTCCAGACTGCACATAATTTCAAAGGTCAAAGGTCAAAGGTCAAAAGTCAAAGGTCAAAAGGTCAAAGGTCAAAGGTCAAAAGGTCAAAGGTCAGTTCTGCTGAGTTTCTGCGAGACAAGGCACTAAATTCAACTCTTATCTTTCAACCAAGACTGTTCGTTGTTTCCAAACTAAAACTGGCATCTGCCAATTCTCCAGGCTTTACCAAGTTCTTGATAGCTTAGACATGGCATTAGGTTCTGCTTGTGTTTTCAAACTGTCACTGGGGCAGGAGCGGTTTTATTAATATGATTATTTTGACAGTTATTTTTCTTCTGGCTTTAAAAAGAAAATCCAGCAAGGCTTTCCAAGAGCATTTAAATAGCATTAAATATATATCCCTTCCGAGATATGGCGGCGCGTGCAGATGCAGCGGCTACTCGCTCCCCTGATAGTGCGATGTTTATGTGTTCTTCGTTGTGTATGTATAAGTGTTCGTCGCGTCCCTGTGTTTCTAGGCTAACATACAGCCGTAAGAGACTTTTAGATGTCAGTAGAACGGGTCTTATCGAGTTAGACCTGGCGTGCGTGGAGATGCTACGGAGCTACGGTCTTTTCCAGCGGCTCCAGCGGCCTGCTATGCCGCCGACCCCTACGGGAGTTACACGCCCGCTTTGGACGCGCCGCAGGCGGTGCTCGAGAAGGAGGAAGCGAGGCAAGCGTGGAGGTGTCCGAGCGAGGTTAGCGGCTAATCCAAACAAGCCAGCTATTCCTTCCATCCTACTTGCTAACGTACGCTCTTTGGACAATAAACTGGATCACATACGACTTTTGCGAGCATCCCAGCAGTCCGTGAGAGAATGTTGTGTTTTTGTTTTCACTGAGTCATGGCTCAACGACGGCGTCCCGGATTCCGCCATCCAGCTTGAGCAACTAACATGCTATCGGGCTGATAGGACTCTCACTGGGAGAGGTAAGACCCGCGGCGGCGGGATCTGTGTTTATATTAAAGACGCCTGGTGCCAGGACACAGTAGTGTTACGAAAACACTGTTCAGCCCTTGTAGAGTTTATGTTACTTAAGTGTCGGCCTTTCTATCTGCCGAGGGAGTTTACAGCCGTCTTGCTAGCCGCTGTTTACATCCCTCCCTCCTCCAACAACAAGGACAGGGAGGGGGCTCTGTGGGAGCTGAACAGTGCTATCGGTGAACAACAGATAGCACATCCAGACGGGTTTCTCATTGTGGCGGGGGATTTTAATCATGCAAATCTTAAGTCGGTGTGTCCACAGTTATACCAGCACATTGATTTTCCTACAAGGGGAGTCAACACACTGGACCTTGTTTATACTACTCAGCGTGGAGCCTACAAAGCCTCCCCTCTCCCCCATTTGGGTGCTTCTGATCATATTGCAGTTATGCTAATGCCGGCGTATAGACCAAAGATTAAACTCAATAAACCGGTTCAGAAACAAATTAGGGTGTGGCCAGAAGGTGCTTCCTCTGTGCTCCAGGACTGTTTTGGAACTACAGCCTGGGACATGTTCAAAGAGGCAGCCACCTTTAATGGCCACACTGACATTGAGGAATACACAGAGACTGTTACTGCCTACATCACCAAGTGTATTGATGATGTCACGGAAACAAGGACTATTACTGTACGGGCCAATCAAAAGCCTTGGCTCACAGGAGAAGTCTACAGGCTACTGCGGGCCCGGAATGCCGCCTTTAGAGCAGGTGATGATGTTGGCCTGAGAACAGCCAGGGCTAACTTGGACCGGGGTATCAAAGAGGCAAAGAGGCAGTATACCAGGAAGATAGCCCATCATTTCAGTGACAGCAGAGATACCAGGAGCCTGTGGCAAGGTCTTCAGACCATCACGGACTACAAACCCTGGCCTCGGACCTGTGATAATGACATCACTCTGCTGAACAATCTGAATGATTTCTTCGGTCGTTTTGAGGCACAGAACGGCACTCCTGCACGAAAGTCCGTACTTCCACCTGGCGACCATGTGCTGCGCCTGTCTCCAGCCAGCGTGAGACGATCCTTTTCCAGGATTAGTGCCCGCAAGGCTGCGGGGCCGGACAACATTCCTGGTCGCGTACTAAAGGACTGTGCAGAGGAACTCATGGATGTCTTTACAGACATCTTTAACATCTCTCTGAGCCAGGCTGCGGTTCCTACATGCTTCAAACTAACTACCATCATTCCAATACCCAAGAAGGCTTCCCCTTCCTGTTTTAATGACTACCGCCCTGTTGCACTGACTCCCATCATCATGAAGTGTTTTGAGCGGTTAGTCATGCAGTATATTAAATCCATCCTTCCTCCTACCTTGGATCCCTTCCAGTTTGCATATCGGGCCAACAGGTCCACCGATGATGCTATTTCTACTGCCCTTCATTCAGCTCTCACCCATCTGGACACTAAGGACTCACATGTCAGAATGCTGTTTATAGACTTTAGCTCAGCGTTCAACACCATTATCCCCCAGCAGCTTATACGGAAACTGGATCAGCTGGGTGTGAATACCTCATTGTGCAACTGGTTGTTGGACTTCCTGACTGGGAGACCTCAGACAGTCCGGGTTGGCGGCAACTCATCGGGAACTATTATTTTGAATACGGGGGCCCCCCAGGGATGTGTGCTCAGCCCTCTACTTTTCACTCTGCTGACCCATGACTGCACACCTAAGCATGGTACCAACATCTTCGTTAAGTTTGCGGATGACACAACTGTTGTTGGTCTCATCCATAATAACAACGAGTCTAACTATAGGGATGAGGTGAGCCAGCTCACCACATGGTGTGGTGTTAACAACCTTTCTCTTAATGTTGATAAAACTAAGGAGATCATTATCGACTTCAGGAGAGCACGTACCCAGCACCCTCCTCTGTCCATTAACGGTACAGTTGTGGAGAGAGTGAGCAGCACTAAATTTCTGGGCGTGCACATTACAGAAGATCTTACCTGGAGTATCAACACCACATCACTTTACAAGAAAGCACAACAACGTCTTCACTTTCTCCGCAGACTGAGAAACGCCAGAGCCCCTACCCCTATCATGCTCTCTTTTTATCGTGGGATTATTGAGAGCATCCTGACCAGCTGCCTCACTGTGTGGTATGGCAGCTGCACAGCATTCTGCCGTAAGACCTTGCAGCGCACAGTGAGAGCAGCTGAGAAGATTATTGGTGTCCCCCTCCCACCCATTCACAATATTTATAATACACGCCTGACCCGTAAAGCTATTCAGATCTCAGGCGATGTCTCCCACCCCACACACAGCTACTTCAGCCTCATGCCATCAGGCAGGAGACTGAGGTGCCTTCGGGCTAGGACTTGTAGATTAAGGGACAGCTTTGTCCATCAGGCTGTCAGGCAGTTAAATTCCCTGCCAGTTCTCCCCCCTAGTCTGTTTCCGTTGTCTTCGCATTAATACTATATACATACATGAACATTCATTGTGTTTTAATTGCTGCTTTTCCCATGCACTTTAGCACTCACAGTACTTTTAATGTTTTAACTTTTATCCTGCATTTCTATTGCCCTCGAATCCGCTGCACTAGGGTTACTGTTAGTGTTTTATTGTATTTTATTGTTCATTGTATTTTTTTATTGTTTTTATTGTTTTTATTGTTCTACTGTATTTTATTGTATTGTTGTTACTTTTTTTACTGTACTGTGGGAGAGTGGGAACGTAATTTCATTCCTATATATGATTTGCTTGTCATGTATGGAGTGACAATAAAGGAACCTTGACCTTGACCTTGACCTTAAATTGGAGTAAGGTTTTACCCTGAAATTGGAAAGGTATCACGCAAAGGACATGCCTCCAGACTGCACATAATTTCAAAGGTCAAAGGTCAAGGTCAAAAGGTCAAAAGGTCAAAGGTCAAAAGGTCAAAGGTCAAAAAATCAAAGGTCATGTTAGGGATAACATTGTTTTACCCTAACTGGTTTAGGTAAATAATAATATGTAATCATAGTTTATATGTTAAAGTGTCTGCAACTTTAACTGTGGAACAGTAATTAAGGGAGTGGTTGTGAAAGCACTTTAAAAGAAGCAAGGCTGCAGCTTGCTATCTCTCTGGCTTTGATGAAACCTGATTACTGCAAGGACACAAGACTGTATTGCTCGAACGGGAGAGAAAAAGGACAGACTTGTAAGTGAATTGACATAGGGTATTCAACACGGACTTTGCTAACTGAATATCCCTGAATGGACTGACTAAATGATACATGACTATTGGACTGTTATTTTGACTATGCTATGAACTCATAATGGAATAAACTATATATTAGATAGCACAAGCGTATCTGTCATTTTTACTGTATGTTAATAAACATACAAGCTTAGCTCACTCATTTATCTGTGTGCCTATCTGACTAAGCTGCACATTCTGTTTAGCTTGTCTCCCCAACCCTGGTTGGGGAAACCAGGCTTAACACTGGTTATGGGCCCAGAGGCTGCAAAGTCAGTTTAACTAGGATAAAACAGATTTATGTAAAAGTGAGAGTTTGTGTTGTTATACATTACAGTAAACAGACAGCTGTGTTTTATTAATTATAGTTTTATATCCATATAAGAAAACATGGCACAAGTCAATCTACAAAGTTTGTCCCTGATATCCAAGCTGGATGGAACAAACTATGTATCATGGTCTATGAAATGTAGTCTGCTTCTACGAAGAGAAGGTTTGTGGAACATAATTGAAAATCCACCAAACGTAGAAGAATGGGATCCAGAGGATGAGGAAGATAAATTAAAGATAGAAGAATTTATGCATAAAAATGAACAAGCAATTTGCATTATTGCTTTAACCATAACTGATATGCAGCTTGTTTATATCCATGGAGAGAATACGGCTGTTGGGTGTTGGCAGAAGCTGAAGAGGATTTATGTTCGAGATAATGTTGGTGCTCACATAAATCTAACACGGAAACTTTTATCTTTCAACCAAGACTGTTCATTGTTTCCAAACTAAAACTGGCATCTGCCAATTTATCAAGTTCCTGATAGTTAGACATGGCATTAGGTTCTGCTTGTGTTTTCAAAGGTCAAGGTCAAAAGGTCAAAGGTCAAGGTCAAAAGGTCAAAGGTCAAAAGGTCAAAGGTCAGTTCTGCTCAGTTTCTGCCAGACAACTCTTGTTGAAGGCTTTCCAAGAGCATTTAAATAGCATTAAATTGGAGTCAGGTTTTACCCTGAAATTGGAAAGGTCAAAGGTCAAGGTCAAAGGTCAATGTCAAAAGGTCAAAAGGTCAAGGTCAAAAGTCAAGGTCAAAGGTCAAAGGTCAAAATCCAGCAAGGCTTTCCAAGAGCATTTAAATAGCATTAAATTGGAGTAAGGTTTTACCCTGAAATTGGAAAGGTATCACGCAAAGGACATGCCTCCAGACTGCACATAATTTCAAAGGTCAAAGGTCAAAGGTCAAAAGTCAAAGGTCAAAAGGTCAAAGGTCAAAGGTCAAAAGGTCAAAGGTCAGTTCTGCTGAGTTTCTGCGAGACAAGGCACTAAATTCAACTCTTATCTTTCAACCAAGACTGTTCGTTGTTTCCAAACTAAAACTGGCATCTGCCAATTCTCCAGGCTTTACCAAGTTCTTGATAGCTTAGACATGGCATTAGGTTCTGCTTGTGTTTTCAAACTGTCACTGGGGCAGGAGCGGTTTTATTAATATGATTATTTTGACAGTTATTTTTCTTCTGGCTTTAAAAAGAAAATCCAGCAAGGCTTTCCAAGAGCATTTAAATAGCATTAAATATATATCCCTTCCGAGATATGGCGGCGGGTGCAGATGCAGCGGCTACTCGCTCCCCTGATAGTGCGATGTTTATGTGTTCTTCGTTGTGTATGTATAAGTGTTCGTCGCGTCCCTGTGTTTCTAGGCTAACATACAGCCGTAAGAGACTTTTAGATGTCAGTAAAACGGGTCTTATCGAGTTAGACCTGGCGTGCGTGGAGATGCTACGGAGCTACGGTCTTTTCCAGCGGCTCCAGCGGCCTGCTATGCCGCCGACCCCTACGGGAGTTACACGCCCGCTTTGGACGCGCCGCAGGCGGTGCTCGAGAAGGAGGAAGCGAGGCAAGCGTGGAGGTGTCCGAGCGAGGTTAGCGGCTAATCCAAACAAGCCAGCTATTCCTTCCATCCTACTTGCTAACGTACGCTCTTTGGACAATAAACTGGATCACATACGACTTTTGCGAGCATCCCAGCAGTCCGTGAGAGAATGTTGTGTTTTTGTTTTCACTGAGTCATGGCTCAACGACGGCGTCCCGGATTCCGCCATCCAGCTTGAGCAACTAACATGCTATCGGGCTGATAGGACTCTCACTGGGAGAGGTAAGACCCGCGGCGGCGGGATCTGTGTTTATATTAAAGACGCCTGGTGCCAGGACACAGTAGTGTTACGAAAACACTGTTCAGCCCTTGTAGAGTTTATGTTACTTAAGTGTCGGCCTTTCTATCTGCCGAGGGAGTTTACAGCCGTCTTGCTAGCCGCTGTTTACATCCCTCCCTCCTCCAACAACAAGGACAGGGAGGGGGCTCTGTGGGAGCTGAACAGTGCTATCGGTGAACAACAGATAGCACATCCAGACGGGTTTCTCATTGTGGCGGGGGATTTTAATCATGCAAATCTTAAGTCGGTGTGTCCACAGTTATACCAGCACATTGATTTTCCTACAAGGGGAGTCAACACACTGGACCTTGTTTATACTACTCAGCGTGGAGCCTACAAAGCCTCCCCTCTCCCCCATTTGGGTGCTTCTGATCATATTGCAGTTATGCTAATGCCGGCGTATAGACCAAAGATTAAACTCAATAAACCGGTTCAGAAACAAATTAGGGTGTGGCCAGAAGGTGCTTCCTCTGTGCTCCAGGACTGTTTTGGAACTACAGCCTGGGACATGTTCAAAGAGGCAGCCACCTTTAATGGCCACACTGACATTGAGGAATACACAGAGACTGTTACTGCCTACATCACCAAGTGTATTGATGATGTCACGGAAACAAGGACTATTACTGTACGGGCCAATCAAAAGCCTTGGCTCACAGGAGAAGTCTACAGGCTACTGCGGGCCCGGAATGCCGCCTTTAGAGCAGGTGATGATGTTGGCCTGAGAACAGCCAGGGCTAACTTGGACCGGGGTATCAAAGAGGCAAAGAGGCAGTATACCAGGAAGATAGCCCATCATTTCAGTGACAGCAGAGATACCAGGAGCCTGTGGCAAGGTCTTCAGACCATCACGGACTACAAACCCCGGCCTCGGACCTGTGATAATGACATCACTCTGCTGAACAATCTGAATGATTTCTTCGGTCGTTTTGAGGCACAGAACGGCACTCCTGCACGAAAGTCCGTACTTCCACCTGGCGACCATGTGCTGCGCCTGTCTCCAGCCAGCGTGAGACGATCCTTTTCCAGGATTAGTGCCCGCAAGGCTGCGGGGCCGGACAACATTCCTGGTCGCGTACTAAAGGACTGTGCAGAGGAACTCATGGATGTCTTTACAGACATCTTTAACATCTCTCTGAGCCAGGCTGCGGTTCCTACATGCTTCAAACTAACTACCATCATTCCAATACCCAAGAAGGCTTCCCCTTCCTGTTTTAATGACTACCGCCCTGTTGCACTGACTCCCATCATCATGAAGTGTTTTGAGCGGTTAGTCATGCAGTATATTAAATCCATCCTTCCTCCTACCTTGGATCCCTTCCAGTTTGCATATCGGGCCAACAGGTCCACCGATGATGCTATTTCTACTGCCCTTCATTCAGCTCTCACCCATCTGGACACTAAGGACTCACATGTCAGAATGCTGTTTATAGACTTTAGCTCAGCGTTCAACACCATTATCCCCCAGCAGCTTATACGGAAACTGGATCAGCTGGGTGTGAATACCTCATTGTGCAACTGGTTGTTGGACTTCCTGACTGGGAGACCTCAGACAGTCCGGGTTGGCGGCAACTCATCGGGAACTATTATTTTGAATACGGGGGCCCCCCAGGGATGTGTGCTCAGCCCTCTACTTTTCACTCTGCTGACCCATGACTGCACACCTAAGCATGGTACCAACATCTTCGTTAAGTTTGCGGATGACACAACTGTTGTTGGTCTCATCCATAATAACAACGAGTCTAACTATAGGGATGAGGTGAGCCAGCTCACCACATGGTGTGGTGTTAACAACCTTTCTCTTAATGTTGATAAAACTAAGGAGATCATTATCGACTTCAGGAGAGCACGTACCCAGCACCCTCCTCTGTCCATTAACGGTACAGTTGTGGAGAGAGTGAGCAGCACTAAATTTCTGGGCGTGCACATTACAGAAGATCTTACCTGGAGTATCAACACCACATCACTTTACAAGAAAGCACAACAACGTCTTCACTTTCTCCGCAGACTGAGAAACGCCAGAGCCCCTACCCCTATCATGCTCTCTTTTTATCGTGGGATTATTGAGAGCATCCTGACCAGCTGCCTCACTGTGTGGTATGGCAGCTGCACAGCATTCTGCCGTAAGACCTTGCAGCGCACAGTGAGAGCAGCTGAGAAGATTATTGGTGTCCCCCTCCCACCCATTCACAATATTTATAATACACGCCTGACCCGTAAAGCTATTCAGATCTCAGGCGATGTCTCCCACCCCACACACAGCTACTTCAGCCTCATGCCATCAGGCAGGAGACTGAGGTGCCTTCGGGCTAGGACTTGTAGATTAAGGGACAGCTTTGTCCATCAGGCTGTCAGGCAGTTAAATTCCCTGCCAGTTCTCCCCCCTAGTCTGTTTCCGTTGTCTTCGCATTAATACTATATACATACATGAACATTCATTGTGTTTTAATTGCTGCTTTTCCCATGCACTTTAGCACTCACAGTACTTTTAATGTTTTAACTTTTATCCTGCATTTCTATTGCCCTCGAATCCGCTGCACTAGGGTTACTGTTAGTGTTTTATTGTATTTTATTGTTCATTGTATTTTTTTATTGTTTTTATTGTTTTTATTGTTCTACTGTATTTTATTGTATTGTTGTTACTTTTTTTACTGTACTGTGGGAGAGTGGGAACGTAATTTCATTCCTATATATGATTTGCTTGTCATGTATGGAGTGACAATAAAGGAACCTTGACCTTGACCTTGACCTTAAATTGGAGTAAGGTTTTACCCTGAAATTGGAAAGGTATCACGCAAAGGACATGCCTCCAGACTGCACATAATTTCAAAGGTCAAAGGTCAAGGTCAAAAGGTCAAAAGGTCAAAAGGTCAAAGGTCAAAAGGTCAAAGGTCAAAAAATCAAAGGTCATGTTAGGGATAACATTGTTTTACCCTAACTGGTTTAGGTAAATAATAATATGTAATCATAGTTTATATGTTAAAGTGTCTGCAACTTTAACTGTGGAACAGTAATTAAGGGAGTGGTTGTGAAAGCACTTTAAAAGAAGCAAGGCTGCAGCTTGCTATCTCTCTGGCTTTGATGAAACCTGATTACTGCAAGGACACAAGACTGTATTGCTCGAACGGGAGAGAAAAAGGACAGACTTGTAAGTGAATTGACATAGGGTATTCAACACGGACTTTGCTAACTGAATATCCCTGAATGGACTGACTAAATGATACATGACTATTGGACTGTTATTTTGACTATGCTATGAACTCATAATGGAATAAACTATATATTAGATAGCACAAGCGTATCTGTCATTTTTACTGTATGTTAATAAACATACAAGCTTAGCTCACTCATTTATCTGTGTGCCTATCTGACTAAGCTGCACATTCTGTTTAGCTTGTCTCCCCAACCCTGGTTGGGGAAACCAGGCTTAACACTGGTTATGGGCCCAGAGGCTGCAAAGTCAGTTTAACTAGGATAAAACAGATTTATGTAAAAGTGAGAGTTTGTGTTGTTATACATTACAGTAAACAGACAGCTGTGTTTTATTAATTATAGTTTTATATCCATATAAGAAAACATGGCACAAGTCAATCTACAAAGTTTGTCCCTGATATCCAAGCTGGATGGAACAAACTATGTATCATGGTCTATGAAATGTAGTCTGCTTCTACGAAGAGAAGGTTTGTGGAACATAATTGAAAATCCACCAAACGTAGAAGAATGGGATCCAGAGGATGAGGAAGATAAATTAAAGATAGAAGAATTTATGCATAAAAATGAACAAGCAATTTGCATTATTGCTTTAACCATAACTGATATGCAGCTTGTTTATATCCATGGAGAGAATACGGCTGTTGGGTGTTGGCAGAAGCTGAAGAGGATTTATGTTCGAGATAATGTTGGTGCTCACATAAATCTAACACGGAAACTTTTATCTTTCAACCAAGACTGTTCATTGTTTCCAAACTAAAACTGGCATCTGCCAATTTATCAAGTTCCTGATAGTTAGACATGGCATTACGTTCTGCTTGTGTTTTCAAAGGTCAAGGTCAAAAGGTCAAAGGTCAAGGTCAAAAGGTCAAAGGTCAAAAGGTCAAAGGTCAGTTCTGCTCAGTTTCTGCCAGACAACTCTTGTTGAAGGCTTTCCAAGAGCATTTAAATTGCATAAAATTGGAGTCAGGTTTTACCCTGAAATTGGAAAGGTCAAAGGTCAAGGTCAAAGTCAAAAGGTCAAAGTCAAAAGGTCAAAGTCAAAAGGTCAAAAGGTCAAGGTAAAAAGGTCAAAGGTCAAAGTCAAAGGTCAAGGTCAAAGGTCAAAAGGTCAAAGGTCAAGATCAAAGGTCAAAAGGTCAAAGGTCAAGGTCAAGGTCAAAAGGTCAAAGGTCAAAAAGTCAAAAGGTCAAAGGGTCAAAGGTCAAAGGGTCAAAGGGTCAAAGGTCAAAGGGTCAAAGGGCCAAAGGTCAAGGTCAAAGGTCAAAGGTCAAGATCAAAGGTCAAAAGGTCAAAGGTCAAAGGTCAAGGTTAAAAGGTCAAAGGTCAAAGGTCAAAGGTCAAAGGTCAAAAGGTCAAAGGTCAAAGGTCAAAGGTCAAAGGTCAGTTCTGCTCAGTTTCTGCCAGACAATTCTTACTGAAGGCTTTCCAAGAGCATTTAAATAGCATTAAATTGGTCAGGTTTTACCTTGAAATTGGAAAGGTATGCAAAGGACATGCCTCCAGACTGCACATAATGTCAAAGGTCAAAGGTCAAGGTCAAAAGGTCAAAGGTCAAAAAATCAAAGGTCAGTTCTGCTCAGTTTCTGCCAGACAACTCTTATTCAAGGCTTTCCAAGAGCATTTAAATAGCATTAAATTGGAGTCAGGTTTTACCCTGAAATTGGAAAGGTCAAAGGTCAAAGGTCAAAAGGTCAAAGGTCAAAGGTCAGTTCTGCTGAGTTTCTGCGAGACAAGGCACTAAATTCAACTCTTACCTTTCAACCAAGACTGTTCGTTGTTTCCAAACAAACTAAAACTGGCATCTGCCAATTCTCCAGGCTTTATCAAGTTCCTGATAGTTAGACATGGCATTAGGTTCTGCTTGTGTTTTCAAAGGTCAAGGTCAAAAGGTCAAAGGTCAAAAGGTCAAAGGTCAGTTCTGCTCAGTTTCTGCCAGACAACTCTTGTTGAAGGCTTTCCAAGAGCATTTAAATTGCATTAAATTGGAGTCAGGTTTTACCCTGAAATTAGAAAGGCATCACGCAAAGGACATGCCTCCAGACTGCACATAATGTCAAAGGTCAAAGGTCAAGGTCAAAAGGTCAAAGGTCAAAAGTTCAAAGGTCAAGGTCAAAAGGTCAAAGGTCAAAAGGTCAAAAAATCAAAGGTCAGTTCTGCTCAGTTTCTGCCAGACAACTCTTATTGAAGGCTTTCCAAGAGCATTTAAATAGCATTAAATTGGAGTCAGGTTTTACCCTGAAATTGGAAAGGTCAAAGGTCAAGGTCAAAAGGTCAAAGGTCAAGGTCAAAAGGTCAAAGGTCAAAGGTCAGTCAAAAGGTCAAAGGTCAAGGTCAAAGGTCAGAGGTCAAAAGGTCAGAGGTCAAAAGGTCAAAGGTCAAAAGGTCAAAGGTCAAGGTCAAAAGGTCAAAGGTCAAGGTCAAAAGGTCAAAAGTCAAAGGGTCAAAGGTCAAAGGTCAAGATCAAAGGTCAAAAGGTCAACGGTCAAGGTCAAAAGGTCAAAGGTCAAAGGTCAAGGTGTCAAGGTCAAAGGTCAAAGGTCAAAAGTTCAAAGGTCAAAGGTCAAAGGTCAAAGGTCAAAGGTCAAAGGTCAAAAGTCAAAGGTCAAAGGTCAGTTCTGCTCAGTTTCTGCCAGACAATTCTTACTGAAGGCTTTCCAAGAGCATTTAAATAGCATTAAATTGGTCAGGTTTTACCTTGAAATTGGAAAGGTATGCAAAGGACATGCCTCCAGACTGCACATAATGTCAAAGGTCAAAGGTCAAGGTCAAAAGGTCAAAGGTCAAAAAATCAAAGGTCAGTTCTCAGTTTCTGCCAGACAACTCTTATTCAAGGCTTTCCAAGAGCATTTAAATAGCATTAAATTGGAGTCAGGTTTTACCCTGAAATTGGAAAGGTCAAAGGTCAAAGGTCAAAAGGTCAAAGGTCAAAGGTCAGTTCTGCTGAGTTTCTGCGAGACAAGGCACTAAATTCAACTCTTACCTTTCAACCAAGACTGTTCGTTGTTTCCAAACAAACTAAAACTGGCATCTGCCAATTCTCCAGGCTTTATCAAGTTCCTGATAGTTAGACATGGCATTAGGTTCTGCTTGTGTTTTCAAAGGTCAAGGTCAAAAGGTCAAAGGTCAAAAGGTCAAAGGTCAGTTCTGCTCAGTTTCTGCCAGACAACTCTTGTTGAAGGCTTTCCAAGAGCATTTAAATTGCATTAAATTGGAGTCAGGTTTTACCCTGAAATTAGAAAGGCATCACGCAAAGGACATGCCTCCAGACTGCACATAATGTCAAAGGTCAAAGGTCAAGGTCAAAAGGTCAAAGGTCAAAAGGTCAAAGGTCAAGGTCAAAAGGTCAAAGGTCAAAAGGTCAAAAAATCAAAGGTCAGTTCTGCTCAGTTTCTGCCAGACAACTCTTATTGAAGGCTTTCCAAGAGCATTTAAATAGCATTAAATTGGAGTCAGGTTTTACCCTGAAATTGGAAAGGTCAAAGGTCAAGGTCAAAAGGTCAAAGGTCAAGGTCAAAAGGTCAAAGGTCAAGGTCAAAAGGTCAAAGGTCAAGGTCAAAAGGTCAAAAGGTCAAAAGTCAAAGGGTCAAAGGTCAAAGGTCAAAGGTCAAGATCAAAGGTCAAAAGGTCAACGGTCAAGGTCAAAAGGTCAAAGGTCAAAAGGTCAAGGTGTCAAGGTCAAAGGTCAAAGGTCAAAAGGTCAAAGGTCAAAGGTCAAAGGTCAAAGGTCAAAGGTCAAAGGTCAGTTCTGCTCAGTTTCTGCCAGACAATTCTTACTGAAGGCTTTCCAAGAGCATTTAAATAGCATTAAATTGGTCAGGTTTTACCTTGAAATTGGAAAGGTATGCAAAGGACATGCCTCCAGACTGCACATAATGTCAAAGGTCAAAGGTCAAGGTCAAAAGGTCAAAGGTCAAAAAATCAAAGGTCAGTTCTGCTCAGTTTCTGCCAGACAACTCTTATTCAAGGCTTTCCAAGAGCATTTAAATAGCATTAAATTGGAGTCAGGTTTTACCCTGAAATTGGAAAGGTCAAAGGTCAAAGGTCAAAAGGTCAAAGGTCAAAGGTCAGTTCTGCTGAGTTTCTGCGAGACAAGGCACTAAATTCAACTCTTACCTTTCAACCAAGACTGTTCGTTGTTTCCAAACAAACTAAAACTGGCATCTGCCAATTCTCCAGGCTTTATCAAGTTCCTGATAGTTAGACATGGCATTAGGTTCTGCTTGTGTTTTCAAAGGTCAAGGTCAAAAGGTCAAAGGTCAAAAGGTCAAAGGTCAGTTCTGCTCAGTTTCTGCCAGACAACTCTTGTTGAAGGCTTTCCAAGAGCATTTAAATTGCATTAAATTGGAGTCAGGTTTTACCCTGAAATTAGAAAGGCATCACGCAAAGGACATGCCTCCAGACTGCACATAATGTCAAAGGTCAAAGGTCAAGGTCAAAAGGTCAAAGGTCAAAAGGTCAAAGGTCAAGGTCAAAAGGTCAAAGGTCAAAAGGTCAAAAAATCAAAGGTCAGTTCTGCTCAGTTTCTGCCAGACAACTCTTATTGAAGGCTTTCCAAGAGCATTTAAATAGCATTAAATTGGAGTCAGGTTTTACCCTGAAATTGGAAAGGTCAAAGGTCAAAAGGTCAAAGGTCAAGGTCAAAAGGTCAAAGGTCAAGGTCAAAAGGTCAAAGGGTCAAAGGTCAAAGGGTCAAAGGTCAAGATCAAAGGTCAAACGGTCAAAGGTCAAAGGTCAAAAGGTCAAGGTGTCAAGGTCAAAGGTCAAAGGTCAAAGGTCAAAAGTTCAAAGGTCAAAGGTCAAAGGTCAAAGGTCAAAGGTCAGTTCTGCTCAGTTTCTGCCAGACAATTCTTACTGAAGGCTTTCCAAGAGCATTTAAATAGCATTAAATTGGTCAGGTTTTACCTTGAAATTGGAAAGGTATGCAAAGGACATGCCTCCAGACTGCACATAATGTCAAAGGTCAAAGGTCAAGGTCAAAAGGTCAAAGGTCAAAAAATCAAAGGTCAGTTCTGCTCAGTTTCTGCCAGACAACTCTTGTTGAAGGCTTTCCAAGAGCATTTAAATTGCATTAAATTGGAGTCAGGTTTTACCCTGAAATTAGAAAGGCATCACGCAAAGGACATGCCTCCAGACTGCACATAATGTCAAAGGTCAAAGGTCAAAGTCAAAAGGTCAAACGTCAAAAGTTCAAAGGTCAAGGTCAAAAGGTCAAAGGTCAAAAGGTCAAAAAATCAAAGGTCAGTTCTGCTCAGTTTCTGCCAGACAACTCTTATTGAAGGCTTTCCAAGAGCATTTAAATAGCATTAAATTGGAGTCAGGTTTTACCCTGAAATTGGAAAGGTCAAAGGTCAAGGTCAAAAGGTCAAAGGTCAAGGTCAAAAGGTCAAAGGTCAAAGGTCAGTCAAAAGGTCAAAGGTCAAAGGTCAAAGGTCAAGGTCAAAAGGTCAGAGGTCAAAAGGTCAAAGGTCAGAGGTCAAAAGGTCAGAGGTCAAGGTCAAAGGTCAAAGGTCAAAAGGTCAAAGGTCAAAAGGTCAAAGGTCAAGATCAAATGTCAAAAGGTCAAAGGTCAAGGTCAAAAGGTCAAAGGTCAAGGTCAAAAGGTCAAAAGGGCAAAGGTCAAGGTCAAAGGTCAAAGGTCAAAAGGGCAAAGGTCAAAGGTCAAGGTCAAAAGGTCAAAAGGTCAAAAGTCAAAGGGTCAAAGGTCAAAGGTCAAAGGTCAAGATCAAAGGTCAAAAGGTCAAAAGGTCAACGGTCAAGGTCAAAAGGTCAAAGGTCAAAGGTCAAGGTGTCAAGGTCAAAGGTCAAAGGTCAAAAGTTCAAAGTTCAAAGTTCAAAGTTCAAAGGTCAAAAGTCAAAGGTCAAAGGTCAAAAGTCAAAGGTCAAAGGTCAAAGGTCAGTTCTGCTCAGTTTCTGCCAGACAATTCTTACTGAAGGCTTTCCAAGAGCATTTAAATAGCATTAAATTGGTCAGGTTTTACCTTGAAATTGGAAAGGTATGCAAAGGACATGCCTCCAGACTGCACATAATGTCAAAGGTCAAAGGTCAAGGTCAAAAGGTCAAAGGTCAAAAAATCAAAGGTCAGTTCTGCTCAGTTTCTGCCAGACAACTCTTATTCAAGGCTTTCCAAGAGCATTTAAATAGCATTAAATTGGAGTCAGGTTTTACCCTGAAATTGGAAAGGTCAAAGGTCAAAGGTCAAAAGGTCAAAGGTCAAAGGTCAGTTCTGCTGAGTTTCTGCGAGACAAGGCACTAAATTCAACTCTTACCTTTCAACCAAGACTGTTCGTTGTTTCCAAACAAACTAAAACTGGCATCTGCCAATTCTCCAGGCTTTATCAAGTTCCTGATAGTTAGACATGGCATTAGGTTCTGCTTGTGTTTTCAAAGGTCAAGGTCAAAAGGTCAAAGGTCAAAAGGTCAAAGGTCAGTTCTGCTCAGTTTCTGCCAGACAACTCTTGTTGAAGGCTTTCCAAGAGCATTTAAATTGCATTAAATTGGAGTCAGGTTTTACCCTGAAATTAGAAAGGCATCACGCAAAGGACATGCCTCCAGACTGCACATAATGTCAAAGGTCAAAGGTCAAGGTCAAAAGGTCAAAGGTCAAAAGTTCAAAGGTCAAGGTCAAAAGGTCAAAGGTCAAAAGGTCAAAAAATCAAAGGTCAGTTCTGCTCAGTTTCTGCCAGACAACTCTTATTGAAGGCTTTCCAAGAGCATTTAAATAGCATTAAATTGGAGTCAGGTTTTACCCTGAAATTGGAAAGGTCAAAAGGTCAAAGGTCAAAGGTCAAAGGTCAAGGTCAAAAGGTCAAAGGTCAAGGTCAAAAGGTCAAAGGTCAAGGTCAAAAGGTCAAAGGGTCAAAGGGTCAAAGGTCAAGGTCAAAGGTCAAGATCAACGGTCAAAGGTCAAAGGTCAAAAGGTCAAGGTGTCAAGGTCAAAGGTCAAAGGTCAAAGGTCAAAGGTCAAAAGTTCAAAGTTCAAAGGTCAAAGGTCAAAGGTCAAAGGTCAAAGGTCAGTTCTGCTCAGTTTCTGCCAGACAATTCTTACTGAAGGCTTTCCAAGAGCATTTAAATAGCATTAAATTGGTCAGGTTTTACCTTGAAATTGGAAAGGTATGCAAAGGACATGCCTCCAGACTGCACATAATGTCAAAGGTCAAAGGTCAAGGTCAAAAGGTCAAAGGTCAAAAAATCAAAGGTCAGTTCTGCTCAGTTTCTGCCAGACAACTCTTATTCAAGGCTTTCCAAGAGCATTTAAATAGCATTAAATTGGAGTCAGGTTTTACCCTGAAATTGGAAAGGTCAAAGGTCAAAGGTCAAAAGGTCAAAGGTCAAAGGTCAGTTCTGCTGAGTTTCTGCGAGACAAGGCACTAAATTCAACTCTTACCTTTCAACCAAGACTGTTCGTTGTTTCCAAACAAACTAAAACTTGCATCTGCCAATTCTCCAGGCTTTATCAAGTTCCTGATAGTTAGACATGGCATTAGGTTCTGCTTGTGTTTTCAAAGGTCAAGGTCAAAAGGTCAAAGGTCAAAAGGTCAAAGGTCAAAAGGTCAAAGGTCAGTTCTGCTCAGTTTCTGCCAGACAACTCTTGTTGAAGGCTTTCCAAGAGCATTTAAATTGCATTAAATTGGAGTCAGGTTTTACCCTGAAATTAGAAAGGCATCACGCAAAAGACATGCCTCCAGACTGCACATAATGTCAAAGGTCAAAGGTCAAGGTCAAAAGGTCAAAGGTCAAAAGTTCAAAGGTCAAGGTCAAAAGGTCAAAGGTCAAAAGGTCAAAAAATCAAAGGTCAGTTCTGCTCAGTTTCTGCCAGACAACTCTTATTGAAGGCTTTCCAAGAGCATTTAAATAGCATTAAATTGGAGTCAGGTTTTACCCTGAAATTGGAAAGGTCAAAGGTCAAGGTCAAAAGGTCAAAGGTCAAGGTCAAAAGGTCAAAGGTCAAAGGTCAGTCAAAAGGTCAAAGGTCAAAGGTCAAGGTCAAAAGGTCAGAGGTCAAAAGGTCAAAGGTCAGAGGTCAAAAGGTCAGAGGTCAAGGTCAAAGGTCAAAGGTCAAAAGGTCAAAGGTTAAAAGGTCAAAGGTCAAAAGGTCAAGGTCAAAAGGTCAAGGTCAAAAGGTCAAAAGGGCAAAGGTCAAGGTCAAAGGTCAAAGGTCAAGATCAAAGGTCAAAAGGTCAAGGTCAAAGGTCAAAAGATCAAAGGTCAAGGTCAAAGGTCAAAGATCAAAGGTCAAAGGTCAAAGGTCAAGGTCAAAGGTCAGTTCTGCTCAGTTTCTACCAGACAATTCTTACTGAAGGCTTTCCAAGAGCATTTAAATAGCATTAAATTGGTCAGGTTTTACCTTGAAATTGGAAAGGTATGCAAAGGACATGCCACCAGACTGCACATAATGTCAAAGGTCAAAGGTCATGGTCAAAAGGTCAAAGGTCAAAAAATCAAAGGTCAGTTCTGCTCAGTTTCTGCCAGACAACTCTTATTCAAGGCTTTCCAAGAGCATTTAAATAGCATTAAATTGGTCAGGTTTTACCCTGAAATTGGAAAGGTATGCAAAGGACATGCCTCCAGACTGCACATAATGTCAAAGGTCAAAGGTCAAGGTCAAAAGGTCAAAGGTCAAAAGGTCAAAGGTCAGTTCTGCTCAGTTTCTGCCAGACAACTCTTGTTGAAGGCTTTCCAAGAGCATTTAAATAGTATTAAATTGGATTCAGGTTTTACCCTGAAATTGGAAAGGTCAAAGGTCAAGGTCAAAAGGTCAAAGGTCAAAAGTCAAAGGTCAAAAGGTCAAAAAATCAAAGGTCAGTTCTGCTCAGTTTCTGCCAGACAACTCTTACTGAAGGCTTTCCAAGAGCATTTAAATAGCATTAAATTGGTCAGGTTTTACCCTGAAATTGGAAAGGTATCATGCAAAGGACATGCCTCCAGACTGCACATAATGTCAAAGGTCAAAGGTCAAGGTCAAAAGGTCAAAGGTCAAAAAATCAAAGGTCAGTTCTGCTCAGTTTCTGCCAGACAACTCTTATTCAAGGCTTTCCAAGAGCATTTAAATAGCATTAAATTGGAGTCAGGTTTTACGCTGAAATTGGAAAGGTCAAAGGTCAAAGGTCAAAGGTCAAAGGTCAAAAGGTCAAAGGTCAGTTCTGCTCAGTTTCTGCCAGACAACTCTTATTGAAGGCTTTCCAAGAGCATTTAAATAGCATTAAGTTGGAGTCAGGTTTTACCCTGAAATAGGAAAGGTCAAAGGTCAAGGTCAAAAGGTCAAAGGTCAAGGTCAAAAGGTCAAAGGTCAAAGGTCAGTCAAAAGGTCAAAGGTCAAAGGTCAAAAGGTCAAAGGTCAAAAGGTCAAAGGTCAAGGTTAAAAGGTCAAAGGTCAAAGGTCAAAAGGTCAAAGGTCAAAGTTCAGAGGTCAAAAGGTCAAAGGTCAAAAAATCAAAGGTCAGTTCTGCTCAGTTTCTGCCAGAGAACTCTTACTGAAGGCTTTCCAAGAGCATTTAAATAGCATTAAATTGGTCAGGTTTTACCCTGAAATCAGCATCTCTCCCCTTTTTTTCCAGTGTCTCCTCACTTGGAACTAAGCCCAGATGGACATTTCTTCCAACAATCCATTTCAATGCTATCCTACATTATGAACCTGTTCTTTCAATTTATTCAATTGCATTATAAGATGCATCCTGGCTTGGTTTCTGTGTTCTAATCATGTGAGAATGGGTGTATTTTTATGTGCCCATACTTAGCTTGATAGGGATACGGTGAACGAAATAAGGAATAAACAGTTGTGAACATTGTCACAATTTGCTGTGTATTTCTGAAACACTTAACTGGAAGTGAAGTGAGTATAATTATTGCTCTTTGGCTTAACCATGGTTGAGAGCATGCCACCATAAGGCCAACCACACTGCCTGATGGTGCACAAGACATTACTTTGTGTGCCACAAGAATAGTCACCTTTCAGCCTGGTGTTTTCCTAGGAACACAGACATTGGGGTTGCGTTGGGTAATTTATTTATTAAGGAAATTTATACAGCCACCCAATTCATTCAGAGTGACTCCAGGCAGCATACAAAAATAAAACCCCAATAAAATTTTGACTTCCGGTTTCGCGTGGCTTCGGGGCAGCAGGAATTCGTGACAGCTCGCGATTCCTGCTGTGCTAGCCGCCGAGGTACCCCCGATCCAGATGGGTCAGGGGGATATGGCTGCCCTGTAGGGACAGCTGAAGAGAGAGGGGAGTCGGACAGGGGGTTGGGGGTGTTGCAGACCCCCTCCCCCTCCGGAAAAACCCCCTTTTCCCAAGGCAGTGGAACGGCGGTCAGCAATGGCCGCCACGAAGAAGCCAGCAACCGGATAAGATTGCGCTGGAGGAAGTAAGAAGAGTGAAAGTGCTGTCTGAGCCGGGTCAAGTAACATCTTTCAAATTGGTTGGAACTGAGCTGTCTGAATTGCTGGAGGATACATTGTATCCCTAAGAAGATCGAAAGCGGCGGAGAAGCTGTTAAAGGGAACTTTTTTTTTCCTTCACTCTCCCACCCCATGGAAACAGCAGATATGTTTGGATATATTGGATATTGAAAGTAAATTGTTTTGAGAGTTGAAGCTAAGGGACAAAAGGGTTTTTGGACATTGAAAAACTTAAGAAATTGGAAAACCCTTGTTGGAGGTATGGATTTCTGATTATTTAAAATTGATATTGCAAGTGGGAAGGGAGAGGAAAAAAAATTGGAGCAGAAGCTGAAAAAGGAGGAGATTGCCTAGAATACCAAAGAAAGGTATATGGTAATTGGACCTCTTTGATTAAACATTAACCCCAGAAAGAGAAAGAGAAGAAGGAAGAAAAGTATTAATTTTTGGAAATTTTTTTTTTGAATTATTCTTGATTAAAAATATTTGTGGTTGTTTTGGGGAAAGTTTCTTTTTTCATGATGGCATCGCTTGTGGATGAACTAAAGACTGTATATCAAAAATATAAAAAAGAAGATACTTTGGGCAGTTTGTTTCAATTCTTAGAAATGGCGATATGTACTTATGAAAAGCTGACTACGCAGCAGAAGGACTGGGACAAAGAAGAAGAAGAAGCCATCTTTGATGAACAATGGGTTCTTTCCGGGGAGGAGGAGAAAAAGGATAAGAAAAAGGGGATTTTAAGAATTATAAAAACAACCAAAGAAGAGAAAAATGAGCGGAAAGGTGGAGGCAAGGTTAGAAAGCAAAGGAAAGGGAGTAAGAAAAGGGAGGAGGAAAGACAAAGGCGTAAAAAGGGCAAGGAGAAGAATAAGCAAGAGAGAAAGGGGGGGAGGAGAAGCCTCAATGAGGGGAAGCAAGATCTAAAGAAAAAAAGTTTATTCAGAGACAATGGGTGAATTTAATTTAGGATAAAAGAGGGATTCTGGAGGGTACATAAGATTGTGTTTTTTATATGTGTATTTAGAGTATAAAATTTATTGTGTAATTTTAGAATCTTTTAAACAGAACCCCAAGAAAAATTGTTATATGAAGTACTTTTAAGTTAGGGTAATGAGTTAAAGGTGTCACTCCAGTTAGTGTATAGGAGAAGTATAGTAAAAGAAAAAAGATGAATGGATAGTTGGAAATAGAACAGACAAAGAATGTTATTGAAAATGGAAATAAGATATGGAAGGATATATAAAGGTTTTGTTATTTTTTTTTATTTTTTTTTTTGTATATTGATAAAAGGCAATAACATTTTAATCAATAAGAAATAATTTGGATGAAAAGGAGAAGCTGGAATAAGATATGAAGTTAAATAGATAAAGTAAATATTGATATTATAATTTGGAATCATTATGTTCTATTGGTTTGTTCTTTAATTTTTTTTTTTTTTTTAGGAAAGAATTTATAAGCTGTTATGCCTTGATTGTTTATGCACTGTTTTTGTAAAATTGATAAAATTGGTTTATATATATAAAAAAGAAAATGATAATAAGATATGGAAGAATATATAAAGTGAATATGATGTTTGAATTTGTGTCTGTGTGAAGAGTTTCAACCCGGGATCAGGCAGCCTTCAGAAAAGATGTTTTAGTTTTGTTTATGTTTTGTGTTTTGTATGTTTATGAAAGGCAATAAAATTTTAATAAGCAAGAAATATAATTTGGATAAAAGGAGAAGTTTGGATAAGATATGAAGTTAAATAGATAATGTAAATATTGATATTACAATTTTGAGTTATTTTATATGTTTTATTGGCTTTCTTCTTTAATTATTATTATTATTTTTTTAGAAAAGATTTTTCAATTTGTTATGCCTGTATTGTGTATTGTTTATTTTTGTAAAATTAATAAAAAAAAATTTAAAAAAATAAAAATAAAACCCCAATAAACTCCTGTCCCTCTGGTGACAATACTTGGTGACTGGTGAAAAGCATATCACCTGCTATTCCCAAGTCCCAAGTCACCCAACGGGACTTGAACACATGGTGTCCTGGTGATTGGCCCAAAGCTGGCTTTTATGCTTAAGGCAGAACTAGAACTCACCGTCTTCTGGTGATTGGACCAAGGTTACCCAGCCAGCTTCCATGGCTTAGGTGGGATTTGAACTCCTGGTTTGCTGCTTTCTAGCCTGGTGCCTTAACCATGAGACTAAATGGGCCCTCTTTATGGTGTTCCACCCTCCAAATTCCACTTTTCTCCAGGTTGATATCAGAACTTGGAGACCCTTTGGAGTCTCCAAGTGGTGGGATTCAATTTTTTTTACTACCTGTTCTATTGGTATGTCTTGGTGGGCATGGCAGGGGAAGGATACTGCAAAATCCCCCTTCCCTCCCCACCCCACTAACCTGCTTTCCAGCTCCGTTCTCCTATGCAGGGCAACCAAAGAAGACCCAGCCAATCAGCTGGGACTCAGGGGGCGGAGAATAGATGGGACGGGGCCAGTCAGAGGTGGGATTTGCCGGTTCTCCGAACTACTCAGATTTCTGCTCCCGGTTCTCCAGAACTGGTCAGAACCGGTTGAATCCCACCTCTGATTTAGTGACTGTTCAAAGTTACAACGGCACTGAAAAAGGTGACCTACGGCTATTTTTCATGCTTACAATCGTTGCACGTAATCAAAACCCAGATGCTCAGCAATCGATTCATATTTATGACGGTGGCAGCGTTTCTTTTGTTGACCTTCTGACAAGCTAACTCAATGGGGAAGCCAGATTCACTTAATAACTATGTTACTAAATCACTGTCGTGATTCACTTAAGACAAGCATTATTTGGGGGAGGGATACTTATGCAGCCAAGTGAGAGAATCACAGCTTTGGTTAAGGGGGACACGTGAATGAATGTCGAGAACAATAACAGAGCTTCAGAAGGAATGTATATGATCTTTAGATAAGGACTACGCATATATATTTTTTTCCAGCCCTGTATTTGAAGTTTACAAAATTAAGTGCTTTATGTTGAAATCTGGACTGAATGCTCTGCTCTTATTTCCAAGTTGGTTGGGAAAATGAAAGCATTAAATCTAGCTATGGTCTGAGGTTTCTTTCCCCCTTACATCTGTTCCCAATCCTTAGTCATTTGCTCTCTTCTGCTACTCTAATAGGTTTCCTTATAAAAATCCCCCACATTTAATACAAAAGCTGTGCTTGTTATAATGAGCTTAAAATATCTAATGGTTCTTCTTGCTCCAAATTGCTTCAAGTCCTTCTCTGTACCATATTAAGTTTGGGAGGGAGGGATTTCTGCGTAATATATCCTTTGAAAGTCTATTTTGTGAAAAGGCTTTTTTCTCTTCTTTTTTGGGCAATTAGAATGGAGGAAATCCACTGAAGGAGTTCTTTATGGCATGGGGGGGGGCAGGGAATGAAGCTGTTAGATTTGTGCTGTGAAAATCACAGGTGGCTACAGGTAGCAGCAGAGTGTTGGTGTGCCTGGAGTCTCTTTTCTGCCCTCTTTTCTCGGAATATTATAGTCCAGGACAAGAGAGTGCCATGCTCCTGTTGGAGACTGACTCCGAGGGAGGGGAGTGGAAGTGTGGCACCGGAGGTTGTGGAGGAGGCTGGGGAAGAGCAGAAGTCTGCTGGGCAGTCAGAGGAAGACCCAGGCCCATCCCCTCTCCATCCTAGAGCATAACATGAGGAGAGGATAAGGGAGATATGTGAATGGCATGGTCTACTGGGGAAGAAAGGGCCTTGATCCTCTTCATGGGCTGCAGCTGTGAGAATTGGTTAAAAGGACGGATATGCGTATGGGCCAGTGCTGGAAACAAAGCGTGGAAATATCTCTAGTCTGTCATTACTCTCTGAGTTTGGCATCCTTCCCAGTGTGCGTTCTGATATCTGTGGAAGTCTTCAAGCCCTTATCTTGCCTGGTTTCCTTAATTACTTCAGTGTGGTTTGTGTTGTTTTTACTCTTTATAATTTATAGGCAGTTTTAGTTTAAATGGCATTTCCTCCTTTTCGTAACTGCTTGTGTGGGAGTTTTCTGTCTCCAGTCAAGGATATTTGGAGCTTTGAAGCCAAGTTGAAGGAATTAAAGGGGCTTCACCTGTTTTTGTGATTGTGTTTATTTTGTATCCCACCCTGGGTCATCACAGAGAGTCCTTACTGCTCTCTGAGCTTGGTTGTTTCCTTGCAGACATGTCATTACCCAAACTAGGTAACACCATCAATGCTAGAAGAGAATAGTGTGGAGGTCTGAAGGAGTAGAAAAGTTTGGGGACTCCTGGTAGGACTTGTGGACTGGAGTAACATCTCCTTTCTGCTATTAACCCTGGTCTCTTTCCTAATAAAAGTCACCTGTGGAACGTTCTGTAAAATAAAAATCATACATAACTATGACATCCTCAAGAACAATTTGGCCAAGGCTGCATCTACCCTGTTGGTTGGTTGGTTCACCTTCTAGATCAGGGTTCCTCAACTGCTCAATATCGATCCCCTCAAAAGTTGATGAGACTATCCCATATTATTGTTATTTGGGGTGCTATTAAAGCCATATTTTTTTTTAATTTTCGCAACGTCCAAGGATCTTGAGCAATCTGAAGCTTCATGAAGGCGTCTGAAGGAGTTGTAGAGTTTGGGGAATCTCTAATGGGACTTTTGGACTGGAGACCTGTTATGGACTAAGCCAACGCATCAGTAACAACCCTAATAGCTTTACTTTAACAGCAGGCTCGTAATCCTGTACTTCTCATTGGCCCGTGAATAGCGAGTCGTGATTGGTCATTTCTGGCCAGTCCGATTGGCTGTTAACGGGCCTCTCTGATTGGATGCTTGTTAGAGCGGTAAACTCAAACCATTGGTTGTTTTGACAGCAGCCAGCTCTATAAAAGAGCTGCTGCTGCCCAAGTATTTGCTCTGTTCTTATTTCACAATAAAGAGTTGAACCAACCAACCAACAGGGTAGATGTAGCCTTGAAGTCACCGTTCGATGTCTTGTCTCCGTTCCTTGCGCCCATGCTCAGGACTTAATAAGACCCTTCTGCTATTGTCCTGCTGCTTTCATTTCTCCTGGCAAAACCAACGCCCTCCAATACTTGATGGCCTACACAGCTTTTGTGACCTAGTGTTTTCTTACTCTCTCTCTCCCTCCCACCCAACCTTCTTCCCTTAAAAGATTTGATGGTGCATTGTGCTTTCTTGCTCCCCTCTCCTTCTCCTTCTTACTTTTTTTCTACAGGGGTTTTATTAAGAAGGCTGGAGACAGTTCTCATTAGTCTCAGTGCCACCTTTTATCACTTATCAGAGGAACAAGTAAACGGAGAGCTGATTCCTTTGATCACGGCAAAAGGAGAAAGAGTATTAAAAACCCTATGAAGATCTGCAAAGTAGAAACCGGGAAAGACAGATTGAGGCGTGTTTCAAAGGAAGAAACAGGATTGAAAGTTGCCAGATTTGCTTGTAACATATTAAAGGACTGTAGATGCGGCAACATATCCAACTGCTCCAGCTTGGCTTGGTTCTCTTTCCCCCTTCTGCTTTCTCCTTTAGGTTTTTTTTTTTTTTTAATTTTATTATTTTGAAACGGGCAAACAGGAATACATCAACAGGAAGGGCAGATGATCAACGAGAGCCAAAAGGGGGAGAAAAGAAAACTTGGGAGGTGGGTTTCGAGGGAATTGGAAGATGTCAGTGGGGAGATGGCTGAAAAACAAAAGAAGGAGACAAGATTGGCACGTGAGATTGGGCTCCTGGGAGACTAAAGCTCCATAGTGTTCTTCCTTTGAGGAAAAGTTAAGTTTCTTTCTTTTTGTTTTGCAAAATTAATCATGGTATAAAACCAGGTGATTTGAGGGATCTTCTCTACTTTTCTTCCTACATCTACCCATCACTATCCATCTCTTCAGGTCCATCCAGAGATGGTCTTCAGCAGGTTCTGACCAGTTCTGGAGAACCAGTAGCAGAAATGTTGAGTAGTTTGGAGAACCAGCAAATACCACCACTGACTGGCCCCACCCCGTTCTATTCTCTGCCTCCCATTGAGTCCCAGCTGATTGGCTGGGTCTTCTTTGGTTGCCCTGCACAGGAGAACAGAGCTGGAAAGCAGGTTAGTGGGGTGGGGAGGGAATGGAGATTTTGTAGTATCCTTCCCCTGCCACGCCCACCAAGCCACACCCATGGAACCGGTAGTAAAAAAAATTTGAATCCCACCACTAATGGGATTAATCAGGATACAATTAAGACCAAGGCCAATTGATTACAATTAATCAGGATACAATCAAGACCAAGGGAGGTACTAATACCATTCTATAAAGCCTTAGTGAGACCTCACCTAGAGCACTGCATCCAGTTTTGGTCACCACACTATAAAAAAGATGTTGAGACTCTAGAAAATGTGCAGAAAAGAGCAACCAGGATGATGAGGGGACTGGAAGCTAAAACATATGAAGAATGATTGCAGGAACTGGGCCTGGCTAGTCTAGGGAAGAGAAGGACCAGGGAAGACAGGATAACCATGTTCCAATATTGTAGGGGCTGCCACAGAGTGGAGGGAATCAAGCTATTTTCCAAAGCACTTGAAGGCCAGACAAGGAATTATGGATGGAAACTGAGCAAGGAGAGAAGAAATAAAGAGATATTTTCTGACAGTGAGAACAATCAACCCATGGAACAGAAGTTGCATTCGGAAGTTGTGGGAATTACATCATTGGAAGCTTTCAAAAAGAGACTGGACTGCCATATGTCAGAAATGGTGCAGGGTCTGCTCAGGCAGGGGGGTCAGACTGGATGACCTCCAAGGTCCCTTCCTACTCTTTATCTGTATCAGGAGAGGCCAACTCTGAGTGTCATCTACCAAGGACTGCCGATGTAATGGGTGGAAGGAATAAGAAGCTTATTTGTGGGTTGTCATTTCATGCGAGCATAGCAGCTGAAACCATCTGTAGAAATCCTAGGTCTTCATTTAACATCCTTGGATATCAAAGATGCTGCAGGGTTGGGGTCTCCCTATTTTATTTTTTCCTAAGACTGAATTCCAAGCAACCTTGGACAATGAAGCTGATGTCTCCCAGAAGGCCGTATAAAGGGAAGGTGGACCCAGCTAAAAGCTAGGGGAACCAACCCCAAACCCATACATTCCATAGTAGCTTCTTCAGCTTGGAGCCAGGAATGGTTTGGGCGTGGAAGCCTGTCAGATTCCAGTAAGAGGTTCTCCCATGGAAATGTTGTTGGGACATAAAACAATAAGCAATAACATGCTGGATCAAAGAAAATGCCAAGATAAGTTTCCACATTGCACTACCCCAATAATGTGGCTTGTTTTGTAGGTTCAGCCACTGTGGTTTAGTGCGCCATTAGCATTTCATGTAAAGTCAGCCAATTGCATCATACTCATGGCATAAGAGTGACTTATGAACCTGGCCTCAGTGCATGATAATAATAATAAAAAATACCCTTTTCCCTTCTAATCAATCTTGGTTTCTGGTGACTGTATATAGCCACATCCCTGAAGTTGACTTCATTCATTTTAGAAGTGGTTTGTCAATGCCTGTTGGGATTTATCTGGATTTCCCAATATGACCCTGTTAGTTTCTGCAGTTTTTCCCTCCACATATTAACCAGGCCTGGCCTTGTTTCGTCAAGAAAGGTCAGTCAAGTGCAGATAGAATCTCCTTGCTGTGAATGATTGGTGCTGCTTTTATCTGGATCAGGCATACCCAACCGTGGCAACTTTTAAGACTTGTGGACTTCAATTCCCAGAATCCCCCAGCCTCTCATGCTGGGGAATTTTGGGAGTTGAAGTCCACAAGTCTTAAAGTTGCCAAGGTTGGACACTTTTTGGATCTAGACCAGGGGTGGGATTCTACCGGTTCGGGCCAGCTCTCTCTTTGTCTCTTTCTTTCCTCTCTCTCTCTCCTTCTCTCACTCTCTCACTTTCTCTTTCTCTCCTCTCTCCTTCTCTTTCTGTCTGTCCTTCTCTCTCTCTCCTTCTCTTTCTCTCTCTTCTCTTTCTTCTCTTTCTCTCCTCTCTCTCTCTCTCTCCTTCTCCCTCTCTCTTCTTCTCTTTTTCTCCTCTCTCTCTTTCTCTTTCTCTCCCCTTCTCTCTTTCTCTCTCCTTCTCTCACTCTTTCCTTCTCTTTCTCTTTCTTCTTGACTTTCTTGGTTCTCAACATTCAGTGAGGTTAAACAATCTGAGGCAACTTCTCATCGCAGCAAAAAAAAAAAAATCAGCTAGGAAATACACTGAATTTCAACTGTCCTCTGAATCATGCAAAGTGAAAGAGGGTTCATTTTTGTCCTCCCCCTCCCCTCATTATCCGATAGTTCTTTAAAGAGTTTCAAGTTTTACTTTGCCTCCTTTTGATCAGAAGGAAATGGTAGTGCAAGGAAGGAAGCACAGCTGTGCCTTCAGCTTTGAACTCACCAGGTTTAAAAGTCTGCAAGATTTTTTTTTTCTTTTCAGCTCTCTCTCCAGCCTGGCTCATACAGCCTTGTGATAAAGGGAGATATTAAATTGTCCTCAAGGATTACTAGAAAGGTAAATTCCTCAATTCAAAGCTTGTAGTGGAACTGTGTTGGGTGTGTAGTTTTTTTCAAATTTAAATCCTTAATAAGATAAATGGCCTGTTTTTTTTTTGAATCACGGGTCTCAATTCCAATTGTTTTCTTTCTTTTTTGGGAAAAATAAAAAGTTTAGCTTTTTTTTATAAAAGAAGAAAGAGGCTGGTTTTATGATAGGCTCCTAGAACTACAGATGGCATTTAATGTGGCAGCACCATCTAGCGGCACCATAAATTCATAATCGGCTCAAGGTTGACTCAAAGTTCCATCCTTCTGAGGTTGGTAATAGAAGGACCCAGATTTATCTATTGAGATTCTCCATCAACCCAGGTCATGGTTGTCCCAAAGGTGTTTTTTTCAAGAGGCAACTGGACTTTCTGGTTTTTCTTTGAGGACATTTCACTTCTCATCCAAGAAGCTTCTTCCGCTCTGACTGGATGGTGAGGAACGGAAGGATTTATACTCCTTGAAGACAGTTGGTCATTTGCAAAAAGGCTCCACACCCATTTACACCACTCAGGTGACCCTGAGGACACAAACAAACCTCCAAGTGATTTCAAGGACTCTTTAAAAAGAACACAAATGACCAGCTGTCTGCAAAGAATATAAATCTTCCCATTCCCCACCGTCCAGTCAGAGCTGAATCCTGATCAGCTCCAGGTTGACTAAGCCTTCCGTCCTTCTGAAGTCAGTAAAATGAAGACCTAAATTGTTGGGGGCCATAGGCTGACTCTGTAAACCACTTAGAGAGGGCTGTAAAGCAGTATATAAGTCTAAGGGCTATTGCTATATGCCACCCTGACATTCAGAGCAGATAATCACCTTGAGAAGGATGAGCATCATTTCTAATTATATTTAGAAAATATATTTATGCTGGCTGGGGAATTCTGGGAGTTAAAGTTGCCAAGGTGAAAAAAATACTGTCCTAGAGTCTTGGGTTACTCTCAACTTTTTGGCCTTGATTTCTGGTATGTGCCTCTTATCTAACAGTATTCACTCTTATGTTCTCAACATCTTTACCATCAAAGGTAAACTTCTCTATTCCCAGTAATTTTAACAGATGTGAAAATGGGCTCAAACATTAATAACTTATAACACGGATCCCAGAGGATGTTCAAACTGTTCCACCCAGATGTTACATGCTCACGAATGTGTCATTGGAGGTTTCTATAAAGCATCAGGCAAATGTTAGCCATCTCCTGTCTCTTTTGAAATGAAATAGCATAGGATTTGCATTTGGTCTGTCACCCGTGATTGGTTTCTTTACAAGGGTTCATGGAAGCTTCTGAAGTGCCAACACACAAACTAACAATCTAATCAAAAGAGAACCGTTTATCTCTATATTAGTATACTTAGCAATAGCAATAGCCCTTAGACTTATATACCGCTTTACAGTGCTTTTACAGCCCTCTCTAAGCGGTTTACAGAGTCAGCCTCTTGCCCCCCAACAATCTGGGTCCTCATTTGACCCACCTTGGAAGAATGGAAGGCTGAGTCGACCTTGAGCCTGATGAGATTCGAACTACCAAATTGCAGGCAGCCAGCAGTTGGCGGTCAGCAGAAGTAGCCTGCAGTACTGCACTCTAACCACTGCACTACTGGTGGTCCTTTATTGCTTACGCTGATACAACCAAGGGTGTCTGTGCATTCACACAACACAATTAACTCTGCTGATAGGGGACATTTTCTGGGTTTCGGTGAATTGTAAATTAACCACATGGACTGCTGTAGAACACATGAAGACATAAAAACCTCTCTTACCCACCCAACAGAATGTTAAACATTATCCCAGGATAATTTTGCAGGATCCAATCTGGGTTGGTCACTGGGACCAGAGGTTTTTGTCTTCTGAGCCTTTGGACTCCTGAAGGTGGGCTCCACCATGAGTCCAAAATCTCCGAAGACTGGTCCCGGTGACCAATTCAGACTGGATCTTAAGCAAGGTTATCATAGAGTTTTTAGGTTTGTACCTGTGATTGGCTACAATGGAGGTACACCATCCTACAATGGAGGCACCTCTAATGGAGGTGCACCATCCTGATGTCTGAGCCCACCATAATTTCTTTACGCAGTTCTGTCCTTGGTCTTTAAACAGTATCTTCCAAGCCAAGATCCAAACCTAAACCTCATTTAATTTGACTTAACACTTAAATGGGATTAGAATCACATGAGCTCAATTCAGTCTAGTTCACAAGATTGCCCCAAGTGTCGTTCATTGTTCCTCCTCTGGTTGGATTAAAAATATACAATCCAAGGGCAATTTTTGCAAGGACTCCAGGGGTTGTACCCCAAGTTTCCAGTGGTCACTTACATTCCTGGATTTTTAGGCAGGGTATCTCTGCAATAAGGGTACAGACACATAGAGACAGTAGCTCTCAGCTCCAGAGAGTTGGAGATGCCTCCCATTTCCACTCTACTGTCCAAACACAACTTGTCCTGGAAGAAAGGAAACTCCAATTTTGGAAACTTGTCAGCATAAAATTCTGCACAGTTATTAGATGATGTCCAAGGGAACACTTTTAAAAAGCAGTTCTGGGTCTCTTTGCAATGTTTCCACTGGGTGATATCTGAATTTTATCATAAGAAGAATGAGTGATAAATTTTGCTTTCTCCAACAAACAAATCATGTATTCAGCTGTCCACTCCAGAAGTGGTATTCAGCAGGTTCTGACCAGTTCTGGAGAACCAGTAGTAGAAATTTTGAGTAGTTCAGAGAACTGGAAAATATCACCTCTGACTGGCTCCGCCCCCATCTCTTCTCTGCCTCCCATTGAGTCCCAGCTGATCGGCTGGGTCTCCTTCGGTTGTCCTGCACAGGAGAACGGAGCTGGAAAGCAGGTTAGTGGGGTGGGGAGGGAAGGGGGATTTTGCAGTAACCTTCCCCCAGGAATGGGGAGGGAATGGAGATTTTACAATATCCTTCCCCTGCCAAGTCTGTCAAGCCACACCACACCTACCAAGAACCAGTAGTAAAAAGAAATGAATCCCACCACTGGTGTTCTCATATATTTTTCCCCCTCTAAGTTCCCAATATCTTTCAAATCTTTCTATTGGGAAAATGTTCCTGTCTTGTCAAAAGCTGCATCCCTTTCTTCCCCTCATTACACATATTCCTGTACTGTCAGTTCCTTCAGCGTCAACATTTTCTGTGGGAGTTTCTTGGCCTTCGTCTCTTCCATCTTCTTTTGGAAGAACAAGAAATCTCTCCCAAGCTCATATGCTAAAGAGATCATTGTTTCTAGCAATGGCAGGTAGTACCGGTGACCAGGGTGTTTTTCTAAACGCTGTAGGGCCTTTTCTCCAAATTCGAAGGCACTTTTGAAGTTCTCCAGATCTTTGTGACATACAAGGATGGCGCATAGGGTGGGAACCAACTGAATGGGCCTGTGTTTTGTGAGCTTCTCTTGCAAAGCTATGGCCTCCAGAAGACCTTCCAAAGCTTTGGTGTATTGTCCTCCTCGAAGGCAGCTGTAGGCCTCTTCCAGCTCAGGCCTTGTTAAGAAGTCAATGAACATTCGCGATGTCCTGATGAACTCCATGGAGTATAGAATTCGCAAATAATCCTGGAAAGCTAGTTTTCTCTCCAGCATGACTTCATCCATGAAATTGCCAGTCAGAATCTTTTTGGGAAAGACAAGGTCTTCCATTTCATCGTAAAACTCTTTAATTAGGCTTGTGTGCAGCTTTTCAAAATCAGAATACCGGCGTTCAATCGTTGATATGTTGCTGTCAAAGCTGCCAGTCTGGATGATAATGATTTGGTACTTCTAGAAGGGATACACAGGCAAAATATTTTAGGAACATTGGATGGAAAGGGAGTCCCAATCATATGGAAGATACTCTGAATATGGGTTGTGTTACTTTTAATATTTGCAGTTTCAGTTTAGCAGAGTGTGCCTGCTTCTTGCCATGATGGGTGGTTTAATCTTATATGTTTTTATATCCCATGGTTTATTCAACAATCCATGATCCAAGTACTGTACTTTGTGTGAATTACTGGGTCACACATAATGCTATGCCGCAACCTATGGTTTACAACTGGGGTACCACCCTATTCAAAACTACGATGCTTGTGCTAAGGTGCAATGTAGCTTAACCCAGTAATTGCTATAATCATTATATTTGTGGCTTATAATGTGGTGTTAATCTAACCACTTCATTCTTAACCATGATTTAGTACAACAAATGAAACTATCCAGCCCAAATGAAGTTATTAGAGTAGTGATTGACTCAACTGATGAAAAGGAGTTTATTCAGCTAGAAAACTGAGCCATCTTAGGTCAACACAGGTTGCTTCAAGCCCTAAGATTCTTCTTCTTCTTCTTCTTCTTCTTCTTCTTCTTCTTCTTCTTCTTCTTCTTCTTCTTCTTCTTCTTCTTCTTCTTCTTCTTCTTCTTCTTCTCCTCCTCCTCCTCCTCCTCCTCCTCCTCCTCCTCCCCCTCCACCTTCTCCTCCTCCTCTTCCTTCCCCTTCTCCTTCTCCCTCCTCCTCCTCCTCCTCCTCCTCCTCTTCCTCCACCACCGCCACCACCACCTCTACCACGATCACTCTTTTGTTAGCTTATGAACTTACCACATATTTAGAGAAAGTCTTCTCTACAATTTTGGCTGATGGGATTTCAAAAAGCACCTTGACTTCTCGGCAGTTTCGTTTCTCCTTCCGCCAGTATTCCTGAAGTTCTTTAGTTGTCATGGAAGAATTGGGGTTTTTCTCATCTAAAATTAGAGCCATGGATTATAGACAGTGTGCTGATTTAGAATAATGGCCTAGACTGTAAGCTTCATGTCCTCTTTAGATTGCATGGGGGACTCATACGGGTCAATGCCAAGCAAATAGAGATGGGCCTTTTCTAGATTTCGATTTGATCCCTTATCATCAATTCTTACAGGAGGAAAGATTTCATAAGATCCCTTATTCACAGAGGCTTTGCCCATGTGGTACCCAGGAAGTAGAAGCCTAGCTTAGGTTCCCATAGGGTGTTTTTTCTATGATGCCCCAAGACCTGCTCTGATCACCTTAATCATTTCCAAATAGAAGGATTATGAAGATAAATTGTATGCTTTTATGCTCCTCTCTGGGTGGACGTTTCGAAGTATTTTTAGCAGGACTACCAGATTCTGTAATAGCTTTGTTCCCCTATACCAGGGGTGTCAAGCTTGATTTCATTGAAGGCTGCATCAGGGCTTTGCTTGACCTCGGAGAGCTGGGGTGGGTAGGTGTGACTGAAGATGGGAATGGCCATCATAGGCCTGGCCAGCTCGACATCACTCGTGTCGGGGGCACCTGTGGTGGCCAAGTCCTAAGGCAGGACTTCCCTGAGACCCTCCCTTACTCTTATTATAATCTCCTTCCTTCCTCCCTCCCTCCCTCTCCTCCTCCTCCTCCTCCTCCTCCTCCTCCTCCTCCTCCTCCTCCTCCTCCTCCTCCTCCTCCTCCTCCTCCTCCTCCTCCTCCTCCTCCTCTTCTTCTTCTTCGTCTTCGTCTTCGTCTTCGTCTTCATCTTCCTTCCTTCTTCCTTCTCCTTTATTCTTCCTTTCTCTTTTTCCTTATTTTTCCTTCCTTGCTCTTTTCCCATCTTCCCATCTTTCTTTCTTTTTGGTCTTTCCTCTTTTCCCTTTCACCTATCCTGATCCTTCCTGCATGGTCAAACGCAAAAGGGGAAACATTTCTCCTTTTGTTTTGTTGTTAGTTTGTTTCGATAGCCCTCTGCCAGTGAAAACGGAGCGGGTTTGGGGCATGATCCATTTTCACTGGCTGAAGCACTGAGGGTTGGTCCTTTGCTATTTCCGGACTGGCCCGTGGGCCTTGAGTTTAACACCCCGCCCTATGCCATCCATCTGGTAAACTCGCAAGGTTGGTTTTTCTCTCCATGTACATGTATACATCCGAACTAGACTGTGTTGTTTCTCTGTGTCATGTAATATATGTGGGTATGCGGGTACAGTATATGCATTATCTTTTTATAATGTTTATTTATTTTTATTTATTGGATTTATATTGCCGCCTATTCACCCATGGTGACTGAAGGCAGCTTACAAGGTGTAAAACCACATTTAAAACAGTAAAACTAGTAAGAAGAATCAAATAAATTAATATAATAAAATCACCCTCCATCTCCCGCCCACCAATTATGTGGACTATATTGGAGGTAGTGGCCCTTTGAGAGCTGTATGCAATGAAATTTCATTTTAATGTATGCTGTTTAGTGTACATTCAAAATAAAAATAAAGTTATTCTCAATTCTGCTTATTATTTTTTGAAGGGATGCTAACCTTATACTCGCATATCAGGAGGCCAAATATTTTCCCCAAGTTACACAATGGTGGAAAAGTTTTCATTAGCGAGGCTGTTCTATTGTCCTATGACTATTTTGCCTCTTCCCTGATAACTAATTGCCGTATTAAACTATTTCTCCTTTTTACTGTATTCTTATTGTAAGGGCCATTCAAAGGCTGTAATAAAGATATTTCATATTATTATCTTTAGAGCATTAAAATAATTTTAACTTGGAATGCTAGGGGAAAATTGTATAGACTACATTGAGTTAAGCCACAGTTAACAATCCATGATTGCTGGATGCAATGCAATACATTGAGCAGAATCGTCATCTCTTATATATTTTCAAACCCGCCATTTCTTCAAATGTTTTAATCTTCCTCTTAGCATATTCAATATTCTCTAGCGGCTGTTGCAAAACCAAAACCAAGTCATCAACCAAAGCGCAAAGTTTATACTTGATGTGTTTTAATTTGTAATTGTTTTACTCTTTTATCTTATCAAATGTCCCTGTTTAGTAGTTCCAACATCAAAATAAAAAATAAAGGGGGTAAAAGACCCCTCTCCCTCCATCTTTGTCCTTTCTGGATTGATTCAGTTCTGTCAAATCCCCATTCACTGTAATCTGAACTTTCTGGAGTGTATACATGGACGTCCCTGTAAAAAGGCCGGTCCATTCAAATTCAGAATCAGAATGAACCAATAAGGGCAACTGAATTCAGAACCACAGGTAGGTGGTTGTGTTGGATCACAGTTCTTAGCAGTGCCTCTCCAATGGTGGGGCTGATGGGATTTGGGATGCAAATGATCTGGAGCAGGGGTCTCCAACCTTGGCAACTTTAAGACTTGTGGACTTCAGCTCCAAGAGTTCCTAGAGCTTTGCTGGCTGAGGAACTTTGGGAGTTAAAATCCACAAGTCTTAAAGTTGCCAAGGTTGGAGACCCCTGATCTGGAGGACAGCAAGCTGCCAATCCTATAAGATGGCTTACCTGGCTGGTTGGTGGCCTCTTTTGCTTCCTGGGTTGCTTGACATGAATTCATGTCTTCATAATCGTCCTTGTCACTAGAATGGACTCTGCAAGGCTTGGATGTCTCTGTGGAGTCTTCCTGCCCTTCTTTTGCTCCCAAGTAGGACTGGTTTTCATCCATCGCACAGCTTCCAGGGAGAAATGTAATTGGTACGTATAATGGTAGGTGGGAATGACCTTGAAAGGTGGAGGGAAGAGAAGCTATCTAGGGAATGAACAGATAAGAGGGGACATGGCCCACAGATGCATAACAAGGATAAGAAAAAAGCCTCCCCAACTTATCAAAGAGATGGCGGGAGATTTCTCCTATCAGACTTGCAAGGTTTAGTTAATCTAGCCTTACAGTAAAGTAGAAATTTCTCAACTGGACATGTGTCTTGTTTGCTCTACCTGAGAAATCTGACAGCATACCACAGGAAGCTTTTCAAACATGTTTTCACCCAATTTGGTTGCATAAGGTGCAGTAGAGCTCTCTTACAACCATGTAGCCTATTGTCCTTTCTAACAGGACAAACAATACCGTTAGGAATAGATATAGTCCTAAGCAAAAATCACAAGCAAGCATATCCCACCAGTTTGAAACTTACCTACTCTTAATTAAGACAGTCCAAAT
This sequence comes from Hydrophis major, assembly GCA_033807585.1. Lineage (NCBI taxonomy): Eukaryota > Metazoa > Chordata > Lepidosauria > Squamata > Elapidae > Hydrophis > Hydrophis major. The sequence continues at coordinate 22,871,224 of CM066338.1, forward strand.
CCTGACCTGGTAGAATTCTGGAAATGATTTCATACGTTGTGAGGCCTCTAAAACGCGGCGATAGCAACCCTTCTGGCTTTCTTTTGAGTTCTCCAGAGACAAATAAACATTGACTTTCACTTTAGATATCGTTGTCAACTTCTCTATTTTATTCTAACGAAGGAAGTTTAGCTGAGCTTCCTCATTTTTAATCTCATTGTGCTGTTTTAAGAAGGTGGTTGCTACAAAAAGGCACGAGGACTCTGAATTTTTTGAAATATGATACCTTTTGAAATATGATATGGTTCCTTTCATATGAGGACAAGATCTTGGCACACTCCCAATAATCTGGTCAGTGTTGAGAATAGCAATCTTCAAATATCTGTGTGTAATAGTGAAACTGGGATATGTATTGATTGCCCTGGATACTTATTTTCCTACTTTTCCATGAAAAATTTCTGCCAGAAATGTCTGGATTGATTGAACTAAGTACCAGGACTCTACAAACTGAGGAAGGGCACATGGATTTTTGAAAACATTTTTAAAGATCAGTGGATTGATATCACTTTATCTCACATGAGATGTTTTGGCTTCTTTGTTCTTAGAGATTGTGTCTACTGGTCTTTGAAAACAAAAATATTGTATAAGCAGCTCCAAAAAACTCAACAATAGGGCAGAATGGAAATACTTTACATTCATCATAGTTAATTGATAGATAGATAGATAGATAGATAGATAGATAGATAGATAGTGTTTATTTGTCATTACACTCGCAAGCGGGTGCAACGAAATGAGGTGCTCTTCCACAAGTAAAAACTGGTCAAACACCACTAAAAGAAAAAAAATTAAATTAAATTAAAACTAAACACAGCCGACCATACGATGATCTCTATGCAATTTAAAAATGTAAAACCCCATTACTCTCATTCACTTCCACATAAATCTTATGACCTTGCATTCAAACTCAAAACTGCACTTAGATAAAAACTGTTCTTAAATCTGGTCGTCCTTGTTCTTAATACCCTAAATCTCCTTCTCGATGGTAATAGTTCAAAGAGCTGATGTCCCGGATGAGAGGAGTCATTCAATATATTAAGTATCTTCCTCCTACATCTATTCCTATACAGTTCTTCCAAAGAGGGAAGTGAGCAGCCAATGATGTTTTGGGCCATCTTAATCACCCTCTGAATTGCCTTTTTCTCTGCCACTGTGCAGCTCAAGAACCATACACAGAGACAGTAGGATAATACACTCTCAATTGAACTCTGATAGATGATGAATTGATGATGATGATAGAATTTGAAGCATATTTCAGGGTTTTATATGGGTGCTTCATCACTGGAGGTTTTTAAGAAGAGATTGGACAACCATTATCTGAATGGAATAAGGTCTTCTGCCTCCAAGGTCGCTTCCAACTTTGTTATTCTGCATTCTGGTTTCTGGATTGCCATTCGTTCTTTGACCATCTACCTCTTGCCAAGAGCTCACCAAGTCAGATTTCTCACCAAGCCAGAAAATCAAAATTCAGAATGGGGTTGTCACCAATGAGAGATATTTCTAGGCTACAATTTCCCAGATGCCTCAGGTCCCCTCGAGTTTGTTAAAGTAAATGGAAATGAAGGAAACTGTCTCCATTCAGTCTCTGCATTTTTAAAGGATTAATATTTATCAGTTATTGCCAGTTAAGCAGGCCATGGTTGAAATAATCTCTACTGGTATGTGAGCAGACAGCTTTTTGACTATAAATATAACATTCAAACTGCTTCCTGTCAAAACTAACAAAAAACCCAGTAGCACAGGACCTTCTGATTTACCAATCTCTAATCCAATCTCTCAGCAAAAGATAAAATGGTTTAAAATAGCTGCTACCATCTAATAATAGAATTGTGCTACCAGAAGTGTTGCACTGTCGTTTAAATTTCTGAGAATACTGGCTGGTAATTTCCAGTCCAACATGATTCTTTTTCAGCTGTGGTGGCCTACAGGACTTTGAAATAGGTTGTTTGATGTTGGGGTGAGGTATTAATTTTTGAAAGATGAGATTTGGGGGCCTAAAGGATTTCTTCCCCCCCCCCAAAGAAAATATGATTGTGGGAGACTTTCTTCATTTTGCAGAATTTAGAATGATTGACAATCTTAAAAATTGAGTGAGCAGATCATTTTTTCAAGTCACAGCGAGAAACTTTTCAAAGAAAAGGAATCTGAAGTTGATTCCTCAAACTTTTAAATAAAAGCCCACCAAAAACAGAGCTTGGGACACAGATTATTTTTTTGGGGGGGGGGTAGTTTATGTGACTTCAAATACTACAATTTGTCAGCTGAAGAATATGGTTTAGATCAGAGGTGGCATTCAGCCGATTCTAACCAGTTCTGGAGAACCAGTAGTGGAAATTTTGAGTAGTTTGGAGAACCGGCAAATCCCACCTCTGACTGACCCTGCCAACCCCATCTCTTCTCTGCCTCCCATTGAGTCCCAGCTGATCGGCTGGATCTTCTTTGGTTGCCCTGCCCAGGAGAAGGGAGCTGGAAAGCAGGTTAGTGGGGTGGGGAGGGAATGGAGATTTTGCAGTATATCCTTCCCATGCCACGCCCACCAAACCACGCCCACCAAGTCACACCTACCACACCACACCCACCAAGCCATGCCCACAGAAATGGTAGTAAAACAATTTGAACCCCACCACTGGTTTAGATCTCATAAATTATTCCACAAACTGGGCTTTCGAAAATGATGAACTATCATTGCGTATGAACCAGGATGCATTCTTCTATTTTATGTCACTCTGTTTACAGATATAGAGCAATTTAATTTTTTTGTAAATAATGTCTAATAAAACACCCCTCCCACCACCAAACCTTAGCTGGAAAACAGATTCGCATTTTAAAAGATGCTTGATTTTTTTTTTTTTAAATATACCATGTGAGATGAGGTGAGCATCCATTCAGGTTTAAAGAATACAGTTTCAAATCTTCTGATAGAATAGAAGCCTACTGTCCTTATCAATATTTTATACGAGGACAAGGGGTATTCTATTTCTTCCCTTTCTTTTCTTATGGAATTCTTCAGCGTTGACTTACCTTCCTTGCATTTTAAAGAAATAGACAGATTCAAGTGTTTTTTAAAATGTTTATTTAAAAAAGGAAATAAACAGGGTAGAAAGGTAGTACGACACAATCATCAGTCAACAAGGTTTTGTGAAGAAATCCAGAATCTGTAAAGAATACCTATTTTTTAAGGGGGCATAACCTGTATCCTGAGAAGTACCTCTTTCCAAAGCTGCCTACAAGTCAAAGTTTAGACTTCTGAAGAGAGTGATTCATACTAGTTTGCTCTGAAGAAAAGGGGAAAAAACGAATGTCAGAAGGATAAGGAAGTGCAAAGAGACCATAGTTAATTTCACCCACTGATTAAGATCTACCCACACAGGACCTTCTGCAGAAAAAGTCACCTATCCCTGCTCTAGCTTCAGCGTTTAAAAAAAAAACAGATATGAAAAATACCTTGCTGATATAATCAAATAAATAGTTTGTTGGGATTCGCTCTAGGTTGAAGATCTGAAGACTTTCTAGATCTAGCCAACCAGGCTTTCGAAATCTGAAGTAACGCTTGTTTATAAGCCAAGATCCCTTCTTCTCAGAATCAAAGGAAATAGCTTGCATAAGAATCTTCTTGTTATTCTTCAAGGCCCGATACTTCATGTAGATTTGTCCTTCATCCTGCATTTCTTATTCTTCTCCAGGTGGTCCAGAATGACGTCTAGTTTCTTCTCCTTTTTCTTTAGGTTCTCCTTGCATAATCTGATCCATTAGGTTCTCTGTTGTCTCATCAGCTTGGAGGTCAGGGCCTGGAAATATACTGTATCCTTTCCATTCATCCAGGTAGTCTTGGAGATTGACGGGCATGTTGCTCAGATCTGAGTCATCTTCTAGATTCAGGTCTGAAGTGCTATTCAATAGATCGCCATTTTCTTTCGCTTCATGCATCATTGCGGTAATTTCCATGCAATCGTTGTCCTTGTCTGGAATGCTGTCTGATAAGATGTCGTGGACTATCACTGGTTCCAGACCTGGCGTGTACCACTTGGCTCCAGAAAACTCCAGGATTTTTTCCACTGAACTGCAGGAAAAGCAAATAATTTCATCAGATGGAGAGCTGATCTTCAGACTGTCCCACATAGATTGGCCAACGGCCCTCAGGGAATGGGATAAACCCTTGAGAATATTATTATGTAGAATATTCTGAATTGTTTTATAGGCTACGGGGAATAGCATCCTTGATTGCTTTCCTAAACAAAACAAAATGAAATATTTGCATATTATTATTTCAATAAAAGGGAGTAATGCTTCTCAGTATTTTGAAAACTGGAAACATCTTTGGAATTGTATATTTTGATTATTTTTTTCCATGACACTTAAGGAAATCCTCACATTTACTCTGGGAATTAAACAAACCTTTCATCTGACAGCATTTTACAATATTTTTTCTTTTACTGATGCACTTTCCAAGTATCATTGCTTGATGGACTGTTTGGAAATCCATTAATAACAACTTGAACAATGTCATACAGATTGGTCTAGAACCCTCTTTTGGATTAGATGCTCTGATTCTTTCATCTAGAATCCAAAACCGATATTAGATACAAGCTTCTCCAAATGGTTCCTACATGTCAACACTGTTTTAGCAAGCCAAAGAACAGAAAGAAGAATGGGTACCTTCTCCTTGTCCTAAAACAGCAAAGGCAACATAAAATAGTTCCATGGAAGCATCTCCAGCACTTCGCTGTCCTCATTTGTTTGAGCTTTTGAGGTAGCACCAAGACCTCTTGGAAAAGGCACCTGAGAACAAGACTGCTGCACCTTGTGGTCAAATCTACTAAGTCCTAACACTAGACACCAAAAGGTCCCTCTTGACTTGGATGGAGATACCTGAATGAATTCCCCACCTCTATGACCCTGGGCAACCTGGGGTTGCCTTTGTGACACCTTTCCGCTCATGCTTTCTGTGTGCATTGTTCCAAATAATTTGCATATTGGCATCACATTGGTGCAGAAGTGCCAGCAAAGTAGCATCTTTCTAAAGCTAGGGTTGAAAAGGTGAAGCTTCACCAAGGAAGGAGCTCTAAGATAATGGAAACTCCTTAACCCCATGATGATGATCATCATCATTTAAATGAGCCCATAATCCCATGCGGGGTGGCTGATAACTGAATGGAACTAGCAGATCATTTAATGGCCAGATGCCCTTCCTGTCACCGATGCAGAGTTTTGTTCAGCAGATATATCCTTATCGTGCCCAGAGAGAGAAAATACCTGTCTCTACCTAGGATCAAACTTACCGCCTCCTGATTGTGAAGCGAGAGCTCCACCTCTAGTTTCCACCCCACCACTTTCCCTTAATTGCATGATAATTACTCAATTTTGTCAGAAGAGGCTTGCCATTGAGTCAAATCTTTGTGCTGGATACATTTTCTTCTGGGGATGATGACCAACATGGTCCAATGAATGCTATCTCAGAACCAGTTCTCATTTGCTTGTTTTCTTGAGATCTTTTTCTCTTTTTCCATATCCTGGCCTCCTGCAGATGCAGCCATGATGTGTTTTTCCAAGATCTGGCTTCTTGTTCCTGATTGTGAAGTTTCCGTTATTTTCCTGTTCTCCATTTTCTTAGCATAGCTAGTTGTGGGCACCGCCATACTCTTTGGGCAAGATGCGTGATAACTACGATAGCTGTTGGGCTATGCAGAGATTCCGAGTACAATAGAGGGCTGATGCCACGGCAACTTAGCAACTTTTCAGTGTCATTGCTTATTTCTTGAAAAGAAAAAAACAAAAACAAAACAAAAAAGTCCAGTTGCCTCCTGAAAAAGCACCTTTGGGACAACCATGACCTGGAGGACTGAGAATCACTATGGACTTTTTGCTTGTTTCTTGGTTTTGTTTTTGCTTTTTTCTAACACCCAACTCTCCTTCCCAGACCTTCTCTTCTTGTTTTATTGCAACACTGGGAATTATTTTCATTCCCAGCCGGTAATGAATTGTCAAACAGTCCCTCGAGATAAGCACCCACCTTTCCTTCCGGTGAAGTGCTGCCGATAACAAAAGTGTTCAATGAATTAGAAAAAAAAACCAACTGAAGTACAAAGAGCTTCAAGAATGAATCTGAACCGAACAAACCACTTTGCTTCCTGCAAAGGTTTTGTCACCTTTGTCTGTCCTTTATACCTTAGGGGAGGGGCCAATCACCTCCAAGCCTTACTCCTGAATTGCCCCTTTTATCTCAGCTGCTCTTGCCTTCTAGCAACTCTGTGCACACACACACACACACACACACACACACACACACTGAGAACAGGCTCCCCTGGGTCCTCTGCCTTGCTGCTGCCATACTCCAGAAGCTCCGAAGGCAGCACCACACTCTCTGAACCACAACAGGGGAGAAGAACCAACAGACTCAGGGACCCAACTGCAGATGCACAAATGAATGAAGCACGGAAGAAAAAAAACAAAACACCTTATTTCACTGATATGGAGACACTGGGCAATTAGTCAACTTGAAGCTGGAGGAAGCAAACGATGATTGACTGACAGTTTTGCCATAGGTCAATTTCATTGAAGGAAGGAAGGACAAGCAGAGAATGACTTGTGCAAACTCTAGATCGGGGTCTCCAACCTTTTTGATTTCGTACAGTGGTTTTTCTCAGTGCCATGTATATGAGATAGGTAGCCATCAATATCTATCAAATAAATAAATAAATAATTGCTTTAAAAAAATACCATTAAAAACAGAAATGTGGTGTATATTGGAGCTTGAGACCCATTGAGAGCTGTATGCAACAAAATTTCATTTTAATGTTTGCCAATTAGTGTACATTAAAAGTGACAATATTCTACATCTAAGACTTAGTGTAAGACATAAATTACATCTATTTTCATTCTCTCTCTCCATCCATTCACACACACAATTTTATATCTGTTATTATATGGATACGGATGGATGAATGAATACATGGATGATGGATGGATGGAAAGTAGATAGAAAGATGGATGGATGGTGGAAGGTAGGTAGATGGGTAGTGTTGTGTCTGCGAAATGATGCCAGGAGTCGGTGACTTAGTGCAAAGCTCTTTATTGGTATGCAGGAACCGAACTGGCGAAAGGAAAAAAGCCCGCGGCTTTTATTCCCTTCGCCGCGGCTGCCGCGGCCAATGGCACTGCTTTGAATCTCCCGTGGTCTGAACGGACCAATCGCAGGAGTTTCTTAGCGAGCCAATCGGCGCGGCTTGCCTGACCAATCGGAGAGCCCCGCGCTTTGGCCAATCAAAGCGCAGGGATCTCGAGTATGTTAATGAAGGACAGAACAGGTAGGTAGATAGTTTGTTCCTTTATTGTCTGTCAGTGTTTAAAAATAGTGCACATATTCTATGCAGAGTGTTTAATACATTTTAAAGCATCTATACGAAAACAGTTCAAAGATCTGCATAGATTTAAAAAGAAATCACTTGTTTTAAACGAATTTCTCTCCCCTTATGCATTCATACGCATTTGCACACAGTCTCAACAGGTGTTCCTCCATTTTTATTCTTTGCTTTTCAACTGTACCTTGTTATTTTTATTATTAATAATTATTTTGGGGGAGAAACAATAGAAATGAAAGAATCCCCCAGTAAAGATCTACAGTAGATAAGCGCCGATTGTAATTATTAATTTGCAATAGCAGGACAGACACATAGCTCCGCCCTCCTCCGAATGACGTCATCAATCTGGGGGCGGGGCAGCAGGAGGAGGAGGAATGGTAACGTTTTACTTTTTAGAGAGCCCCCGCTCTTTTCCCTCCGCTCTTTTCCCTCCGCTCTTTCGGTTTTTGGTCCAATAGGAAGCGAGGTAGGCGAGTCCTTGGGAAAACGTGTCCAATCAAATCAACTGATCTCGGCGCGTTCGGGGGAAGGCATGTGCGGGTGGGTGGGCTTTCTTCCCTTTTTAGCCACTCATCGAACAGGAACGAACCCGGCCAGCCAATCCAAAGGATTCGTCGCTACCCCTCAACCTAACAGACTGGTGAGGGAAAAAAAAAGATGGAAATTCCCTCCGTCTGACAGAAAGCGAGAGCGAAAGGGAGAGGGAACCAGTCGCAAGGAGCGACGCCTGCTCCCGCGTGTTCCAATTGGCTAAGCGCGGGGACGGGGCGGGACGGAGCGGGGCGCTGGCAGCCCAGCAGCGGGGTTAGGGTGCACTTGGCGAAGCCGCTCGGCGAAGCTCCTGAGGGGATGGGGATGGTGGCGGTCGCCGTCGCCCCCCTCCTTGCCCTCGGGGCGCCGGGAGGCTAAGAAGCCCCGCTGCGGCCGCCTGCGAAGGGACGAGAGAACGGTAATGGCGGGAAGCCGGTCGGGAGCGGGATGCGCCGGCCCATGGCGCTGAGGGGGGGAAACGCGTCGCGACGGGCTCGGTCCCTTCACCCTCCTTCCTTCGGGGTTCTCCATGGGTCACGTCCCCCCCCCCAAAAAAAAGACCGCGGCGGCCACCGAAGCGCCCCTTAGAGGCACAACAGCCCTGCGAGGTAGGCTGGCCTGACAGGAAAAGCGGCCGGACCAGATTCGACCGCTGGGGGAGGGGGCTTTGGGGGACGCTGCTTTATTATTATTAGTAGTAGTATTTTATCTTATTTGTATTTTTTATTATTTTATTAGTTTGTTAGTAGCATTATTTATTAGCATTTATTAGTATTAGTATTTAATTATTATTGTTAACTTATTAACCATGAAACTCAGTCAACATTTAAAAATGTATTACAAATATTGACTGGCTCTGAATAATAATACTGATAATGATAATTATTATCATTATCATTATAATAGTGATAATATATTATTATAAAATAAGAAGCCAATGGTATTTGTGATGCATTTTTGAATGTTCCGTTGACTGAGTTTCATATTTAATGAATAAAGTATGTTGTTGTTGTTGTCTGTGGTGACAGTCTGGAGACTGGTGGGAAATTTAGCCATTCAAGTTCTAAGCAAGGAACTAAGGATGGTTAAGTGTAAGGAAAGGGGCAGTTCCAGGCGGGGGTTTGGGGTATTTTTGTGTGTGTTAAAATTAGGGTGTTTATGTCTGATGAATTCATGGGCAACTTGGGGCCCAGTCCTCCTCCTCCTCCTCCTTTTCTCTCTCTCTCTCTTAGATTTATCTTATCATCTATGTATTTATATGCCTCTATCTAGCTATTCGTCTCTATCAGTTTGTGTCTGTTCATCCATCTATCTCTGTCTGTGTCTGTCTGTCTGCCTACCTACCTACTCTCTATGTTGGTCTGTGTCTCTGTCTATCAGTCTATCTGTCTATCTCTATCATCTGTCTATGTGTCTTTCTATGTTAGTCTGTATCTGTCATCTATCCATCATCTATCTCATATCATCTGTTTATGTCTCTCTCTCTCTCTTTCTCTCTTTCTTTCTCTCTCTCTCTTTCTATATATATATATGTATGTATGTGTGTATGTATGTATGTTGGTCTGTGTCTAACTATCCATCCATCTATCCGTCATCTGTCTGTCTATTATCTATATCATCTGTCTATGTGTCTCTCTCTCTCTATTTATGTCTCTATCTATCTATCTATCTATCTATCTATCTATCTATCTATGCCTGCCCCCCTCTCTGTCTATCTTACCTCTCTATCTTACTTATCTGTCTATATCTATCTCACTTATCTATCATCCAACCATTCTAGGAATGGCATGGTTTAAGTATCATTCCAAGGGCTCCATTCCAAGGGCTCCATTCCTTTAAGTATCATTCCAAGGGCTCCAATCATAATAGATATAACAACCAATTTCTTTTCTCATAAGTTTTTCCCCAATTGTTTTTCCTCAGTCCTAGCATGACCCAGAATAGCAACGTCAAGGAACCAGACTTTCTTGTCATTAACTGTTCTATCAGGCATGTGATGAACAAAGATGTGTTATTAGTATTATTCGGATCTTGAAAGTCCCATAAGAGCTTAACCTGTTTTTTCTCCAAAACCTTCTCAACTTCAGGGTCCCAGGAAGTTGTCTTCTTAGCTACATTCAAATTAAAACTTTTGGCAAAATTTCCAATGAATAATTCTGCAACTTGGTCATGTGGTTGCTTGAGGTTAGTTTGTGAAATTTTGTTAAGCCTCTGATCAAATAGTTAATTGTTTTATCCTTTTCGCTACAAAGGCAACTGTTTGCTGTTGTTTGTTTCATGTTGAATTTTCGCTTTTTTTGCAATTAGTTGGCAGTTATTCTTCACATTGTTACGATGGTGCTGGCAGCTGCTCCCCCTCCTTATTGACTCTTTTCCTTTAAGTGGCTTCTTCATTATATTCACACACACACCCCCTACCTGCTTGAGACATAGAAGGAGCTCCATAAAATGTTTAGGATATGCTTTGTGTACAATTTCAGAGAAAGTTTTCTCCCTCCTCCCCTTGTCTTCCCTTTCGGGTTTCACTTTCTCATTTAGGGAGCCGCCTTTTGTCCTGGGCAGGTTGACAAAACTGCCCAAAGTTTGTATATGTATGTATGAGAATATATGTGTATATGTGCCTGTGTGCCTGTATCTGTTCATATGTGTATCATATATATATAATATATATGTGCATGTGTGTTTCTGTGTGTATGTATGTATTTATGCCAGATAAACAAATCATTTTTCATTTGTTTTCTTAAAGGTGATGAAACAAAAAAAGAGTCTTGTTTACTTCTAGGCAGGATCTTAAGATTTTTTTCACTCTGAAAGTTGTTAACTTTTCTATGGATTTCTTATACTTAAAAATAGACAAAGGTTTTGTGGTTTCGTCCTTTTAAAATGTTTATTCTATAGGACAGTGGAATTTGTGTATGTGCATGTCTATATCATAAAAATACATCTTATAGTACTTGTATTATATCATCAGAGTTCTTGGGTTTGTCTTTTGCAATCAGAAACAAATACTGAGACCACAATATCACTTAACAGAAAGAGATTTATAGGGGAATCACGATCATGCCTATTCTGGAATAAAGCCTATTAAGTTCAGTCGTGCTTCATTGTGAGTTAGCCTGCACAAAAGGACAGCTGTGTTATGGCAGAAGCCTTTGTGGACTAGAATCTGTTTTTGCAACATAAGCCAGGATGGGGTCACTGGTTTGCTCAGGCTGAAACTTCAGACTGAAGTGGTTCATGTCTTAATTTAGTGAGCTTAAATACGTATATTTACGTCTTATGATCACATGGAGTCTCTTTGCATAAGTCAAACTGAACCACAAAGTTAGCAGTGAGCTGTAGTTTTCCACACTAAGGGCAAAACTTTGGTTAATAGTTCTTTGGGAAGAAACTAGAGTTTTATATTTGTTATTTTGTCTTTTTATAAGTCCTTGTTTTCTGTGTATAATAATGATTATTTTTCACCATAGACCAGTCTTGAAAGGCACACTATATCTTAGTTGTTACTTGTTGACATTTATTTGTTCATAGCATTTCTATGCTGTCAACTTCGTGCAGATTCTGGGTGGCTTGCGATTGTATAAAACCTGTAAAATTTTATGAAAGTAAAATAAAACAAAACAAACCTTGCTCTCAGAATGACTTCTACATTCCTCTTATGTGATTGGATCATTTAGATAGTTGTGCTTGACATGGAGGGAAAAAAAACAACTTTTTTAAACCATTCTTTTGCTTCCCAGGCTCAAAATTGAACCCTTGTTTCAATTCCTATATTGATTTTTGGTTCAAACATTACACCCTAAGGTTATTTCTTTTAATAAAATTTGGAAGCTGGCTGTTTGTTGCAGCTATTCATTATTGATGTTTTAAGTCTACGTACCTCCTAGGCTTTCAAAAAGTAACACTAGCCTTTCCTTGAAAAGTCTTCCATTCTCAATTATGCCTTTTCTTTCTTTTTGTTCCCAAGATTGAGGAGATGCTTTTATTTGTTTGCATACTTAAGAAAAGAACCATTGCTTTTGTGAAATGCTGATGTATAATAATGTATTATTGGTAGTTCTACTTAAACTGAAAGATAAATCAAAGTGACTTGTAGAGTTTATTTTAGGTAATGATCAAGCATCTCAACTCCAAATGATTGCAGATGTGATTCTTCTTTTGCATCTTGACTTCTATTGATAAATAAATTATGAAGTACACTGATGACTTTCCAATTGCTTAATAGCTTTACAAATTTCTTTGTCTTTGTTATTTAGCTTGATTTTTATTTGGAAGCATATCTTCAAAAGATTATTCTGACATGCTGCCGCTCAGATATTTCCATAAATATCCATGATACCATATTTGCCAAAAATGTGTTATTCTAAGTACTACCTAAATATGTATTTTGGTGATTTTTCTCTATAGTCAGATTGTGAGATTAACAAAACTCTTGTCTTACCTTTATCTTTTCAAGAAAATTAAAAAATGTTTCGATTACTAAAAGGAAAAAAAAGCTCTTATTTGTGAGAACAGCTGTCCGCTCAGTTCAAGATATTAATAAGGATTGCAAAGATGAAAGCTAAATGGTCAGTTTTGTGGTTGCGATGGTGTGATGATGACTCTATTAGTCAGTCAATTTTATTGTGCAGAGAAATTCTTCAGCATGACCTTTATAGCTGTCTAAACATGTTCTCATTCTTGCCAGCTGGATGTTGTCATAGGTCTATAAAAATTAGAGATGCTTACTTTCAAAAGTGTCTTGTTTCCTGTCCTTTTACTATGGTATCCTTTAGCCTCTAATAATGTTTTCCTTTTTTTTTATGCTTCAGGTCATTTATACTGGATTTAGTTCAGTAGGACATGGATGAAGAAAATTAAGTCAGTATTGGAGCTGGAACTTTAAAAAAAACCTTCTCATTCACAGTTATGCTGCCTATCTAGGTTTCTTTGGAAGATTCTTCTTTTTCATCTTTTTACAAAGCTTGAAGCACAATGACTTCAGGTTTGTGGACTCAAGAGAAAGCGAGCTCTCCATATTGGGAAGAGCGTATATTTTATTTGCTTCTCCAGGAATGTAGCATTATAGACAAGCAGACTCAAAAGCTATTAAAAATACCCAAAGGTAGTATCGGTCAGTTTATTCAAGACAGGTCTTCCGGTGGGCACATCAGGAACAACCCTTCATCCAAAAGCAAGAAGCTACAAATAGGAATCAAGATTTTGGAACAGCCCCACGTGGTCCTGTATGTCGACGAGAAAGAGATCGTTGATATAGAGGAAAAAAGAGCCGAGCTACTATTGGCAATCACCAATTGTGAGGAAAGATACAGTATATTTAAAAGCAGAAGCAGGCTACGTAAGGGCCTCCACATCGATGTTGGTTCCCCGGTGAAAGTGCAGCTGAGGTCAGGAGAAGAGAAATACCCTGGAATTGTTCGCTTTAGAGGACCCTTAATACAAGAGAGATCCCTGTCGGGTATATTTTTCGGAGTGGAGCTTCTGGTGAGGATTGTCTTTCTTTTTTAATGTAGATTGGTGAAACATACTTTCTGGTATCATTGAGCGTGCATTCTAAAAACCCGTAAAATGTTAGGTTTAATTCGTTTATTACATTTGTATCCCTGTCTTCCTTTTAGGATGGAAGGATTGTGTGGGATGGTTCTCCATGCCATTTTATCCTTGCCAGACATGAGTTGCTTTTATGATAAATATCTGTGCATAAATTTCAATTTCTCATTTGCTGGATTTTCCTGCAGTTTGTTAAGCTAAAAAATAAGCAGATTCTATAGTGGTTCAGCATATTGCATGGAACAGGCCTCCCTAATCCATGGTCTTCCCGTGAGTTATAATTTCTATGAAGGTTATAAAACTTGGGGCCTTCCTCAGCTCAACATTTGGCTGAACTTCACAATTCATTTTCCTTTTGTAAATACAGGAAGAAGGTCGTGGTCAGGGATTTACTGATGGACAGTACCAAGGCAAACAGCTGTTCAGATGTGATGAGGACTGTGGAGTGTTTGTTGCACTAGACAAACTAGAACTGATGGACGATGATGACAATGAACTGGAGAATGACTATGCAGCTCCAGTTGACTCAATGCAGGTAGAACTTCCTCCTTTGGAGCTCAACTCCAGGGTTTCTGTGAAGATAGGGAAGAATATAGAGTATGGGACAGTTATATTCTGTGATGTCATACCAGGAAACGAGAGTTTAGGATACGTTGTTGGAGTGGACATGGTAAGAAATTAAGATTTTTATGATTTTTTGCATGTGTGTTTAAAATAGTACATGCAATATTGCTGGTGGGTGGAATCCTTGAAAGCGACTTATGGCAGTTGTTGCCATGTGTAAATCACTCTGGTAATATTTTTTAGTTATCAGATAAAATGTATGTTAACATGCTTGGGGGGGGGATAAATCATGTTTCTTGGATTACAGTATAGCAACAGAGAATCTCCTCGAGGGCATTTGAATCTTACAGTACATTATTACTTTATTGGACAACAAACAATGAACATGATTACAGGCTTTATGTTCAAAAATGACTTGCCAGGTTAAAAAAGAAAATCTTGTCCTTGATTCTAATCGTAAGCATGTTTTATTGAACTCAGTTCTTTTCTGAGAAAAATGGTGACAGGTGTCGGTTTTAGCCTCTTGAAGGAATATAAAAAGACTCTTTGGTATGAATTTGAATTCCACCTCTTAATTTGTAATGCTCAAGAGCACTTCAATAATACTTGCTGTTCCTTACTTTTTTCCTGAAGTTTGTTTCTATAATTGGAAAACGTACAATAGCTTTCAAGTAAAAATACTGAAATCAAATGTTCTACTTCAGAAAATATCCTTAAGTATTTGATGTAGTAAAACGCTGTTTGCACATTGAATATAATGGGTTATACTTGCATAGCCTCACTTGGTTCCACTTAGAACTATGAAAGATCAAAACAGTTACATTTTCTCGTCAGCCTTTCTATTTTCTTGGTAACCATTGAGAATGGCTGCATTTGTGTAACTTCACAAATTGCTTACAAATTGGGCTTTGTATTTCAGTAATTGGGAATTTTTTTTCTTAATTGTGACATATGATTATTAGTAGACGAATCCTTTGTGTTTCTGTCTGAGAGGTGGGTTGCCAGCATTACAAGAATCTATCTTTTTTCATGATGGCTTGTGCCTTCATAGCTTTTGCAAAGTTTTAGTAACATCCTGGTTTTCTTGAATGCATTCAGCTGTTCTTTTGAGCTATAAGGAATAAACATATTATAAAATGCTTTTTAGGACAATCCAATTGGAAATTGGGATGGAAGATACAATGGACAGCAGCTCTGTAGTTTTGCAAGTGTTGAAAGCACACTTCTTTTGCATATCAATGATGTTATCCCAGGTAATATTTGATTTTGATTTTGAGAAGAGTCTCCAGATTTTAGCAGGCTGATTAATGTCTGGTTGTAGCTTTATATTTGGCCTTTGCGGTTCATTCTTAAAGTAGATATTTCTGTATCTACTATATTACTGGGCATTGTTTTTTCTTGGTAATTTTTTAATTCTGGAAATGTTTTCAGAATTTTTAAAATGTTGTGTATTTTTTCCCCTAAACTCATTAAGAGATGCTGCTACAGTGCACTACAGGTAGTCCATGACTTACGATAACAATTGAACCCAAGATTTATGTTCCTAAAGTGAGACTGATGTTAAGTGAGTTTTGCCCCTTCTTACAACTTTTCTTGCCACAGTTATTAAGTGATCATTGCAGATGCTAAGTTAGTATCACGGTTGTTAAGTGAATCCATTGACTTTGCTTGTCAGTATGGCACAAAAGGTGGATCACAAGACCCTGGGACACTGCAGCCATCATAAATAGGAGTCAGTTGCCAAGCATCTGAATTTTGATCCTGTAACCATAGAGATGCTGCAACAGTTAGTGAAAAACCGTCAGTTTTTCCCAGTGCCGTTGTAACTTTAAAGAGTCATTAAAGGAACTGTTGTAAGGCAAATGTATTTGTCTTAATGGAATGCTGGCCTTCTCGACTATTTCCAGATGATAAAGCTTGAGGACTGAAAGTCCCATTATCTGGCAGTGAATTTTCTACTTGAGAAATTGTCTTTGTTTAGTAGGTTATTGTGTGGGTTAGGGAACTGGAACAGTGTTGAATGGAAATGATACGGTTGCAGTTCACATTCGTGAATAATTATGCATAATGATTTAAAGGCTAGTTAAGAACACTTAAAAACCTGAAAGAAATGATGCATAAGGTCTCACCAGGTGATTCTAATTTTTGTACAGCATTTGTGTACTGGATTATGGTATTGTTACGCTTTATTTAAAAGGAATATGTTCAAAAGATGCCCACATATGCTCTGATAAAAGAACTGGTGTTTGTGAGAAGAGCTCGGAACCACAGGCAATCTGTTCTTTTCTCCATATTATTAGAGTGCCAGTTTTTCTATTCACAAAGCTTTAATAATACTGTAAACCCTATGCTGCATGCATGAGTCAACTGCTTTACACTGGAGGAATATAGTGACTTGAATAGGATCTACTGAGATTAGCTGATTTGCTTAGAAAGAAACCATAGAATCTAAGTTACTAGACAGCCCTTTCATGGTTTTTCAAACTTGACATTAGTGATGAAACTATTTACTTGGCTGCTTTGCCAAGGAAATTAAAACATGTGAGCAATCTTTGGAACAGCAGATTATATATTTCTAGGGAAAGGACAGCTGGATTAGGAGACTTACCTTTGGCTTGATCAGGACAAAGACAGAAGCTTTGTAGGTGTAAAGGGAACCTAAGGTTTCACTGGTTGAATTTGAGAGAGATGAGATGCAGATAGGAGTAAGAAAACATTAGAATTGCTCAGCTGGATTAGTATAAAGGTTTATTAGTCTGACAGACTGTTCCAACAATGGCCACCTGAGAAAGTCCTTATTTAATCATTAAGTTTTTTTAAAAAACAAACTTCCAAATCGTTCCTAAAGAATGGTAATTTATGTTATAGTTCCATTATGACAGTTATTATAATTGAGGTATCATGTTACAGTTTGGCTTATCTTTCTGTGTAAAATCTTACACATCAGAACTTTCAGACCTCCTGAGGAAGGTCTAATAATGCATCTCCTGTTTTTGATTAACGTTTTGAAACTAATACATTACATTTGTTGTATAGTGTGCTCTTATACTTTGTGAAATATCTAAACTCTGCTCTGTTTTAGAGGCCGTGTGTCAGGACAGGAGACCTCCCAAACTTGCTTATACTTCCAGAGGTGGTGGTGACAAAGCTTTTGGTCATAGCAAGCCAAAGTCTACAGGTACATCACTCAACATTTTAGTGAAACTTAGTGTTGTGTCTTAAATGAGGATTGCCACTTGCAATCTCATGTTGCTATTTAAAGGCAAGTGTGACTACTAAAACAGTCTCTCCATCAATATCAGTGAAGATATTTAATGTGTACTTTACTGTATTCCTTATAAAGGTTTGAACATATCAGCATTTTTAATTGGTATCCATATAAATGGAAAAATAAATGTATTATTACACCAATTATGATTGGAGCCCTTGGAGTGATACTAAAAGGACTTCCTAGGATGGTTGGATGAAAGATAAGTGAGATAGATATAGACAGACAGATAGGTAAGAGAGAAAGGATAGATTGATAGGAATGGAAATGGATATATTCATTTTCCCTTGAACCCTCTAGATTCACTGCTTGAATTTTCTGTGCTTGATCCTTCAGATGAAACACAAGGAGCGAAATTGCTCCTTACTTGCAAATGTCATCTGTAAAATAGCAAGAAAAGGGGTTTACGTCGAAGGGTTAGATGTATTGCAAAAGGATGTCCAAATTTCAACAGGAATCATGAGAACTTTTGCATAGGTGCATATTTCTAGGATTATCCCAAGGTCCTGCAACACACTTATGTAAAGCCACTTGTGAAGAAAGTTTGGTTGCACCATTCTTAACCTGCTGATCTTTCCAGTCTGTAAACAAGACTGGACAGAGGCAGTTTCTGCCTTGCATATTAATATTACAATGACTACAGTTAAACAGTCCATATCTCAGTCATTTAAAGTGTTGATTATGATGTATGAGTCAAGAGTTTTTGGGATTTGGTGGCATGCAATTTCAAATCACCGATGTTCATTCCTTCTAAAATATTAACTCTGAAATCCGTGATCCGTATATGGTATTAATCTTACAGATATTATTGAGAAAACAGTTTCATTAAGCTGAAACAGAATTGTTACCTGATGTAGCTTTGCTTTCTGAAAGGTACTATGTGTATAGCTTGAGATGTAAGCTGAGAACAGAGCTGTTCTTTAAAGGGTTGGGAGTATGAAATCATGCAGTATTGCAGTGATTGGACCAGATAACCTGCAGTTGTGTTTCTTCCATTAAAGTCATACAGTTCTGAAGCAGTTTTACAGACTTTCCAAAGAACATCAAAGCTTACTTGTATATATTCTTCCCTTCTGACATGGCCTGTTTTTCAGGTGCACTGTCTGATCCTGGAAACAGAAACAGAACAGAATTTTTCTACGCTTTGAATGGCTCCTCAGTTGATTCTCAAGTGCAGCCAAAATCAAAAAATACATGGTATATTGATGAAGGTAACAAACTGGATTTTGATCACAGATGTAGTAACAAAATATGAACTGTAATGATGCAGAGAATTCTGACAACTGTATTGAGTTATATTTTTGGAAGCACTTTGATGCATCTTTTTCTTCCCCAAACTGCAGCTTTCCTTGTATTGCTGCTTTGAGTCAAGATGAGCATAGTCCATCATCCACTACTTATTCCACAACCCCAGAGGAATTATTTTACATACTCATTTGATCCAGCAACTTATCACAAACAGTTTTTGAAAGTTGCCCTTGACTTTTTTTTTTTTTTTAGCAATTCCTTGTAGTAGCAGTCGCATGGCTTTAAGAGGATGGGGAAAACCTAAATCTCTTTTGGTTAACTCCCATTCCTTAGTTCATGGCTGTAGTTTGTCAGGTAACTGAAGACTTTTTCTTTGGCCCAGGTTTTATGGTAATTTCTTAGTCGTGGTAGAAAATAACCCAACATTACATGACAGCTTGATCTTACACTCTTTATTAAACCAATTGGGTTTCAGGCAGAGTGTGCAAGAGGCTTATAAATAGTAATGTGCTATTATACCAGCTTCTGACCTCATGCACTGTGCTTTGACTCATGATTTATTTATGTGTCTTCAGGAGACAAGTTGGTGAATGTGTCCTTTAGGGCCTCTCTGCTACTGATTAGGGCCTCACTGATACTGATACGAATTCACAAGAGGTGTAGATTTCATTTTTGCTTCCCAGTAAATCATGGCTTCCAGATTACTAAGATCTAGAGCACTGTTTCTCAGCAACTATGTGGTACCTAGATTTCAACTCCCAGAATTCCTTCACCTGTACAATCTAAAATAGCAGTTTTCAGAAAATAGCTTAAAGTTGACCAATAAGCCTCATATGATTGAATAGCTGACACAAAATACACAATTACTCTTGAATATTAAATTCAAGAGTCCTTAAGTGTTGAACGAGATGGAATTGTTGCTTCAAAGGTTTCTGTGTTCAAGTTTTTGTTGTTGTTACATCAGCTTTTCTGCTGTGCCAGCTGCCATAGACTGTAGGAGTCTGAGAAAACTTGAGAGACAATGCCCAATTTATTTGGAGCATATACCAAACACATGATATTCTGTATGAATTTGGAATGAGTCCAGGATCCCAGTTTCTTCCACCCAAGTTTGGAATTGCTGTGAACTATCTGTCACCTGCTGTAATGTATCACTAAGAAACTTTGTCATAATTATTTACAAAATTTTATTCAGTTTGCTGATTGGTATAGCAGAAGCTTAGATTTTTGGTTATAGTCCTTGATTATAGTATTAGTAAAATCTACCTGTTATCTCATTGTGCTTAGCAAGTGCCAGTAAACTGTTTTAAAGCAATTTATTCTTCCATGATAGAATCTAGTCAGAGAGAGAGAGAGATTCCAGCACGTTTTACTCATTTTTATGAAAAGCGCATCACATCCGTTTGGGTGCCTTAATATAAATTGTAATTTGTAATCTGATTTCTTTGCTTGCCTCCAATTCTAACAGTGGCTGAAGATTCTGCAAAATCACTCAACGACTCCTCTTCTGGGTTTGGAAATTCTTCCCCACCGCTGCAGCCTGCCCCGTCGAATAGTTTATCTTCTGAAAACAGATTCCATTCCCTGCCTTTCAGCCTCAACAAGATGTCAAGCACCACCAACAGTTCTATATCACACAGCCCACTCTCCTTATCTGTTCAATCGGTTATTGGGGAAGGGACCTCTGGGCCAGTCCAGGAGAGCCCACCAGCCCCCATAGCCCCCATCAACATGCATGGCCTCGAAGCTGGCTCTTTAGCAGAAGTGAAAGAGAACCCTCCCTTCTACGGAGTAATCCGTTGGATCGGGCAGCCGCCAGGGGTCAACGAAGTGTTAGCCGGGCTTGAGCTGGTAATTACTGTCAGATTTGAGAACCGACGGGCAATTGCTGCCCACCTCTTACCCTGCAGGATCTTTTCGTTATCGCCTTTCTCTTAAATTTCCTGGCTACAGCTTGATTCTGACGTCAGGACAGAGGAAAACTTACTGCCAGGCTGAAGCCAGCTCGCAATTTTGATGTACGGATAGTCTTCAAGTTACGACCATAATTTAGTCTGCAATTATGGTTGTAAGTCATGATGGTCATAACATAGGTCTCCATCAGACCCGATTTTAATGATCTTTTTTGCGGCCATTGTTAAGTCAACCCATCGTTTCCTGTGGGGCAATTTTTGCTGGAAACTGGAAGCAAACACTGGTTTCCAGCAGAAGTGTCCGAAATTGTGGGTCATCTGACCGCAGGCAAACAGCCATAAATGCAGGCCAGTTGCCAAGGGCCCAAAATGTCATATGATTGTGTTTGTGTGTGTCTGGACTTTGGAACTTGAAAACCGAGTCATAAGTCCCATTTGGGTGCGTTGTAATTCTGCACAGTCACTGAATGACTGGTTGTAAGTCAAGAACCAGTGTTTCTATGACCCTTTGTGCTAAGTGGGGAGGGACAGATTTGTAAAAAGAGACACTACATCAAAGGAGACCATGATCTTTTCAGGAGCCACATTTAATCTTTGTAGTTTTGTCAGAATTTGTGTGGATGATGTGACTGTGCTGTTCGAGGGTTGGTTTGGGAAGCGTAAGCGTTGTGACCGCCATTTAGCCAGATTTTTACGGTGAGGTTTCTCGTATCGCTACAAGTTTCTATAGGTGTATAGCACTGACAGAGAAGTGCAGATTTCTTATTTGTTTTTATTCAGGAAGATGAATGTGCAGGTTGCACTGATGGGACTTTTAAAGGAACCCGTTACTTTACCTGCGCACCAAAGAAAGCTCTTTTTGTCAAGCTGAAAAGCTGTCGTCCTGACTCCAGATTTGCTTCACTGCAGCCGGTGTCCAATCAGATTGAACGTTGCAATTCCTTAGGTATCGTCCACCGTTCTGTCTCTCTCTCTCTCTACAGCTTTGCTTTAATTCTGAATTGGGGGGGTGGGGAAACCACATTTCTAATGACCAAGGAAGGTGTCTCTGTGTGTGTGTGTGTGTGTGTGTGTGTACACATTTGTGAGAAATAAGTGCCTGTACATGTTTCCGTCAAAACCATGTTGGTCACGAGAATGGAGAAGTGGGTGGCCTCTGTGTCTTTGCTGGACTACATAATGGGCTTTTGATATTTCCATTGTGCTTGTTGCTAATGTGGGATTATGAAAGAGAACAGATGTAGCTTTAATTTCCCGACTTGTTTTTCAGCTTTTGGAGGCTATCTCAGTGAAGTGGTCGAAGAAAACACTCCTCCAAAAATGGAAAAAGAAGGATTAGAAACAATGATCGGAAAGAAAAAGGGGATCCAGGGTCATTATAACTCCTGCTACTTAGATTCCACCTTATTCTGGTAAATAAATAAAAAACTGCATTTCAAGCCTGAGATGAAGAAAACACATGATATATGCATTTTTAAACATTCAATGAAGTTACATGAATCTAATAGCATGCAAATGATATTTTTGTGACCTGATGTTATCTCTTGACTGTGGGGATACTGTGATAGTCATACATGTGAGGACTACAACGTTTTTCAATACCTTCGTAACTTTGAATCGTCATTAAACAGGGTAGTCATTAAGCAAGGAATACTGTGTAAGGGATTTCTTTTAACCTTGTAAGTTGCTCAAAGCTTAGTTTACATTCTGGGAAAGGCAGTATGTTTAAGAATCAAAATAATCAAAATAACAGAATCAAAATAACTACTTCTTGTCCTGGATTTTTTTCTATTTAACCGTTTCTTTCTCTGCTGATTTGAGCCTTTGGTATTTGATATGGCTCACATTCTCTTTTCTAAGGCAATATTGTCTCAATTTGTATTATAAGGTAGGATTAGTTGCTGGTAAGGTTCAGATTATGTAAATGCTGTTTCTGGAAACAGATATTTGTCAGAATCTCACAGAATCCGTTAAAAGCATTTCTCTCTGCGATAGATTTTAGGACACTTCTTGACCGGAAGGTGATGTTTTTACCCCTCTCTCCTTTCCAGTTTGAGACTTATTTTTTCCCCCTACTCTTTCAGCCTGTTTGCATTCAGTTCTGTCCTGGATACAGTCTTGCTTCGGCCCAAAGAGAAAAATGATGTAGAATATTACAGCGAAACTCAAGAATTGCTACGGACAGAGATCGTAAATCCTCTTCGAATGTAAGTACATGTGAGCTTCCTGTAAAAACATGCCAGCTTCGGTGGGAAATGTCAAAAGCTTCTTCTACAAATGGTTTCTGGAAGGTGGAAAAAGAAGCTTGAAAACCCCTGCTTTAGTTGACCACTTCAGGCGCCTCTATGCTTTTTATATGGTTTTATATGGCCTCTTTTTGCTTGTTTCCTCCTTTTGGTTTGTGGGCAGCAGTTCAAATGGTTGTAGATAATATTGCAGACCATGTTGCCTCTTTAGATTCTGCCTCTTGGGGGCTCGGTATGCCTTTTCAGACTTTTCATCTTTTACTTTCTAGATATGGATATGTGTGTGCCACAAAAGTAATGAAGCTGAGAAAGATCCTGGAAAAAGTTGAAGCAGCATCAGGATTCACATCTGAAGAAAAAGGTAAGTTCATTCTGTAATATTGTTCATGAGGAAGAACTGAAAGGATGTTTCATGTTATTAAACAGAAGTCTAGATAAGATCTTATCACCACCATAATAAACTCCTTTATGTTCATTTGGTAGCCTGTCCTTTTTTTAAAAGACTGTGCTTAAAATAACAAATTAATGAAATTCTACATCTGTGGATTCTTAAAATGATTAAAGACAAGTGTCAGATCATCTAGAAAATGATCTTCTAGAAATCTAGAAAATATTAGTTTCCCAGTTACGTATGGTTAAGAGTTCACATTTTTAATTGCTATTAAAACCAAGTTTTGAGGCTTGGTTTCTGGCAGGTTTTGTAACTTTGTATTTTTGCTATTATTTTTTAGTTGCCTGTGCTTTGATACCCTGATGAAACACTCTCTTTTTTTCAGATCCAGAAGAATTTTTGAATATTTTGTTTCATCATATTTTAAGAGTAGAACCACTCTTAAAAATAAGGTAAACACAGTCTTTGGCTCACACAAGAAAAATTTTTAAGTGACAAAGAGTTATTATCTATAATTTACAATCTTGAGGATAATTTTCAACAAAAAGTTATGGCTAGGAACACCCTTCAAGCATCTCCATTACTTTTATTTGTGTTTAGTTTTGTAAACTGTGAACATTTAGCTATGCCTTTATCTTGAGAACTTGGGCATATTTCAAAAGCTCTTATTGCTACCTCGTCTCGCTTACTTAACTTCACTGATAAATAAATGACAGTTATGTCTCAACATTGTATCTGCTATAATAGCATCAGGTGTGGAGAACTTGTGGTCAGCTCAGTATTGCTAAATTACAACTTGCAGCACTTACCTATAGACTCAGTCTATATGTATAAATATAAATTTAATAGTTCACAGACTGGTACATATCAGTTTTGAAATAATCTCTTAATCAATTTAGGGAATAATTTATTTCAGGATCAAATCGGGGTCGGTCACTGGGACCAAAAGTCTAGTCTTCCGACCTCTTAGACTCATGTTGGAATTTTTCTCAAGCAGTGTGTGTAATTTGTTATAAATATATGAATAAATAATAATGTATTTTTATATTTATAACTAAAGGTTTGGAAAGGATCTTAAAATCCTAAGTCATCTGGTTTCTTTCCAGATGCAGGAATCTATTACTACAGGATTCTGCTGTAACCCTGAAGACAAATCTGGTTGCAATAGTAGTAGATTGTACTTTTAAAAATCAATATTAAGTGTCCCCATTGTCAAATATACTTGTATCTCTCTTCTTAGATCGGCAGGGCAAAAAGTTCAAGACTGCTATTTCTATCAGATTTTTATGGACAAGAATGAGAAAGTTGGAGTGCCTACCATACAGCAGTTACTGGAATGGTCTTTCATCAACAGCAATTTGAAATTTGCAGAGGTTTGCAGAAAGATTTCTCTTTTTATAGTTTTACAAATCGGTGCACATTTTGCTGGCTGGTGTTGATCAGCTTGCGAGAAGCTGAAGCATGCAAGTGTCTCCATATTAATTCAATAAATTCTTAATCGATTAGGAAGTGACTCTTCATTATGATGAATGGGGGATTTGCTTCTTCAGTAGATATCAGAAGAACTTCTTGACGCTTTGCTTGAGCTATTTGTGCAAATGATTTATTAATTAAAGCATAGGTGGGGAACTCAACGTATCCAGATGTTCCTCAGTTTAAATTCACCGCTGCCTTGTGTGAATGGCCAGTGGAAAAGGGATTCTGGGAGTTCTAGTTCAGCATCACCTTGAGGCCCATTAGTTTCCTTCTTGCTTTAGATCAGGGTGTCAAACCTTGGCAACTTTAAGACCACTGGACTTCAACATCCCGAGGCTGTGGAATTCTGGGAGTTGAAGACTACAAGTCTTAAAAGTGGCCAAGTTGGACACCCTTGCTTTAGATTAAGTCAAAGATAGGATTAATCTGTATGACTGATGATATGTATACCAAACCTTAAGACAAGGGTCTTCAAACTTGGCAAGTTTAAGACTTGTGGACTTCAACTCCCGGAATTCCTGAGCTAACATGACTGGAGGAGGAATTCTGGGAGTTAAAGTCCACAAGTCTTAAAGCTGTCAAGTTTGAAGAGCTCTGCCTTAAGGTTTTTATGGTTCCTTGCTTTTGAGAAAGCTATTTTTAAACTTTACATTAGGGGCATCAGGATGTAGTAAACAAACAGAGAGAATGAAGTCTCTTGGATAAAATATATATCCTTTTTCTGTTCATTTTACTAGGCCCCATCATGTCTGATAATTCAGATGCCGCGATTTGGCAAGGACTTCAAAATGTTCAACAAAATTTTCCCTTCTCTGGAATTGAATATCACAGACCTGCTGGAAGACAGTGAGTTTAATTATGCCTCATGATAGTGCAATAAGACTGAATTTCAGTTGAAATGAATTCCACGACATTTGGTGAACCTGGATACCTTCAACAATAAAATGAATCACCTTCAAAATAATGCAGAATGGAATTGCTGTGCACCATAAAAATCTTTTTTTCAATGGAGATACACAAATAGAATCAGGATCTGAAATCTTCATTGCAGACTTTAGCAGAGCCATAACAATGGTTGATTTCCAAACTGCTCCAGTTTTGTTCATGATACCTTTTCTCAGGTTCCTAAAATAAATAAGTTCTAACTGCCATTAGGAAATAAAGAATACAGATATCCTGGCTCTTTAGCCTGGCTATTTTATTCTGTTAGGATTTTGATGTAATGTGTTTAAGTTGCACGCCCACTGTTCGTTCATCGCAGAACGAACAAATTTTTCCAACAATTCCTGGAGAAATTGTGAGGGTTTTTTCCCTCCCATTTCCCCTCTTGTTTTCATCTGTTCCTTCCTATCTGCCACACCTGTTCAATTCTCAATAGAAAAATCTAGAAGAACACAAAACGTCCAAATATGACAGGGCACATTCTTTAAATTAGTAGTACCTGTGCATGAATAGAGTGTGATAATTTTCTTTTACTCAAATGTTTGATTTTCCATTTTAAAAAGAAATTGTAGGTGTGGATTCTGTTTATTCAGAATGGTAGCATCCAGCACAATGGGTGTTTTTCCTCTTGTAAAATGCAGCTCCGAGACAGTGTCGTATCTGTGGAGGACTTGCAGTGTACGAATGTCGGGAATGTTACGAAGATTCAGACATTTCCTCTGGTAAAATCAAGCAGTTTTGCAAAACTTGCAATACGCAGGTAAGTTGTTGTTTTTTTCTTTCTTTCTTTCCGAAATGACCTAAGAATTAGTTTTTGATATAGCTGTCTTGTGTGAGAACTGGGTTCTTTCAGAAAGAGGCAAGAATGTAATTACCTTTGCTAAACGTTTTTTCCCTCCATCCCACAATAGGTTCATCTTCACCCCAAAAGGCAGAGTCATAAATTCAACCCAGTGTCGCTTCCAAAAGATTT
This sequence comes from Hydrophis major, assembly GCA_033807585.1. Classification (NCBI taxonomy): domain Eukaryota; kingdom Metazoa; phylum Chordata; class Lepidosauria; order Squamata; family Elapidae; genus Hydrophis; species Hydrophis major. Next base: position 22,897,720 of record CM066338.1, read on the forward strand.
ACCGGACTGGGATTGGAGGCACAGCTGCATACCTTGTCAGAAGATGGAGCTCTTTGCTGTTCTTTGTATAGAGACAAGCCACTATGTGGCTTTTGTTAAATATGGCAAGGAAGATTCGTCTTGGCTCTTTTTTGATAGCATGGCTGATCGGGATGGTATGCTTTCTCTTTTGTGAACTCTCGACTAATAGCTTTGGCCTTAAATTAACAAACTTTTTAGTATTTAACATCTGTCACGAGACTCCTCGTGTCATGGTTCAAGCAACATTCCTCAGTCTTTCAACCATGGCATACACTTTTGTCAACGTTCCCCAGATTGTAGGGCACCTTGTTGAGAAAAGCTAGGTTGTTGCTGTAGGCCAGGGGTCTGCAACCTTAAACACTCCAAGAGCCATTTGGACCCATTTCTCACAGAAAAACAAAACACCAGGAGCCCCAAGACTTCGGTGGGTGTGGCCAACTCAATATCACTCCCACCCAGTCACGTGACCCCACACCACCACGCCTACCCAGCTTTTGTGGCTCTCGGTGTTTTCTGTGGCAAATGGGTCTCTCCTTCCTTCCCTCCCATTTCTGTCTTTTGTGTTTTACCTTCTCAGGCCAAGCATGGATTGACTGGGAGTTGAGGGCAAGGGGAGGGGGCCAGCCAGTGGTGGAATCACCCAACAGGGAGCCACAGCAGAGGGCCCAAAGAGTCTCATGTGGCTCCAGAGCCGTGGGCTGCTGACTCCCACTGTAGGCTAAGGCCAGGGAGATTAAAAAAAATTAAATCTCTGCTTATGTTTGATAATTCCAAAAATTACCAGCGCATCCAAAATGAATTTGGATGGTGGCAGGATATGGAAAGTTGAAAGAGACAATATAATAGAATAACAGAATTGGAAAGAACTTTGGAGGTCTTCTAATCCAACCCCCCTCCTCAAGAAGGAAACCTTAAACCATCTCAGACAAATGGCTGTCCAGTCTCTTCTTAAAAACCTGCAGCATTGGAGCACCCACAATTTCTGGAGGCAAGTAGTTCCACTGGTTAATTGTTCTCGCTGTCAGGAAGTTTCTCCTTAGTTCTAGGTTGCTTCTCTCCATGGTTAGTTCCAATCCATTTCTTCTTCTTCTGCCTTCCAGGTGCTTTGGAGAACAGGTTGACCTCCTTTGTGGCAGTCCCTCAACTATTGGAACACGGCTAACATATCACCCCCAATCCTTGCCCCCCGCAATTAAAGTGGACAAACCTGGTCCCTTCAACCGTCCTTCACATTTTAGCCTTCAGTCCCTTAATAATCTTCGTTGCTCTTCTCTGCACTCTTTCTTTTTGTGGAACTCATGTGATTGATTCTGAAATGGATAATTTTGGACACAGGCTGGAGATTTCAGTTGGCATGAAGTAGAATGCTTCTCAGCTGGGATTACATCATCTCCCAAAGGTGCTTTTTTTTTCAGGAAGCAACCGGACTTTCTGGTTTTTCTTTGAAGATGTTTTGCTTCTCATCCAAGAAGCTGAAAAATTCTTGGATGAGAAGCGAAACGTCTTCAAAGAAAAACCAGAAAGTCCGGTTGCTTCCTGAAAAAAGCATCTTTGGGACAACCATGACCTGGAAGAACTGAGAATCTCCATAAGACATGTCTTCATCTCAAAACCATATAGTTTGGACTGTCTTATTGTCCTGCTGGAATAATCCCATGTCTTCTTTTCTCTTCCAAGGAGGTCAAAATGGTTTTAACATCCCTCAAGTGACTCCCTGCCCAGAAGTTGGCGAGTATCTGAAAATGTCTCTCGATGATTTGCACTCTCTGGACTCAAGGAGAATCCAAGGCTGTGCACGAAGGCTCCTTTGCGATGCTTACATGTGCATGTATCAGAGCCCTACGATGAGTTTGTACAAGTAGACATGGAGGATTCTCGTGAGGAAGGATAGTGGACTGTGGCCCAAGAAAGCTCAACGGAGCTGTTGGCTTCTCAGCTTGCGCATCTGTTGCTGGCAATGGATGCTTCGAAGGGTATGGAAATCAAAGAACTAGAAAGAAGGAACAGCTATTTTAACAGAAAGGGGGAAAATGGAACCATTCTACAGAGCAGTGTTGTGTTGCTAAAACACTCAAGTGTTTTTGCTCTTGGACGTGTGCGCATGTGTATGTGTGTGTGTGTGTGGTTTTTTTTTTTTTTTAAATAAAAAAAGTCTAAATGAAGCGATTGCAATGTTTAGGTTGTGTTTCAGAAAAAAACTGTTTACATAGACCGAAGATTACATCCCCTCTGGAGCCTTCTACTGATTCTTCTGATCCTGCACAGCCTAAAGAACGAGGATTATATTTTGAGTGTTGTATGTTTCCCAGCGTTGTATCCATTGTGTCTGTAAGACAAGCCTTATGACTTTGACATCAAGGGTTTTTGCTTCTTATTTTGACCTGGAATAAGCTAAATCACGAATCCCAAAACATCTCTAGCGCATTGAGTTGAGTGTATCAATGCAGATATATCTGATCAGTTCCTTGTCACCCTGGACCAAGAATGCACATTGTTTTCTTTGTAGCAAATGGGTTCCTTCCAGGAAAAGGAAGAATAATGATCCTGCAACCTTGTAGTGGTACTCGGAATGAGCTCCAGAAGTGGCCTCCCTTGCACAACTTCCCAAGTCCTGTTCCACGCATTTGATGCCATTTGTAAAGTCATTTCTGGGAATGTGTGGGATGAACCAGTATGATGTCTTTCCATGGATACGCCCATCTTCAAAGTTAATCCTGAAAGGCATTCCATTGCTGTCTTCAAGCTTGATTTCCATAATGAAAGAATCCCCAAAACCTGTTTTTTTTTTTCCTAAATGAGTTTTGGAAACTTTTCAGCATGTTTTCTGCATGCTGCTTGGTCAATTTCCCCCCCCAGAAAGTATCCAATTATTTGGAAGGTCTGAGGCTATTCTCCTTTCCTCCAGTGACGGGAGGAAAAACTCTCTGTCAGCTTGCAATTCAGGGGTGAGATCAATTCATATTGGTTCAAGAGCTGTCAGAGATCATTCAAAAAAGCACTCCATTAAATTATCTTTCTGTGTTCTGTTAGGTAATAGTTTATGTGTTCGCATGCTTTCGCATCTAGAGGGCAAATTTGGATGATGCAAGCAATCCAGTCTTCTAATACATTTGTTCCACAGTTCTGACCAAGGGAATATGAGTCAAGTTTAATCCCATCAAAATATTCTTTGCTGTTTCGCGAGCAGCATAGGCTGCTTTTTATGGTTATAGCTGATTCTCCCAATGGGACTCTTAGGTACTGTATGTTGATTGGGTGGATTTGACAGCGTCTTCAGGTCTATGACAACCTGCCATGGCCAATTTGCTGCGCAACAACTCGCCATAGGACGAGAGTTACACTAATATCGAAGAAATAGTGGAATAGAATCATTAAAGAAAGGATGGCAAAGAAGGGACAAAATGAAAATATGGATGACAACAATTACAATATGTTTCAAATTATTTTAATTGTTGAATTATTCTATGGTGAGTTGGCCATGGCGAGTTTGCTGCATCAAGTTGTCCCATTTCAGTTGGCATATACATTTGGGGTAAATGTACCCCATAAGCAACCATATGTAATAGTAGCATGTTTAAGACCTCAGTTGCTAGTTGTTATTGTGCACTTATTTTTTTATTTATTTTTTGTCTCAGGGAATGCCACGGAAATGAAATCTGTTGACTGTTACATGGAAGGCGAACACTGTACTTTTTTCAGTTTTGTGCTTTAGAAACTACTTCCTCATTTATCATCTCAAAGGATTATATTGAGCCAGCATGTAGTTAAATCATTTGACTTGCTGTTCAAAACATTACTAGCTTGTTTGAAGTATCAATGTTGTTTTGAGCATTTTTACGAACTGTAGATGTAATAGCTTTTCTGCAGTATGGAGGAAAGCCTCCTATTGTTGCCTTAGGTACATTTTGAAGACAACAGCTGAAGGCATGTCTGAGGTGAGAAAAAAAGAAAACCATGAATAACGTAGAAAAGGATTGTATGTTATGAAGTAGATTTTTATATATATATATTTAAAAAAAACTTCAGGATGGATGGTTGATGCTGAATGTCTCTTAAGATCAGCTTGTAGGGAAACTGATGGAGAGAGTAATTAGGCATCTAAAGCTTTTTTCAATGGTTTCTAATTGCCCAGCAGGGCTACCAACTCATGGCATTAATTCTCATTTGTGTAACTCGTGATTGGATGTCCTTGTTCCTACTGATCCTGCTTTTCCTTTGAATATTTGTGGGAGCTCCAAGCCTCAGAACATAGTTGGGAAATTGTGGTTTGAGAACACGAAGGGCTCCAGTTGGCTTGGACTGAGATGAAAATGGCAATCTTGATGGAGCAGTAGGATGGAGGAATGTGGACAGGAAATGAGCCGTAATTGAAAGAATTTGTGGAAAGAGATACCGATCAGAAAACAAGCTCCATCTTTTTATCAGGTTGCAGGGGTGTGGAGAATAAGGACAAGAACACATCCGTACATCATCCAGGGTCGTTCTCGGTCATCTGAGGATGTGGCTCTAATCCTAGAACAAATGTTTATGTGGAGGTGAGATCTGAATAAAACAACAGGGTTTAGAAAGCTGGTGGCCAGCTGAATCTTGGGAACTGTCTCCGTTTTAAAATAATCACATCAGAGGTGGTGTATGAGATTTAGTTTGGTGGTTTTGATATATAATGAACCTTTCCAGCTTGTTTCCTAATATTGCAGTTGGAGGGAAAGTCATTGCTGCTGACAGATTCTCCCTTTCGAATGTGCAGTGCAATAAAACATACATGGCAATCGCTGTCCGTCCCTTTCCTTTCTCTTTCTGTTTTCTCTGTTTCATTCATCGTGATTTTGGCCTTTTGATAACCACACTCTAAAAGGTCTCCAGCAGTACTATGAAAAGCGAACTTTAAGCCATTGCCCTGCAGAAGGAGCTCGACAGAAGTGAAATCATTTCGTTTTGAGGCCGTGTTTTCTATATGTCTGCACAGACTTTGGTGTTGTAAGCAAGACATTAAAAGTGTCGTCCTTTGCTTTCCCCTGGGGCTGAGATTGTCATACAGAATAGCGTCTGAATCAACATGAGAGCTGAATTGGATTTTCATCTTGACCTGAATTGCCTCTTCCAAGGTTCAGGATTTATTTCTTCTGCCACTGTAACAAACTTAATGTTCTGCATTGGCTTGCACAATTTTTAGGAAAACAAAAATAAAAGATTTTGTGGTTTGAGTGCAGTTGTCTCATAGTGTCTCAACTGAGAGTTTAGGAAATTTTTCAGATTGTGTGTGTGTGAAGCCTTAATTTCTTCAGACGAGAAAAGAAATGATACCCTATATTATTTCTGTACTAATATTTATTAAACTCATCATTTTTGTGGCTGTGTAATTTATTTAGAATGCTGGAAAGGCATCCATGGTTTTGGGGGGAAATGACCACTTTAAAAAATTTGTACTTTACTAACTGGGGGTAGAAGAGAAGAACTTTTATATATGGTGTAAGAGAAAAGAGGGGTTTTAGAATTGAAGAAGCTTTAGATTTAAGCATGCAGACGTAAGAACTACAGCCTAAAAATTTATTTATGCTGAATCCTGTCATAGGATTTCCCGTTAAGTCCATGAGCATTGGGCCCGGCATTTTGAAAGACTCCAATGTGCAAAGAAAATGACTGGAATAAATAACCCTTTGATATGTTCCCAGAAGGTGTCCTCCAAAATAAGGAATTTTTACGGAGAATGTAAGAAAAAGGATTTTTTGTTTCAGATGTTGAAAAGCTCTTCCTTAGAACAGAACGGCCTTGTGCACTATTGCATTTATGGTTGCTGTTTGCAGCTTCAGGGCCTTACATAAATGAGTGTCATCGGCATGTCCCACCCGGTGGAGAACAGAAGATGGGCAAACTTTGCTTCTAGTGTTCTTGTGTAAGATGGACCGATGGATGGTCTAGATCAGGGGTGCCAAACTCGTGTCGTCACGGCATTGTCATGTGATAGATCGTGATTTCCCCCCTTTGCTAAACCGGGCATGGGCATGGCCAGTACGGAGAGTTTGATATTCCTCGTCTAGATAGCCCAAAATCTGACAGCCGAAACATTTCTCTATGATCTTAGGCCTGTTATAGGCTTCTGGCTATCAAAGCTGCCATAGACACACAACACTGCATGCCTTTTCATTGCCTGAAAAAATTTAGTGCCCTCATTACACATTCTCAACACCAATTTCAACTGTGGGTTTCTAAGCATAGGTGCATTTGAGAGAAACCTACTTTTTGATTCCTTTATTATCTTGATGTTTGAAAGACAACCTTGTATTCAGTTTTGTTTGCAGCTATATTAGGTTAAATGTATATATTTATATATATACATATATGCTCCAGATGCCACCTTGTGGAATTAATACACAACTGCTGTAATAATAACACCCCCTCTTTTAAAAAAAAAGGGAGGAAGTGAACATTGGAATGCTTTGTAGTAGCGTTTGGAATGCAACTGCACCACATTAATTTTTCTAAGTGCCAATTAATTTGTTCGTATATACCCGGATGTTGTACATATTGAGGCAGTAGTATAATATCTGGGTTTTTAAAAAATGTATCCAAATGTTTTAGTGCATGAAACAATTGCATTTGTACTTCATGCTTTTTCAGTAAGGTTAGCTGAAGGAAATACCATTAACTGATTAAAATATTTCACATCCTGGCTGTGCTTGTGAAATAATGAGCTCTAGTGTCTTTATGATGAAGTAAATATCCTACCCGCTTAAAATTTCTGTACAGCATTGTACAAATGAAAGATCTGGGGAGATTAGAACTGCTGTCCCTAAAATGCAGCTCTACTTGGATGCTGGGAGAAACTTGAAACTTTGTTTAGGCTTTATGAATTCATACCAAACAGAAAAATACACTTTTTTTTTTTTTTTTTTTTGTGATTGCAACTTGACTTGAAATTCATACTTCACTATGGATCAGTTCATTGAAGATATTAGATCTTTTCTATGGAGGCAATCATAAATTATGCATGTAATGATAGTCCTCGAGTTAACAACAGTTGCTTTAGTAACCGTTCAAAGTTGCAATGGCACTGAAAAAGAAGGGACCATGTGTCACATTTACAAACTTCGCAGCACCCCCTTGATCATGTAATTTAAATGTAGAGACTTTGCAAGTAACTCATATTTATGACAGTGATGGTGGCCTGGGGTCATGTGATCACATGTTGTGACCTGACAAGTGAAGCCTATAGGGAAGTCACAATCATTTTTTTCTACCTTAATTGCAGTTCTTCCCTTAACAATTGTGGCAAGAAAGGTCGTAAAATCAGACTTACTTAACTGACTTCCCTGTCTCACTTAGCAACAAAAAAATTGGGTTCAATTGTGGTCGTTAAATCAACCCTTGTTCTCCATTACAAAATGGAATAGGGGAAGGGAAACAGAGAGTAACAGATAATCAGAGTTGGAAGGGACCTTGTAGGTCATCTAGTCGAACCCCCTGCCCAAGCAGGGGATCCTACACCATTTCTGACAAATGGCAGTCCAATCTCTTCTTGAAGGTCTCAAGTGATGATGGTCTCACAAGTTCTGAGGGCAACTTCTGTTCCATTGGTTGATTGTTCTCCCTGTCAGAAAATTTCTCCTTATTTCCAGGTTGAACCTTTCCTTGTTCAGTTTCCATCCATTATTCCTTGTCTGGCTTTTGGTGCTTTGGAAAATAGCTTGACCCTCCCCCCTCCTCTCTGGGGCAGCCCTTCAAATATTGGAAGACTGCTCTCCTGTCTCCTCTAGTCCTTCTCTTCACTAGACTAGCCAAGCCCAGTTCCTGTTACAGTTCTTCATATGTTTTAGCCTCCAATCATCCTCTAATCATCCTGGTTGCTCTTCCCTGTACTTTTTCTAGAGAATTTTTTTTTATAGTGTGGTGACCAAATTACTGCTATGAAGGTTATATAGAATACTTTATGCTTGAAAGTAACAACTGCACTCTCAGTATGCTCTAGCACTATTTGAGTCCAGTCCGATAACTCCTGTTAACCTCAGTTAATCTTTCCCCATGACCAGTAGGAGGCAAGCAATACCAAATAATTTCCTTGCAAAAATTTTCCCACGGAACAGGCTGTGTATTGACCTTCAACAGGAGGCGTTGGAAAAGTTCATTTCTGGAAAAGCAATTTTTGTTTTCTTTTTAATTGAATTTATTCTAAGGAAATTTTGACTTTGCACCTTAGTTGGTCACGAAGATTTCAAGATCACAGCAACTCAATTTTTTTCTACATTTTGCAAGATAATATCACAAGCCCTCCATGAGCGACCAAGAATAAGCCTATCTCACAGTTAGCTGCTGCTTGAGCAGAAGAGGAAAAAGTTTCCAGAAGTAAACTGGAAATCCTTTGTTTGGGATTGTGGCTTCACTGTCTCTTGGTTCGCCTCTGACTACAGAATAGTAAAATTGGGATCTTGGAGGCCTTCTAGTCCAACCCCCTCCTCAAGCAGGAAACCCTATATACCACTTCAGACAAATGATTCTCCAACCTCTTCTTAAAAACCTCCAGTGTTGGAGCACCCACAACTTCTGGAGACAATTTGTTCCACTGATTAATCAGGAAATTTCTCCTTAGTTCTAGTTCACTTCTTTCCTTGATTAGTTTCCATCCATTGCTGCTTGTTCTGCCCTCAGGTGCTTTGGGGAATAGATTAACCCCTCTCTTCTTTGTGGCAGCCCCTTAGATATTGGAACACTACTATCATGTCACCCCCTAATCCTTTTCATTAAATGCTCTGGTCATCAGGTCCCATCCAAACAGATCACCTTGAGGGAATTGGGCTCTGGATTGAAGGAGGGGTGAAAATGGACTTTTAATAAAGCCATTTACTTGCCATCCAAATGCCTGGCAGGCGGAAGTAAAGGAGCAAAGCCAGTTGGCCAAAGTCCCTCCTGAAACAAGAATTTATTTTAACCAGAGGGGAGGCATTTGAAGGACCAGCCTTGGAAAACACCCACTGGCTGAGTTCATTCAACTCTCGATAAGAGTCTGAGGTTCATCTTTAGCCCCTGAGCCACCATTTTTATCTGACCTCTGCTTATCCATGACAAAACATCTACGCAACAATGTATGGCAACGTAGACTTATTGGGTTGGTTCTTTTGTTGTGGCTGTCCTAGTCGGCATGGCTGATTTGCAGCGTTCCACTGTTGCTTCGACATCTTTTCTCAGAATATAAAAAGTGAGTAGATGTCAAGTCAGTCATTTGTGAGACTACTACTCGTTTTATTCTTCGTTGAGATGTATATCTTGCTTTTCCTCCAGGGATGCCAAACAGATTATTTACAGTTTTTTCCATACAAAAATAGACCTGTGAGGTCAGCTGAGTTTAAAAAAAAATCAGCTAAGGCTAAGAAATCATGATGTAACTGAAGGTTGACACTAATCCTGACCTAGTCCTACTCTATAGCCACTCTAGTATATCCCTCTGGCTCTTTGCTTAGATGTTCCTTAGCTTCTATCTTTTATAGCAGAGGTCTCCACAGCTGGCTGAGGAATTCTGGGAGTTGAAGTCCACAAGTCTTAAAGTTGCCAAGTTTGGATACCCTTGTTTTATAGGGACAAAACAAAGGGTTGAGGGTAGCTTAGTTCACATTTTGCCTATCCATGGCTGTTCTACCATGATTGATGGAAGAAAGTGTGTTAGCTGGATGCACACATAATATTAAGACATAAACTCTGATTTAGTACACAGTGATGGGCTCCCTCAGTGGGCTAAGGTGTGAATCATGGTTGATAAATCCCAATGGGTGGATTCCACCTGATATAAAAGTGGATTCCACCTTCCTCTTCATCCTCACCCAGCCTCACGATCCATCTTGATTTCAAGTGACAGGTGAACTTAGACACTGGCCAAAGAGTAACGTGTCTTATGTTGCAGTTCTGTTTAAACTATTTCAGTTTAAAGTGGATCTTTCTCAGCCCTACAAAGAATTCCATCAAAACTGAAGCCTTCTGAGCTAATCTTTTTCTTTCTGTCTCTTGTTGCACGTTGTACTACTACTAATAATAAAGATTATATATAGAAGGAGCATTTTTTGATCTCAAGACCATGGACGCGATTGGCAAAAACCCAAACAATAACAACATAAAAACCCCTACTTCCAGGGCTCAATTACAATAAATCATTGACTAGGTAATGCATTATGCAGCATTTAAATGTATAAAGAGTTGGTCAATCATAATTATTAATAAATGCCAAAAGATGAACCTCTGCTTCTTCCACCATCCCTCTGTTACCTTTTCCAAACCAGATAATGATCTAAGATCATGAAAATGGAAGAACAGCTGTTAAAAATGTAAGTAAAGCCCAATATCGTATGGAATCCGACTCATAAATCCTTACCTCTAGGCCCCCATTATTGCAATCATATGGGCTCTTCCCTAATGGCTTTTCTCTCTGAATATCTAAAGAGGTAGCAATGTGTAACTGATTATCTCCTGAAAGAGAAGTCCTGGGGATCAGGTTAGCCCTCCTGAGATTTCTGCTTGATTGTGCAGCAGGGATGGCATGGAGGGGATTTATGAGAAATCCAAATGTTGTAAAAAGATGTGGGCGAAGGATGCTTTGGAGAAGCAGCAGCTGGGAAGTGCCACCACATCTCAGCAGCTTTGGAAGTTAGAAATTGCAAAGCAGTGGCCTCCAATGTTTTGAGCACCAGGAAACAGTTCCACAGATAAAGGTTTTTTTCTGTGGACCAGAGAAGGCATGGTTTTGCATGCTGCCTGCACCCCACGGAAGGAGGCTTGGCTTGTTTGCATGGGCCAGTTGGTGGCATGCTGTGGACCAGTGCTGGCCCATGGACCAGAGGTTGGGGACTCCTGTTGTAGAGAACAATCGTAGCTTGGCTTGTAAATTTAGCCAGGGGTTTGTCCTCCAAGCTTGCTGCTCATCTCTTGGACATTTTGTTACCAAACTAGGTAACATCATCAGCAGGGTTTTGGGCTGAAAGGTCTTATTCGTTTGTATAGCTGGTCAGTTGGTCTTGTGACCAGTTGAATCACAAGATTCAGAGTCCCAGATTCAGTCAACAACCTCTCTTATCAAACATGGTTTAGGATAAATATAAAAAAAAAAAATGTCTGAGAGATGTTACAGGAACAAAATGAGGATTGCACAATCAGGATTGTGTACTGGTCCCCAACCCCCCATGTAACAGCAATAGCACTTAGACTTGTATACCGCTTCACAGTGCTTTCCTCTGCCATAGCAGGACCCCTAATCATTATATATGAGATATCATTCAGAACCAGCTCCTTGCCAAACCTATAGTCCTTAGCTACGGTCATCCCAATCTTCAAAAAGGTGACCCCAACCTGGTTGAAAACTACAGACCAATCTCACTGTGTTGTGTCACATGTAAAGTCATGGAATCAATCATTAGCCAATTCATCACCCTCCACTTAGAGTCAAACAACCTACTCTCCAAAAAACATTTTGATTTCAGGAAAAAATTGTCCTGCAGTCTTCAACTTTTACACTGCAAAAACATACGGACTACTCTACTTGACGAGGGTAAAGCTATAGATGCAACTTACATAGATTTCTGCAAAGCCTTTGATTCAGTGGTACATGACAAACTTCTGTTAAAACTAAACTCTTATGGCATTTCTAGATCCCTTCATAAATGGATTACTGTGTTCCTGTCAAACAGGCAACAAATAGTAAAAATAGAGAGCACTATATCAAACCCTGCTCCAGTTAACAGCAGTGTCCCCCAAGGCAGCATTCTAGGACCCACACTCTTTATACTCTATATAAATGACCTTTGCAATCTCCTTATAAGCAACTGCATCCTCTTTGCGGATGACATAAAACTATTCAACACCACCGACAATGCTACTATCCTTCAAAGTGACTTTAATTATGTGTCTGAATGGTCAAACATCTGGCAACTCCAAATCTCGACCAACAAATGCTCTATCCTACACAGTGGTAAAAAAAATCAGTACATCAAATACAAACTAGGTGGATATGACCTCATTGATGATCCTCACTCTGTCAAGGATCTTGGAGTACTCATATCAAATGACCTAAGTGCCAGAGCTCATTGTAAAAGCATTACCAAAAAGGAATTAAGAGTTGTAAATTTAATCTTACGAAGCTTCTCCTCTGGAAATAATTGAATTGCTAACTAGAGCATACAAAACTTTTGCCAGACCAATACTTGAATACAGCTCATCAGTCTGGAATCCGCACTGCATATCGGACATTAATACAATCAAGCGAGTCCAGAAGTATTGGTATCAGGAGAAGAGTACTACACTCCTCTGCTTGCAACAGAATACCCTATAACACCAGATTTTGAGCTTGGACAACTTGAACTACACTGCCTACGGTTAGACTTAAGCGTAGCACACAACATTATCTGCTGCAATGTTCTATCAGTCAATGACTACTTAACCTTCAACCACAACAATACAAGAGCACACAACAGATACAAATTCAATGTAAACCTCTTCAAACTCGATTGCAGAAAGTACAACTTCAGCAACAGAATGGTCAATGCCTGGAATGCACTACCTGACTCTAACCCCCATTCCTTTAACCTCAAACTAACCACTATTGACCTCACCCCATTCCTAAGAGGTCTGTAAGGGGTGTGCATAAGTGCACCATTGTGCCAACCGTCCCTGTCTTATTGTCCCTATTTATTGGTACCTATTTCCTGTATTCTTACTCATGTTTATACTTATACCTATTATCTTGTAAGCGATTGGCAAAATAAATCAATCAATAAAAAACAAAAGTCAAAGGCGACCAATACATGTTACAATCCTCCTAGCTCCCCCCCCCCAAAAATCACCCCCTCCAGTCATACCATCTTCTCTGCAATCTTCTCATTCTATTGCATGAGTGCCTCCACGTGTGATGGCATTTGCACCAACCATGCATCAGGTGAAGCGGAAGAGAGAGAAGCGGAAGGCCCAGGCCAGCAGCTGTGATCTTCCCTGGCTGGGGGGCAAAAGTTGCTTTGTGATAAATAGACCTCTGTGAATATATTTCCTCCATCCTCCTTCCTTCAACTCTTCAAGTGGGAGGCCGTTTTTCATGAGGTCATCTTCCCACACTGGTGTCATTTTCTACCAAGGTGCAGTATATCACCTCTTGGAGGTGATGGTGTTGCTTGTTGTTGAACACAGATGAGTCCGTCATGCTCCATCTGCCTTGATTTTATTTAGGGTTCCCTCAAGGGCTGGGGGAGGTGGAGAGAGAATAATAATGCTTCATTCCATCTGCTTTTCCTACAGTCAGCCCCCCTTTGAATTATCACATGTTCCGAGTGGCTGGCATATGCTATCACATAAAGTGACACGGAAGTGTTGTTCTCCAGCTGTTGTGTTGACATAGTTTCCAGCCAGTCATTAACTTCCAAGAACCAGGAAGGGAAAGGTGTAGCTGAGGCGAAATAAATTGGGGGTTATTTCTGAGAATTGTCAAAGGAAGGCAATTTTTTCCCCGCCCTATCTATTATTTATGCTAGATCCCAAATCTGGAATTGACACCTAAATCTGGAATTGACACCCAAATCTGGAATTGACACCCAAATCTGGAATTGACAGTGTCACCCAGCCAGGTACGTTGGTGAGTAATAGAAATTATAGGGGGTCCTTGGCTTACGACTCCAACTTTAATTTAAAATCGGTGCTAACTAGCAACCCAGAGCTAGCACAGGTAGTTTTTGACTTACAATCTTTCATGACCATACAAAGTTACAACAATCCTGAATTTTTTTTCAGACTTATGACAGTTGCAGCATTCCTGTGGTCACGTGATCCAAATTCGGAAACTTGGCAATGGCATGTATTTATCCTGGGGTCATGTGATCATCTTTTGTGACCCTTTGACAAGCAAAGTCTGGGAAAGACAGATTCACTTAACACAACCATGTGGTTAACTTAATAACTGCAGTGATTCACTTAACAACGGTGTGAAGAAAGGTTATAAAAATGGGGCAAAACTCATTGAACCGCTGCCTTGCTGAGCAATGGAAATTTTGAGCTCAACTGTGGTTGTAAGTCAAGGGTAAGTCAATTGTGGTCCCCAAGCTCTCTGACAAAGCCACGTTTTTGGAAAAGCAATGAGGTGGGTATTTCAGAAGGAACAATGTTCCATAGAGAAAGGGCCACCACCAAGAAATTCCCTTTTCTGTGGTTCCATCAGAGGTACATTCCTAATTGATGGGACCTGCAATGTGTGTCATGCCCCTGTCAGAATCTGGCTCAGAGGAGGAAATCGAACAGCTGACAGGGAGTAGGAGTGTGGCTTCATTGGCTGTGGAAGAAACTGGGGAAGGGCAAAGTCTGGCTGGGCAGAGCAGGGAAGAAGTAGAACAAGGGAGAGGGAATTCAGAGGAAGACCAAGGCCCACCGCTTCTTCATCCTAGGACATGCGGGGAGGAATAGAGAAGAGAGCAACATGGGTTGCATGGCTTATGGGGCCCTGATTCCCTACATTAACGGCAGCTGGGAACACAGTGCATAAAGAAGGAAGCTGCGCACAGCAAATTGTTGGAAGCAAATGTGAATTTATCTGGTATTGTCGTGGCTTATCTGTGTTCCCGGCGACTTCCCAACTGTGTGAGTTTTGCTGTGCTTTCAAGTCTGAAATTCTTTCTCTTGCCCTGTCAAGTTAATTACTTCAGCTTAGTTTGTCTGGATTTTTAGTTACAGTTTGTATGCACTTTGTTTTCAGACTGAATTTCTTCCACTTAAAGACTGTTTTGAGAGAGTTTTTTTCTCCAGCCAAAGGTAACCTGGACACTGGGGGCAAAGTTGGAGATAATAAAGGGACTCTTATTACTTAGTTGTCTGTGTTGCCTTTGTGCCATACCCCTGGCCATCACAACATGCTTCATTATATGATTAGTTGAAAACTGAATGGCCAATATCTAAAGATGCTACAGCTTTCTTCTGAATGTAGGCCATGGAGTTGATTAATCTAATGAGATTAGATAGCAGTTCTTCTCTTCAATTTCAGGGTTTTAACTCCAATATATAGTTCCCACCTCCAAGGTGATCTTAAAAAGATAAAGCAATGTCTGTATACGCCCAACTCTTTCAGTTAAAATTAAATTCTAAATTCCTTATAAGAAAAAGTCTGCAGGTTTTTCTTAACATTGCATCTCAGTCACGCATGGTTTGACTTTTAAAAAAATACATATATATACCATTTTTGCAGTATTTGCATTATTGGCATATTAAAAAAGAATGGTTTTGGGTTTTTTTTGCGAAAGCTTTGAATTCTTCAATATGACTTAATGCTTGCTGTTTTGCAATATGACAGCACTGAGTTCACACCGGTATGTTGCAATGCGAGTAGCTTTTTTTATTTTTTTTTGGCAGTCATTATTTTATTACATCCTACAACTTATGAGTTCCAGCTGTAGTCTCCTGCTTTCATGTCTTGTGATCCCCTGTCTACCATATGAATTGTTGATTAGATTCCCTTTGATTCAGTTGATTACCATGAATAATAGGGCAAGGAATGCTATCAGCATTTTGACTTTAACTATAACTGTTACAATTAATTATAGGGTTAATTAACATACATGCCTGGCAGCCGAGAATATAGCATTTCATAGTTAACAGATGACTCTGAAGCTTTAGCAGGAAGTATGACACCAAACCTTTTGTGATGGAGAATTATTAATAAATGGCTTCCATTGTTTGATGTTCTTA
Organism: Hydrophis major; assembly: GCA_033807585.1. NCBI lineage: Eukaryota > Metazoa > Chordata > Lepidosauria > Squamata > Elapidae > Hydrophis > Hydrophis major. Next base: position 22,913,431 of record CM066338.1, read on the forward strand.
TTTATACAAATTAGCAAGCACTACATAATCAACTTAAACTGTATAATTTATAATAATTGATTTCATTTTGACTGACCACCGGTCAGTCTCTGGAAGAAAAATGGGCCTATTAGGATAACTTTAATCCTAAACATAGCTAATGAATCCTATTACTTTAAGGTCATATTTGAAGCTTTTGTTAATTGTCAGAACCATTTTAAATTGATTAGAGCTAAATTAAATCAATGTAATGTTTAGAGAAAACAATATTTCTAATGGATGAGGTTGGGCTGACCTCAAATAAACATATTTATCAACCGATTTCAGTGAATGAGATGGCTACCAGCCGGTCTCATAATTCATGATTGTCTATAATATGGGAAATGTCACTATCTTGGCAATTAATTATGTCAGGTTATAAATCTGCTGTTTACCGGTCACTGTTTGCCAGTTGAAAGACTGACAATTTAGAAAGCAAATGGGCTGGGTAAGGTCCTAACGCATTTTAACATATGAAGTTTTTAAAATGAAAAAAGAGGGGGGAGGAAGAATCTAAAAGTCAAACTTCTGTTTTGGGTTAAAAATAATATCCTTCCTAAATAGTGAGCAAGAGAAGTTATCCTAAGAAACATTCCCATCATCTCTCTAGATAGTGAGATGGACAAGATAGAAAGCGAATGAATGAATGAATGAATAATTTTCCCTCACTTTATTTTATTGATTATTCCTTGGGCCATATCAAACTTCCAGAAACAAATTATTACTAAAATCTGATGAAAGCAATTTAAAATGGAATTGGATAAAATACAATTTAAAATGAAATTGGAATAAGATATGATTTAAAATGAAATTGGAACAAAATACAGTCTAAAATGAAATTGGAATAGAATGAATGGATAAATAAACAATGCATCCAAACTTGTAATAACGTCAGGTTGTGTTTTCCACAACCCTGGGATGTGGAAAAGGTGTTGAAGGAAGAGAACATAGAATAATGGGGCTGGAAGGGATCTTGGAGGTCTTCTAGTCCAACCTGAGAGATGAAAGGCAGTGCAGCCAATGGGCGACGCATCAAAGAAGAGATCCATGCAGGCAGGTTGAGATGCCAGCCTCAGGTTCCCAAGCTCTCCAGCGGGAGGAGAATCCCAAACCCATCCAGGATCCCACTAGAATACAGGGAGTCCTCAACTTATGACTGCAATTGAGCTTATAATTTATGTCGCTAAGCGAGACAGTTGTTGAGGGAGTTTTTCCTGCTTTTTACAACCTTTCTTGCCACCGCTGTTGCAAAGTTTCTCCCCGTTATATAACCTCGCTTGCCATTGTGTGTCAAGTAAATCCCTGCAGTTGTTCAGTTAGTAACATGGTTATTAAGTTGAATCCGGCTTCCCTCGTTGACTTTTGCTTGTCTGAAGGTCACCAAAAAGGATCCTGGGGCACTGCAACCGACATAAGTACATGCCAGTTGCCAAGCATTTGAATTTTGATCAATGGGGAATGCTACAACGATTGTAAGTGTGAAAAACAGTCGTAAGTTGTTATAACGGTCACTAGACACTATTGTAAATCAAGGACTACCTGTATTCTTTTCATTCTTGCAGTGCCCTAATGTCCCATGGCTGGCTTTTTCTGCCTTGTTTAGCTCTTCATTAGGACTTTTATTTGGCTGGGGACAGGTGAACGAGGACTGAGTTTACCTGTGAATGCCTCCTTTTGGCGGCTTTTCAAAACTTAATAACTTTACCAGCAGTGGCTCAGCCCCTGTTTGGCCTCTGAATTATTACTGTGGGATGAAACATTTCTTTAACCAAACCAGTCCTTTAATATCTCCCCCATCTCTGTTATTAGATGGACAAATGAATTTTCGCTTTGAACTTAACACGCAGCATTGTCTGAAAATTGCTAGTATGAACTGAAGTTGGCAGGTGCTTTCGGCCTCTCCACGTCGGTGATTGTCATTTATTATATGTTGCACCTTTATCTGTCAAACGCCGCTCTGCACGGTATTGATTTGTGTCTGCTTGCACTCAAAGGTCACTTTGATCAACATACTACAAAACCAGAAAAAGTAGGCTTCTGACATTTCATTACCTGGGTGGGGTGGAAGGAGAAACCAGAGGCCTAAAATAAATAAGAATATGTTTGAGAATCGAACACAGTGGAGGGACTATAATTAAGAAAAAAACTGCTCTTGGAGGTTAAAGGAGGAGGAGGAGGAGGAAGAAGAAGGAAGGAAGGAAGGAAGGAAGGAAGGAAGGAAGGAAGGAAGGAAGGAAGGAAGGAAGGAAGGAAGGAAAGAAAGAAAGGAGGAGGAGGAGGAGGAAGGAAGGAAGGAAGAAGAAGAAGAAGGAAGGAAGGAAGGAAGGCAGGAAGGAAAGGAAGGAAGCAAAGGAGGAGGAGGAGGAGGAAGGAAGGAAGGAAGGAAAGGAGGAGGAGGAAGAGGAGGAGGACTGTGGGGTCATTGGTGCTCTCTGAATTTGCTTGCAGACATTTCATGACCTAACTAGGTAACATCATCAGTGCAAGTCTTCCAGTATCTCAGGGGCTGCCACAAAGAAGAGTGGGGTCAACCTATTTTCCAAAGCACCAGAAGCCAAGACAATGGGTGGACACTGACCAAGGAGAGAAGCAATCTAGAACTAAGGAGAACTTTCCTAACAGAACAATCCAGGGGGACAGCTTGCCTTCAGAAGCTGTGGTTGCTCCAACACTGGAGGCTTTTAAAAAGAGATCGGATGGCCATTTGTGCCTGAAATGGCATAAAGTCTTCTGCTTGATCAGAGGATTGGGCTAGAAGATCTCCAAGGTCCCTTCCAACTGTGATAATGCCCCATGTTCTTAATGCCTTCTGTTTGGAATGAGTGCTTGCATAAGAAGCCAGGGGAGGCTGCTGGAGAGAAAATTGCAGAACGCCAAGCAAGACATTCTCATACATTCCTCGGCCCTTGAAACCAAATCAGTGGTCCACTTCAAATTCCTCTTACCCTCCATTGAAGATAGCAGAAACTATTTCAGCTCTCTAAACTGATGATTATCTGGGGTGTCAAGCTGCACATGTTCAGCCTGCAGCTATATTTATAACATCAAATCGCCAAGTTTGCCTTGCGGTTCCCTTTGATTGCTATCCTAGGTTGTACTCGGTCTCTTTTTTTTTGGGGGGGGGGGGTGTTCCTGCTTCAGATTTTGGGGATGAGTTAAGCTGATTGTGACAATTAATAATCACCATTTATTATCTGGACCTGCAATTGGAGATGTTGAGAGTTTAGAAAGAGTGCAGAGAAGACCAACACAGAGACTAAGAAAGTGTTGTGGTTCGCCAGCAGCAGGTATGGATGGCTGAGGTCTTGGAGAACGAGGACTCAGATGAGGGGCCTGCATGTGATGCAGGGATGGGGCCAGGACCATCAGGGAGTGGAGTGCTGCCTTCGGAGGTTGTGGAGGCTGGCAGCAGTGAGGAAGAGTTCCCAGAGGAGCCTGTGCCCAGTGCACATGCGCGCAGGGCTGCTGGAAGGAAAGAGCAGCTGAAGCAGCACTGGTGACTCAGGAGTAAGGCTGTAAGGTAATGGCCCCTCCCTGAGAAGATAAAAGCCAGCTGAGAAACCAGAGTTCTTTGCAGGAAGCAAAGAAGTTTTTGCACTCAAGCTTCATGGACGTTCGGAATATCTTAGTTTGTGTTTGGAGACTCTTTGGGTTTGAAATATTTCTTAGTAACTTTATCTGGTGTTCTTGGTAGCCTTGCACCACCTTGGCAAGGCTCGTTCTTATCAGAGACAATTCGTTTGTAACTGCCTTTTAACTGGGAAGGAATGGAATTCATAAAGAATCATTAAAAGGTTTTGCTGTTATCTCTGTTTCATGTTTGTTTCCTTGAAACAAGGTTTGGGTCAGAACAGGAAGCGAAGGCTACAACATACAAAGAATGGTTTCAGGAATTGGGTATATCTAGTTTAATGAAAAGAAAGACCAAGGGGTGACATGAAGACAGTGTTCCAATATTTGAGGGGCTGCCACAAAGAAGAGAGAGAGTCAAGCTGTTCTCCAAAGTCCCTGAAGGCAGGACAAGAAGTAATGGATCAAGGAGAGAAGCAATTTAGGACTAAGGAGGAATTTTCTGAGAGTGAGAACAATTCATCAGTGGAACAATTTATCTCCAGAGGTTGTGGGTGCTCCATCGCTGGAGGCTTTTAAGAAGAGACTGGACAGCCACTTGTCTGAAATGCTATAAGGTTTCCTGCTTGAGGAGAGGGTTGGACTAGAAGACCTCCAAGGTCCCTTCCAACTCTGTTCTTCTGTTCTTTTGCCCCTGATTTTGCTTCAGTGCTTTCTTTCCTCCCTCTTATTATCCCACAGTTGCCAAAGACTTGGTACATGTTATGAAAGGAGCATTTTAATGACCTTCCTACTTTTTCAGGGATCTTAAATCCATTCCCCAACTCTCATGTCCCGTCCTCGGATTTGTTTTCCAGCTTCACCACTTAGCCCCAAATCCCTTTTGGGAAGCGCTCCAGAGACTTTTGACAAATGTAGTCATTCAGCCTTTTTTGTTTTTGTTTTTGCTTTGTTTTGCACTTTTGGAAAGTTGGCCTCAGAATTTTAAATTGGAAATTTCCCCGGCGTGTGATTCCCAAAACGTGGTTCTACGTTAATAGAGCATAACGGGAACAAATTCCCACCGATCCAAGCAGGGCAGAAAGGAGGAGATGGATGGCGAGAGCGAGACATTTTCATGTCACACAAACCGCTGGTGGCATTTCTTCGCTTGCTTTGCTTGCTTAATTAGCCCAAAGTTGAAGTTTCCAGGTCTTTCAAAGGGGGCCGTTAATTTCCACCCCATCCCTCCCCAGTTTTTTGCATATGACATTAATGCAGCTGGAGCTGGTGTCAATCATATTGTATTGACTCTCCAACTTGTAAACAAAGGCACGAGACAATTACAGGTTCAATAAGATCACTGGCTTTGCCAAGACCTGCCAATTTACTCTTTATGGCTCAGGAGACAAAGACTCGCCCCCCCCACCCCGCCTGAAAAAGTCCACATCGGGGGAGGGGGCAGGAAGAAACTCTTTTTATATTAAGCAAAATATATTAAGCAAAATAAATCAAACCAGCTCTGTTTGCAAAAAGCAGGAATCTGAAGCGGCCTCATGGAGACTGTTCTCCTGATAATTGGCCCAAAGTCACCCAGCCGGATTTCAGCCTAAAACAGGACTAGAACTCTCAGCCTCCTGGTGCTTGGCCCAAAGTCACCCAGCTTTCATGCTTAAGGCAGGACTAGAATTCCCAGCCTCCTGGTGCTTGGCCCAAAGTCACCCAGCTTTCATGCTTAAGGCAGGACTAGAACTCCCAGCCTCCTGGTGCTTGGCCCAAAGTCACCCAGCTTTCATGCTTAAGGCAGGACTAGAACTCCCAGCCTCCTGGTGCTTGGCCCAAAGTCACCCAGCTTTCATGCTTAAGGCAGGATTAGAACTCCCAGCCTCCTGGTGCTTGGCCCAAAGTCACCCAGCTTTCATGCTTAAGGCAGGACTAGAACTCCCAGCCTCCTGGTGCTTGGCCCAAAGTCACCCAGCTTTCATGCTTAAGGCAGGACTAGAACTCCCAGCCTCCTGGTGCTTGGCCCAAAGTCACCCAGCTTTCATGCTTAAGGCAGGATTAGAACTCCCAGCCTCCTGGTGCTTGGCCCAAAGTCACCCAGCTTTCATGCTTAAGGCAGGACTAGAACTCCCAGCCTCCTGGTGCTTGGCCCAAAGTCACCCAGCTTTCATGCTTAAGGCAGGACTAGAACTCTCAGTCTCCTGGTGCTTGGCCCAAAGTCACCCAGCTTTCATGCTTAAGGCAGGATTAGAACTCTCAGTCTCCTGGTGCTTGGCCCAAAGTCACCCAGCTTTCATGCTTAAGGCAGGACTAGAATTCTCAGCCTCCTAGTGCTTGGCCCAAAGTCACCCAGCTTTCATGCTTAAGGCAGGACTAGAACTCCCAGCCTCCTGGTGCTTGGCCCAAAGTCACCCAGCTTTCATGCTTAAGGCAGGACTAGAACTCCCAGCCTCCTGGTGCTTGGCCCAAAGTCACCCAGCTTTCATGCTTAAGGCAGGACTAGAACTCACCATCTCCTGGTGCTTGGCCCAAAGTCACCCAGCTTTCATGCTTAAGGCAGGACTAGAACTCCCAGCCTCCTGGTGCTTGGCTCAAAGTCATCCATCCAGCTTTAATGGCTATGGCAGACTAGAACTCACAATCTCGTTTTCTAGCCTGGTACCTTATCCACTTGAACAAACTGTCATTTGCCGGATGTTTTACTGTTGATTGAACTCTTCCTGAAAGTGGCCAATTAATCATTTAATTCTGACAGCTCTCAATCCAAGGCCCCAATTTCAGCCTGGCAGCCAAAAACTTACAAAATGTATAGATATGGTTTTTACTCCCCCCCACCTCCTCCTCCTCCCCATTACTTCCACACAGCATGTGATCTCCCGAGCCGTCCCTTCCCCCCTCCCTGCATGCATTAAACAAATTGCACAGCTGAATAGCTTTTCTTAAAAACTGGACATCCACCAAAAAGGAGTTTGGCAGGAAAGACAATTCAGCGTTCTTCTTTTAACAATGGACTGACTGACTGGCACATTTGAAATGCAAGGGGATTTTTTTTTTTTAAATTTTAATTTTTTTATTTTTTTTTTGGTGCGTCTTTGTTCCTCTTTTCACCCTTTGAGCTGATAAACAGGAACAATGGGAAACAGCTGGGACAGGAAAACATTTGAGGTTTGGATTTCCAAAGCCAGCAAGAAGCCTGCGTGCCAGTTTGCATCTCCTGCTTTTGTGGATGGGTGTGTGGGGGGGGTAAGTTGGCAACCGAGCTGGGTTTTTTGGGGAAGGGTGGGGAGAGAAATGAGAGAAATACAATCCATATTTTTAAATCAAACATTACATATTTATTAATGCACAGCTGTCCTTTTGTTGTGTGTGATTGCTACACCCTCCACGCCTGTTGGATGTAACACACTCTGTCCATTGGAGTGGGGGATGGAGAGAGGGAGAAATGGTCTTCTGGAGTTGGGGATGAATCTCTAAGAATGGAAGAATTCGGAGGAAGGAGGTTTCTCGGGGCAAAACATGGGACGAGGCATGTGCCTCATGGTGATTTGATGAAAACCACACCTCCTCTGCTGGGGTGTGTGTGTGTGTGTGTTCCAGTTTTCAAAGGCATTTGATGCTGCAGAAGTCAGTCTATACCTCCCCACTCCCTCAGTCCCACTTATCAATTGAATCTGTCTTTTCATTCAGATAAATATTCAGGCATAGGGGTGCTTTATTAGCCAGGATTCAGCTGTCTTCTGGTGGGGCCTGGCTTGTCAATTCTCCAGCCCTCTTTTTCTACTCCAGATGGACACAAATGGAGATAGGGCCACCCTTTTGTGGGAGAGAGAAAGGGAGGGAGGAAGGGAGAGAGGGAGGAAGAATAAGAGAAAAGAAGGGGGAAGGGGGGAGAAAGGAAGGAAGGAAAAATAGAGGAAGAAAGGAAGGATAGGAGAAAGGAAAGAAGGGAGGGAATAGAGGAGGGAGGGAGATGAAGGAAGGAAGGATAAGAGAAAAGAAAGGGGAGGGAGGAAGGAAGGAAAGGAGAAAGAATGAATAGGGGAAAGAAGGAAGGAAGGAAGGAAAGGAAGAAAGAAGGTGGAAAGGAAGGAAAGAAGGAAGGAAGGGCCAAAGGAAGGAAGTATAAGAGAAAAGAAAGGGGAGGGAGGGAGGAAGGAAAGGAGAAAGAATGAATAGGGGAAAGAAGGAAGGAAGGAAGGAAGGAAAGGAGGAAGGAAGGAAGGAAAGGAAGAAAGAAGGTGGAAAGGAAGGAAAGAAAGAAGGGCCAAAGGAAGGAAGTATAAGAGAAAAGAAGGGAAAGGGAGGAAGGAAAGAAGAAAGAAAGAATAGAGGAAGGAAGGATAGGAGAAAAAGAAGGAAGGATGGGAGAAAGGAAAGAAGGAAGAAAGGAAGGATAGGAGAAAAGAGTGAGGGGGGTGAGGTAGGAAGTGTAGAGAGAGGGATGAAGGAAGGGAGGATAGGATGGAGGGAGGGAAGGATAAAGGAAGGAAGGAAAGAAATTCAACTCCAACAGTTGCGTGAGTTGAATCTGAACCTTTTGGCTTTCCTGATAAATTTTCCAGTGGTCCAGAGGCTAGTTGGTTTTATTTTGCCAGAGTTTGAAATTGCCTTTTTCTTTCTGCCCAGTTTTCTCATACAAACCTAGAACATTCGCTCCGCTTAATGAATCAAAGAAAAGAAGAAATGGGAGGACGTGAAGGAAGCCAAGGCAAACGACTCGCAGGATGACTTCAACTCCGTCTGTGATCTTCGCCTTCAGGGGAAAGTTTTCAGGCCAACTCGGTGGGTGTCGCGGCAAAGATTCCCGCCCGTTCGTTTCTTCCAGGGTTTGGCATTGTCAATTTCCATTGACTGCCGACTAAAAGGCGCACTTTATCATCATTTGTCTGGCGCAGAGACCGTCTTTGATGCTGCTACCTTGATTCCTCCTGGGCTGCAGCTGTCATAACTTCATTGGCTTTACAGGGGCGAATCCCATTTCCCGCCCGCCCCCCTTGGTAAATTACCTAATAGACTCTGTTTGCTTTTAATATTTGTTATGTCGTGCAGGAAAAAATAGCCGTTTGACACGGCAAGGGATGGATAGGAGCTCTGGGCGTCTTAAGGTTGGCTGTCAAATATGCATACAGGGGCAAAGAAAATTTGCAGAAGAGATGAAGGGGGCAAAAGTCAGGTGCTTTATTCATTATCTACCTCCTGCTTTCCACTCATGGGCTAATAGTTCTTTCCATAGTACTTCCCACCGGGTAGGTACCTTTGTGCTCTGCAGATCATACCTACATACATACCGAATAGAGCTGGAAGGGATGGTTGAGGTCTTCTAGTCCAACCACCAAGCTCAAACAGAAGACCCTGTACCACTTCAGACAAATGGCTGTCAAGTCTTCTTAAAAACCTCCAGGGATGAAGCCCCCCACAACTTCTGGTGGCAAGCTGTTCCACTGGTTAATTGTTCTCAATGTTAGGAAGTTTCTCCTTAATTCCTGATTGCTTCTTTCCTTGATTAGTTTCCATCCATTGTTTCTTGTCTTGCCTTCTGGTGCTTTGGAGAATAGCTTGACTCCCTCTTCTTTGGGGCAGCCCCTCAAATATTGGGACACTGCTCTCATATCACTTCTGGACCTTCTTTTCACTAGAGTAGCTAGTGAACCCTTTCTCTCCCTCTCTCCCTCCCTCTCCCTCCCTTCCTCCCCCCCCCCTCTTCCCTTCCTTCTTGGTGGCTTCTCCTGATTCCATACCACTGCTATGCATTCAGACACATCAGCATTGTGCTTTGTAAAATATACTTTAACCAAATCTCAATGCAAGTGAGCAGGTAAAAGTCATGTCTCAATTCTGCTTGGAAACAAGATGAATAGAAGAAAAGAGAGTAGAAGAGAGTAGAAGAAAAGAGAAGAGAAGAGAAGAGAGAGAAGAGAAGAAAACCATGAGAATAGAATGGAATAGAATAACATAGCATAGCATAGCATACTTTATTGCCACTTTGAATATACACTAATCGGCATGCATTAAAATGAAACTATGTTGCATACAGCTCTCAAAGGATCTCCACCTCTAATATAAACATAAACATGGCACGATAAATAAATAAATACAAAATTATGCATATAACCACATACATTATAGATCTGTAATACTCAAAAGTCGAGGATCTTTTAATCGAAACTCATTCCATCCGTTTTCTTAAGATGTTGCCCAAGAATTTCAGACCAGGTTCAGTTCACCAAGTTGCACACAGTCAATCAATCAGACCAGAGCTGGAAGGGACCTTGGAGGTCTTCTAGTCCAACCCCCTGCTCAAGCAGAAGGTCCTATATCAGGGGTGTCAAAGGAACATGCAAAGGGCAAGCTTTGGGTTTTTAATCTCAACAGTCAAATCTCGCCCTTGCACAACAATTCTTGGAACGTTGAGAACTTCCTTGAACAATACAAAACCTGTCAAAGTCCTTTGCTTACCACGCTCTGTTATTGCTGGCCGTGAAAAAGTGCTATTCCCTCCTGCCTCTGCTGCTGTCCCCAAACTCACCCCAGGAGGACTTTCCAAGAGCAGATGGCAGCGGTGCTTCTGAATGAGGAGTAAACCAGCATCCCCCCCTCCCCCTGCCATCTGCCCAGCACATTGAGTTGCCAATATCAGGCAGTGCATTTTAATAAACTAGCAGAGTGGACTTCCCTAAAATCCCCTGGCTCTCTCTTGGAGTTTGCTAAGGGTAGCCACTTCTGGCAGATTTGCTGTTATCATGGGAACCTGTTGGATGTGCATAACAGAGAGCCTCAGGTTAAGGCTTGAAGGATGCTTATCCTTTGGATCCAAAAAGGGAGAGGAGGAGGGAGAGGAGGAGAAAAAGGAAGAAGAGGAGGAAAAGGAGGACAGTGAAAGGGAAGAGGAAAAGGAAAAAGAGGAAAATGAAGAGGAGGAAGAAGAAAAGGAAGAAGAAAAGGAAGAGGAGGAGGAAAATGGAGGAGGAGGAACAAAACAGCAGTCTCAACTTTTCATAGGGCTATCAATTCCTTCCAGACCTCGGGAGACAAAACATAAAAATGAGCTACAGAAGAAAGAACCGTTCAGGAAGGCCTTTTTGAAACTTGTCCCGTCTCTTAAAAAAAAAGAAAAAAAAAATAAAGTTAAAATGCTTTTTTGTGTACATTGTGTGTTTTGCTTTTCGAGCCAGAAGGAAGATCCTATACCCGGACATCAAGTGTCACAAACTTTCAAGGTTATAGAGATAGGAAGAAGGAGCTTATTGCTTTGAAGATGCAAAGCCAGGCTCCCCTCTCTCCCGTCCTCCTAGCCTGGAGGATGATAAGGTCTTAAGTCCACTCAGTTTCTGGAGATTGTTCTTGTATTTATCATATGACTTCTTAAGCCCAGGATGAATATGTAAATCATTCTCGTTGTTGCCTTGCTGCTAACGTAAGAGGACATCGGGTTTGCACCTGGGCAACCCTGCGTTCTAAAATTGATGAATATTTGTTTTCAAAATGACATGGCGGTGATGTATGGATCCTTTTCCAACTTAAATTAATACTTTGAAGAGATGAATGGTCTCAAATGGAGGATGTGAAAGTTCAAGCCGGGGAAATTTGCATATTTATATTACACCCAACTGATAATAATTGTTGAAACAGAATGTAATGTAGTTCGTTTTTCATTTTAATCTGGTCCTACTCAAACACAGGACCTCATTAACTTCATGCAACTAATACGGTGCTATCAGTCCAGGTAGAACAGGTTTCCCCTGAATTTATGAATTTCAAAGACCGGTTTTCATCAGCGTTACAACAGGTGGGTCGGGCACTGACCCCTGTGCTTGTAGAGCACTGTGTGTGCCACAAGAAACTCAACTTATTGGGAAAAAAATCTAATTCTGAAGGAATCCTGCGGGTTTAGACTAATTCATTAGCTGGGGATGTTGGAAGGATCGTTCTCAAAGCAGCCTTTGAACAAGATGAAATTAGATACAAATGTCAAGCAAAGTATCCCTTCTTGTTCTGCTACCTCCCTGGTAAAATTAAGATTCTCTAGCTAAGGAGGGGAAAATGGAAAATAGAGTAGGTATGTTTTTTGGAGGGAGAGCCAGTAACAGCTCTTGCAATTTTTTTTATTGTTAGGTTCTTTTCTTAAGATTGGGTTGTGGGACATACGTACCTAGAGTTTGCTGGACCATGGTTTGCTTAAGTCTGCATTACTATTACTATTAATCCTCCCATCCTTCCTTTCACCCATCTCCTCCCATTTATGACTGTATGACTGTAAACTTGTTTCTTGTAGCCGAACGATTTTTATTGACTGTTTCCTAGTATGGTTTGACTGCTTATTGTACCTCATGACTATCATTGTTGTACCTTATGATTCTTGACTCTTGATGAATGTATCTTTTCTTTTATGTTCACTGAGAGCATTTGCACCAAGACAAATTTCTTGTGTGTCCAACCACACTTGGCCAATAAAGAATTCTATTCTATTCTATTCTATTCTATTCTATTCTATTCTATTCTATTCTATTCTATTCTATTCTATTCTATTCTATTCTATTCTTTAACCCACCTTAGGGTTTAGTATAACAGACTGAAGTGGTAATTAATCACATGAGTTGAGTTCACAAAACAGTTGGTTATCTGGATTTTGCTTCATTATGCATAATCTTGCTTTCATCAACATATATAACATGCATCCAGAGCAACTTTCGAAGATGTCTATGGAGATTCCCAGTCATCCAGGCCATAATACCCTCAAAGATCCTTTTTCAAAAGGCAACTGGACTAGGTTGTTCCTCTTGTTTTTACATTCTGCTGAACTGAAGAAACACTGAAGCCTACCACCTATGGTTAACCATTTGAGTCGTGGCCTTTCTCTCTTGTAGAACAACATATTCAGATGTACATTTTTTGGAGGGATGTGGTTGTTTTGACTGGAATTTGTGATAAAAATCTAGAATGATACAATCCGTATCTTCACAGTTCAGGCATGATGGTGTTTTGGATTCTGAGCCAAGTCAAAACGAAACTCAATGAGTCTTTTTCTGGATTGGAATGAACACTATTTTCTTTGATTGTTGGCATTGCCTTGCTGGAATTGGCTGGTTTCTAATTGTGTACTTTTCTTTTCTGCTTAAGTGTGACAAATAAAGTGAGTTTGATTATAAGTTAATTGTGTTGTGATGTTATGGGGTTGACGTTATTTGTTCTTAATAAGGATGCTTTAATTCTGGGGTATGCTCTTGTTTCAGGCTTACTGTGCAAGTCTTATTTATATATTTATCATATACAGCAGATATTTTCGATTTATCGCAACCTACCTTGAGCGGATAAGGTAATGATAACATATAAATTCAATAAATAAGTAAAAAAGACATTCTAGATATGTATTTATCTATTGAATGTTTACCTACTGCAATCAAAAGATTTTTAATGGTTTCTGATATCATTTTGCAAACATGGGTTGGAGTCAAGAATGCAACCTAATGCAAGACTGCATTAAACACGATTAATATTACAACGTGCATTTCAGTAGATATTCATACCTCAGCTTTATCAGATTTGCATATTATGTATGGCCTGGTATCAAAGCGGAGAAATAATATTTTGAAGAACATAGACAAGGAGAAAGAGTTCCACCTATTAGGGCCATTCCAGGAAATTATCCTGCATTTCATCCCTACCAGTTCTCACCCAACTTGATGAAAAATAAGTAGTATAGAACTTCTTTCTAAGAGAAGGTGATTTATAGAACTTCTCAAGGGGGGAGGATGGTATCCATGCACTTTTTTTGGAAGAGATGGTGAAAGGATATGTGTGAATGCCTTGACTTTTCAAATGCATGAGCTTCTCTGCCTTGATTGACAGGAGTCTCCACACTTGGCGACTTTAAGAATTGGGGACTTCAAGTCCCAGAATTCCTCAGCCAGCCACTACAGCTTCCCTGGTTTTTCATGTTTAATTAACCCCAAGCAAAAAGGCTTCTAGGGGCCTTCTTTTTCTTTTGAGGAGCGGGGTCAATCTAAGGGCCTGATAAGAAGTAATGGATGGAAACTAATTGAGGAGAGAAGCAACCAAGAACTAAGAGAAATTTCCTGGCAGTTAGAACAATTAATCAGTGGAACAGCTTGCCTCCAGAAGTTGTGAATGCTCCAAACCCTGGAGATTTTTTTTAAAAAGAACCATTTGTCTGAAATGTATCCTGTTCGAGGAAGGGGATGGACTAGAAGACCTCCAAGGTCCCATTCCACTCTGTTATTCTGTTCTGTTGGCAGTGGGATGTTTGCCATCACTAAGAAGCAAATCCCACTATCGAGAAGTGGTTGGAGAAGGTTATATCCTGCCTCGGAGAAGTTCAAAGAAATACAGCTCACCGCTGATACCTCGAAGCCTTTTTCCCTGTACTAAATATCTCATTCTGGTCTCACCTGTAACTTTGGCATCTCATGCAGCTGGGAATCGGCATAGGGAGTCCCCTTGCTAAAAAAATATTGCTGGTGGAATTTCACGGCTCTGGAATATGTGTAGAGGTGAATATTAATTTCAGGAGTTGGGGATGGCAGCTGGCATACAGGGATGGCGCTGGTTGGAGAAGCTTGTTGAGGTTCCTCAGGATTGAGGAACAGAATGTACTTTGTGTAAAGTCAGCTTGCCTTCAGAAGTTGTGGGTGGAGAGGCCATTGACTTGGGTTGAGGTTCCTCAGGATTGAGGCTTTGTGTAAAGTCAGCTTGCCTTCAGAAGTTGTGGGTGGAGAGGCCATTGACTTGAGTTGAGGTTCCTCAGGACTGGGACTTTGTGTAAAGTCAGAGGTTGTTGGGGGTTCCATCACTTGAGGCTTTTAAGAAGAGACTGGACAGCCACTTGTCTGGAATGGTATAGGCAGAGTTTCTTCCTCAAGCAGCGGGCAGGACTAGAAGACTTCCAAGGTCCCTTCCAAACTCTGTTATTCTCTCCACCCCCCATTTTTCTGCCCATTTTTCAGTGGAGAAAGTTTAAAGCTTATTTATGCTCAGGAATTACATATCGGGGAATATAATACAGACACTGGGATCCTGTGAGACCAGAGTTCCTTCTGCCTATGGAGATGGCTTCCCTGTTATCACCAGAAAGCCATCCAGCCAATAGTTGGAAACACCAGGCTATTCCTATCCCTTGTCTCTCTCCAGCTGAGTTAACCAATGGCTATCCCGAGAAAGCTTGTTATGGCATGTTATGCATCGCGGATTTTGATCATATCAATCATAATTGAGTCAGATGTAATCCATCTGACTTTTGCTCACCGGGGTCATCAGGGAAGTGATGCCTCACTTCACATCAATTACCCCGCAGAGCAAGGAGGTGGGTGAGCAGTTCTCTCTGATGGTTCCCAGCCATAAATAATTGTATATTGCCGGTAGTTAAGCTGGCTCTTGGGCACACTACACTACCATGAATTTTCATTTACTTTATCTAGAAAGCTGTTAGGCCTAGTGGGTTGAAATAGGGGGAAGTTTTATGGTTTTATATCAATCTTTCCCATAAAGATGTTTGATTCTTACACTTACTGTTCCCGTTTACAGCCACACAGCCAGCTTGAATTATTCTTGAGTTGACGCCTACTCCATAAAGCAATTAAGACTATTTCCAGATTAAACTAATGGAAGAAACATGGTGGGGGAAAAAAAAAAGATGCCAGAGGCCACAGTGAATAATTGGAAACTTATATAAAATATGCCAATAGGAACCAAAGCGAGGTGAAATATTGCCAGGGCCACCTGTCCTATTGCTGAGAAGATGAATCCGTTGGCACGGATGGTAGAGTTTAGAAAACATGAAAGAGCAGCAAAATATTTTGGTGTGCAATTATTGTGTTTTCATTACCAGGATACAGAATAATAGGATTGAAAGGGATCTTGGAGGTCTTCTAGTCCAACCCCTTTTAGGAAATCCTACACAATTCCAAACGAATGGCTGTCCAATCTCTTCTTAAAAACCTCCAGTGATGGAAGATCCACAACTTCTGGAGGCAAACTGTTCCACTGATTTAATTGTTTTCATTGTCAGGGAATTTCTCCTTAGGCTCAAAAGCTGGCTGGTGGCTTGGGGCCAATGACCAGAAGACTGGGGGTACTAGTCTTGCCTTAGACATGAACTCTTGCTGGGTGATTTTGGGTCATTTCCTCCCCCCTCTTAGCTCAATCCACCTCAAAGTTTGCTGTGGTGGGGAAAATAGGAGGAGGAAGGTGGGTGGAATATGTTTGCCACTTGAGTTATTTCTAAAAAATAAGGGATAACTTATTTGTGATAAAATGTGTGATAAAATAAATGGGGGTACAAATAGCAGGATAAATAAAAGTAAAACAAAACATATACTGAAATTTGTATTCCCATAAGCATATACAATGACTTGTAGTTTCATGGGTTCAACTAGTAAAAATCTAAAACCAAGGAAGGAGCATCTTAAAGGCGCTTACTCCCCATATCATTCATGCTGTTTTCTTGGGGGAGAAGGAAGATTGGAAAACCCGCGGTCAGAAATGGTACATTTTGGGAACGACAGTATTAGATGTCCTCTTGGGGTTTCGAAGGAAGCACCAACCATCTTTCCCTTCTTCATTACAAACACTCTCATTAAAGTCATTCATGTTCCAGGCCATTTCAATGCCTCTTGTTTGGTACATCTGTGCCTGTTATTTAAGGTTGCTCAACTTGTGAATAAATCATAATGGATGGATGGTTTGAAGATCTATCTGTATAGGCTGGCTATCATAGTCTTCCATGTTTGTCAGAAAGGATTTTCATTTCCTTCCTTTCTTCTCCCTCCTCTCTTTCCCTCTCTCCTTCTTTCCTTCTCATCTTTCTTTCTCTTTCCTTCCTTTCCCCTCCCTCCCTCCCTCTTTCTTTCTTTCTTTCATTTTCTTTTTCCTTCCTTCCTTCTCCTTCCCCTCTCTCTTTCTCTCTCTCCTTCCGTCCTTCTCTCTTTCTTTTTCCTTCCTTCCTTCTTTTCTCTTTCCTTCCTCCCTTCTCCCTCCCTTCTCTCTTTCTCTCCCTTTCCTTCTTCTTCTTTCTTTCTTTCTTTCTTTCTTTCTTTCTTTCTTTCTTTCTTTCTTTCTTTCTTTCTTTCTTTCTTTCTTCCTTCCTTCCTTCCTTCCTTCCTTCCTTCCTTCCTTCCTTCCTTCCTTCCTTCCTTCCTTCTTTTCTTCCTTCCTTCCTTCCCCCTCCCAATCCGGCAAATCTTGCAAACGGTAATATGGAACAAATAATCACTTTTCCACCCTCCCCTCCACCCTTCATCCCACTCTTAAAAATGCAACAAAGGACACACACACACACACACACACGAGCTGTGGTCTTTGTATAACAGTTAACATTGTCGCTAGTAATCAATTTATTTCATTGGGAAGGACAGTAACCTCACGATGAGTCAAAGACCTTTGGAAAACAGTACATCTGTGCCTGTTATTTAAGAATACTCTCTGGCACAAAAGGGTGGAATACATTAGAAAACAAAAAATATGTCAGTGTACAGAAAGGACCTATTGTTATCTCTGACACAGAGGGTTTGAGACGTGGCAAATGACACGGGATGTTTCCCCCCTTGTTTGCCAGTCTCTGTAATAAAGTATTTTTTTGGGTGAAAACGCTGTAATTGATACCCAGAAGACAAGGGATTTAGAAGCCCGTTTCCCTCCCCGGCGATGCCAACCATATTGTAGCTGGAACATATTTCTCCCCCCTCTTTTTTGGTCAATATCAGGAACCTTAAAGCAGAATCGATAGAATCCTCTTCTAATGCTTGGCTTTAATGGCAGCTGCTTTGATGTGTGGAGGGATCAATGCTTGTTTGCCTTCAATAGGAGTTGAAAACTCCAGGGAGGTTTTGGGAAAACCGAGTCATCCCTGGATGAGTCCATGGCCTACATTTGACATCCGTGGCTCTCCTTCCATCCCCCTGCCACACCCCTTTATTTATTTTTCTAGGGCTGTTGTTCCAAATAGGCTTGCATGGAAGGGGTCTCATTAACCTTTCGTTTTCCTGCGGTGCATCGTAGCAGAGGTTGAGACATAGGTGTTAGGGCAGAAGTGGTCTTCAGCAGGTTCTGACCAGTCCTTGGATAACCAGTAATGGAAGTTTTGAGTAGTTTGGAGAACCGGCCAAACACACCTCTGACTGACCGCGCCAACCGCATCTATCCTCTGCCTCCCATTGAGTCCCAGCTGATTGGCTGGGTCTCCTTTGGCTGCCCTGCAGAGGAGAATGGAGCTGGGAAGCAGATTAGTAGGGTGGGGAGTAGGGATTTTGCAGTATCCTTCCCCTGCCACATCCACCAAGTCATGCCCACAGAACCGGAAGTAAAAATTTTTTGAATCCCACCACTGTGTTAGGGGGAATTGAAATGGTGGCTCCCTCTGTTTTTGCTCTGCCGATCAGGTCAGTTTTCAAGCATCCATAAAGGTGAACTTTTGTCCAGAGCTTCCACTAATATGGAGATTACTTCTCGACCCTCTACAGCAGAGTTTCTCAACCATTAGTGCCTGTAGGATGAGCAGACTTCAATTCCCAGGATTCCCCAGCAGGCCCTGATGACTAGAGAATTCTGGATGTTGAAGTCCACTCATCTTAAACTGGCTATGGTTGAGGAACACTGTTCTACAGTGATCAGTCTTAAAGCTTCACCTGTAAAATGGGCATAAATAGTGAATTGCTATTTTAAAAGAGAAATACCATAATTAAAATTTTAAAAGGGAAACTAACATTTCTTCTTGGTAACTCTTGTGTTTATCTCAAGGAGATAATCCAGCTGCCTCGATATTGCAGCCAACCTTTCTTTCTTTCTTTCTTTCCTTTCTTTCTTCCTTCCTTCCTTCTTTCTTTCTTTCCTTCCTTCCTTCTTCCTTCCTTCCTTCCTTCCTTCCTTCCTTCGTTCATTCCTTCGTTCGTTCGTTCGTTCCTTCCTTCGTTCCTTCCTTCCTTCCTTCCTTCCTTCCTTCCTTCCTTCCTTCCTTTTTTATTTCTTTCTTCTGTTTATCTCTCTCTCTCTCTTTTTGTTTCTTTCTTGTCTTCCTTCCTTC
Source organism: Hydrophis major (assembly GCA_033807585.1). Lineage (NCBI taxonomy): Eukaryota > Metazoa > Chordata > Lepidosauria > Squamata > Elapidae > Hydrophis > Hydrophis major. Next base: position 22,932,032 of record CM066338.1, read on the forward strand.
CTTCCTTCCTTCCTTCCTTCATCTATCCATCTATCCATCTATCCATCCATCCATCTATCCATCTATCCATCTATCCATCTATCCATCTATCCATCTATCTATCTATCTATCTATCTATCTATCTATCTATCTATCTATCTATCTATCTATCTATCTATCTACCTACCTATCTACCTATCTACCTATTTATCTATCAGAATCATTCCAGTCTGAATCACATTTGCTAAGCTACTTCTAAATTTAGTTGACCTGATTCTTCCAGACAGATCTGAGCTATTTTGAAATAAATTGAACTATGTTTCGGCTGCTTCTTTGTCATTATCTATTTGTACTTCAAAAACTTCCTTTGGTTAGGAATCATGGTTCCTAGACCAAGGATCAAGGCTGCTACCATGAAGTCTATAAAATCTTAGAAGGTCCAGAAAGTAAAACGTTCATTGCAGCATTCCCGTGTTGATCAATTTAGCAGATATTCCTCCTAAAGAGATGAAATAGTAGCAAAAATATTCTGAAGGATGCACTTTCTCTGGAAGTGGACTTAACAATCCAACTTCATTTGTCTAGATAGAATGTAGCAATTAAATGAAGGAAGCAAAATTATTTACTTATTTGGCTACTGAGATAATGTCAGCTGGGATCTTGGCACCAGTGAATAAAATATGGAAACAGTCCCATTCTACCTGGGCAGGCCAGAAGACAAAATTCCTACTTGAAGTAAATTTAAGTCCACCAAACCAAAGCAAAATTTCTCTGATACAGAGCAGAGTAAAGATCAGGACCTCAGACAGCTCCAATTCAGTCCCTCTGGTGGAAGTTCTGGACTATTAAGATCTATTCTAGCAAGAAAGTGTCCTTGCTAGAGTAACACTGTTGTGACTCAACTGCCATGAATTATGACCATAATCAATTACTATCAGCCGAGGACTTCCTGCAATATGTATCTGCTACATAATCAAAGCAAACAGTCCAAAGTTTTAAGTCAGGGGGAAACAATAAGTTCTCACAAGGAGGAGAAGCAATAGCATATGGAACATTGGAGGTGCAAATGAAGTCGAGAAGGAGGAAGATGGACTGGAACGTGTTTTGCCAGGATACCTTCAAGTCTAAAGGGACCATTGATTGGAGAACATGCTGTCAGTTTTGCCTAATTAATTTCTGTAGCGAGTTTCACTGTTAGAGTGGAAATTACAAGAAGCTGGATAATGCATGTGTTGAATTTTTCTCAGGAGCCCTTACAAGATTGTTATGGGGCCTTGTCTCTGTACAGATAGTCCTTGACTTATGACCGCAGCTGGGGGCAAAATTTCTGCTGCTAAGCAAAACAGTTCTTAAGTGAACTTTTCCCCGTTATACAACCTTCCTGGCCACAGTTGCCTAGTGGTGTAACTGGAACAACCTGGAACTGAACACACTCAAAACCGTAGAAATGGTGGTAGACTTTAGAAGAAACCCTCCCATACTACCACCTCTTACAATACTAGACAACACAGTATCAATAGTGGAGACCTTCAAATTTCTATATATAAATTTCTACTATTTCACATGACCTAAAATGGATACCTAACATCAAAAATGTCATCCAAAAAGCACAACAAAGAATATTTTTTCCATGCCAACTCAGAAAGCTCAAACTGCCCAAGGAGCTGCTGATACAATTCTACACAGGAATTATTGAGTCTGTCATCTGCACTGTCATCTGCACTGTCTGTCATCTGTCATCTGCACTGTCACTGTCATCTGCACATATAACTGTCTGGTTTGGTTCTGTATTACCTAGACATCCTCCTAGATCGAGGTGGATCCAGTAAAGGGGAACTAAACTTCAAACAACTTCTGCAAAACTCAACAAGCAGTTCCATTATTTTTCAATTTTCCCCAAAGATTATTTTGCACTATCAGACAAAACAAAAGATTTGCAAAACCAAGCAATCTTCCAGGTTGCCCTTCAGAAACCTGGCTGATATTGAAACCAGACAATGAATATTTTCCTCCTGGGAATCTTTACCTCACCAGATTTGTGATTAATCTCACTGGCCGTTGTGTATCCTGTCCATGTTGTCAAAAACTCAGCATGGATCTGCCTGTGAAAATGCCTCTTATTAAGAAGGAGGGAAAAGGCTGGCAAAGAGGGGAAGAAGACTATAACTTTGTGTCCTTCAAGATATTATTGATTCCTATTTTTCATTGGGTTTTCCCCCCTTTAACATACAGTAGAAATTAAGTTTCATGTCATGGATTTTTTTTTTTAATGTTGTGTGAGTTACACAATGAAGCTTTGTTGTGTTACAAAGCTGTGAAGCTGAATCAGGCCTCTTAAAGATTTCATTCTCTTTGAATTCTGGTCACTATGTCTGGCTTGACTACAGTAGCTTGAATGGTAGCTAAATAAAAATTTACATTTTGATTAGGGTGTTTTTTTTTTGCTTGAGAAACTCATCTTAAAATGAAGTTTCCCCACCATCTTCTCTTTCGCTCCTACAATATGAGATCTAAAATTTGGTGATAATATCAAGAGCAGACTTCCTTCCTTCCTTCCTTCCTTCCTTCCTTCCTTCCTTCCTTCCTTCCTTCCTTCCTTCCTTCCTTCCTTCCTTCCTTCCGTCCTTCCTTCCCAAAACAACTATAATAATAATAATAAATACACAGAGAACAAAATACCCTTTACCTTCCTCTCCATTACCTTCCTCTCAGATATTTTTATCTTTTAAGGTCTATTTCTTCTTTTATGCCTATCTTTTTACTAATTTTCCAATACCCTGGAAGTATGTGTGTTTGTATTTTCATGAATTCCTGTTTTCAATAGCTGGATTTTGAATGTTATAAATTATAAATTAAAAATATCAAACTCTGCTTTGTTGCACAGCTGGTAACACCAAAATGTTTTTCTATTCATTGGTGCTCACCCAAGATTTTTTTAAAAGGCCAGTCAACACATCATCACTATTTTTTTAGCTTTGCCTCTGACTTTCCAAAGTTTCAGAGCTCAATATCCTGTTTTGCAGTGATTTCTCCGGCTTTGCTGCCATTATCAGGTAAAACGTTCTGTTCAACTAGGGTTGACACATCTCGTTTCAGAGGTCTGATTTGATTATGTTTTCTATTTCCACCAAGGACAGTTTCAAAGATCACTTTTGCTGACGTATAATCAAAATTATTGATTTTTTTTTTTCAGACAGAAATGTAAAATGATTTTTTTCCCTTTCTTGACAGGTATCTGCATGAGTAGGGTTAAATGCACAGCAAGCAGGTGTATCTTCTCAGTTCCTTTTCTTTCCTTCCTTCCTTCCTTCCTTCCTTCCTTCCTTCCTTCCTTCCTTTCTCCCTCCCTCCCTCCCTCCCTCTCTCCCTCCTTTCATTCCACCTCTTTTTCTTTCTACCTCCAGTTCAGAGGTGGTATTCAGCAGGTTCTGATCAGTTCTGGAGAAACAGTGGTGGAAATTTTGAGTAGTTCAGAGAACCAGCAAATACCATCTCTGACTGGCCCCGCCAATCCCATCTCTTCTCTGCCTCTGGAGTCCCAGCTGATAGGCTGGGGCTTCCTTGGTTGCCCTGCGCAGGAGAACGGAGCTGGAAAGCAGGTGAGGAGGGAATGGGATTTTGCAGTAACCTTCCTCTGCCACACCCACCAAGCCACACCACGCCCACCAAGCCACACCCACAGAACCAATAGTAAAAATGTTTGAATCCCACCACTGCTCCACTCCCTCTCTCCCTCCTTCCCTTCCTTCCTGTGTCTTCCTTCTTTCTCTCCTTCTCAACGATTGGTGGAATATAGACTATGTGATTGTAGATGGATAAGGGATGCAAAAATAAGGCCAATGGATCCTTTAGATTCCCAGATGAGTCACTTCAGTCAATATCTTCATCTGGATTTATACAGGTAGTCTTTGATTTATGAACCATAATTGAGTCCAAAATTTATGTTGCTAAGTGAGATGTTTGTTGTGAGTTTTGCACAAGTACCTGCTGAGAAGGGTTAAATGACAAACAGGAATGTCTACTTAGTTCGTGGAATTCTGGAGTTGAGGCTGGTGGTCTGTAGACTTCATTCATTCTTCCTTCTCATCTCAATGTTCAGGTTTTGAGCACCATTGCTGAGGGACAGATTGTACTCAACGCAACAAGGCTGCCTGCCCCCATCAAGCCATGAGGCCCAGAAGATCTCACTTGATCAATCCCGGAGATTGCATTGACTGGAATAAATTTCTATTTAAGTCAGCAAGTCTCGGCCAAGCAGAAGGAAAGAGGGGAAGAAATTTTAAGGATGGGAAAGGAATCACCTGAACAGCCGAAAATTTAAACAGGAAGCATTTTAATGTTTAGTCTCAGCAACTCGGTTTATTCTTTGCTCTTGAATATACAGTATTCTTTGGAATAAATATAGGTTGCTCTGGAATAAGAGACCATTCAGAGTAGTGCATTCATTTTTATCACCCAGCAAGGATAATTTTAATTTTTCCCAGTTTAATTTTTCTTAGTTTCATTCCAAAATTTGACACAACTATTCTGGTACAATGTACAATTCATATAGGTCATGGGAATACCAAAATATTTTGCCATCTTTTCAATTTGGCCAGTGGTTTTATCCATCCATATTTTTTGTTCCTCTCTCGTCTTCAACCTGTCCATCCAATCATCCATCCATCTATCTGCCTGCCAGCCAGTGAGTCCCTCTGTCCCTGTGGTCAACCATCCATATATCTATCCATCTCTCTGTCCCTTTGTCCATCGGCCCATCCATCTGTCTGTCCACTTGTCAGGCCACCTATCTGTAACTATCATTTTGGATGCTCGTGTCAAGTTGGGGATAGACTCACTTGACTTTACCAGATCTTGAAGCCATCAACTGGCTATCTAGCTTATACCTAACACATCTTGTGAGAAACTGCCCCAAAAAAGTGGAAGAAAAAGAAGCATGCACAAGGAACAACATGTGAACAAGGATTGGATGAAAGTCTGCTGAACTTATAAAGAGTTTGGAAAGGGTGAGAAATTTATGATGAATGTCAAAAGAGGAAAATTTGAGAAAGAGAATGATGCAAAAAAAAAAAAAAGGAATTATTTTATTGAGCACAATCTTGGACCAGAGCTAATAGCCAAGAGATAAAAATGGAGAAAGTGTTGATCCAACCCAGGACAGGAAATCTATGAATAGATCTGATTGAAGAGGCCAGCAAGAATTGGCTGATTTACAGGACCAGATGGAACCTTGTTGCCTTGTTGGGCCACCTGGTCCCTGGTGGGCTGGGAGAACCACACTGCTTGTGACTTGTAATAATGGCAATGCAACCGTGATACCATTAACCCAGCATTTTTAATAAAACAGTGTCCTTACTTCACAGGGACCCAGAGAGAGGAAACCCAAGCATGTTTCTCTCTCAGCTTTTCCAGTTCCAGATCATTTACAATGCGATGGAGTTTTGCAAGGGGGAAAGAAACAAGCAAGGACACATCTCACAGAAACAATTCTACAGCAGAATTCTGAAACATGGAATCTGCTTCTCCCAGGTTCAAAATGAGTGGCCTTTAATCAGTGGTGGGATTCAAATTGTTTTTATTATTGGTTCTGTGGGCATGGCTTGGTGGATGTGGCATGGCTTGGTGGGTGTGGCAGGGGAAGGATACTGTAACATCTCCATTCCCTCCCCACCCCACTACCCTGCTTTCCAGCTCTGTTCTCCTGGGCAGGGCAACCAAAGAAGACCCAGCCAATCAACTGGGACTCAGGAAGCAGGGAATAGATGGGGGCAGTGGCAGTCAGAGGGGGTATTTGCCGGTTCTCTGAACTACTCAAAATTTCCACTACCAGTTCTCCAGAACTGGTCAGAACCTGCTGAATGCCACCTCTGGCCTTTAATGTATGTTCTGGAAAAGGGAAAAAAAGAAGGAAAAATGACTTACTCGATGTTCCTCACTCTGCTCCATGGCTATCCCTGGTTGAGAGGCAGAGAAAAGAGAACACCCTGCATACCTACTACACCTGATCTTAGCCAAAAACCAAGATGTAATTTAGTAGCAATGTTCCTAAATGTTGTTAGACTCTATCACATAGGTAAAGTTAATGATCTCCCTTGTCCATCCATGTCCAACTTTAGGAGTGGTGTTCATCTCATTTCCTAGATGAAAGAGCAAGCATTGTCCAAAGATGCTTCCATGGTCATGAGGCCTGCATGATTCTACACCAAGAAATGCTGTTACTTTCCCACCAAAGTGGTACCTGTTTATCTACTCACATTTGCATGCTTCCAAACTGCTAGGTTTGCAGGAGCTGGGGCAAGAATGGGGACTCACCCCATTGTGTGGTGCTGGGGTCTTGAACCCAAGCTGAAGATTTCCCTGAAGACACAGAGTCCTTGAAGATGCAGAATTCAGCAATCTGAATCATTCATTTTTCCTCAATTATTTTTGGTTCCTGGCGATTCAAAAAGAGAGAGAGAGAGGGGGGAAAAAAAGCAATGTGATTTTAAAATTCCTGTCCTGTTGATTAAGAGAAAGAGACAGCAAGCGTATGCATAATGGCCCAGAGATAATTAATCTAGGAAACAAACATTAGTGTGAGGAAGCAAGTGTGAGGCTCAACAATGAATTGTTAGGAAGATATTGTGTTTTGCACAAGACCCATTTTGCTGAAAAGGACTTAAAGCTGCCAAAAAAAAAAAAAAAGCTTTCAGATTCTCATGGGATCCAAGCTGACAATACTTAGAGACATCCAAATTTATTCCTTCACTCTTATTGCTTGATTACAGAATTGTGCATTTTCAGCCAATGTAGTTTGAGAAGAATTTGTCCAAGCTCTGCCCACACTTGACAAATTCAGATTGTCCTGTCTCAGGATCATACACCAAAACTACTTTTCTGTAAAACATCTTACCTAAAATCAGCTCCATGTTTTTAATTTATTTTATCAGATTCTCAGATATCATATCCATCCCACGCACCTCCAAAAACCCCCCACTCAGGATGGTCCAATGTCTTATTTTTATAGTAGGGTGGAAAGCTATCCATTACACTGATCCTTGTCAACTCTGGCTCAGATTCAGTAGAACCCCCTTCCCTTCCTAAATGCAATTGGTTGGAATTGAATCTGGGATCTTTTTCATGCAGATCACGTGCTCCATTAAGTGTAGTAACAAAGGTGCTTTTTCAAGAGGCAACTGGAATTCTCTGTAAAGGAATACATATTATACCAAACCTTCATTCTTGGCTCTTTACAGTTGGGTTGGTCTACCCATACTTTTATCAAAATGAAAATGTGGATGAGTGTCAAAAGGAGAGATATCCATGAACAAAATTTGTCATGCAAACAGAGCCCAATTAGGCCTTAGTAAATTGGTGCAAACCCAATTCATAATGCCACAAATCAAACTGCAGGATGAAACATTTGAAGGGAAGCCACTATGGAATTTACCTAGCTTATATTAGAAATGGAGATCCGGACCTTAATCAGAATTTTCTGGCTAGCATTTAAACTTTATCATGTGTCTGTGGTTTGAATCGAACATGCTTAGAACAAATGAGTGAATTTCAAGGGAAGGGGGGAAGCCATTGAGCTTTGAGCATGATAACATTATTCATACAGTTATTCCAGCATGTCATATTTCATAGCATAAAGCTTGTTTCAAAACCCGGAGTCTTTCTCCATTAATTATATTTGAAGCACATGCATTCAGAGCAGAGCTGTTGAGGTTGTCTTGTTCTATTAGTTTAACAAGCCCTGGTATTAATGAGATTGCCTCATAATTGAACCTTTTCATGGGTCCCTTGGTTAAGAAATTATGCTAATCTGAATTTGCAAACACAAGGCATCCATCATACTTCACGAAACAGTAAACATCAACAGTGATCCACGTGGAGTGCAAATGCACCGTTAATTATTACAGGAATGAACAAGCCTCATTATTTCATCTTCGGGGATGTTGGGACACAATGGCGAGCATCAGGAAGGCAGAATGCGCCAACTCTCCACTATGTGGCAGCAGGGTCTAGTTAACCGAAGCGAGTCTTCCACGAGCCGAGCTAAATCAGTTCTGATGGGGAACCTGAATAAATCTTTGCACACAAAAGTATTTTGAGGAGAGGCGAACATGCTGCTGCTTGAAGAGAGTTCAGAGATTTTGGAGGGTTTTGATGATTAGTTTTGATTTTTGGTTGGATGGGGGGAGGAGGAAGAGGGGGCCTGCAAAGCCTGCAGAGGCTTCCCTCAAGCCTCTGGAGGCTGAAAAAGGCTCAAAAATCAGCTGGGAGGCATGTGCATGCACAGTGAGGTAAGTTTTCCTGGGGCTCGTGTGCCCACATAAATGGCTCTGCGTGCCACCTGTGGCATGCATGCCATAGGTTTGCCATCACAGTATAGGGTCTCCTACTTGACTCCAGTTGGACTAGAAGACCTCCAAGGTCCCTTCCAGCTCTATTCTGATTGATGATTGATGGACAGGTAGTCTCAATCGATCTGAAGAACTAATACACGCCAGTGGGATGAGATTTTTCTGAACTGTACAGTGGCTAGAACTCCAACAAGTTTGCCAGCCAGCAGGGATTAGAGAGGGGTTAGAAGGCTAAAATTGACATCTAATTAGATTTCATTTTAAACTCTAGAGATGCAGCAATTATGACTTCTGAATAAAAGTGGTTGTTATTTGGCAGGGCAGCCCAAGCAGTGCACATAATTATAATAATTATTGTGTACCTAATGATATCTAATAGGAATCAATACTGCAAATAGCAAATGCTTGTAAAGCATTCTACAATATGGCCTCCAGTTAAGGGCAAAGGAAAGAACAAAAGGTTTAGGCACTGTCAATCTTATTGTTTTCCAAGCACCCCAGAGAACATCTCATATCACTGTGTCAGTTGAGATGGTTAGGAAGAAGCAGGGCAGAAAACAACCCTAAAGAACAAAGCCGGTGTTGGTGTAGAGCAGGGATGTCCAACCTTAACAACTTTAGGACTTCTTAAAGTTGGGGAATAGGGTGTTGTGGTTCACTGGCAGCCTGTGCAGACGGCAGCAGAATTGGACAGTGGGAAATAATGCGGGCCAGTCCAGGAGTCTGGAGGGGACTTGGACGAGGGTCTTGCGTCCGATACAGAGCTGGGGCCAGGACCATCTAGGAGTGGTATGTTGACTCTGGAGCCTCCAGAATCTGACAGCAGTGAGGCAGAGGAACAGGGGGAGCCTGTTTCCAGTACGCTTGTGCACAGAGCTGCTAGAAGGCTAGAACAGTTAAGACATAAGAGCCGACTCAAGAGTAAGGCTTGGAGGTGATTGCCCCTCCCTTAAAATATAAAGGAGGCATAAAGGAAGGTTTAAAAGAAACCTTTGCAGGAAGCAAAGTCGTTTGCTCTGTTCGAATTAAACCTAGATGCTCTGTATGGACTTTGTACTTTGGTTGTTGTTGTTTTTTTTAACAGTTCATTTGGCACTTTAGTTGTTGGCAGTAATTCAAAGGAGAGAAAGATGAGTGCTTATCTCGAGGGACTGTTTGGGACTCATTAGGGGCTGGGAATGAACATAATTCCCAGCATTGAAATAAAACAAGAGTTATTTTGACTAAGTGTGTGCTTAATTACAGTCTCAGGAAGCCTTGGTCAGAATATAGGGGAAGTTTAGGGGACTGGAGGATAAAATGTATAAAGAAGGTTTGTGGAATTGGGTATGTCTAGCTTAAAGGAAAAAAGGACTAGATATACTATAGCAGTATGTCTAAGGAGTTGCCATAAAGAAGAGGGGATCAAGCTATTTTCCAAAGTACCTGAAAGCAGGACAAGAAGCAACAGATGGAAACTAATTAAGGAGAGAAGCAACTTAGAACTAAGGAGAAATTTCCTAACCATTAGAACAATTAATCAGTGGAACAACTTTTCTCCAGAAGTTGTGAATGCTCCAACACTGGAAGTATCATGCCCGTGGTGGAAACTGACTCTGAGGGAGAGGAGGAACAGCTGACAGGGAGTATAAGTGTGGTTGTGGAGGAGGCTGGGGAAGGGCAGATGCTGGCTGAGCAGTCAGAGGAGGACCCAGGCCCATCTCCTATCCATCCTAGGGCATGCAGGGAGGAGAGGATCAGGGAGAGACATGGTCTACTGAGGAGGAGAGGGCCTTGATCCTCTTCATGGGCTGCAGCTGTGACAACTGAATAAGAGGACGGACCTGCATATGGGTGAACGCTGGAAACAAAGCATGGAAATATTTCTAGTTTATGGTTCCTCTCTGAGTTTGGTGTCCTTCCCAGTGTGTGTTATCTGTGGATGTCCTCCAGCCCTTATCTTGCCTGGTTTGTGTTGCTTTTTTCCTTCTTGTAACTGTTTGTGGGGGAGTTTTTTGTCTTTTATCAAGAATATTCGGAGCTTGGAAGCAACCTGAAGGTATAAATGTCAGGACCTTGCTTACTACTAGATCCATGTCATCCTTATATTTGGTTTCAATCAGCACCCACTCAATCAAAACTAGAACTCCATCCATAGTCTGGATGCTACAGACAGACTTCCTTAAAAACATAGAATTTCGATCAGTTTGGAGTTGTAAACAGGACAGCTGGAAGTCATCTATTGTCTTTGGTTGCAAGGTAAACAAGTAAATGTTCTTGCAGGTCATGTTTTTTACAACATCAGAGCAGAGAATTTTGTTCTCAGAATCCATCCTGAATTTCTTGCGCTTGACTTTGTGAAGGTACCACATTCCACCCTTCTCCATGAAGCAGAAGATTCCTGGGGTCTGAGGTTGGTTCTTCTCAGAAATCAACTCCATCGGTTGCCATTTCTGATAATCCACCCCAAAACCACCATCAACAATGTAGGTTTTACCTTCAAGAATGACTCTGATCAAAAGAGGAGTGAAATTTGGATAGTAGGCCTTTCGCTCTGGGTCATAAACGTGAGCACCTAAAAGATCAACTTTGTAGCCCATGATCTGGAAGGCCCAAAACAGACGGTGGTTGTTCTCCATGCACCATCCACCACGGTTGTGCTTCACCATTTTATCATACACTGATTCTAAATCCAACTGAATGGTTTCGCCACAGTGGAGGCTGAGATTTTCCAAGGGCACTGCATGGATGTGATGCTGAAAAACCTCAGTTAAGGTTTCCAAGTCTATTTTGTCCTGGGAACCTTTGTAACAAATTCTTTCAAAACAATCCTTAATATTCATGATGGGTTCTTTTTTTCTTTTTCTTTTTTGGTCTCTGCAGAATGAAACAAATAGTTGAACTGGTTGTATAAAAATATCTCTGCCGTTGTTTTTATATCACGGTTGCAAGAAACCCCTGGAAAGTAAAGTCATATAATTATCCTTCGTATTTCTAATTTGGAATGGACAGACTGATGGACAGACGGACAGACGGATGGATGGAGGGATGGACAGACAAACGGACGGACAGACAGAGGGAAAGATGGATGGACGGACAGACAGACAGACAGGCGGACAGACAGACGGACAGAGGGATGGACGGACGGAGGGACGGACAGAGAAACGGACGGACAGAGGGACAGACGGACGGACAGACAGATGGATGGACAGATGGACAGACGGACGGAGGGACAGACAGATGGGCGGACGGACAGAAAGATGGACAGACAGAGGGACAGACAGAGGGACAGAGGGACAGACGGACAGACAGACGATCGGACAGACAGATGGACCAACGGACAGACAGACAGACTGACATGATGGACGGATGGACCGACGGACCGATGGATGGACAGACAGACAGATGGACAGATGGACCGACAGATGGATGGATGGATGGATGGATGGACAGATGGATGGATGGACAGGTGGACGGACGGACTTACAGATGGATGGACAGATGGATGGACAGATGGACAGATGGACATGATGGACAGACGGATGGATGGATGGACAAAAGGACAGACAGACAGATGGACAGACGGACGGACAGACGGATGGACAAACGGGCGGATAGACAGACAAACGGATGGACAGACGGACATGATGGACAGATGGACAGACGGATGGACAGATGGACGGATGGACGGACGGACTGATGGATGGATGGAGGGACAGACAGACGGACAGATGGACGGACGGACAAACAGGTGGACAGACAGACGGACAGACGGACAGATGGACAGACAGATGGATGGACAGATGGATGGATGGACTGATGGACCGATGGACAGATGGGTGGACGGAAAGAGAGATGGACAACGGATGGACAGACGGATGGATAGATGGATGGATGGACGTACAGACGGACAGACAGATGAATGGACGAATGGAAGATGGACAAAATGATGGATGGACAGATGGACTAACGGACAGACAGACAGATAGACAGATGGATGGACGGACAGATGGACCGATGGACAGATGGATGGACGGATGGACAGACGTACAGATGGATGGACACACAGATGGATGGACAGATGTACAGATGGAAGGATGGATGGACAGATGGATGGATGAACAGGTGGACAGACGGACAGTCAGATGGATGGACAGATGGACAGAAGGATGGATGGATGGACAAACAGACGTACAGACGTACGGACAGACGTACGGACAGACGGACAGACGGATGTACAGATGGACGGACGGACGGACATGGCGGACAGGTGGACAGACAGACGGACGGATGGATTCAGTGCTGTTTGGTCTTCCCCTCTTCCTGCTAATGTCCCATGGAGATGACTTGCCCGGGAAACTGGAATTCCTGCTCCACCAACACTAAAACGGAGGCCGGCAAAACCATTGCTACAGTTTGTTGCTGATGGTTGGCAGTGAGCTATTTATTTCCTTTTAAAAAAACTCCAGATAGAATCCAAAGCTGGCAAGAGCAATTCTGTGTAATGTTTGCTCTGCAACAGCCGAAGGATTGTATTTGTGTAATTAGGCTAGGGGGAGGCCCTGCCGATACAGGTGAAGGGCTATAGATTTTAACGGGTCTCCATTTGCAGAAATGGCAAACCATCCTGATTCTCCCAATTTTCAATTACCTGCCTGAACCAGGTAAAGCAGAGAGAGGCTGGACAAGCATTTTGTCCTGCAGTGTTTTTCACTGGCCTTCCTTTAGCTATGTGAGAAATAATGTCAGAAGGTCTCCAGACATCAAGACCATGCAAACCCTACCCGAATGCTCCATCAAGGCAGAGTTTTGGACGCAGAAATCTACATTTTGAAGCCCACAAAGACTTTTTGATTGCAGATGGCATGATGCGAGGGTCTTCTACATACTCTTTGTCCACGACACCAGGGGTCTGATCCAGACATAAAACACCCATATCCCAGGGAATGTCCCATCCAAGGCACAGAAGCTTGAATTGTTTCTGACTTTCTAAGTAGACCAGACAGCAATAGCAATAGCCCTTAGACTTATATACTGCTTTACAGTGCTTCACAGCCCTCTCTAAGCAGTTTACAGAGTCAGCCTCTTGTCCCCAACAATCTGGCTCCTCATTTTTCCCACCTTGGAAGGATGGAAGGCTGAGTCAACTCCCAAAGTCTTTCCCAGATATGGTTACAACTTTCCACAAAAAAGAAAGGAAAGGAAAGGAAGGGAAGGGAAAAGGAATGAAAGAAAAAAGAAAACAAAACATATAAGGTTTCTGGAGGCATTTTAGAAAAATGAAGATGGTGTTTCACCAGTTTTTCTATTTTTAAATGAAAATAATTTATTAACTATTTTTAAATGAGCGGACCTTGATGCTCCCTGAGCTTGGTTGATATCTTGCAGATGTTTTATGACCCAAACTTGATAAAATCATCAATGCTAGACATGTTACCTAGCTTGGTTCATCATGAAACATCTGCAAGCAAACAACCAAGCTCAGAGAGCACCAAGAGCCATTCATGTCAACCCTGAGCTACAAATATTCTCCTTCGTTATTTCTAAAGTCCAAAATTAGTTCCCATGAGACCTTCTTGCCCACCCTTACCTAAAAGATTTTAATTCCTTGAAAATTCAACACAGGAAAAGTGTAAATCAGAGAGGCAAGGACATTATCTCCTGATTGAGAGAAATATGTAAGAAGTCAGCATCCCAAGGAATGCATGAATTGGAAGTTTGAATTGTGTATGTGTCTATCTGTCTACCTCTACTGCAGGTGCAGCACAGGTTTTCATTGGCTGGTAAATTGATAGGAAGCTGTTTATTTCACAGGACAGGCCCAAAACAGCACCAATCTAGCCAGGAAACATGGGGCCAACATCTGAATTAGCATAGGGTTGTGCCGAGCTGTTTGCAAAGCGTAGAGAACAACCCTGAAATAAATGATGGCCCAGAATAGAGCTTGAAGCTATTAGAATCCTGGGAAAATGATGCAATTGTTGTCTTGACAGCAATAAATCAATGAGATGTTATTTTACAAACCTAAGAAAAGCAGAATGAATTATTTTTTAAAAAGGGGGGAGGAGCTCTAATCATGTGCTATTTTCCCCCACTAAATTGGGAGTGGAGAAAGGAAGGCACATGTAAACTGTTGAAATGATTATTTGCAGAGAAAATTCTATCTATCTATCTATCTATCTATCTATCTATCTATCTATCTATCTATCTTTATATAGTGGTGAACTGTCACACACCCACTCAGAAATCAGTTCTGTTCTTGCCTAAATTCACTTGCATTTAATTTGCCTTTTTACAATAAACCACACAAGGAAATAAGCTTATTGGACTCCTTCTTAACATGTATGTCTCATAATTCTATTTTATCTCAAGATAAGAAATGAATGCCAATAACCCTTTTGGGCAAGAAAATAGCAAAAAATGTGTTATTTGCATCTCTCTCTCCCCCTCTCCCTCCCTCCCTCCCTCCCTCTCTCTCTTTCTCTTTCTCTCTCTCTCTTTCTCTTTCTCTCTCTCTCTTTCTCCCTCTGTCTCCCTCTGTCTGTCTGTCTGTCTCTCTTTCTTGTAGAATCTGTCAGACTTGTGTGGTAGATGAAGTCTGATGAAATCAGAATCCACCAAAATATTATTATCTCCAGATAAGACGTCGAATTACATTTGTCTTGTTTTTAATATTTAAAGAAGTTCTTTAAATGTTTGCTGCCATTTATGCCATTTTCCTCCATTTCACCATTATGGTCCTGGCAGAAAAGTCCCTCTAGGATAAAGTAGAAGAAGAGATGCTAAAGGTTTCACCGTGTTCCTTGGTCACTTGTTAAGAATCAGTTTGCTTGAGCATCGTTTATTTAGAGGAGACAGCTTTGACATCTATACATGACAGAAGACGAGTGAATGAGCTGAATCAAAATTGCTCATGGCTGAGTTTTCAAACAGCAATTGGGGACTCCAGGGAATGTATGTGACAAAAGGCAACATTGTTGGGAAGCTTCCTTACCTAAAGGCTTAGTAGAACACATGATGATACCAAGACATCATGTTTTGGTGCTAACACTCAAGTGCAGGGGCCCCAAACTTGGCAACTTTAAGATTTGTGGACTTCAACTCCCAGAATTCTCTGGCCAGAGTTGAAGTCCACAAGTCTTAAAGTTGCCAAGTTTGGAGACCTCTGCTCTACTGGAACATATGATCTCACCAACATACCATATTTTAGTACCAACACCTTAGCGTGATGTGTGATGACACCAAGACACCATATTTTGGTACCTTTATTAATTTTGTTGGATTAAGGTACAATTTCGGCCATCAAGGTCTTGCTCCAGTAGGTACCACTAGTAGGACGAAGGAATGAAAAAAGTCAAGACAATAATTCTTAACAGAAATAGGTGTAGTTCATTCAATTCATGGTATTATTCTCCATGCATTTAACAATTTCTCCTTTGTGCACTAAATTATAATAAATATTGCTAATTTGCTGATAAAGTTTGGAGCCTTGGCAGGGGACCTTAATTTCTCCCTGAAATGAAATGAGTTGGTTCTGCATGCAATATAGATGATAGAGAGAAATGATGATGCTGAGAACAATGATCTTAAAACTCTAATAGTTTTAAGCTTCCAGCATGGATAAACATGTTCTAAGCTAGAAAATCATCATCATCATGTTCATTGCTATCACCACTACCACCAGCTACCATCATACTCATCACATAGCCACTTGTCAACTTATAAAGCATTTCTATGCCTTTTTTAGAGTTGCCATGAACCGAAGGGGGGGAGGGGGGAGAGAAATTTGAAAGAGTAGTAATTTGAAAGAGTAGTGTAGCAGTTTGGAATTGAAAATGCATTCCATTTTTTATCTTGCAAAACTTATAACTAAGCTACCAGAATATCTGCTGCGCAGATCTCTAATTGGAGAACATGATTGATAACTCTTGGCTATGAATGTGTTTCATTGGAGAATATGAATTATGATTCACCCAAAGAGGTGGGGGTAAAACAGGGTCAAGGGTGACAGTGAATTACATATCTCAGAATCGGCTTCATACAGGTCATGCTGACATGTTCGCTCCTTTTAAATTCTTTGAAGTTTTTGAAGCTTGGATTGGGGAGAGGGATTTAATTAAGGCAACTGCTGGAAACCTGACACCACTAAAAAAAATGAATTGAAATGAATGAAAAATGAAATTTTAGCAGATTGTTCTTATTTTTTTTTTACAAAACAACATCAAAGAGAAACAAAGTACTGTTGCTTGCATCAAGTTTGAGAGGTAGAGGACAAAGTCTTCCATATTTAAGCTTTAAGATATGCCACGATTTTCAGTAGGGAAGATCCTATCACTTAATTATGACATTTAACTGAATGGAAGTAGGGGTAGGGTGCCTTACTGATTGATAAACAGCTTGTGCAGCATGCGCGTAGACCGTGATGGATTAAACTATCCAATGGGAACCTACTTTGTCCATGAATAGAAGCACATAGAAGCTGGCATTTGCACGCATCGTAAGATATTGTAACCTGCTATCAAAAACACAACATCGCCATTGTGTTGTGTGTGGTTCCATGACTACATGACTATGTCTCATAAAGACACAGGAATTCATAAAAGGAAACTGTGTGCATTATAATCACAACTGTCAGTAAAACTGAGCATTCTTTGTTCTGTTTTCCATAATAATAGCAATCTCACAAACGATCCACTAAGGTGCATTGAGCTCAGAAGCTTCATCTGATTATTACATTCTCTTTTTTGGGGGGGAGGGGCTGGGGAGAGAAATTTACTATTTTCTGGAAGGGCAGTGAAAGATAGGAATACATCTCGGAAATGTTCTCTGTTGCATTTATATTTAACAGAACTGCAAGCAACTAGCTAGTCGTTTCCATGTTTTCTCTCATTCTGTTGTGCTTAGCTTAAAATGGGCTGTATCATTTGGAGTTAAGTCTTTCAAATTCATATTCTTTTTGGAGTTAACCTGGTGTAATAAATCACAAGTCATCCAATGGACTATTCTTTCTATAAACTTTGCTAGATGCTCTTATAGGTGTACTGATTGAAGAAAATAGTTGTAGCTTAGGGTTGAACTGTGGGGTTCTTGATGGTCTCTGAACTTGGTGGTTTGCTTGCAGACAATTCATTACACATGCAGGTAACTTGTAGCTAGCACTGATGAAGTCACATAGTTTGGTAATGAAGCATCGGCAAGAAAACCACCAAGCTCAGACACCATCTGTGATGACCTGGGGCATGGCACAAAAACAACACAGTCAGAGAATAACTCTGGGTCCCTTTATTAGTTCCAATTTTGCCCCCAGTGTTCCGGTTACCTTCCGGTCTGGAGAACAACTCTCTCACAAACCTGTAAGAGCCTTTGGCTGCAGATATTCCAATTCAAACGTTGTAAACAGAAAACTTTAAACTATAAATCCAACAAGGCAAGATAAGGTAATAAATCCAGCAGGGCAAGATAAGGAGTTCCAGAAGTGAAGTAACCTGGCAGTAAATCAAACCAGTTGGGAGGATGCCAGGAACTCAGATAACAGCAGCCAACACTAGAGGAACTCAGTGTTTGTTCTTGACAATCGCCCCTCCCATCCCTCTCCTTTAAACTCCACCCCCCAGGTGTGCCTTGTGAAGGGAATCAGGGCCCTTTCCTCCCTTGTAAGCCATGCAAGTCCTATTGCTCTTTTTTCTGTTCTTCCCTGCATGCCCTAGGATGAGGAGGGAGTGGGCCTTCGTTTTCATCTGAACCACCTCTCCCTTGTTCTACCTCTTCCCTGCTCTGCCCAGCCTGACTTTCCCATTCTTTGTCAGATGTTCATCTTCCTCCTCAGATTCAGACTCCAACAGGAGCCATCAAGGACCTCATAGCTGTTAGGGTTTTCTACTGATTGTCTTTGTTGTTTGTATGTCCAGCTCTAATGTTGGAAAGAGGTAGTTCATAAGATTGCTCTTAGATTTAAGATCAAGCCACCAAATCATATCCAGAAGCAGATTGCCTGGGAAATGACTATCCATCACCACTTCCCCAATGGTGTCTTCTTCTGGGGAAGATTCTTCAGAGGAAGTCCAGCATTATCAGATGACTATTCTGCAACAGACAACCAGATTTTAATATGTGGGCTTTGCACCTTCTCAAAGGCACTCTGTGTCTTCACAAAAAGAGAGAAATGCTTTATTATTATTGTTGTTGTTGTTATGTTGTTGTCATCGTCATCATCATCATCATTGCCAGTTTGCAAAGATAACTCTGGGGTAGCAAGTTGATTCCTCTGTGTGTGAGGCACCAAAATAGCCAAGATGATATAAGGTCTCCTGCTGGACCAGGGGGTCAGACTAGATGACTTCCAAGGTTCCTTCCAGCCCTGGATTGCTGCGCTGTTTCAAAGCAGCGAAGCCTGCAAACAAAGCAAAGATGGGAACTGTCAGTCGACTGGCAGTATGACTTGCCTTCCCTTGTCCCTGCCTCCTCCCAAGAGATTCAAGTGTTAATAAAATCAGCAAAATGAAAAATAGGTAAATTATTGCAAGCTATGGAAAGCTACGGCGTGCCACGCCTCACTAACTCCCAATACCACCTCATTCTTAACAACAACCATAGAAAAAGATGCAATTTCATCCTTTAGTCAGGATCATACAAAGGCAGGACAAAGGAGACAAGATATTGCAATCCAAAGGTCAGTAACCCACTCACTTGTATAATTATAGCATTTCATTTCTCTCTTTCAGGCCGCTTGGGCTGTGTGTTTTAGTAAATAAGTGTCTAAAAAGTCAATTTAAAATAAGATATCATCCACAACTAGAAAGTTGAGCTTTGCTGTCTCCAGAGTCTGCTTGAGAGAACAAACCCATGTTTTCAATTTATTCTCCCTCTCTCTCTTTCTCTCCCTCCTCCCCCTCTTTCTGTCTCTTTTTCCCTCTCTTTTTCTCTCACCCCTCTCTTTCTCTCTCTTTTTCTCTCACCCCCCTTCTCTCTCCCCCTCCCTCTTACTCTGTCTCTTTCTCTCTCTTTCTCTTCCCCTTCTCTCTTCCCCTTTTTCTCTCTCTTCCTCTTCCCCCCCCCTCTCTCTTTCTCCCCCTCTTTCTCTCTCTTTTTCCCTCTCTCTTTTTCTCTCACCCCTCTCTTTCTCTCTCTGACCCTCCCTCTTACTCTCTTTCTCTCTCTTTCTCTTCCCCTTCTCTCTTCCCCTCTTTCTCTCTCTTTCTCTTCCTCTCTCTCTCTTCCTCTCCCCCTCTCTTTCTCTCTCTTTCTCTTCCTCTCTCTCTTTCTCTTCCCCTTCTCTCTTCCCCTCTTTCTCTCTCTTTCTCTTTCTCTCTCTCTTCCTCTCCCCCTCTCTTCCTCTCTCTTTCTCTTCCTCTCTCTCTCTTTCTCCCCCCTCTTTCTCTCTCTTTTTCTCTCACCCCTCTCTTTCTCTCTCTGACCCTCCCTCTTACTCTCTTTCTCTCTCTTTCTCTTCCCCTTCTCTCTTCCCCTCTTTCTCTCTCTTTCTCTTCCTCTCTCTCTCTTCCTCTCCCCCTCTCTTTCTCTCTCTTTCTCTTCCTCTCTCTCTTTCTCTTCCCCTTCTCTCTTCCCCTCTTTCTCTCTCTTTCTCTTTCTCTCTCTCTTCCTCTCCCCCTCTCTTCCTCTCTCTTTCTCTTCCTCTCTCTCTCTTTCTCCCCCCTCTTTCTCTCTCTTTTTCTCTCACCCCTCTCTTTCTCTCTCTGCCCCTCCCTCTTCCTCTCTTTCTCTTCCCCTTCTCTCTTCCCCTCTTTCTCTCTCTTTCTCTTCCTCTCTCTCTCTTCCTCTCCCCCTCTCTTTCTCTCTTTCTCTCTCACACACAACCACACCCACTTTCTCTCCCTACATCACTTCTTTCCTCCTTTCCTTTCTCCCACTTCAGAGAACAAGCTGATATGTATATTTTTTTTGTTCCCCTACCCCTCTCATACACACACTTTCACTACTCACTCATTCTTCCCCCCCTTCCCTTTCTCCCTTTCATGATAATTAACGGTAACTCGGACTAGAGCCACAGCTTGTTTATGTAGTATTGCAAGGAACCATTAAACAACAAAACCAAAAACAACAACAAAAACAACAACAAAACCAAAAACACAAAAATTCATCCTTGCAACAAGTTGCTTTGGTTTCTGCAAGGAGGTTTTTTTTTAACGGTTTTTACATTTTTCAGAATTGTATTAGGGGACTTACACTCACCACCTCTCACAAAGTTTTCCTTTCCCTCTATAAAATTCTAGAATGTCCAATTAATTCAAACTCTAAATCAAATCAAACCAAATACACCTTTCTTTCTTTTTCTTGGTAGAAATGCCAAAACCGCCCTCTAATTTGCATCTTCTCCACATCACGAGGGCACTGACAAAAAGTGACTTATGGCCATTTTTCACACTTAATGACTTTTGCAGCATCTGCACCATCACGTGATCAAAATTTCAGACGCTTGGCAATTGGCATGTACTTATGACGGTTGCAGAGTCCCAGGGTCACGACCTTCGGACAAACAAAGTCAACGGGGAAGCCAGATTCGTTGAACAACCAGCAGTGGCAAAAAAGGTCATAAAACAGGACAATATTCACTTAACAATATTGCTCTTGTTTAGCAATGGAAATTTGGGCTCAGTTGTGGCTGTAAGTCGAGGACTACCCACCCTGTAGGTCGTTAAGTGAGTAATAGGCTTTTATATGTGGACACATGGCACTTCCAGCTCCTGAACTCTACAGTTAAACAACTTAGAATGAAGGAGAAATTTCCCAACAATGAGAACAATTAATTAGTGGAACAACTTGCCTCCAGAAGTTGTAAAAGCTCCAACACTGGAAATTTTAAAGAAGAGATTGGATAACCATTTGTCTGAAGTGGTGTAGGGTTTCCTACCTAAGCAGGGGGTTAGACTGGAAAACCTCCAAGGTCCCTTTAAACTCTGTTATTTTACATCAGGGGTCTTCAAACTTGACAGCTTTAAGAATTGTGCAGTTCAACTCCCAGAATACAGATACAGATAACCAGAGTTGGAAGGAACCCTATAAGTCATCTACTCCAGCCCCCTGCCCAAGCGGGAGACCCTACACCATTTCTGACATAAGGGAGTACAGTCTCTTTTTGAAAGCTTCCAGTAATGAAATTCCCACAACTTCCAAATGCAACTTCTGTTCCATGGGTTGATTGTTCTCACTGTCAGAAAATATCTCTTTATTTCTTCTTCTCTCCTTGATCAGTTTCCTTCCATAGTTCCTTGTCTGGCCTTCAAGTGCTTTGGAGAAAAGCTTGACCCCTTCCTCCTCTCTGTGGCAGCCCTTCAAATATTGGAAGGCTGCTATCCTGTCTCCCCTGGTCCTTCTCTTTACTAGACTAGCCAAGCCCAGTTCCTGTCACCGTTCTTCATATGTTTTACTCTCCAATCCCCTAATCATCCTGGTTGCTCTTCTCTGCTCTCTTTCTAGAGTCTCAACATCCTTTTATAATGTGGTGACCAAAACTGGATTCAGTACTCTAGGTGTAGTCTTACTAAGGTTTTATAGAGTGGTATTAGTACCTCACTTGATCCTGATTGTATCCTTCTGTTAATGCAATTTAGGATTGCGTTGGCTTTTTTGGCTGCTGCTACACACGGCTAGCACCTATTTAGCTGGTTGTCCAATAAGACTCCAAGATCCCTTTCACAGTTACTGCTGTTGAGCCTGGTTTCACCCTGTTTATATGTGTACTTTTGGTTTTTCTTGCCTAAGAATTCTTCCTCCAGTTAGCTCAGGAATTCTGGGAGTTGAAGTCCACAAGCCTAAACTTCCCAAGTTTGAAGACCCTTGTTCTACATTCTAAATTGCAAATTAAAGGTATTCCTTGGGTGGGTTGATCTGCTGTGGATGATGGTCCCTTTGGCACCTTGCTTGTTCTCCAGTGATTTTTGTCCATCATTGCTTCTCTATCTTCTCCATTTTTTCCTCCAGTTACTGTCTCCCATGCCCAGTATGGGCTCCAGCAGCCTTGGGATTCGGTTAAATGCTTATCATGTAAAACCTTAAGTGCTAATTGCTTAGTAATGAAAACTTTAATTGCTGGGAAATTAAACCTTTAATTGCAAAGTGGCTGGCAGAATGCCAGTCCATAACAACAAAGATTTGCTTTTTTTTTTTTTTTTTATTAACGGGGGAAAAAATGTCCTTTATTCAATATTACCCACTTGCCTGCACAATAAATAAAATGGAAATAGGTCTTGAGGGTTTTATTGTTATTATTATTATTATTGTTACAAAGAAGAAAAATCAATCTGTAGAATTCTGCATGTGGCAAGTGCTAATTTCAGCTCTTGGTTATGAGCAATTAAAGGGAAAAAAAGAAGAGATGGAATTGAGAAGATTAACTATGGCGTATTTAGGAAGGATGAATTTAGCTGTAAATATCTTGCTGGATGGGTCTACTAGCTGCACCAATCCAGATGACCACAAGAGGGCAGCAAGGTGTTAGAGTTTTCTCCCCTCTAGTGGTCAATTGGAGTTGTGCAGCCAAATCTAAAGGGGATGTCACTTGACCAAAATTGGATTTCCAGAATTGTTTGGCTTGGACATTAAGCTGATTACATACACAGAGCAAAGAAAGTGATTTTTGATTCCTGGGAACGCAGAAACTGTTTTTTACAGGGACATATCTAGGAAATATCAAAGGGAAGGGAAAGGAAGCAGGGGGGAAGGGGAGGATAGGGAAGGAAAGGGTAGGAAAGGAAAGGAGGGAAGGGGAGGGAATGGGAGGAGGAAAGGAAAGGAAGGGGAAGGGGAAGGGAGGGAAGAAAAAGGAAAGGAAAGGAAAGGAGGAAAGGAAATGAAAGGAAAGGAGGAAAGGGAAGGGAAGAAAGGGAAGAAAAAGAAGGGAAGGAATGGAGGAAAGGAAAGGAAGGGAAGGGAAGAAAATGGAAAGGAAAGGAAGGGGAAGGGAATGGAAAGGAAAGGAAAGGAAAGGAAAGGAGGAAAGGGAAGGGGAGGGAAGGGAAGGGAAAGGAAAGGAAAGGAAAGGAAAGGAAAGGGGGGAAGGAAAGAAAGGTATGGGAAGAAAGAGGGAAGGAAGGGAAGGAAAAGAGGAAAGAAAGGAAGGGGAAGAAAGGAAAGGAAGGAAAGGAAAGGAAGGGAAGAAAGAGGGAAGGAAAGGAAAGGAAGAAAGGAAAGGAAGAGAAAGGAAGGGAAAAAAATGGAATGGAAAGGAAAGAAAGGAAGATCTTTTCAGAGGCTACCATCCACACACTGCAGTAAATAAATCATAGTTACCCTAAGCTGGCTGACAGAACTTTAAGCTCTAGCAGTCATCATTCACAGAGGGAGTTTCTTCTTTTATCTTACTAAATGTAAAAAAAAAAAAAGGAAAAAACAAGTGCCAGGAACTGGTACCACTGCAAGTCCAATGGTGCTGACTTTTTCTTTCTTTCTTTCTTTCTTTCTTTCTTTCTTTCTTTCTTTCTTTCTTTCTTTCTTTCTTTCTTTCTTTCTTTCTTTCTTTCTTTCTTTCCTTCCTTCCTTCCTTCCTTCCTTCCTTCCTTCCTTCCTTCCTTCCTCCTTCCCTCCCTCCCTCCCTTCTTTTTTCTTTCTTTTTAAAGAGACCCTCATAAATATCAGCCAGCAGTAAGCAAATTTGGCTAATAAAATGTAATAAAAGGATGAGGGGTTTCATCCCCAGCTGTTTCCCCCAATGCACTTCTTAGCTTTTCCCCTTTCACTCAGCGAGGGTTGCTGAGATTATAAGGTTTGCTTTTATCTGTCAGGAATCAATATTTCAAACATCGGATAAAAGAGAAAATTGAACTGGGAATCGGGCTGAAATGCTGTAAAAAACAACAACTACAAAGCACAATTATCAAAAAGCACTTAAAGTACTTAATAGGACATACATATAAAAATGCTCAAATTAATGTCAAGGATGTATAATGAGCTGTCCTTCCTCCTCTTCAGCTTTTGATCCAAATGCAATGTAATTTGAAAGGCAGCCTGGCTTGTCAATACATTTTTCGATTGATAAGAAATCCCAAGCAGATCCAGCAAATCCGCTCTGAATGGATCTGGATGCCCGTTATGTTGGATTGGTTAATATTTCAGTTGATTGAAAACGCATTTATTTTCCCACTTAGTGTTTCAACACAGCGTCAGGGTTAAGCGCCATAAACAGTTATGAGAAAATAGAGCCCTCTGGATAAACAAAATATTTTTTTTCCAGGTGAGCTTTTCATAATCAACCACCCAGTGGTGGGATTCAAAATTTTTTACTACTGATTCTGTGCGTGTGGCTTGGTGGGCATGGCAGGGGAAGGATACTGCAAAATCCCCCTTTCCTCCCCACCCCACTAACCTGCTTTCCAGCTCCGTTCTCCTGTGCAGGGCAACCAAAGAAGACCCAGCCGATCAGCTAGGATTCAAAGGGAGGCGGAGAATAGATGGAGGGTGGGGCCAGTCAGAGATGGGATTGGCTGGTTCTCTGAACTACTCAAAATTTCCGCTACCAGTTCTCCAGAACTGGTCAGAACCTACTGAATACCATCTCAGCTTCCCACCCCACTAACCTGCTTTCCAGCTCCATTCTCCAGTGCAGGGCAACCAAAGAAGACCCAGCTCATTAGCTGGGACTCAATGGGAGGCAGAGAAGAGATGGGGTTGGAGGGGCCAGTCAGAGGTGGGATTTGCCGGTTCTTCAAACTACTCAAAATTTCCACGACTGGTTCTGGAGAACTGGTCAGAACCAGCTGAATACCACCTCTGGAACCACCATAATTGGAAAATTAGATTTTGAAGATAACAGGATGGGAGAGAGATTTGGCAGAGAATCTAAATGTGGAAAAAAGTTTCGGCCAACCATATTTATCCATGGGTGATAGATTGAAAAAAATTGGCGTGGCACAAACTATAGAGAAGATGAGAGAAGGCTGGCTTCACTGGTACAGACATCTCCAGAGAGCAACACTGTCCACAGTATCCAAGACTGCCTACCAACTAGAAGTCCATGGATGGCGATCTCGTGGACACCCAAAATAGAGGTGGCAAGACACCATCAACAAAGATATGCAGGCCACGGGCGTGTGCCCTGGAGACTCAGCTGACTGTGCAAAATGGCATTAAGTGATCTGAAAAGCAGACACTGCACCAATGGGAATATGCTAGGAAGGAGAAAGAGAAGGAGGAGGAGGAGAAGAAGAAGATGAAAATGAAGAAGAAGAAGAAGAAGAAGAAGAAGAAGAAGAAGAAGAAGAAGAAGAAGAAGAAGAAGAAGAAGAAGAAGAAGAAGAAGAAGAAGAAGAATTTGCCTCTTCTAACCAATTTTCTGTTGACTCTTCACCTACCTATTAAATCATGATTGAATGTTCTGAGAGGCATACCAGTGTTTGCCTACTTGCTATGCATCTGCCACCAAGTAAGTGTTGCAGTCATGCCAGGAGGATTGAAAAAAGGAGTGCACAATGACTCAAGTGGTTGAAATGAGCCCATGTTCAAGACCCAAGAGCTGCTGTGGCCGGGGTTGAGTTCTCGTCCTTCCCTTTAGCTCCTGATGGGGACGTGAAAGGAGCCCTCAAATGGATGTCCCCAAGGCAATGGTGATTTCACCACTGAATCCTTTCAACCAGAAGCACCTCGGTGCTTTCGACTCAAATCCAAAAAGTGCAGGTTCATAAGAGCAAGCTAAGGAATTCTTGAAACAGCAGTTCTAAGACATTTGGGAGAAGGCAATTATTTTGGATATTGGTTGCTATGTTAAACCCATGACTTCTTCACAGGGTTATCTTTAGTGAGGTCTGCAAAGAACATTTGGCAATGACACCCATGAGAGCAGAACCACCTGTTACCCAGAGCTTTTTCCCTCTTCAGAACTGTGCACTGTATCTTCCTCTTCGATTGTTAACTACAAAGGTTTAACTTAAAGCACAAATGTGCTTGTCTTTGTAGGTGTTTGAATTGTAGCTGCTATTTAAAACTAATCAATGTTTTCTTTTAGTATTTTAATAGCCTGTTTGCAAAGCACCTCTTTAAGGAAAATTTGCACTGTGTTCACTGGAGGAGAAAATGCATTTTTATGGGCAAGGAACAGCCTGTGATAAAACATAGCAAGTTTTCCTGTGCTGCAACTTATATGTGTACATTATTAAGATTGTATATACCTTTAGGGCTTCTAAGAGTTGCTCTTGATTTACACTGAGCCAACGCTCAGGAAATGAGAATCCTGGAATTATTTTGCACTTTCATAAATTGATTTTGTCAGCCAATACTCCTATTTTTGAGGGATAGCCTTGTAAGAAGAAGAAAGAAATGTAAGAATCCTTATTTTGCATTTAAGAATTATTTGGTCAAACCCCAGAAGCATTTTCCATTTGATAGATTCAACATTTATGTGAATGTCTCATGAGCAAAGAATACATATTTGACTATAGTACTTAATTAATCAGGTATGAAATTAAATTAATTAAGGTGGTGGTTTAGAAATGGGAGGCAGCGAGTTCTAGTCCTGCTTCAGATGCAAAAGATGGATGGGTGACTTTGGGCCAATTCTGAACTGAACTGAGTTCTTTATTGGCCAACTCTGATTGGACACACAAGGAATTTGTCTTGGTGCAAATGCTCTTAATTGTTCTGTCAGGAAATTTCTCCTTAGTTCTAAGTTGCTTCTCTCCTTGATTAGTTTCTACCCATTGCTTCTTGTCCTTCCCTCAGGTGCTTTGGAGAGCAGCTTGACTCCCTCTTCTTTGGGGCAGCCCCTGAAAAATCAGAACACTACTATCATGACTCCCCTAGTCCTTCCTTTCATTAGACTAGACATACCGAGTTCCTGCAACCGTTCTTTATATGTTTTAGCTTCCAGTCCTATAATCATCTTTGTTGCTCTTCTCCGCACTCTTTCTACAGTCCCAACATCTTTTTTACTTCATGGTGATCAAAATTGGATGCCGTACTCCAAGTGTGGCTTTACCAAAGGATTATAAAGTGGTATTAACATTTCACGTGATATTGATTCTGTCCCTCTGTTTATGCATCTCTCATACCTGCTCACACCTGCTTTCATATCTCCCCTAGTACTTCTTTTTCACTGGACCAGGCATATCCAATTCCTGCAACGGGGGGTCTCATTGTTCAGCAGGCACACGGAGTAGAAATCCAGGACCGCTGCTTCTCTGAAAGTTATTATCACTCTCAACATCTCTCTTGAAGAAGAAGAGGAGGAGGAGGAAGAGGAAGAGGAAGAGGAAGAGGAGGAGGAGGAGGAGGAGGAGAAGAAGAAGAAGAAGAAGAAGAAGAAGAAGAAGAAGAAGAAGAAGAAGAAGAAGAAGAAGAAGAAGAAGAAGAAGAAGAAGAAATATTTGCCTCTTCTAACCAATTTTCTGTTGACTCTTCACCTACCTATTAAATCATGGTTGAATGTTCTGAGAGGCATACCAGTGTTTGCCTACTTGCTATGCCACCAAGTAAGTGTTGCAGTCATGCCATTTGCACAGGAGGTGCAAAGGCACATCTGCTTTGGGACTCACATGTCCCTTTCATAAGCAACCGTGTCCAATATTTTCTTCTCACACCTCTTCATTGTCTGGCTGTGGTTTAAAAATACAGATGTGCTTCCTCTCAATTAAATTCCACAGTGTGTGGTGGGTGGAGAAGTCTGTTGGTTTGAGTTTTATGACAGGCAAGAATTAGCTGTATGCGTAGACTTTAACACAAGGATATCCAAGTTGAATTTCTAATGAGATGAAAGTAGCGTTTCTGTCAATGTCTATGGAGATTCTCCATCATCCAGGTCATGGTTGTCCCAAAGGTGCTTTTTGAAGAGGCAACTGGACTTGTTTGTTTTTCTTTGAAGATGTTTCACTTTTCATCCAAAGAGCTTCTTCAGCTCTGACTGGATGGTGGGGAAGGGAAGAATTTGTATTCCTTACAGACAGCTGGTCATTTGCATTCTTTTAAAGAGCCATTGAGGCCACCTGGAGGTTTATCTGTGTGTTCAGGGTCACCTGAATAGTGCAAATGGTTCCTGTGATCTGCATTTTTTCTGGAAATCCAGCCTAAAGGAACTATTTTGCACTACTCAGGTGACCCAGCGATAAACCTCCAGGTGACCTCAACAATTCTCAGAAAGGATGCAAATGACCAGCTGTCTACAAGGAATATAAATCCTTCCATTCCTTACCATCCAGTCAGAGCTGAAGGAGCTTCTTGGATGAGCAGCAAAACATCTTAAAAACAAACAAACAGAAAGCCCAGTTGCCTCTTGAAAGAAAGCACCTTTGGAATAGCATTTCTGCAAATCACCTGCTCAGTGTCATTCCAAATACAGGTTCAATGAGTTAAGTCAGCCTTCCCAATGCGGAAGAGCCCTAAGGTTGCATTAAATACAAATGGAGATGCTTAGCATCTGATTCACCATTGTAACTTGAATGGTCACTCAACGAACTGTTGTAAGCCGAGGATGACCTGTATTTATGATCACTGGTGTGTCCCAGGGTCAGTTGATTGCCTTTTGCAACGTTCTGACAAGCTGAGTCAAATGGGGAGACCCAATTCACGTAACAACCGTGTTACTCACTGAACAACTGCAGGAATTCACTGAACAGCGGTGGCACAAAAGGTTGTAAAACCGGGCAAAACTCACTTCACAAATGTCTCACTTCATAACAGAAATGTTGGGTTCAGTTGTGGTGGTAAGTCGAGGATGATCTGGACTAGAAAGGTGTTCTGTAACATTGAAATATAAGGGACGCGATGGCTCAGTGGCTAAGACACTGAACTTGTCAATCAGAAAGGTCGGCAGTTTGGTGGTTCGAATCCTCAGCGCCGCATAATGGAGTGAGCTCCCGTGACTTATTCCAGCTTCTGCCAACCTAGCAGTTCGAAAGCACGTAAAAATGCAAGTAGAAAAATAGGGACCCCTTTGGTGGGAAGGTAACAGCATTCCATGTGCCTTCGGGCATTTACTTATGCTAGCCACATGACCACGGAGACATCTCCAGACAGCGTGGGCTATTCAGCTTTGTAACAGAGAGGAGCGCTGCCCCCTAGAGCCGGAAATGACTAGCACATATGTGCGAGGGGAACCTTTACCTTTAACGTTGAAATCTCTCTATTCCCACCGAGTAAGATGTTACAGTGCCAGAAGGAAGATCATTTACTTTTCAAGCATGATCTTACCAATCAATTGAAAAATTACCTCTATGAATGACAGAACTGTGGACCTTTGAAGTATTTCATTAAAAGAAGCAAACATTAATTACAAACCCAGCCCAACTTTTTGCAGACATAAATTATGGGGACGATCTATTTTCTCCCTCTTTAATTGGAAGTGGTGACCAGCTCTTTAAATTATTACCCGTAAAGCATGAATGAAATTAGAATGCAGGGCAGAGCATTCAGAAGGCTTATTTTGCACCCTAAATAACTCACAGAAGTTGGAATTAGCCAAAGAATACTCAGTGATGGAGTCAGTCAGAAAGAACAATATCTTTTGATGAAGAGCTTCAAAATATTATGACCAACAGTT
Organism: Hydrophis major; assembly: GCA_033807585.1. Lineage (NCBI taxonomy): Eukaryota > Metazoa > Chordata > Lepidosauria > Squamata > Elapidae > Hydrophis > Hydrophis major. Next base: position 22,961,813 of record CM066338.1, read on the forward strand.
CTAACCCTTCAAATACTCTGCTCAAATTGCAGATTCACAAGAGCTCTGTGGTTTGCCCAGAAGCTCAGTTGTAATCAAATGAAGGAATGGAGAAGCTATCCATCTCTGTCTGTCTGTCTGTCTAGTATCTATCTATCTATCTATCTATCTATCTATCTATCTATCTATCTATCTATCTATCTATCTATCATCTATCTATCATCTCTATCTATATATCTGTCTGTCTAGCAACCATCCCTCCATCCATCCCTCCCTCCCTCCCTCCATCCAGTTGTCTGTCTGTCTGTCTATCTATCTATCTATCTATCTATCTATCTATCTATCTATCTATCTATCTATCTATCTATCTATCTCTATCCATCTCTGTCTGTCTGTCTAGCATCTATCTATTATATCAATCAATCTATCTATCATCTCTGTCTCACACACACGCACACACGCACGCACACACACACACACAAATACAAACACATCCATCTATCTATCTACCTACCTACCTATCTATTGGTAACTATCTATTGGTATCTATCAGTATCTATCTATCAGTATCTATCTATCTATCTATCTATCTATCTATCTATCTATCTATCTATCTATCTATCTATCTATCTATCTATTTTTGCTACCCATTTTGTTAGAAGAAGATTCTGGGCAGTTGAGTTATATAGCAAATTTCCTTATTTAGTAAATGACTTCTACTCTACCTATCGGGAGGGTGAGTAGAATTCAAAACCATCCCCATTATAAGGTTAATGTTGCAATGGTAGTCCAATCTGAGTTCTTCACAGGGGATACCCATGGTTATCTGCATGTCCACAAAGATTTGGAGAATGGAGGCTAGGTTTCTTGTCCTGTGATGTTGTTACATCTGAAGTTGGAAGGGAAGGGAAGTGAGAGAAGGACTACAAGGTAAGACTTTTATGGATGGAAGTATCTGCTTTCTAAGGAAAGCAGTTTTAGTTGTCAGCAACATCTAGAATAATGGTGGGGTTTTCTTCTTCTTCTTCTTCTTCTTCTTCTTCTTCTTCTTCTTCTTCTTCTTCTTCTTCTTCTTCTTCTTCTTCTTCTCCTCCTCCTCCTCCTCCTCCTCCTCCTCCTCCTCCTCCTCCTCCTCTCCTCCTCCTCCTCCTCCTCCCCTCCTCCTCCTCCTCCTCCTCCTCCTCCTCCTCCTCCTCCTCCTCCTCCTCCTCCTCCTCCTCCTCCTCCTTCTTCTTCTTCTTCTTCTTCTTCTTCTTCTTCTTCTTCTTCTTCTTCTTCTTCTTTTGCTGGGGTGGGTTGCCAAGGAAAGGACCTTCCTTGTGTCTTCCATTCCTCCCCATCCCTTATGAGGGATGATGTATGACTTAGATAATAGTATAGGTTAATGATCTTCAGCTGCTCCTCCCAGTCAAACCAAGTAATTTCATAATACAGAACATGATGGATTAAATCATGTGAATGTGAGGAAACATACATTAAAGGAAACAGTCTTTTTGGCACGCTCAACGGCAAGACGGAAAACACTTTTAGGAAGTTGTATGATGAATTGGCTGCCCTTTTTAATCTATGTGCCATGATAAAGCAAAGGACACTTTTTGCCTGGACAAAATTACCTCCTGGGCAATTAGGCTAAAACTTTCTCTCCTAGAGACAATGGTTTGGGATGTCGGGAAGACCTCAGGTTGGTCTTTCTTGTGATAAAAGTCAGAAATTGCGTGACTTTCCCTGCTTGCTTCAGGGCTATGATGGCATCGTCTGCACACTTTGCTTCAATCGCAACTTCTCTTTCAATTTTCAAGACTCATCTGTAGTCAATATTTATGTGTATGAGAGATTGGACAACCATTTGCCTATAATGGTATAGAGTGTCCTGCCTGAGACTCACTCTGTCTGTCTGTTTGTCTACCTAGCTACCTATCTAATCTATCTCATCCATCATCTATCATTTATCTATCCTATCTATCTCTTATCTCTCTCTCTCTCTCTCTCTCTCTATCTATTCTATCTATCTATCTATGTATCATATATCTATCTATCACTTATCTATCTGTCTGTCTATCTATGTATCTATCTATCTATCTATCTATCTATCTATCTATCTATCTATCCATCCATCCATCCATCCATCCATTCATTATCTATCTCTCACATGCACACGCACACGCACACGCACACAAATACAAATGCATCCATCTATCTATCATCTGTCTGTCTATCTATCTATCTATCTATCTATCTATCTATCTATCATCTCTCTCTCTCAAATCTATTTATCATCTGTCTGTCTGTCTGTCCATCCATCCATCCATCCATCCAGTCCAGTCCAGTCCAGTCCAGTCCAGTCCAGTCCAGTCCAGTCCAATCCAATCCAATCCAATCCAATCCAATCCGATCCAATCCAATCCAATCCAATCCAATCCAATCCAATCCAATCCAATCCAATCCAATCTAATCTAATCTAATCTAATCTAATCTAATCTAATCTATCTCAAAAGCAATGTTTTTGGTGGAGTTAATTTGCACAGTCAACTCGCAGAATGGAGAAATGATCCTGTATGCCATTCACAGCCATTTGTCCCCACCTACCCTTCTATATTTTCTCCCTTCTTCTCCCTCTAGGTCAGGGGTGTCGAACTCAATTTTATTGAGGGCCACATTAGTGTTGTGTTTGTCCTTGAGGGGGGCATAGTGGATGTGACCAGCTTGACGTCCCTCATGTCAGGGTGCCTGTGGTGGCCCAAGTGCTCTTCCAGCAAAAACGTGCTCCTGAGCTCTGTTTTTGGCAGTGACGGCCTCCTGCGACCCTCTGCCAGTGAAAATAGAGCTCATGAGGGCTGCTAGTGGCCCTCCTGAGCTTGTTTTTGCTGGCAGAAGCAAAAGTCCTTCACTATTTCCAGGTCGGTCCCATGGGCCAGATCTAAGCACTCCAAGGGCCAGATCCAGCCCGCAGACCTTGCGTTTGACCCCTCCTGCTCTAGTTCAAACTCTTAACTGGAACTTTCTCCTGTCCAAAAAGGGAGAGAGGGAGGGAGGAAATGAGCGAATGACTTGGTTGCAGTGGTGAAAAAAAGGCAGCAACAGCACTAGAATCTTTAACTATCCGATTATCTCCCTGATTCAGAAAAGGGTTGAACCGGTGGGGTCTTTGATGCTCTCTGAGCTTACTGGCTTTCATGCAAACATTTCATTACCCACTTAAGGAACATCAGCAGCGCTGAAGATGTTCTCCATCTGGGTAATGAGATGTCTGCAAGAAAAGAATCAAGCTCAGAGATTACAAAGACTTTGTAGCTTTCCTAGCCAGTCAAAAGGCCAAATGGTCCAAGAATATTAATTTGTGGGGGCAATCAGGAAGAGGCAGGGGGTGGGGTTCTACTGGTTCGGACAGGTTCTATAGAACTGGTTGTTATGATTCTGCACAGTTTGAGAACTGGCAAATCGTGCCCCTGCCTGGCCCCTTTTCTTCCTGAGCCCCAGAGAAGCCTTCTGGGAGTGAAAATGCCCCCCAGGAGGCTTCCCTGAGGCCCAAAAGCCCAAAAAATGGTGTGTGTGTGTGTGTGCTGCAAAAGAAGCCACGCCCACAGAACTGGTTGTTAAAACATTTGAATGCTACCGCTGAGAAGAGGGTTTCCTTTTGGCTCTGTCCACTCCTTCTGGCCTCAATTTCTGTCCGGTTGTCTGCTTTGTAGGGAATGAACGGGGCCAGCAAAAGATCCACCTAGAATTACAGAATCCTGAGTGTCAGAACAGACAACCAGTGGAACAGCTTGCCACCAGAAGTTGTTGGTGCTCCATCCCTGGAGGCTTTTAAGAAGAGACTGGACAGCCATTTGTCTAAGATGGTTCTAGGGTCTCCTGCTTCAGCCGAGGGTTGGACTAGAACAGTCGTCGCGAACCAATGGGCCGGGGACCACTGGTGGTCCATGAGAAAACTTTGATGGTCCGCAGAGAAATGTCACCCCCAAAGTAATTAATCCAGGCTGCACAGGAACACAAAGCTGTGCCACCCGCATGGCCCAGGGGGACACAAAGCTTGCGTCACTTGCATTGCGAACAACATGAGGTAGTGAGGGGAGGGGGGAAAGGGCAGAGGGGGGAGGGGAACTTGCCCCACTCACCCCACGCATCTTCCCAGGCCACGGAATTTAAAATTATGAGTTTGGTGGTCCCTGAGGTCCAAAAGGTTGGTGACCCCTGGACTAGATGACCTCTAAGATCCCTTCCAATTCTGTTATTCTGTATTCTATACTTACATTTCCCCATCTTCAGTATTTTTCCTTCCCTGCAAAGGGTGAGGGAGTTGGGGAAACCTCCCCCAACCCTCACATTACTGTCAACAAGCCAGAAACGCAAAGATACATATAAAGTGTAATTTTGTCTCATTAGCCAACAACATGCACACTTGCTCTTCATCTCTATAATTCATTTCTTATTGTTTTTTTCCCTTCCCCTTGTCCCCATTCTTCTTGTTTTATAGTTTTTGTAAGTTGCCCGTTATGGTTGTAATTTATGGCCGGGATTGGACAGTAGCAAATCACTGAATATTTTCATTGATTAGCCTAAATTGTCTAATCTCCTGTATGTTTTTAAGGAGTTGATTGGTTGGTATTTACTGATTGCCTTCATCTAATTTAAAAATCAATCAATAGCCACAACGAGAGGCAATGGATAAATCGAGTCTAATGTGGCATAACTGCTGCAAATATCCATCAGAGGGCCATTTTCAATCGCATTTGGAGCAGTTTTAATACATAAACCAACATGTCTAATGGTTTTACATCCGAAGCATATCATTTGGCAATAGAGCTTCACCCTGTGACAGAGCCTGATATTTCTGCTGTCTGTTTAGGGTGATTTTCCACCCCAAAAATGAACATATTTCACCACAATAAAACTGCAGCAAATGAAAGGGGAGGGGGAAAAAAAACTGCAATAAACTTCAGTTTAAAGGCACTTTGCTCCATCGTCCCCAATATGATCAGTGTATATTGATGGAAAATTAGCATAGTGCTAGTTTTTCTTCGAAAGGATGTGATGCCTTCAAAAAATAAGGCTGCAGATGGAAGAGCGGGCTTCCTCTGCTTGTAAAAATTCATTTGGCAAAAGTGTGGTTTCATTCAGGCACCTTTAGCCATCGCAGAGGCAAAGAGGACGGTTTTAATTCTTCTTCTTCTTTTTTTTTTTTTTACAAAAAAGCTGATTTGATTTTTACATGGCGTTCCTGAAATTCGGTCGTATATTAAGGGTGTAAATGGGCGGGGGGGCTGCTTTGTTTTTGTCACTTTTAGAGCGAGAAAGCAGGCTCGGTTTACCTCTGCACCGTGGTTTTTCGAGCTCATTATGATTGCTTACCACACCATAACGGTGTGCTTGGCTTGAAAAATAACTTGAAAGCCCTTCAAGCGGCTCAGCATCTCGCTGGGAACCAAAGTTTGCTCAACTTTGCAAAGTGGGGAGTTGACAAAGGCAAAACCAGGGGCCACGCTGATGATTTAAAAGACAGAGAGGAGGGCCTTCCCGAACCTCCCCCTCCCCCCCCCCCCCCACAGCTGGCTGTTTCCGGTGAACCTCTGGAAAAACAGTGAAGATGGAGGTCTTCGGGGAGGATGCAGGAAAGCAGAGATTCTTGAGAACTTTTAGCTCCACTTCTTTTAACTTTTCGCCCCACTCCCTCCTCACAGCAGAAAGAGGTGCAAAGGGAGGAAGCCGCTCCGTGGTCCATTACCCTAGAGCCAAAGTGCAGGCTTCCTTATGAAGATTTCCCCCAAAATTGATGACCGGTTGATTTGAAAGTTTTATGGGCATGGTCATACAAGAATGGAGAAAAAGAATCTAAAGGATCTTAAAGGTTCCTTCTCCTCCTTCTTTTTTCCTCTTCCTCTTTTCTTCTTCTTTTCCTCCTCCTCCTCCTCCTCCTCCCCTTTTCCTCTTCCTCTTTTCCTCCTCCTCCTCCTCTTTTCCTCCTCCCTCTCTTCCTCTCCTTTTCCTCTTTTTCCCCTCCTCCTTTTCCCCTCTTTTCCTCTTTTTCCCCTCCTCCTTTTCCCCTCTTTTCCTCTTCCTCTTTTCCTCCTCCTCCTCCTCCCTCTCTTCCTTTCCTTTCCCTCTTTTTCCCCTCTTCCTTTTCCCCTCTTTTCCTCCTCCTCCTCCTCCCTCTCTTCCTCTCCTTTTCCTCTTCCTTCTTTTTCCCTCTTTTCCTCCTCCTCCTCCTCCTCCTCCCCTTGTTAGAGTGACATAGGAAAGACATGCAAACTACCATCTACCTGAACATAGGCAGGCATACTTAACCTCATTTGTTTTTACAAAAGAAAGCCTTCCACAGCTTATGAAAAAGCCTAGATTTCTACTCCTGCCTGTGTGTGTGTCTGAGAAAGCTGTGCCTGCTTAGCAACCCTTCCTTGCCCCAAACCTGAGCTCTTGACTACCCATATCTTCTCCTTGTGCCTGTCAAATTTTGCCCTTGCGAAAGGAGCAGGAACAGAGCCTGCCAGCCTGTGATTAAAACTGTGAAAAGACGCGAGTCTCCATGAGATCATAACATCTCCACATTCTCTTCCCCTCCCTCTGCAAATCCACCTAGATAGATCGGATGGGGGACATAGATATGTGCATGAAAGACAGATGGATGGACAGCTAGGCAACCCTACAAGGCAGGAAGCTGGAGGAAGACACGCGGGTTTAAAGCAAGAAGGTGGATGCAACCTGACAGGTAAGGTGCTCCTACTCCACACTGTAGTTAAAGCTCCTTTTCTTGTTAACAAATGGCTTATGAAACATCTTTTGAAATGTGATGTATTCCCTCCCTGCCTAAATCATAAAGAGTTAGGGAGGAGGAGGAGGAGGAGGAGGAGGAGGAGGAGGAGGAGGGCCAGACTGGGAAAGAAACATTTTTGCAACATGCATCTTTGTTGGTATTTGTCTTGCCAAGGGCTCCTTGGTCCCCTTGTCACAGCCTTGCAAACCACATTACTTACCCAAACACGCTACAGGGAGACCATGATGGATATAATTTCCAGAAGATTGTAAGGCAGGCTGTTCTAACCATTAAAATGAAATAAATAAGAATAAAAAACCTAAGAGAGCTTTCTAGGATAATGGAAGAGGCTCGGTTTGTTCTTGCTTCTCAATGGGCCATTAGTTAGAGGAGGTAGGGGGAGGGGGGAGAGAGACAGAAAGAGAGAAAGAGAAAGAAAGAGATAGAGAGAGTAAGAAAGTGAGTGTGTGTGAGAGAGAGACAGAGAGAGGAAGAGAAAGGGGGGAGAATGAGGGAGAGAGAGAGAGAGGAAGAGAGAAAGAAAGAAAGAGAGAGAGAGAGAGAGAGGAAGAAAGTGAGTGTGTGTGAGAGAGAGACAGAGGAAGGAAGAGAGACAGAGAGGAAGAGAGAGAGGGAGAATGAAGGAGAGAGAGAAAGAAAGAGAGAATAAGAAAGTGAGTGTGTGTGAGAGAGAGACAGAGAGGAAGAGAGAGGAAGAATGAGGGAGAGAGAGAAAGAAAGAGATAGAGAGAGGAAGAAAGTGAGTGTGTGTGAGAGAGAGACAGAGGAAGGAAGAGAGACAGAGAGGAAGAGAGAGAGGGAGAATGAGGGAGAGAGAGAGAGAAAGAGATAGAGAGAGTAAGAAAGTGAGTGTGTGTGAGAGAGAGACAGAGACAGAGAGAGGAAGAAAGAGGGGGGAAAATGCAGGAGAGAGAGAGAGGAAGAGAAAGGGAGGAAGAGAGAGAGAGTACAGAGGGGAAAAAGGAGGATGCAGGGACAAGCCCTCGACTGCAGGTGCTTCATCCTTTTTGTATGAAAGCCACTCTGAGACAAATGATTCTGCCTGGCATTTTGTACACACCGGAGATTGCTTATTGATCCAGATCAGAATATTCAAGCTGGCCCAGAGGGAGAAGGCAGAGTATTTTCTGAGGGAGTTAATAACTTGGCAGCTGAGCTGTCTTGTCCAATTCACTGAATCCAAGTCTCTAATCAGGCCTGAGTTTCTTATTTGGAGGACAGGACCCACATGCGTCGACGCTTTGCTTTCCACTCTGCCTGCCCAGTGACAGTGATTGAAATGACAGCCTTATGGATGGAGGCTAATCAAATTGTTTATTATCAGCCTAAATCGATAGGTATAGATTGTGGAAACATCACTATCCCACCAACAAAAAATCATACTAATGTTTCTGGTCCTGCAAATATAATTGGAAATGGTCTTTTCCTGCGGTATCCTTCCTTCCTTCTTTCCTCACTTTTCTTCCTTCCTTCCTCACTTTCCTTCCTTCCTTCCTCACTTTTCTTCCCCCCTTCCTTTCCTTCCTTCCTCACTTTCCTTCCTTCCTTCCTTCCTTCCTTCCTTCCTTCCTTCCTTCCTTCCTTCCTTCCTTCCTTCCTTCCTTCCTTCCTTCCTTCCTCACTTTTCTTCCCCCCTTCCTTTCCTTCTTTCCCTTCCTCTCTCCCTCCCCCTCCTTCTCCCTCTCCTTCCTTCCTTCCTCAGTCCTCCCTCCCTTCCTTCCCTTCCTTCTTTCCTCCCTCCCCCTTTTTCCTCCCTCCCCTTCCTTCCTTCCCTTCCTTCCCTTCCTTCCTTCCTCACATTTCTTCCTTCCTTCTTTCCTTCCTTCTTCCTTCCTTCCCTCTCTACCTCCCTCCTTCTCCATCTCCTTCCTTTTTCCTTCCTTCCTCAGTTCTTCCTTCCTTCCCTTTCTCCCTTCTTTTCTCCCTCCCCTCCCCTCCCTTTCCTTCCTTCCTTCCTTCCTTCCTTCCTTCCTTCCTTCCTTCCTTCCTTCCTTCCTTCCTTCCTTCCTCTCTCCCCTCTTTCTCCTCCCTCTCCTTCCTTCTTTCCTCCCTCCCTCCCTCTCCTCCTCCTTCTCCTCCTCCCTCCCTCCCCTCCCCTTCCCCTTTTCTGAGCCACAAAGTTTTCTTGGTTTTGTGTTTGTGGTTCCTGGTCCTTCCATTTTACAAATGCTGTGCTTTGGAGGGAGGAGGCATGTGAAATGTTTTAATCTTGCAAGATCTCTTCCCCATCTCCTTGGCCAGCCACTTTTAACCATGTGCCATCCCCAAAATAGAGGAAGGGAGTTTAGAAGCATTCGCTTGCAGCTCTTCATAACTAAGCCGTCCTGCAAAGAGTGGAGCTTTCAAAATTATATCTTGCAAACTGTAAGGGGGACTTGCATATTCTCTAATTGTTGGGTTGAAACCTGGGATCCTATTTTGGGTTTTTGGCAGCATCCAGAAAAGGCCTCAAAGAAGTCTACCTTCCCCCTTGCTTTTCCAATAGTTTCTGGGATTGAGCTCTTTCTTTTTTTCATTATTTTTGTAGTATTGTTTTTCTTGTTCACTTGGAGTGTGGCTGACATGAGAAAGACAAGGAAACAAATGTTGGCTGCCTCCACTCTTAACTCCATCTTTCCTTTGTTTATGTCATTGCGTCTTCCACATAATGTTACTCAACAACAACAACAACAACAATATTCCTTTAGAAAATATACGTAGGGAAGAAGATGGAAGCAGAAGATTTTTTTTGAAGGAACTGGAGATTATTATATGATGATAAAACTGGTGGAATAAAGAACTTGAGTAGGGTTGGGGGTTTTTTTTCTATCTGTCCTTCTTTGCACTTTTGGGAAATATATTTTAATTTAGAATAGGGCTGGATCAGAACACTTACCTGCATTTTCCAACTCACACCTCTTCTATTTCAAATTATTTTTTTTTAAAGAGAAGACATCTCATTTAATGCCAGATAGTAGAGACTTCCTTTGGCTTTTCTTAGTAACAAGCTGGCTAATGAACGTGGGTGAACATTCTGTCTTTTACTATAGATAGGGAAAGGGAATTCTATAGAGGGACTTGTTTTAGCAACTGAAATATAGGCATGAGCCAGGAAGGTGGCAGAGGGAAAGATGGATGGGAAACACCAATGGCTTCCTTCAGTCTGTGCCAATTCCTTACACTAAAACAAAACTTTAGCAAAACAAACTCTGAAGCATCCCAAGAAAAGGGAAATAAAAGTAGGAAGAACTTGAGGAAATTGGAGGGAAGATTTTGACACACTGTTAATCTGGAACAACTAAGAATGTCTTGGAAGGGAAGGAGGGCGACAGATGATTGATAGATACATGCACAGAGAGAGGATGGATAGATAGATACACAGATAGAAGATTAGATAGATAAATAGATAGATAATAGATGGATAGATAGACATACAGAAGAGACAGAGAGAGAGAGATGATTGATATACACAAAATGAGAAGATGGATAGATATCACACACAGATAGAAGATGGATAGATAGAAGAGAGAGAGAGAGAGAGGATGGATATACACAAAATGAGAGGATGGATAGATATCACACACAGATAGAAGATGGATAGATAGAAGAGAGAGAGAGAGAGAGAGAGGATGGATATACACAAAATGAGAGGATGGATAGATATCACACACAGATAGAAGATGGATAGATAGAAGAGAGAGAGAGAGAGAGAGAGAGAGGATGGATATACACAAAATGAGAGGATGGATAGATATCACACACAGATAGAAGATGGATAGATAGAAGATATAGAGAGAGTTAGACAGACAGACAGATAGAAAGACTAGAAGCCCACACTACATAGACAATCATTGCATAGATTAGACAGATAGGATAGACAGACACACACAAAATCACAAACACACAGAGAGAATGAATGAATGAATGAATGAATGAATGAATGAATGAATGAATGAATGATGGCCATGCCTGCATGTTAGAACCCCTGGCCTTTTTGATATGTTCTACTTGTAAATTAGAAAATGTATATACATATATACACGGAGAAGGCCAGCTTGACTTTTTAAAACCACCCCCCTTGTAGATGCCTTTGGGAACAATTATGACTTTGGGTTATAAAACATGCATCCTTCTGTGCCAAAATGGCTCCGCTTCAAACCGCTGGCTTTGAAGTAGGGCTTAATTTTTCATTCTGCTAATTCAGATTCTGGCTGCATCACCATCGAACATCTTCTCCTGGCCTGGATGGTTGAGATCCAGCGGGGTGTTTTTATGTCTTCTTAATGTCAGCTACCCCTTGCTTGACCCTGAGTCCCTTCCCTTCCCCTCCCCTCTCCTCTTTTGAAGTGGCCTGAAAAAAGCAGCGGTCCCTCTGATTAGCCATATTTTTCCATTTCCAGGAAACAAAAGCTGTGTGACACACTCTTGCTAGATCTTCAGTGCCAGGGTGACCTTGCTAAGTCAATGGCCCAGCTGCCCAACAAGGCTTTGCTTATGTTCGGCCATGAATACCGGGTGTCCCAAATGTCAGCAATGAAAGGGAAATCGGGAGCAAGCCGATGGGAAATCGAGTGTAACATGACCCCTTGTGTGTGATAAGAATCACTGGAGCAGATCCTGTCTCCGTAAAGATGTCCTTAAGACTGTGGCATCAAAGAAGAGGGGCACATGACACATTTCTGCCACCCACAATTGGTTGCTATTTCATGACATTGCTGGTACAGTTCTTAGGGCTTCATTCTTTTACCCCAGGTTTCTTTAAAGCAATAATAGAATAGAATAACAGAAGAACAGTGTCAGGATCCAAGTAACGCAATCATCAGTTGGAAGGGACCTTGGAGGTAACAGATAACAGAGTTGGAAAACATCTAAAAGCTCATCTAGTCCATCCTCCTGCCCAAGCAAGAGACCCTACACCATTTCTGACAAATGGCAGTCCAGTCTCTTCTTGAAAGTCTCAAGCGATGACGCTCCCACAACTTCCAAGGGCAACTTCTGTTCCATGGGTTGATTGTTCTCCCTGTCAGAAAATGTCTCCTTAATTCTAGGTTGGTTCTCTCCTTGATTCATTTCCATCTATTGCTTCTTGGTGCCTTCAAGGTGCTTTGGACAATAGGTTGATCCTATCTTCTTTGTGGCAGCCCCTCAAATATTGGAACACTGCTATCATATCACCCCTGGTCCTTCTTTTCATTAAACTGGACATACCGAATTCCAGCAACCATTCTTCATATGTTTTATCCTCTAGGCACCTAATCATCTTTGTTGCTCTTCTCTGCACTCTTGCCAAAGTCTCAATATTTTCATTATACTGCGGTGACCAAAACTGGATGCAGTATTCCAAGTGCAGTCTTACCAACTGGTTTCACTTCCCTGGTTCTTGTGTTCTGGGATAGCACAATCTAGCAATCATGGAAGTGAACAAGGAAAGACACTACAATCTCATGTTTCCTAAGAACTGTTCCTTGGATCTATACATGAGTTAACATAGTATCTCAAGAGTGTGAAGATCTTTGTGAAACCTTGAAAACCTTGTGGTTACAGGAACAAAGATTGAAAGTCTCACACAGATGTCCAACTTGCCCTTAAGGAGCAGAAATAAATCCTATCTTCAAACTACTTGCTCCCAAACTTTCACTGATGAAAGGGAAGGTCAAATGAAGGTTTCTACTTAACATATTTCTACATACATAGTAGAAGATTCCCCTAGTCTAGGTGATCAGAAATAGGCAACAGGTCTCAAAAGGATGGATCCTTTTTTTATTTTTGAAATAAAACATTCGTATTGTACATTTGTGCTGAGAACAGGCGGATAAACTCCCACAGTGCTGTTCTAAGTGTTGTGTGTGGCTGCAGGTCACTTGATGGAAATATGGTTGTGCTGTTGTGCATTTGGTCAGGGGTGTTTCAAATAATTCTCTCCCCCTCCTCTCCAATCAGTTCAGGAGGAAGGATTCATCCACGCTTGTTCAACGGTCAACAAGGGTTGTCTGAATGGGATTGTAAGAATGGAGATGGGGTTTACACTGATCGACAACTTTCTTACCCACGTTTAACTTTTCCATGGAGAAGATGAAGATCTGTAAGGGTGTAAGATAGGGGTGGCTCCCCTACTTGCATTCTACTCTATAGACAATTCCCAAAACAAATCAGGTCCTTTTCTACAGCAATTTACCAAGTTTAAATTCTTTAAGCATTGTCCCTTCCCTCTCTCCCTCCTTCCCTTCTCTGTCTTCCCCTCCCTTCCCTCCTTCCCACTTCCCTTCTCCCTCTCCCTCTCCCATTCCCCTTCCTTCTCCTCCTTATTTTGCCTGAGAAAACCCACTTCAAGAAAGAGGACCCCTTCCCAAAATTGAATAAGGAGAGAAAGAGAAAACCTGGTTGTCATGCACATTACATTTTTAATGCCATTTTGCTCGCTGTCATGGTAAATAAAGAATATTAATTAGTCAAGTAGCCTCTCTGACAGGCCTTTTGTTTTTACCCTGATTCCTAAATTATGTATTCTGCCGATTTATTTATAGCTCTTGAGTCAGAAATGTAGATGCTTTGTACGAGAGAGGTTGGAAGATATGTTGGCAAAGAAGTCAGGAGGCCAAGAAAGCATAGCTTTTTCTGTCCGTGTCTTTCCCCCCTTTTATTTTCATCAAAATGTTCTTAAGTGTATTCGTCACATTGAAGGGGAGATCAGGAAACAGAGAAGTCTGGATTTCAGAGCTATTTCTGTAGGGTTGTTGTTTTTTTCTTTTAATTGTTGTGAAGCCCACAAATAAATGTTTCTTCCTAAAATGTTGCCCTCATCTCATACAAGCAAAATTAGTGCCTATTAATTAATTTAAAAATGCATGCTTTTTTAAAAATGATTTTTTTAAAAAGGAAGAAATAATTAGCTTTCTTATTTTTATTTAGTGTTGAATGCCAAGATTTGTTTAACCACACCATGGGAAGGATCTTCTTCTCCATCTAGACTTGTATTTGTCAAAATGGAAACTTCCACATGTGTGGATTCCAAATCTCAGAATTTTTAGCAATGGTTCTGTTAGATGGGGATTTCTCCCTCCCTCTTCTGTCTTTCTTCCTTCCTTCCTTCCTTCCTTCCTTCCTTCCTTCCTTCCTTCCTTCCTTCCTTCCTTCCTTCCTTTCCTTCATCCCTCCTACCCCTTCTGTCTTTTTTCCTCCCTTCCCTTTTGTCTTCCTTCCTTCTTTCTTTCCTCCCTTTCTTCCCTCCCTCCCTCCCCTCCCTCCCCTTCCTTTTCTCTCTTCCCTTCTGCCTGCCTTCCTTCCTCTCTTCCTCCCTCCCTCCCTCCCTCCCTTCCTTCCTTCCTTCCTTCCTTCTTTCCTTCCTAATTTATACGCTGCCAATCTCACAATTACATGACCCTGGTAGGCTTATAACCCAATAGAAACATCATTATAAGAGGTTAAAACACTAAAACAGTATACCTTCCTTTCTCTTCTTTATAGAAATGCACGCATGCCACTGATGTCATCTATTTAAGGAGTAAACCACGGTGGGGAGGTTTTTTGTTTTCATTTTGTACATCATACCTTTTTACAAGGTAAAGGACGGGAACGTCTTGGGTAACAGAGCTACATTTTTGTGGCTTTTATCCATTGCGCATATAATATGTGGTCGGAGGCAAAGTAATGCTTTAAAAAGGGTGGATGGCCAGCACGTTTTTAGGCTGAGGTTTTACTGGGATATATGTTTTCAATGGCAGAAATATGTGTGCAATTATGTCTTGTGAATTTGGATTAACCTGCGCTGCTCCTTTGTTGTTGCTGTTGTTGTTCGTCATAATAAAATCACTTATTTTAAAATTCATGCTGGCATTTCCTCCCCTTCAGACACCTTAGCCTTCCTTTCTTTCTTCCCTTGTCTTAACCACTACTAGCAGTCATCTTCTGATGCAAAATATGGTTTCCAAAAGTGCCAATAAATGACGTATGTTGGCCCAGCTTTTGAATTTCCTACCTACAGGCTTACAACAGGTCATTTAGCGGCTTCCAAAGTTACAACGGCACTGAAAAACAGTGACTTATGACCATTTTTCACACTTACAACCACTGCAGGATTGGTTTTTAATCTCCCTGACTTTAGAGTATACAAGTGATTTTTATCTCATGGACTCAAAACAACAACAACTGGATTCTATTATGGAAGAACTATGCCTTTTAAAATTATTTTTAATTGGTTTTCTCTTTACATACAAATGCTTAATGAACAGCATACTCTGAGTTCATTTGTTTGCATAGTAATGCTCCTTAAATTCCTAATTTCTACCCCTGTTGTCCAACCATCGATAAAACAAGTCCCAAGTTTGAAAATATTCTGTGTCTTCTTTTTCTTTCAACTTCAGTGTTAGTCTATCCATTTCTGCACAGTCCAGAAGTGGTATTCAGCAGGTTCTGACCAGTTCTGGAGAACTGGTAGTGAAAATTTTGAGAAGTTCAGAGAACCGGCAAATGCTGCCTGTGACTGGCCCCGCCCCCATCTAGTCTCTGCCTCCAGAGTCCCAGCTGATTGGCTGGGTTTCCTTTGGTTGCCCTGCCCAGGAGAACAGAGCTGGAAAGCAGGTTAGTTGGGTGGGGAGGGAATGGAGATTTTACAGTATCAGTATATTTTACAGTGCCATGCCTACCAAGTCATGCCCACCAAGCCACGCCATGCCCACCAAGCCACGTCTACAGAACCGGTAGTAAAAAAATTTGAATCCCATCACTGGCACAGTCCAATTTTTTTTTAGAATGATATCTTCTTCCATATAAAAAACTATGCTTTTTCATAACAAACTCCCTTGGCTTTCTAACCTTTAATAAGAATGCTATATTTATCTCAGATATACATATCTTCCTTCCCAGGTATATTAGTAATTCAAAAATCTGTAGACAAGAGCTGAACATGAAGAGGATATATCCTCTTTACAGGATGAAATAGTTATTAAACGGTAATGTGTATTATTACACCCCCCCCCCCTTTAAAGAAAATTCTTTTCATGCCTATTTTAAGCAATTGATTACTCCCTGACTAATAATAGGTGTGCCTTTTGTCAACGAGCTGAATGGAGAGGATCGCAGATAATGTACTATATAATTGTTCAGTTGACTGCTGTTGAAAATTCCCAGCTCCTACTTGAGGAAACCAACAGTCCCATGTTACTAACTAATTTATCCTGTAAGAGTAATTAGAATTCTCTACCTCAACAGGACCCACCTGGGGTGCAGCTTCCTTGATATAATTGTCTTATTTATGTAGCTCATACGTCCGGCCCTCCCGCAAGAAAAATTAAGCTGATGTTAGGAAGTGGAGGAGAAGGGATGTGGGTAGAAAGCCCGACCAAAGCAAAATCTAAGTGGTGTTCAGCTACAGTATTATAATGCTGGTCAAAGTGGTTAAATCTGGGTCAGTCTTTGCATAAACCAGAATAATAGAGCCGAAAAGGACCTTGGAGGTCTTCTAGCCCAATCTCCTGCTCAAGCAGGAAACAACCCTATACCGTGTCAAATGGTGTCCAATCTCTTCTTGAAAACCTCCAGTGTTGGAGCATTCACAACTTCTGCAGACAAGCTGTTCCACTGACTGATTGTTCTCACAATCAGGGGATTTCTCCTTAATTGTAGATTAAGGTTCTTTCCTTGCTTGGTTTCTGTCCATTGCTTCTTGTCCTGCCTTCAGGTGCTTTAGAGAATAGGTGGACCTCATCTTCTTTGGGGCAGCCACTCCTCAAAATTAGAAGACTGCTATCATGTCACTCTTATTCTTTGTTTTCATTAAACTAGACATACTCAATTCCTGCAACCATTCTTCATATGTTTTAGCTTCCAGTTCCCTAATTGTCTTTGTTGCTCTTCTCTGCACTTTTTCCAGAGTCTCTGACAACTCAAAAAACATTTTGTATACATGTTTTATAGTTGACAACAGAAAGAAGGGGGGGGGGCTTTCAAAGAGCAGGCGGCAGTGTGGAATCAAAACTACATTCCATTCACATTTTCTCCAAACACTGATTAGATGACTGAAACTTCTGTCCACAAAAATCTAATTGGAGAGCATGATTGATGACTCTTGGCTATGGATGTTTTTCACTGGATGATATACCCAGAGGGGTGAGGGAAAAAGCAGGATCAAGGGTGACAGTGCATTATATATTGGCTATGCCCAGGTAAATGCCGGATGTAAAATGTTACCTTCAAATAAATCTTTTTTTAGTTTTGGGAGTGTAGGCTTTTGATTTAATTGGAGTAACTGCCGGAAGCCTGACAGCCTTAGCATCTTTTTTAATATCATGGCAACCAAAACTGGATGCAATATTTCAAGTATGGCCTTTCCAACCATTCTTATTTTGAAAAAAGTAGGCATGAAAATAGTCGGCATGAAATATAATGTTCTATATTTTCTATCTTAAAAACCAAAGCTGCATAACAGAGCATACCATTTAAATGCATCTTAGTAACATCAGCTTTCATCCCTCTGACATAGAGCTGTGAGAAATCAGATATTTTAAGGTGGATAATATGGTGGAAGAATTATTATTATTGTCAGTCAAAGGTTCCTTCATCTTTCTTCAAGCTCGCCTGGAACTATTCTCGCTATTGCTTCAATTTGTTTTCAAATATCTGTTAACTTTTGATGACCCCTTTCAACCCAGGAAAAAAAAAAGAGAGAGAAAGAGAATCTTGTCTTCACAGCATGCAACCTGAACTGGACCTCCTGAATTTTTTTTTTTATTCTGGTCCCTATTTTGAAGAGTCATTCAAGTTGAACCATTTCTGTGGGCTTCATGCAATTTCTACAGCCTTTTAAACTAACCCCCTGATTTTTCTAACATGTGAATTCTTGTCGTTGCTTCAGCCAATTATCAGCATCTTCTGTAGTGTCTTTGTTTTCTCCATTCTTCCTTTGGTTAATTGTTTACTGAGCATGAAGTCCTTCAATGACTATGGAGTTCTTGAGGGGGTGGTGATGGATGAATGGAGAAGAGGCTGCAAAACACTTTGCTTCCTAAATTAGATTGAAAGGAAGTCTGAATCAAAATATGATGTGATCATAATAATGAAGTTATTAAAGAACAACTAATAATGAAGAAGCTAAAGTGCTCTGGGACTTTAGAATTCAAACCTGCTACAGAACACTCCAGACTTAACAATTGTCAATAAAAAGACCAAAAAGTCTGGATAGAGTCTAGAGTCATCGTATGAGTGAGATAGGCAGCATAGAAATTGAATAATAAGTAAGCTAATGGACATGGCAGTACTTGGAGAGAGAGCAGAATGGAAGACGAAGAACTGAAGAAGATAACAAAATACAAAGACCTGCAAACAGAAGTAGAACAACTGTGCCAAAAGAAAGCAAAGGTAGTATCAATTGTAATAGGTGCCTTGGGTGCAATCCCAAAACACTTGGAGCAGCATTTGAATACCATCAGAATTGACAACATCACCATCAGTCAATTGCAAAAGGCAGCTTGACTCGGAACAGCTTACAACTTGATACGATAGCTCTAAGACCATCAAACATCTGCCTATCCTAGGTCCTTGGGAAAGACTCAATGGGTGGATAAAAATTCTGAATCCAGTCTAAACATCTGGCTGACTGTGAGACCCAACCATAATGACCATAAGCAAACAACAGTAATAGGAAATACCAAGACTTGCTCACACGAGATTGCAAAACATTGGAAAAAAATGAAAATAGAATCATTTGTTTTGGGGGCAATTAGGGAGAATGTCATGAGTTATTCAAAGGAATTTGAATTGCTTATTTATGGAACAATTCACACACACACACACACACACACGCACACACAAAAGAATCCAGCCTTGTTAGGCATCTGATATCTAATTAAATGTAACTTTTATGATTTCCAGCTTTTTGATGAGGCTGGAATTATGAAGAACACTGGCCAACCCTGACTATATAATGCATGATTCAATATTTCAAAATCTCTTAGACTCTTTCAAAACTTCCACTTCTTCTCAAATTTGTGGTCCCAATGACGGTAGAAGGTTGGAGAGTTGCAAATGGAACGCTGCTTGTAGCGATGCTAAAAATGCTATTTATAACCCATGATTGTTGGGTTTCCCCAATCAAGTCAACCAAATTTTGACCAAGTGTCCCCTGTTGCTTCAGTAATTAAACCCAGTTCAAGAGATTGTGCTTTCATGCTATCCTTTCTTTTTTTATCCTTCCAATCAGCACATTTAGTGGTACCCAACAGAGGTGGTATTCAGTAGGTTCTGACCAGTTCTGGAGAACCAATAGCGCAAATTTCGAGTAGTTGGGAGAACCTACTGAAGTTGGTTGCCCTGCACAGGAGAACGGAGCTGGAAAGCAGGTTAGTGGGGTGGGGAGGGAAGGGGGATTTTGCAGTATACCCTTCCCCTGCCATGCTCACCAAGCCACGCCCACTAAGCCACGCCCACAGAACCGGTAATAAAAAAAAATGGAATTCCACCACTGGTACCCAAGCAATCAACCCAATGGTCTTTAATAAAGGGGCATGCATATTTAGATAGCTGTTATGGATGTTGATCAAGCTTTGCAATGGATCATCAATTACCTTTACTTTTCCAAAGCTACTCATCATAAAGCTTTTGATAACATCTCATGCTTAGCTGGGGGAGGATACATTTCAAAACAGCAGCAAAGTCTTTATATTTTGAAACATTAAAATTTGCTTTTTTTCCATGGACTCCTGAAACAACAGCGGCCCCAACTTTTCCATTCTGCCAAAAGTGATATTTTAGGCTTAGAGAGAGTAAATCATATTTGACAGTTTTAAGACTCCGAAATGAACTTTGCAAAAACATGGGAGGTTAAAAGTAGCTAGAAGGTGTTTGGGATAAAAAAAGAGGGTAAATAGCTCTATTTGCCAACAAGCTACGTTATAGTCCCAAGGAACATTTCTATTATGTATTTAAGAAAATCATAGTCTGTTGTTTGACTATTTTTTGTGCATTCAAGTCAACATGTCGACTTCAGCTGCAATTTCATTTTGTCAAGTTACAATGTACTTTATATATTTTAATAACAATTCAGTTGTGTATGCTGCGAGAGATGCATACATTAGATGGTTGGCTTTATAAATCTGCTAAATAAACCAAATGAATCAAATGAGAATAATTCCTAGGTAAAAGATGTTTTGAGATATTTTGATACTAGCATATTTGGAGTCAGTGAATGAACAGTCTGTCTCTGGTAAGGTGGACTCTATTTTAGATGTAGATAGAATAGAATTGGAAGGGAGCTTGGAGGTCTTCTAGTCCAACCCCTGCCCAGGCATGAAACCTTACACCACTTCAGACAAATGGTTATCCAACATCCTTTTTTAAAAGAAAAAACTTCCAGTGTTGGAGCTTGTACAACTTCTGGAGGCAAGTTGTTCCATTGATTAATTGTTCTCACTGTTAGAAAATTTGTCCTTAGTTCTAGGTTGCTTCTCTGCTTGATTAGTTTCCATCCGTTGCTTCTTGTCCTGCTTTCAGGGGCTTTGGAGAATAGGTTGACTCCCTCTTCTTTGGGGCAGCTCCTCAGATATTGGAAGACTGCTATGATGTCTCCCCTTGTCCTTCTTTTCATTAGACTAGACATACTCAGTTCCTGCAACCGTTCTTTGTATGTTTTAGTCTCCAGTCCCCTAATCATCTTTGTTGCTCTTCTCTGTACTCTTTCTAGAGTCTCAACCAAAGATGCTGGAAAGTGGCCTTCAACCTTTGGGGCACTAAGAACCGGTTCTGTGGAAAGAAGTTTTTCCATGGCCTGGGGGGTGCGTGGTTTTGTGTGCTTCCTCCATCCCTCAGATAGGGCTTTGCTTGTTTGCATGGCCCAGTTTCTAGCATGCCATGGACCAGTGCTGGGTCATGGGCCTGGGGATTGGGGATTGGGCACCTCTGATGTAGGGATAATCAGCATTTGGAATTGCACATAAAAAGCTGGACAGTTATCAGGAGATGTTCAAGTGGATACTGCACTGAATAGGAGGTCAAACCACATAACAGCTAAAATCTCTTCTTCAGTTCTACAATTCTATGAAGTCATCAGCAGTTGAGGTTGCCTTGGGAGCCTCAACCAGCTGCCTTCCAAATTCTGTATTTTTTTTAGGAAAACATGTTGGCATCTAATTTTCTCCAGAGTAAGCATGGACAAAATGAGTCTTCCAGAATTCAAGCTTTCCTATTTTTTCTTCTTCATTATCCATTTATATTTGGACCACAGCAGCAGCAGCAACTTGGGTGGCAAGGTCAATGGGAAAAGAGAAGCAGCCAAAGGTAATCTGTTTTTGAGATGTTCTCTCTGAATTGGGACAAAGGCCCTGCCAAGCCTCAGAGGGATGGCAAGAACACAGTGGGAGAATCACAAAACCTGACCAAGGGATGCTTGCTAATCTTTGACCTGCAAAAAGACTACACACCTGCATTTTGAGGAAACCAAAGGAATAGAATAGAATAGAATTCTATATTGGCCAATGTGATTGGACACACAAGAAATTAGTCTCGGTGCAAATGCTCTCAGTGCACATAAAAAGAAAAGACATATTCATCTAGAATCATAAGGTTCAACATTTAATAATAGTCATAGGGTACAATAAGCCATCAAATCATACTAGGAAACAAGTCAATATAAATCATAAGGATGCAAGCAACAAAGTTACAGTCCTACAGCCACAAGTGGGAGGGGATGGGTGATAAGGAGCGATGAGAAGATTAACAGTAATAGTAGTATAGACTTTGTAAATAGTTGGACAGTGTTGAGGGAATTGAGGGAGTGACACCATTCAACTTTTCAGAGAAAACAAATCCTTGGTAAGTTAAAGGTGTCAACCCAGCACAGAACATTTTCCCAAAGAAGACAGGATAAAAAATGACCAACATTCTTTATTGCTAGAAAGGAGAAGAGGTATCCCTATGTTGCTTTGCAAATTACAGCTTGCTGGGGGTGCCATTACTGGGTTGACATGGTGGGTCGACAAATCAGTCTCATTATCGGTTGGAAAATTTGAGAGCCCAGAATTATTTATTGGCAAATTAGAGATGGCAGAATTATTGGTTGGGAAGGAGAAGGTTGCAAGCAATGGGTTAGGAAATTAGAGGTGCCTGGTTTTGTCCGTGCATAAATCGGAGCTCGGGAAAGTGGTTATTGGAGGCCAAATTAAAGACAGGCAACATTATTTACGGCTCTTTCAGAAAATATTGGAAGGAGGCTGCCCAGCTTGTTAGAGAAGAACGTATTGGTTGCTCTGGAATGATTCCTTCCTTCTGTTCGTTTTGAGACAACTATAAACAACAAAATACCTTTGCAGAACAGATAGCATATTTATATTTTAAATAAATAATAGATACATTCTAGCTGTGCTCCTCAAAAAATTCCAGCAATGAAAACAATATTCCTTTGTGCCTTCAGATCAGGGTTGACTCCTGGTTTCTGTCTGGAAAATTTTCTTGACAAAATTTTGAAAGTAGTTTGCCATTGTCTTCTTCTCAGGGCTGAGGGAGACTGACTGGCTCAAGGTCAACCAGCTGTGTCCAAAACAAGACTAGAAGTCACGCTCTCCTGGTTTCTATCCCAATGCCCGAGCTGCTACATCAAGCTGTCTTTTTATGCTCTATAGATTTCTATAATTCATCTTAACTTTGGAATAAGTAATCCCAAATAATAATTCCAATATTAAGTAACCCTATGGAAGAGGGTTATGCAAGAATGGTTGCGAAAGAAAGAAAAAAAAGAAGAAAGAAGAAAGAAAGAAGGAAGGAAATAAATAAATAAATAAATAAATAAATAAATAAATAAATAAATAAATTCAGGAGACATTTTCAGTGCTGCCCCTAGTTTAGAAAAAAATGGCTGCTCACCTGTTGGGCTTCTTTCTGGTTCATGTGGAGGATTTGCAGAATAATTGTTTTTTAAAGTGTGCAGAGAAGAGTAATAAAGACGATTAGGGGACCAGGGGCTAAAACACATGAAGAATGGTTGCTGGAATTGGGTATGTCTTGTACCTATAATGAAAAGAAGGACTAGGGGTGACATGATAGCAGTCTTCTTATATTTGAGGACCTGCCACAAAGAAAAGTATATCAAGCTATTCTCCAGAGCACCAGAAGGGCAGGACAAGAAACAATGGGTGGAAATTAAGCAACCTAGAAGCAACTAAGGAGAAACTTCCTAACAGTGAGAACCATTAACCAGTGGAACAGAAGTCGCCTCCAGAAGTTGTGGATACTCCAACATGGGAGGTTTTGAAGAAGACATTGGACAGTCATCTGTCTGAAAGGGTTTGGGCTCTCCTGCTTGAGAAGGTGGTTGGACTAGAAGACCTCCAAGGTCCCTTCCAACTCTCTCACTCCTGTTGAAGAAGATATCATTCAGGAATTACAGAAAGACTCAACGCTGTAGAAAAGCTGTCATGCTCTCATATCAATCTGGGGAAGGGTAGTTGTAACAGGATACATGAATGGTGAGCTGAAGGTTTTTCCCAGCACATGGCCTAGTCATTCTTCCCCCTTGGCCACGGCATGAGAGCACTATTGATTCCTCTAAACAAAGAGGATACTGACCGTATCCCACAGTGCCACACTGGCGCAGTTTAATTCTTTTATCCATTTCAAACACAGCCAATCGATCGAGGTGCTCAGGTAGGTTGTGAAATTACCAGGAAAACAAATCCACGAAGCACCCACCCCCACCCTGGATACAGGGCCTTGCCTGTGTGACTTAAAGCTTAGCGCTGCGTTTAAAAAAAAAAAAAAAAAATCACTAATGGAACACACACTGCAGCCCCGTCAAGGATCATACATAATGCAGGAACGCATCTG
The DNA here is from genome assembly GCA_033807585.1 of Hydrophis major. Lineage (NCBI taxonomy): Eukaryota > Metazoa > Chordata > Lepidosauria > Squamata > Elapidae > Hydrophis > Hydrophis major. Next base: position 22,985,349 of record CM066338.1, read on the forward strand.
CTAACAGCCACTAACACAAGCTAATTTAATCTTGTTTTAAAAGGAGACACAAGGAATTAATCTCGGGGGAAAGGTCCCATTTTTGGCCCTGGCTTGCATCAAGGCAGCTATCCATTTGCAACTGCCCATTTTTCTCTGGGGCGGGCATTTACCCAAGGAGACACTCAGAGTTGAAGGATCGTCCTTGTGTTTTTTTTTTCCTTTCCTCCTTCCTGGGGTTTTTTTGTTTTTTGTTTTTTGGCTCAAACTTTAGCCTTATTTAAGCTGAAAAACGAACCTGACCCCCAAGAGTTGGAACAGCATGGTAGGGTTAAAAATGTGTCAGCTGCTGATTTTACCCACCGATGCCAAAACATTTTTTAAAAAGTAGGAGGCTGATCTTCTAATTATATCTGTCCTTGTGGATGTTCTCGCTGTCTCTCTTCATGTCCCATCCATACAGTAAATATGCCCCTTTCTGGGTGGGTATTTATGTATTGGTTTTTGTTTAACAGAGCTGGAAGGGACTTTGAAGGTCTTCTAATTGAACCCCTTTTTCAAGCAGGAGACCCTATATCATTTCAGGCAAATGGTTGTCCAATCTCTTCTTGAAAATTTCCAGTGATGGAGCACCCGATTGTCCCCCTGATAAATAGTTCTAAAATTTGAATATGTAATCTAATTTCCTGCCAATAATCCTTCAGATGGTTCAAAAGCATAAAACCAGTGCAATTATCCATCCCTTCATCCTCCCATCCCTCCATTCCCCCACAGCCATTCTTGGATTAGCAAGTAGATCTATTTCACATCTCATTCCAAGTCATGATTTCTTAAATAATCTACGCAAGGTCAGGTTCACCCCAACCCACTAATATAAAACCAACCAAGCTTACCACAAGGGATGCATTATCGGCCATAAAAAATAAAAACCACATTTATGCAAAGTAATTTAATCTAATCGTTTGAAAGAAAAAAGGCAACATAATATTTCTGATTAAGTCCCACTGAATCTGTTGCCTGTTCAGTGACTACTAGAATTGATTTCAATGCTTTATCCTAACTGATCTTATCTGGATCCAAACATAACAAAGTGCTAGGTTATCAAGATCCCTGGTGGTACATGGGGCCAAAAGCAAACATTGATCCTTGTAAAATAAATAATTAAGAGTAATTCCTCCTTATACAGCCTTGTTTTTCCAAGTTGGACCTGTTCTGGAGAGTGATCTGGTCCGTTTTTTGTCATAGCAGTAACAGAAAGGAAAATACTCTTGATATATTTGTAAGATTTGCCCTGAGATTTCCAGAAGTCTGAAGATGTTTACTTCCTCTTCCATCTTTTTCATCCCCACTATGCAAAAAAAATGAAACCTTAGAAACAGAGTAGAGAACAGCAATAGAGATAGAATTAGGAGTCTGGAGGCTGAACTGTATGATGAACGATTGAGGGAACTTGTCTAATGAAGAGGACCAGAGGTGATATGATAGCTGTCTTCCAGTACTTAGAGGTCATCACAGAGAAGCCAAAGTTAACCTATTTTCCAAAGCGGTAGGACAAGAAGTAAAAGAGAGATCCAACCTAAAACCCAGGAGAAATTTCCTGACTGTGAGAACAATTAATCAGTGGAACATCTCCAAACGTTGTGAGCGCTCCAACACTGGAGGTTTTGGACAGCCAAGAATGTCCACAGTGGTGTGGGGTCTCCTGTTTGAGCAAAGGGTTGGAACAGAAGGTCCCTTCCAACCCAAGGTCCCTTCCAACCCAATTATTCTATGTTCTATCTCATTGAAGGTGGATACCAGCTCTGGTACCTTCTGGTCCTCCTCTTGTCAATTGTTTACAAAATGGTGCCTCAAAACCACAATGTTGTTGGTCCTCTTTGCCACTGAAAGAACGACAGAAAGGAGGGGTTTTTTGCTATGCCTTTCCAGCAAGGAAGACCAGCTTTATATAAATGAGGCATTGTAAATAAGTGAATGAATAAATAGGAAGGAGAAGAAGGGGTTGAGAAATCTCTCCCTGCTAAGCGTAGTCAAAATGCATTATTAGGGTGCCCAGGAAATGATAGTTTGTGTCCATTAGTCCTTTCAGGGTTAATATTGATGCAGATATTATTTCTGTCCACGGTGCCATTTATTTGAAATATTATGACAGGGAGTAGCTGCAGCAGTGAATCAAATCAATTGATAGAGCAGTTACTCCGGCAGACAAGCCCGGCTTCCACTGCACAGCGAGCATGAAATATTATGGAAATTGTTCTTTAAAGGGATCACTTAATCATCATTTGTATCGTGCCCCTGTGATTCCTCTCTGCCCGGCTTGCCTGTTCAGTTACAGCTGTCATAACTCAATCAGGCATATAATACTGCTCATAACACCTCTGTAGTAGCAGGTATTGAAGCTGTCAAGGGGCACAGAGGGAATTACCCTGATGCTTTTTGACAGCTCGCAATGCCACACTGATATGGATGTCAGTTTATATACGTACCATGTGTATTTCTTACGTGTAATTAGAAGCTGGTTTGTCTCCAAATCTCTCCGGATGGTCCAGAGATGCTCATAATAGAAATGTAGGTTTCTATCTGCGTGGGGAAACCTCATCTTTAGCTAACACGGTGCAGAAAATTGTCATTTTTGCTTGTTCATTCAGCCAAGGGGACTCTCACTGGCACAAGCTGTTAAAGAAACCAAGTTAGAGATCGGGTGTTATGGATAATCTGATTTTACAGGTGCTTTTCACAGCTAAGCCAGGGGCTGCAGAAATCCGAGGCAAGGTGCTGGGAGTGTGCTCCCTTGGTCCCAAGTGGTCCCTCATCCACTTGGTCTCTCCTGATCTCGAACCCAGTGGGAGGAAGAACAACTCAAGAGAAATCCGTCAATCACTCTACTGGGATTGTAGTTTTCATGTCATCTCTTTTGGGGGTGGTGGTTAATTTATTGTTTTGGTTTTTTAAAGCTTGGTGCAATTTTAATTTCTCCGGAGAACTTCAGTTCCAGGACAGTGTTGAAATACAATGGTGATAATTATTACTGAGGTTATTGTGAAAGGTAAACATGGTGTGTTATGCTGATTGAAAAACAGAATAACAGAGTTGGAGGGGACCTTGGAGGTCTTCTAGTCCAACCCCCTGTCCAAGCAGGAGATCCCATACCATTTCAGACAGATGACTGTTCAATCTCTTCTTTAAAACCCCCAGTATTGGAGCAACCACAACTACACCATTCAAGATAAGTAGCTGTCCATAGTCCAATCTCTTTTTAAAATCCTCCAGTGTTGGAGCATTCACAACTTCTGGAGGTAAGTTGTTCTACTGATGAATTGTTCTAATTTGTCAGGAAATTTCTCCTTAGTTCTAAGTTGCTTCTCTCCTTGATTGGTTTCCATCCATTCTTTCTTGTCTTGCCTCCAGGTGCTTTTGAGAATAGATGAACCCCCTCTTCTCCCCTTGAATGCAATATTCCAAGTGTTGGATTGTATCTCAGTTGAATTTGGACAACTGAATCAGCGTGATCTGAATGCGATTTTTGAATAAAGTTGAGCCAGTTTGGAGTCTAATCCGGGTGGAGAAGAGAAAGCTTTGTGGATCACAAGTAAGATGGAGTCAAGGTGTTCTATGAACTGACTAATTCCATTTGATAATGATCAAATTCTACAAATCAGTTTGATTTAAGGAATCAGTCCAATATATTTTGAATTGAATGAATCACCAAGAGCCTCTTTAAAAAAAAATTCTTCTTAATATCTGAGAATTGTTAAACCTCCAAGTTCTTAAATCATTGGTGAAACTGATTGATTGATTTGTTTGTTTGCCAAACATGTACAAGATAACAAGTATAAGTGTGAACATAAACAAGAACGAAGGAAGTAAATACAGATAAATGGGGACGGTAGGACAGGGACAGTAGGCCTGCTGGTGCTTTTATGTATACTCCCTTTAAAGACCTCTTGGGAATGGGGTGAGGTCCATGGAAGACAGTTTGAGGTTGAAGCTGTGTGGGGTTGAGGCTCTAACAATGGAGTCCAGTAGGCGTTCCAGGCATTGACCACTCAGAGTTGTATTTTCTGCAATTGAGTTTGGAGTGGTTTACCTTGAGTTTGTATTGATTGTTTACCCATGTATTATTGTGACTGAAGCTGAAGAAGTCATTGACAGGCAAGAAGTTATAGCAGACAATTTTGTGAACTATGCTTAGATCTGACCACAGGGGGTACAGTTCCAGATTGTCCAGGCCCTACATTTCAACCCTGGAGGCATAGGGAATTCTATTGTGAGTGGAGGAGAGGAGTACTTTTCTTGAGAAATACCTCTGAACGCTTTCAATTGTGTTAATGTCTGATATATAGAACAGGTTCCAGGTGGACGCATTGTATCTGAGACTTCTGTGAAGCATATCCTTGTCCAACAACTTTGATACAGGATAGAACATACAAGACACAGATTATGGTCATGGAACACCACAAAACCATGATGGATTTTTCTGAAACTCTTTTGATTTCCCTCTGTTTCAAAATAGCCACGTTTGACAATTATGAAATATTCTTTTCTATGCTGAACAACCCACAAGATTTTCCTGTGGCTTACTCTCCCCCTGATTATATGTGGCATCCCTGGTCTTCTCAATTTATCCTCCTTGAGGGTCTGCTTGTTCTAACTATGGTGTATTTAAGGGTTAATAGTCTATTCAGGAGTTAATAGTGTAACGAGGTGTATTTAGGGCTACTTACATTACATGAAGCATATCTAGGAGGGGTTAATAATATAATGATAGATCCTTTTGAAGGCAGAAATATCCCTCCCTCAGACCAGAGATGATTTGAACACTTGGCTCCCTTATTTCAGGACTGCCTTCATCAAGGGCCAGTCTTCTTGGCCAGGATGTTCAAATTAAAATCATTTTAATTTTTATTCTATTTCCTCTGTTCATATGATTATGTCCCGGGGATGATAAGACGTTATCCTCAATCCAATGATACCCTCAATTTAGAGGTAGAACTTTTGGAATGTGGAGAGGTTGGGGATTAAGATGGGGAGGACAATGCAAAGTAGACATATAGGTTGTTTTTTTTAATTCCTTTGAATTTTAATTTAGAACCTCCGGATTGCCAGCGCTTGAGATGATGAAGGGTTATGTGGGGGAACCAATGCTTCAAACTAATCAGAATGTAGTCCAAATAATATGGATAGCGACACCATTGTTATAGTCAGAGCACACACTGAGGAAATAGCAGGATGACAAAATGCCTAACTTCGGTAAACGATACTTACAATATTGGGCCAAAACAGAAATAAACACATTTTTGAGTCTTCACACCATAGGTTGAAGTTGGTTGAACTCAACAAACTTTGTTGAGTTCACCCAATACACTGAACCATAAACTAATTGAACAGAATGGGATTCCCCAATAGACTAAACCTGTAAAAAATCCCTTAATCCAGGTTAAAATGAACCACATTTCATTTGATTTCCAAATGATGCTTCTAAGTCTTGTACGTCTTTCGGTAATCAAACCCAACCAATTGATGGAGTCCATTTTTGTTTTCTTCTGGTTCATGATCTGATAACTATAATTGTCACCAACTCTGGCCATCATGGTTGATAGTCTGGAACAGTGGGATCTATAGTTCAAACTATCTAGAGGGTACCCATTTATTTACCCCGGGATTAGATTTTGTGATGAAGATAAAATGGGCTGGGAATAGAGAAAGCTTTGCATACGCATACCTTTTAATACCTTGGTGGAATGTTGTCAGAATCTGGTGGGATTCAAATTTTTTTACTACTAGTTCTGTGGGCGTGGCGTGGTGTGGCTTGGCTGGCTGGGTGGTAGGGCAAGGATACTGTAAAATTCCCATTTCCTCCCCACTCCTGGGGGAAGGATATTGCAAAATCCCTCTTCCCTCCTCACCCCACTAACCTGCTTTCCAGCTCCGTTCTCCTGTGCAGGGCAAACAAAGAAAACCCAGCCAATCAGCTGGGACTCAATGGGAGGCAGATAATAGATGGGGTTGGCAGGTCCAGTCAGAGGTGGGATTGGCTGGTTCTCCCAACTACTCAAAATTTCCGCTACTGGTTCTCCAGAACTGGTCCAAACCTGCTGAATGCCACCTCTGGTAGGAATACACACAAGCTAACCCAATCCTAATGTTCTAACCAACATTCCCTTTGTTTTTTTATTTTAATTTTGGTTTGTTTGTTTTGAAGCCGCCCCCTCAAATAATATCTTAAATCTATCCAGTCCTTCTTGACCTACGAAAGGTTCTTAGGCCAGAAGTAAGGAAGGATAAAATGGCTTAAAGATACTCGTCTTTACCATGGTGCCTCTTTTATTAATTTAATACTGATCCATGCAGAAAAGATTAATCATAGCTTGCTAAGCGAGGTTTATAGATCCCTGCAGAGGAAGGGCAGAATCTCTGTGAAAAGCCTCGTTAAAACAAAACAAAAAATCTAAACAGGGAAAGAAGAAATAATCTGTAGGCTCACCGAGGCCATGTCGGGGCTAATTGAAATGTTTAAGAGCAAGGCACCCGTTGTTTTTTTGCCTGACTCCCCAGGAAACACACTAAAAACACATCTCAAGACCGTTCCTTTGTCTCAGCTGGACATATATTATCACTCTAGATCATAGCTGGGCCTCCACAGATTCCTAATTGTGAAAAAACCTTATGCCCCAGGGCAAGCCAGAATGGCAAGCCCTGAGCCTGCTTCATAATAAAGATAATTTACTGTTCCAAAGTGAGGGGTAGTTCATAATAGATATTTTTTTAAAGAAACCATGCATTTACTTTTAAAGAAAATTCCTTTACTCGTGTATTTCTTTCACCCCATCCTTTTTGCTCAAGCAAGGACACTTAGACCCAGGAAACCCTTTCCTTCCTTCCTTCCTTCCTTCCTTCCTTCCTTCCTTCCTTCCTTCCTTCCTTCCTTCCTTCCTTCCTTCCTTCCTTCCTTCCTTCCCCTTTACCCCAGTTACTGTTCAGAAACCCACAGCCTAAGGGAGGAATTAAAATGCAACCAAAGACACAGGGTTTATTTGCTTAATATTGATCGGTAAGATTTATTTCCTCTGTTCACCAGACACCCTCCAACGATTTGCCCCCATAACAACATCCTCTGATGGAGGTTTGGCTGAAATATCTTCTCAGCTTCCATGGTTGAAGATGGATTTGAATTTAGATCCTCTCAGGTTCTTCACCCCAACAGTCTCCATGGGACCTCTCCAGAATTCCTAGCCAACTGGGCCAGTGCTGGGAAGTGGTTCCCTTTGAAGTTGAGGTCAAAGATTGGAGGTCCTCTGTCAGCAGATGAGCTTGCCTTACAGCAGAGTATGAAGTCATAAGTGAGCTCTTAAGGTCCTTCCCCTTCTCACGTGAGTTTCCCCTGATGTTCTCTGAGGCTGCTCACTTTTTGGATTCTGAGTCTACCCAGCTTTCCCAGATGACTTCTGTTTCTGACTCACCACCCACATTGCAAGGATGAAAACCTCAGCTACTGAAAAATGTTCAAGCGACTTTGGTTGGTTTGAGGGAAATTCTGGCAGTTGCAAAGGATTTTTTCTCCTATGGCTTGAAGAAAAAAGGACCTTCAATCCTTCTTTCCTTTCTTCCCTCTTCCTTTTGTCCTTTCCTCCCTCCCTCCCTCCCTCTTTCTGTCCTTCCCTTACCCTTCCTTTCTTCCTTTCATCCTTCCCTCCCTCCCTCCCTCTTCCTTCCTTTCTCCCTCCCTCCTTCCCTTCCTGCCTCTTTCTTCCTCTCCTCTCTTCCTTTTTTTCATCTTCCTTCCTTCTCTGTCTCCTTTCTTCCTTTCCTCATCTTCCTTCTTTTGTTTCCTTCCTTCCTTCCGCCTCCCTCCCTCCCTCCCTTTTCTCATCTCCCTTTGTCTCCTTCCTTCCTTCCTTCCTTCCTTCCTTCCTCCCCCTCTTTTGCTACCCATAACAAATCAACATTTCTATTTTTTCCTTTGGCTTCGCTTTTGCAAATTCAAGCGATGGAGAAGGAAGGGAAGGCAGTGCTGCGGAGTGAGTAGCCAAGCCAGAAGCTCCATGCAAACAGCTGCTTTCTGTTTACACTGAGGGCCTTGAGTATTTTCCAAATCCAGCCAAACGGGTGAACCAAATGTTTCTTTCCTGCTTGCCAAGAGTCTCCCACAAATGGCTATATTTAAAACTTGGTCTCCTGCCTCGCCTTGGCTTTGGATGTGGAGGCAGGTAAGGCACATTGTCCAGGGGGATTCAGTTGCCCCCATTCTGGCGCTCTTTCAAATTTGAGGTCTCCTGGCCTTTGTCCCCCATTCCCCCATTCCCCCCATCCTGGCTGGGATAGCCCGAAAGCATCCAATGCAGTTCTGGGATGGCTTAAAGATAAACAGATTTCTCCACACAGAACCAACTGGTGGAATTAGTCACTTTGTGGATGTACCACCCAGCTAGCAAATACCCTTGATGCATGTTGTAAAGATTCTCAGCCCTTTGTAAAGATCCTCAGCTTAGTAAGGAAAGAGGAATGGGGGCACCTGAGATGTACCTTTGTGTATCAAGATGGCAGCCTTGATTACGACCACCATTTTGACTTTTCTTTGACTCCCTTGCAGATGTAGACAGAAACTAAGATTAGCCTGGAAATATGATGGGCAAAACGAGACCATCAAATACTCCCCGCTGCCTTTTTAAACTCCCTCACTATAGATAGTCCTTGATGTATGACCACAACAGTGCCCAACATTCCTGTAGCTAAGCGAGACAGTTGTTCAGTGAATTTTGCCCTGTTTTGCAATCTTTTTGTTGGGGGGGGGGGAGAGTTGTGAAGTGCAGCTGTTAAGTGAACCAGCCAGTTGTTAAGTGAATCTACTTCCCCATTGATTTTGCTTGTTGGAAGTAGGCTGTGAAGATCACAAACAGCAGTCATATTACCTCAGGGAAACGCAACAATTGCCAACTGCCCGAATGTTAACCCTGCAGGATTCTGGGATCATCCTAAGTGTGAGGACTGGTTTATAAGTCACTTTCTTCAATGTCACTGTAACTTAAAACCGTCATTAAATGAATGGCTGCAAGTCCTTGGATTACAACCACTATTGAGTCCAAAATTTATGTGTTGCTAGGTGAGGCATTTGTAAAGTGAGTTTTGCCCCATTTTACAACCTCTCTTGCCACAGTTGCTAAGTGAATCACTGGAATTGTTAAGTTAGTCACATGATCATTAAGTGAATCTCATTTAACCATTGACTTTGCTTGCCAGGAGGTCACAAAAGGGAGCGTGCAACCGTCATAAATTTGAGACAGTTGCCAACAGTCTGCCTTCCGATTGCGTGACCCTGGGGATATGGCAACGGTTGTAAGTGTGGCTTTGTTGTTGACGTTGTAACTTTGAAAGGTCACTAATTGAACTGTTGAAATGCAGATAGCTCATTCGTTCTCCTCCAGCACAAATAACCAGCTCGAATTCACTCCCCCAAAGCCAGAAATAAAGCTTTATTAGATCTGCAAAGCTTTCCTTAGGAAATAAAAATCACCGATCACTTTGTTCCAGAGAGGGTTGAGCAACCAGCAAAATGACAGCTGTAGTTCATAAACATCTGGACGGATCCAAATCTTTTACAGCGTTATAAGCCAAGTCATACCAAGAGCCTTGACTACGGTTTCCTTGCACATTTTGAATTTTTTATTTATTTATTTCTTTTTTACATCTGTCTAGTTATGGAAAAAGAAAGAAAGAAAGAAAAAAAACAGACTCCCATCTGCTGTAATGGGCCGATCACAACTAACTACTTTTTAAGCACTGCAATTTAGTGCTATTATTTGAGAATAAACAATCTGTTCTGTCAATTAAACATTATTTAGTTTGCATGTATTTTTCTGGCCATATCAAGCAGCCATTGAGAAAACTGGCGTGTTTAAGGGGCTGAGGCACTGTGGATTCTCACAATGATGCTACATCCGTAGCAGAGGGGAAAACATAATTGATCAGGTACCAGGGGTGGGATTCAAAAAACCCCCAACAACCCCCTGGTTCTCTGCCCAGTTGCTGAGTTGGCGTGGTGACGGTGGATGGATTTTCACCTTCCCCAGAGTCCAGAGGCTTCCCTCAGGCCTCTGGGAGGGCGAAAATGGCCTCCCCCAGGCCCCAGAGGCCTTCTGGAAGCCGGAAACAAACCCATTTCTAGATTTCTGCTTCGGCCTGTTTTTTGCCCTTCCAGAGCCTCTGTGCAGATCCTGCATTTACCTGCTTCCAAAATGGGGCTTCATAGAGACTCCTTGGAGGGGAGGGGCCAGCCGGTCGGTTCAAATATTGGTTCGATGAACCAGATGTAAATTTAACATCTGGTTTGCCTGAACCAGCCCGAACCAGCTGAATCCCACCCCTGATCAGCTAACAATAAATTTACAAGGAGACGTAAAACCAACACTGCGGCTTCCTTCCATAGCCTACTGCTAAAGTCAGTTACCCATCTAGATTGACAGGGCGTTTCTCAGAATTACAGGTAGTCCTTGACTTACGACCACAGTTGAGTCCAAAATTGCAAAAAATGCCAAGACAGTTGCATTTTATGACCTTTCTTGACTCGGCTGTTAAGTGACTCTGGCTTCCCCATCAACTTGGTTTGTCAGAAGGACGCAAAAGGGGATTGCGTGACCCCAGGACAACGCAACCATCATAAAGATGAGTCTGCTGCCAAGCATCCAAATTTTGACCTGACCCTGGAGATGACACAACAATCATAAGTGTGAAAAACAATCCTGAGTCCCTTTTTTCAGTGCCATTGTAACTTCATGTAGTCACTAAATGAACTTTTATATGTCAAAGATTGACTCATTTAAGAGTGAACAAGGGACGTTCACCACAAAGAAGACAAACTGGGTGCTGTTCCTCCTTGGGAGATGCCATTTAACAGATTAACAGAGTTGGAAGAAACCTTTTGGGTCATCTAGTCCAACCCCCCCCCCCCCCCCCCAAGCAGAAGACCCTACACTATTTCTGACAGATGGCAGTCCAATCTCTTCTTGAAAGTCTCAAGTGATGGTGCTCCGACAACTTCCGAGGGCAACTTCTGTTCCATGGGTTGATTGTTCTCCCTGTCACAAAAGTTCTCCTTATTTCCAGGTTGAATCTCTCCTTGTTCAGTTTCCGTTCCTTGTTCCTTGTCTGGCCTTCAGGAGCTTTAGAAAATAGCTTGAACCCCTCCTCCTCTCTGTGGAAGCCCCTCAAATATTGGAAAACTGCTCTTCTGTCTCCCCTGGTCCTTCTCTTCCCCAGACTAGCCAAGCCCAGTTCCTGTAACCGTTCTTCATATGTTTTAGTCTCCATCCTGGTTACTCTTCTCTGCTCTCTTTCTAGAGTCTCAAGATCTTTTTTATAGTTTGGTGATCAAAACTGGATGCAGTATTCCAAGTGTGGCCTTACAATTTAGCAATTTGTCTGAAATAATTGTCTCCCCATGTTGTGCATTGCATCTCACAATCCGGTTTGCTTGCTTGGAAAGGTTTCCCGAAGAGGACACAAAATCCCTGGGCAGTTGTAAAATCAGTCACACTTTGGAGCGGCCCTCCATCCCTCGCAAATAATTAGCCCAAATTGAACCAGAGTTTTTGTACCTGCATGTCATCGTTTTGATATGAATGAGGCAAGAGGTTAACTGCAGGTCAAAAACAGTTCCCAATTCTGCCGGCGTATTTATTCAGCAAAATGAGAAATTGATCACATTATTTCGTATAGGGGAATCTAATTTATTACAATCAGTTTGCAATTGGCAGTTTTGGCTGTAGGCGATTTTGGAACATTACTTATGCTGAAGCAGCTACGGCTCAGGTGCGTTTGACACCTTGTTATTGTTGTCATCTTCTTCACTCTGATTTCGAGGGCCAAGCCTTTTTCAAACTTTTTCTTTTAAAACAAAAAAAGAATAAAAGGTATATCAATTATTATACAGGTAGTCCTCAACTTACAACAGTTCATTTTTAAAAAGTTAGAGAAAATAAGAAAGAAAGAAAGAAAGAAAGAAAGAAAGAAAGAAAGAAAGAAAGAAAGAAAGAAAGAAAGTGGGAGGAATGAAGGAACGAAGGAAAAGAGAGAAACAGAAAAAAGAAAGAAAAAAGAAAATGAGAGAATGGGAAAAGAAAGAAAGAAAAGAAAGAGAAAGAAAAAGAGATACAGAAAAAAAGAAAGAAAAGAGAGAGACAGAAAGAAAGAAAGAAAGAAAGAAAGAAAGAAAGAAAGAAAGAAAGAAAGAAAGAAAGAAAGAAAGAAAGAAAGAAAGAAAGAAAGAAAGAGAAAGGAAGGAAGGAAGGAAGGCAGGCTTATATCATATCCATTTGATCTGGAGAATCTCTCTCTCTCTCTCTCTTCCTCTCTCCTCACTCCTGAAGACAGTTCTTTCTCTGATCTCCCTGAAATAATCCAGCCCTCCTTACTCAGTGACATATGGGTAGGGTAGTGCTTCTGGTGTATTTAGGTCGTCTGTTACTGAATATTTCTCAGTTAGTACAACAAAAAGTGTGATGATCGCAGTTAAAGCTCAACAAAGAAAATGCTGTCAGGCAATTAGTAAGCTGAAGTCAGCAGTGCCAAAGCGAGAGGTAGCATATTTGGGGTAACGCATGAGTTTGCTTGCAATAAAAATGTTGCAGCCAGGCCACGTACACAAACAGTTGCAGCCAGGCCACGTACACAAACAGTAGCCGGCCTTCTTTAGATTTTGCCTTGGGAGCGGGTGGGTGGGCTTCATTTGCAGCAGCTCAGCCTCTCCCCAAAAGGAGACCCAGCAAAACCAGGAGAGAGGAAGGGTCGGGAGGAGGATGGGTGGGAGGGAAGGAAGGAGGGAGAGGGAGAGAGGGAGGAAGAAAGGAAGGAATAAGGAAGGCAGAGAGGAAGGGAGAAAGAGAGGGAGAGAGGGAAAGAGGGAGGGAGGGAAGAAGGAAGGAAGGAAGGAAGGAAGGAAGGAAGGAAGGAAGGAAGGAAGGAAGGAAGGAAGGAAGGAAGGAAGGAAGGAAGGAAGGAAGGAAGGAGAGAGGCAAAAAGGGATGGAGGGAGGTGCTGCTCCCTATTTTTAACTGTAGGAGGTGTTTCTTGCTGAACTAAAACAGAAGATCAGTTTGTACATTTGGTGAGGCTGCCTGCAAAGAAAGCAATTTTCTACCTAATAAATCTTGATCGCAGACAGAAATTCCAATACAGAACCAACAGACTTTTACTACGACTGCGGTATTTGATATTCAGTCCTGCTCTTTAAGCTGTTTTGATGCAACATATGTCCATTCCTCCAAGCCAGTCCTCATTCCTGCCAAGGGGTCTTAAACTGAGTGATACATTCCTTTCCTTTCCCCCCAATATTTTCATTTGGTTTTATATATTATATCTTGATAAACTTAATAGTATTTTTTTTTTAAGAAATTCTTTTTGTTTGGGTCCAGAATTTGACCCACCAGTCTTTAAGGTGGCGGGGTCCAATCAATTTTCATTTTCCTGAGAACAAGTCCTGCTGAAGTTGTTTCAAAGACCAGACAGAGTGCTAACTTTTCAAAAATGTTCACTGCAGTGAGGGGGGGAAAAACCCCCCTCACCTCTCACAGCTATAAAATTTCAGGGAATGGCTGAGAAATAGCTAGAGTTTGCCTTGCACACTCATCCAGAGGAGTTTACCTTGAAAAAAAAAATGTTCCACTGGTTTGAGCACTGATTGAGAACACTGCTTTTAAGTAAACATTTTTTTTTCTCCAGTGTTGAACCTGATACATTGAGAAGCAAAATATCTCACCTCACTGGTTAGCAGAATTTGTAATATAAAACATACCTACAGTAAGTCATGAACTACAGTCAAACTACATATAAATTGGAAATGCGTGTTCTTTCATTTTTGCCAGGAAGGGAGGGAAAGAGGGAAGGAAGAAAAGAAGGAAGGAGGGAGGGAGGGAAGGAAGGAAGGAGAGTGGGAGGGCAGGAAGGAGAATGAAGAAAGAAAGAAGAAAGAAAGAAGAAAAGAAAAAGAAGAGAGAGAAGGGAAGGAGGGGAGAAAGAAAGGAAGGAGAGTAGGAGAGCGGGAAGGAGAATGAAGAAAGAAGAAAAGAAAGAAGAAAAGAAAAAGAAGACGGAGGGAAGGGAGGGAAGGAAGGAAGGAGAGAAGGAAGGAGAGTAGGAGTGCAGAAAGGAGAATGAAGAAAGAAAGAAGAAAAGAAAGAAAGAAGAAAAAGAAGTGAGAGAGAAGAGAGGGAGGGAGGGAAAGAGAAGGAAGGAGAGTAGAGCAGGAAGGAGAATGAAGAAAGAAAGAAGAAAAGAAAGAAGAAAAAAGAAGAGAGAGAGAAGGGAGGGAGGGAACAAAGGAAGGAAGAAGAGTAGGAGAGTGGAAAGGAGAATGGAGAAAGAAAGAAGAAAAGAAAGAAAGAAGAAAAAGAAGTGAGAGAGAACAGAGGAAGGGAGGGAAAGAGAAGGAAGGAGAGTAGAGCAGGAAGGAGAATGAAGAAAGAAAGAAGAAAAGAAAGAAGAAAAGAAAAAGAAGAGGGAGAGAAGGGAGGGAGAAGAAATGAAGGAGGGAGGGAGGGAAGGAAGGAGAGTGGGAGGGAGAGAAAGAGAATGAAGAAAGAAAGAAGAAAAGAAAGAAAGAAAAGAAAGAGAAAGGAGGGAGGGAGGAAGGAAGGCTGGCTGGCTGGCTGGCAGGCAGACTTTAATTTTTTAAAAAAAATCTGGTTGATCTACCTAGGAAGAAAAACCAAGCTTCATTCAAAAGAATTGATTTCATAAAGTTTTCAGTTAATTTCATCTCATATAAATATTGCATTAGAACAGAGCAGATCAAAACTGGAAGAGATCTTGGAAATCTTTTAGTCCAACCCCTACTGAAACAGAAGACTGTACCATTCCAGACAAATGATGTCCAATCTCTTCTTGAAAAACTCCAGCTGTGGAGCACTTGCAACTTCTGAAGGCAAGTTGTCCCACTGATGAATTGTTCCCACTGCCAGGAAATATCTCTTCAGTTCTAAGTTGGTTCTTTAGATCAGGACTCTCCAACCTTAGCAAGTTTAAGACTTGTGGACTTCAACTCCCAGAATTCCTCAGCCAGCAAAGCTAGGCTTAAGACAAGTCTTAAAGTTGCCAAGGTTGGAGACCCCTGCTCCAGATGGACACCTTGGGAATGATAGAAGAGGAAGAGTCTCCTTTTCATCTCTCCTTCTACGGCACTGCTCTTCTGCTACAGTTCTCTGAACTTGGACTATTACATCTGCCACACTAGAAAACCATCAGACCCATCAGTGAAGAGGTGCAGAAGTCCTTTGCTGGTTGTTTGGATGCCTACAACCAAGTTAGTTGGCCTGATGGACAACCAGGCAGGTTGAAGGCATGGATCAAGATCACGTGAAGTATTAGTACCACTTTATAAAACCCTAGTAAGGCCACACCTGGAATACTGCAACCGAGTTTGGTCAGCATATTACAAAACGGATGTTGAGACTTGGAAAAAAAATCAGAGAAGAACAACTAAGATGATCAAAGGCCTGGAGACTAATGACTGCAGGATTTGGGTTTGGCTAGTCTAGAGAAAAGAAGAATTAGAGGTGACATGATAGCAGTATTCCAGTATTTGAAGGTCTGCCACAATGAAGAGTGAGGGTTAACTTATTCTCCAGAGCACCAGAAAGCAAGATAAGAAGCAATAGATGGGAACTAGTCAAGGAGAGAAGCAACTTGAAATTAAAGAGAAACATCCTAACAGTGATGACAGTTAACCAGTGGAACAGCTTGCCTCCAGAAACCAGGGGCTCTCCATCACTGGATGTTTTTAAGAAGAGTCTAGACAGTCACTTAACTAAAATGATATAGGTTTTCCTGCTGGAACAGGGGGCTGGACTAGAAGACCTTCAAGGTCCCTTCCAGCTTATTCTATTCTATTCTAAGTTGGTAGCAAGAGGAAGTTGGGTATGCCTTCTCAGCCTGGGGAACCACAAAGTGGTGCCTCTCCTGCAGGGGTGGGATTCAAATTTCTTAACAACTGGTTCTGTGGGCAGGGCTTAATTTGTGAGTGTGGCTTTGTGGTCATGTGATTGGCTGGGCGTGGCATGATTTGCTGGTTCTCCGAACTGCAGAGAATCGTAACAACCGGTTCTACTGAACCAGTCTGAACCGGTAGAGTACCACCCCTGCTCTCCTGTCTCCCTGATATTTACACCACTGACATGAAAGGAGAAAAGGGATACCGCTTTAACCTATACCAGATGTCTCACAGCCTCATGGCTGTTGCACCAAGTGTGATGGGAATGGTGCTAAGGTTTTACCATTGCCTCCTCCTCCTCCATGTCTCCCTAGGTGCTAACCCACACAAGTTTGTATTAAGGAATGCTTCTCTCTGTCTCTCTCTCTCTCTCTCTCTCTCTTGCCCTGGCATCTGCTAAAAATGTCAGCTGCGATCACAGCCTTTGGAAAAACAAGCCTTTTAACAACCTCCCAACCTTACAATAAGGGATTATATTTCAGTGACTTGGAAACAACAGTGCATTATCCGATAGAAAACAGCACAGATGTTGCTTAATAAACTGTTTGGTTTATGCATTGCATTAACCTCATGAAACTTTTATGCAAATCTCACATTAACAGAAGGTAAAGAGAGAGAGAGAAAGAAAAGGAATGAAAGATTGGAATTGTGGATGGGGAAAACAAAAGTTTGCCAACCTTTGAATTGGAGGGGGGTTTTTTTTCCTCCTCCATCCCGGTATTTTATAGGGGTGTATTTTAACGGTTTGGATTTTGGTTTCAAAAGACACAACGGGCATTCCCGATGATTTCCTTCCCCTCCTTGTGTTTTCAGCTCTGCTATCTTTCCTTCCAGTTGATTTCACATTTTATAATGCTAATAGTGGGTGTACGGCTTGGCGTTTCTCTCCCGTCAGCTGGTCAGTAGGTCTGGGGGATATATTTAATGGAATCTGACAGCTGATGGGGACTATTCCCATTGAGAAGAGGATTTGATATGTGGGAGAATATCTTGACCCTCAATTCGCCATATTAATGACCATTATCATTCAAACCGCACAGCCGATATAATTCTTTTTGGGGTGTGTTTTTTTTCCTCTCTCCCTTCCTGGGCACACCAGTACATGCGTATAAAAGAAATGACTTATGGATGAGTTAGTCCATATACTGAATGAAGTGCCTTTCTGGATGGCATGTCAAAACAGATTAGCTGTTTCGCCCCGCCATAAAATTAAAAGCCAACAGCTTTGTGTAACACACCCTTGTAAACAAAGCAATCATAAAAGTGTAAAGGCTTTCTGTCTTGTGTCAGACACCCAGCGAATGCATTCCCTTTTTACTGGGAAAGGCACAATGAAAGAAAAGAGATGGGAAAGAGAGAACTTTTGGCCCAACCGAGAACTGGGAGAGAATGCGCAGGAGTCAACCAATTGTCCTCAATGGAGACCCAGCTTCTGCCTCTTGGTTTGCTGGCGGGGAAGGGGGGAATTGAGGCAATTTGATTTCAATGAAGACAAAACGTGACCCCAAAGAATGCTAAAACAACTCGGAAGGTTGATGAGATCCTAAGACATGTAAACGTCTACGTAGGGGTGTCGATCTAGCACAACGGTTCCCAAGAACCCCCTTCTATCCATTTTGTTAGCGATGGATAGAAGAGACAGTGGTCTGGGTTAAGATGGGGGATTTGTTGACCTTGGATTAGGGTTGAAACAAATCATCTTATCTGACAACTGGCCTCTTGCAGCAGAAAGGAAGTTGAGATCCAATGACCTGGTTGGCACACAGTTGTTTTTGTGTGTGTGTGTGTGTGTGGTTGTGCTTTTGGCAGAAGAGCAAAACATTTTCTTATTGGCCATGGCTTGAATGCCTTTTAAAACATCCCACTCACTCAAATGCTACAATCAGTAGCATGGTTTCTGTATTAAGTCTCTGTTTGTTTGTCTGTCCATCCATCCCTCCATCTTTCCCTTCTTCCATCCATCGACCTACTTTCATGCTCCTGTTGGAGTCTGGCTCTGAGGGAGAGATGGAACAGCTGACAGGGAGTGGGAGTGTGGCTCTGGTGGTTGTGGAGGAAACTGGGGAAGGGCACAGGCCGGCTGGGCATTCAGACCCAAGCCCATCCCATCTTCATCCTAGGGCATGCAAGGAGGAGCGGGTAAGGGAGAAATGTGAATGACATGGTCTATGGGGGAGGAAAGGGTCCTGATCCCCTTCATGGGCTGCAGCTGGGAAGACTATTTAAAAAGACAAATTGCTCGCATGGCACAGTTGCTAGAAGCAAAGCTTGCATTCTTGTCAGAGCTTATTTGTGTTTTGGCTTCCTCCCAACTGTGGTTGCTGCATTATCTGCAAATTAATCATCATTGCCTGCTGTAGTAATTCCTTCAGTGTGGTTTGTGTTGGTTTTTTTTTTATTTCGAATTAACTTTACTTTGGGTGCAGACTGCATTTACTCTCTCCGTAAACTGTTTTCTTTAAGAGTTTGATATTCAGCAGAGGATAATTGGACACTGGGGCCAAGTTGGAGGCATTAAAGGAACTTTCTTCTATTTTTGTGACTTGGTTATTTTTGTGTCATGCCCCAGATTATCACACCTACCTACCTACCTACCATCTATAACTAAATTACAAGCAACACTGTTGGGGTTTCACTTTTTAAAAGCCATATAATATCTACCCTAAATGAGAATATTTGCAGTATTTCACAGTTGAAATGAAGAATCCTTGGTGCACAGTGCACTGATGATGCTACCTAGTGTGGGTGATGAGACGTCTCCAAGAAAACTACCAAGGTCAGAGAACACTAAGGACCCCTCAATATCTACCATTTTTGTTTTCTGGTTGCTTTTTTAAAAATGAGCTGAATTTGTCTTGCAACTTTTGGAGACCTGTGAAATTCAACAAAGGCTCCCTGCCATGAATCCACTGCTGGATGTAACTCCCACAATGTTTGAATAAACTTTGGTGATTTTTCTTGCAGATGCTTTAGTATCCATTCAGGTAACATCATCACTGTTAGTAGCATGATAATGAATAACAATAATGGATAATGAAACAACTGCAAGAAAACCATAAAGCTCAGAGAGCACCAAGGACTCCGCAGTCCTCCTTGTTCTCCCAACCCCCTCCTCCTCCCCCATGCCTACCCTCCTCTCTTCCTCCTTCTCCTCTGCTCTACAAATCCTATTCCCTTCTAGCACTGACCTAATTGGTGCTGCAGAGCTGGCAGCAGACTCAGACAGTGAGGAGGTTGGGGAGAAACCTGGGCCAGTCCTGGAGTTTGGGGAAGGCTCTGATGAGGGCTCTGTGTCAGAGGCGCCATCTGACAGTTATCAGCTGCCTTCGGAGTCGGAGATCAGTGGGGCAGAAGAGCAGCTGGAGCCTGTTCCCAGTGTGCGCATGCACAGAGCTGCCAGAAGAAGGGAATAGCTAAGGAACAAGGGTCGACTTGGGAGTAAAGCAACAGGTGGACGATGAATGGCCCCTCCCATAGGGAATAAAACTGGAGCAAAGGGGGAATGGGGTTTTGCAGGAAACAATTACTTCATTCGGGTGAAGATCTGTTCCTGCATTCTTGCCAATTATTAGTCTGCTACAGTGTGGCATCTGAAAGATATTGACCTGGCAACTCTCCAAGCCTGATAAAGGTCTGTAATAGTGAAATATCTTGAAAGGCTGTTGGCCAGGACTTTGCTGGAGACGAATTCACTGTAAACTAAATAAAAGGGGTTTTATCGGGATGGGGAGTCATCCTCATGATCTTGGGAAGGCCTAAGTCAGAACAGTTGGGTCATGAAACATCTGCAAGAAAACTACAAAGCTCAGAGAACATCAAGGACCCCCAGAGTTCAACTCTGAACCACAAATCATCTCTTCTATATTTGAACAGATCTAACAGAAAGCAATTTATTTATTACCTTAACGGGCTCTTTCTTCCTTTCCCTTCCTTTCCTTTTTTTTGTTTTGAAAATAAGACTTTGAACCTATTCAAGTTCACCAACTCTTTATTCAACCCCCTGTCTGCCTAATGTCCTGAGACATATAGCCCCCACCAGTTTTGGCAACATATAAGAAATGCATCCATAGTTTTTTTTTAAAAAAAAAAAAAAACACGTCAGATCAACAAGAAGCAATTAGGATTTGGGAATAAGATTCACATTTGGTTTCCATATTTTGGAAGATGAAGCTGACATGATAATATCTCAATTACTGTACGTTTTGAAAGGCCTATGATGAAGTGCAGCTTTACATACTTTCAGAGAAACAGATGAAAGCCTTTTGCAAAATTTGGATGTTTAATTGGGGATGAGTCATCTTTCATTTCTTCCCCTCATTTTCTAAACGATGAAAAAAAAAAATAATCCTATCTGTTATAACAATACTCAGGGTGGGATAGCTTAATATCCCTTTTCTCCAAACATAGCCATGGCTTGTTCCTGTTATCAAGGACATCATAAGAAGTACCTGCTCCAAAGCTGAAGACTACACAGTTGATTCTGAACAAGGAGTCAAGGCTAAATCTCAGTGTTGCAATTAACCAACTCCAACCCAATAAACTC
The DNA here is from genome assembly GCA_033807585.1 of Hydrophis major. Classification (NCBI taxonomy): domain Eukaryota; kingdom Metazoa; phylum Chordata; class Lepidosauria; order Squamata; family Elapidae; genus Hydrophis; species Hydrophis major. The sequence goes on from CM066338.1 coordinate 23,005,850, forward strand.
TGAGACAAGCATTTTCTCAAAGTTCCATTTTATTAGAGTTGCTATATTGGCACATCTGGGAAAACCCGAATCTGAGAGTTCTGGGTTTTCCCTTCCCAAAAGAAAATAAAAAATCCCTCTTCTGCACTCATCAGTCCATCACATGGACCAATCAAATGTCATCCCAACTGGATTCCTTCCTTCAACCACTCCTCTCCAGGTGCAGGGTGACTTGGCCTTGACTTTCTGTTGAAAGAATGTTGTTGAGTTTAAATTTCTGCCTCTCTATGAAATCTCCCCCCCCTCCCAATTTCCCGAGCTTTAAATGTGGCAGTTTCGAAGCATCCAAGTAATATAACTTCCAAAGCTAACACTAAACTTACAATAGACTTTGCACGATTATATCAAAGGAGCATCTGTCAAATAAGTCAAAGTTAAATCTCGAAGTCTGTTGCTTTCTCTGTGTGGGAAATTGAAAAATAGAATTTAATGGGGAAGACAAGCAAAAAGGAAAGAGGTCAGAAATGGAGAAGTTTTGGCCCAACCAATAATTTGAAGAGAATGTGCAGGAATCAACCAATTGGGATTTAGCTTCTGAATTCTTGCTTTGTTGAGAAAAGGGGTGGAATCAACGCAACTCCGTTTCAATAAGGACAAAAACACAATGCAAAGAATGTTAAGATTGAAACAGAAAATAGACATTTGAATGACCCAGTAGTTTAAAAATATGCCCTATTATGCAAGAAACTTCAGCAATGGAAGGAAAACTCCTCTAACATGCCTACCGTCCCTGTCCTATTGTTTCTTTTATATATATATATTATTTTTCTTATATGTATCCATGTATTCATAACTATGTTTTTACTTATACCTATTATCTTGTAAGCCATTGACAAACCAAATAAAGAAAGAAAGAAAGAAGTCATGAGACTTCACATTTGCAATTGGAAAGGGTGCAGAGAAGACTAAGAAGAATGTTTAGGGGGCTGGAGATTAAAACATACAAAGAATGGTTACAGAATTGGGTATGTCTCGTCTAATGAAAAGAAGGACCAGGGGAGACATTCTGGGATGTTATTTTATTTTTTTTTGCATTGTCCAGCCAACTGAAATTTTTGAAAATTTTCATTTTTCATTTTTTTCATCTCTCCCAGTTCAAATGTGCCCATCTTAATTCACTTTGGAGATACTCATTGATTTTTGCTAGAGCTGTTTGCTGTTTTCTTCCATCAATATTGTCACACAATTAAAAAAAAAAACCTTGACTCAGCTGGTCCAGCAATGTGCTCGACAAAGAACAAAACAGGGAGTATCCTTTGCTTAACGTAATCAATCTCATCTTTCCTACATGGATCAAAAGAAAAATAATTTCCCAAACTCTGTTTGGTCATGGTTTTGATTTTATTGCTTGTTTTATTTTATTTTTCCATTTGGTATAGTGTCCTGATCTTTTTTATCCAAGGTCTTAACTGTTGCAGATATTATCAGAAAATGCATTCAATTTCATTTTTTATAAAGGCATAACATTGTCTATTTTGAAATCAAGAAAGGGAGAGGGGAAGGTTTAAAAAAGAGTCAAGAACATTTCCTGTTTGAGCAGTGGGGTGGATTAGAAGAGGTCCCCTCCAACTCTGTTATTCTGTTATTCTTCCTTATTCCTCCTTCTGATATCATTCCATTAGTGACATGTCTGTTTTTGAACTTAATTTTGCAAGCTCTCATTTGATTTTCTTTCAGATTAAAACAATATATTTTTTAAAGACAAGATAACCTTCCTTCCTTCCTTCCTTCCTTCCTTCCTTCCTTCCTTCCTTCCTTCCTTCCTTCCTTCCTTCCCTTCCTTTCCTCCCTCCCTCCCTCCCTCCCTCCCTCCCTCCCTTCCTTCCTTTCCTTCCTCCCTCCCTTCTTATTTTCCCCATGCATGGTTTTTGCAGCTATCTGAGATCAAGGATTTGCTGAATTAAGGTTTATCAAATGATTTCACAGTCCCTTTCTGATCCTTGATGAAACTCAACTAGGCTGGCTTCTCTTGGAAGGGAGTCGCTAGACTGAGACAGACACCAAAATTGTGTTTCACCCAATCAAAAATAACTGGCATTATGTAATCATAACCTCGTTCTTCAAGAAACAGGGCTTCTGAAAGGCCGTAATGTGTACATAATTATAGGCTGATATCTACTAAAAATATGCCCTGAACCACCCATTATATAAAGAGGAACTCTTTTTCACTTTATCCTTCTATGTATTTCCAAAACTTGTAGGACTTTGCATGCTGATGGCCTCTACTGGGGAGTATTGTCCTGGTGGGCGGGGGAATCTGATGGAGACAGGAAAATTCAATTGCACTCCATCTCAGCCCAAGGTACTGTTAAAACCTCAACACAATGCAATGGGGACCAGAATTTCTGTTGCTAAACAAGACAAGTTAGTTATGCCAACTTTTGATCACATGATTGTGGGGTTGTGTGACAGTTGTAAATGCAACAGCCAGTAGTAAATCATTTTTTTCAGTGCTGTTGTAATTTGAACAGTCACTAAATGAATGGTTGTTAAGTCAATTACTATATATATCTGCATATTCCATTCCATCAAACCTGATTCCCCTGTAGTCCAATTTTTGCCAAAAGGTTAAAGCATCATGTAACAAGGGAAGAGAACAGAAATCCACAGGTGTCTCTGTAGATGACATTGCCTGTGAAATGTTATTGGGGGTTGCAACCTCACATTTGCTTGTGCCTCGCTACAATGCGGTGACAGTCTGCCAATCTCTGCCATGGACTCTGGGGAGGGTGGATGAAAGGAGAAATGTTTGGGGGAAAGTGAAAGTAATTTCTGTATTTCCCCAAGATGCTGCTTCAAGGTCACCCAGCTGGGAAAAGAACCAATCTATGCTTGAAGTGATCGTTCTGAAAACATCTTGCTTGAATCTGGTTGGTCATCAGGGGATCAGTGATGGGAGGCGGTTAAAGGAGACAAAAGCTGAACTTAGGGATTTTGGCATGTGATTCTCAGTTCCAGTTATGCATTGCTGCAATACTTCTAATAAAAGTATACCTTTCTCAACAAATGGAGCCAAGGATCATTTCTAAATTAGGGTTTAACCTGTTTTATATACCAGGTTTCCCCGAGAATATGACCTACCCTTAAAGTAAGTCCTAGCTTGATTTTTACATGTGTGCCCAATATAAGCCCTACCCCCCAAAATAAGCCCTAATTAAGATCCCACCCACTCCAGAATAGATGGGTAAAAATTAAGCAAATATGGGGATGTGGGGGTGGAGCTGCCCTTACTTATCCTTGGACAGTTGTAGCCGGGCCTCACATACCCTGACATCTGCCTTGTTCTGCAGCCGACAAGGCTGGCAAGGATTTCCTGAAGGCCTCTGTAGTAGCTGATAACAAAACTCTGGATCAATCCAGAGTTATCAGCTGCAGAGGCCTTCAGGAAAGTCTTGCTGGCCACAGAAGAAGAAATTCCTGAAGGCCTCTGACAGCGAAAAGGAGGCCGGGAGTGACGCATGCAAGTGAGGTTAGTCAGTGGATGAAATCCCCTGAAAATAAGACCTGGTATTTTGGGTGTCACTTGTAACCTTGCAAGAATACTTACTATAACTTCAAAACATTTGCACATTAAGGATGCGCATTTGTGCATGTTTCCCTCTTGGAAAAATCATGTCTAGTCCCATCAAATGCACTCCCGAAGTTCTCCTCTTGTAAAACTTTATTTGAAGGCAATTTCACATTATCGCCCAAACAAATGCCTTTTCATTCTGTGTATGAAAATGTGGTGTGCCTGTTTGAGCACTTACTTTATGATGGATGCACACGGATCTATACCCTGGCCGGTTATAGATTAACAATTCTGAATGCCAATGGGAAGAACAAAAGGAACTTAATTATTGCATTTCATTCATCAACCCTTCTTAATAAGAATGTCATTACTTAATCCTCTTTGCTTTTCAGCTAGGAACAATAGGTCCAGCCTCCTTAAGTGTTTTTTTTTTTTTCCTTTGGAGTGACCCATGACTGAGAAATTAATGCTTACTTTCAGAGAGGATGGGCTGGGGAAATCACCTGTTATTCATAATTGTGTAGTGGAGCATTAAACCAAATCTTTCATGGTGAAGATTGGAGCCAAAACCTTTTCTGGCCGGCAGTCTCAATTCCCCAACTGCACTGAATTCATTTATTCATTCTTTGTGTGTGTATGTCTGTGCGTATGTGTGTGTACATACACACATACATATACCTATGCATACACATACATAGTTATGGCACAGGAATTGCCCCTCCCAATCCAATCCAAGCCATAACTCCAAAAATAACACTCTTTTATAGATGAACCCAAGGGCTGGGAAAATATTATCCTGAGGACATAATGTCTTCCAGAGGATTTACACAGCTGATGACCAAGGTGTATATTTAATCTGGATGTTTTTAGGGTCTTTTTAAACTATTTTAAAATGTTTTTAATGTTCTTAATTGTAATACACACACACACACACATACACAACACACACACTCACACACACGCACATATGTCTGTGTGTGTATCTGTGTGTGTGTACACACAGAGACACACAGAAACATACACATGCATACATGTTACAATTATATATATATATAAGCCACCTAGTCATTGACTGAAATGGGCAGCTATTGAAATTCAATAAATAAATATATAAATCAAATTTGAAAAGAGGGATTTCTTAGCAGTGATACGCCACAATATACATATACCATAGCTGAGCTTATGTGCTTCTTACTCAGAGAGAAATAACATTTTATTGCAGTTTTGTGTTCAGAGAGAATTGGGATGTGTTTGTTGTCTTAGGGTTCCATCACTTTTATTTCTGGCCTCTTCCTTTGGATCTCTTGCCCAAATGTACACTTAAGTTCCTTCCTTCCTTCCTTCCTTCCTTCCTTCCTTCCTTCCTTCCTTCCTTCCTTCCTTCCTTCCTTCCTTCCTTCCTTATTCATTCATTCATTCATTCATGCATGCATTTATTTAATCCATCCATCCATCGATTCATTCATTCACTCCATAGTTCTTTAAGTTCATTTCTCCCTTTCTAATGGCACTTTCATAGCTAATTCTGAGGTGAATGTTCTCTCAGGAGCTCACGATCTTGACCAAATGACAGAGACCAATGTGATTTGCATTCCAGAATCTCCCTCACACTCCCTAAACTAAACTCTCTTTAAATGCCTTAATCTTGGTTCATTTTTTGGAGATGGAACAGGAAGGAGCTCCCATCTTCAAGTATCATTTAAAAAAAAAAAAAACATGAGATGGTGTCCAGGGTAATCAAAGCTCAGCCTGTTTGTTACATGAATCATCATAAAAAGTTGGTGGAGCTTTGATTGTATCTCTATGGCTGTCATTTTTAGCGTTTTGACCATATCCTGTGGACGTACCTAACAGACAGGGACCATAATGATTTGAGTTTGAGTTGAGTTGCCCTCAATTGCACACAAACTCTTTGCCCCAGTTCTGGGTGGAATTTCAAATCACTCTGTAGGTTCTGTATAGTTGATGTACAAAATAATTAATCTAAAGACTATCTAAAGATTTTTTTAAAAAAGTCAAGCACATGAAAAACAGGTGAGCTTTGATTATGTTGCCATAATTACCATTTTGACTGATAAGTCGGGGAAACCACAGAGGCCTCAACTGGCCATCAGGACTTCCAGTAATTGACGGGCTGTCAAAGAGCAAAGAAGGGGTCAACTTATTCTCCAAAGCACCAGAGGGAAGGACAGGAAACAATGGATTTGAAATTAATCAAGGACAAAACGAACCTAGAACTAAGGAGAAATGTCCTTCTCATTTAGAATAATTAATCAATGGAACAACTTGCCTCCAGAAGTTTTGGATGTGCCATCAGTGGAGGTTTTCACGCAGAGATTGGACAAACAATTTGTCAAGGATGAAATAAGGTCTCCTGGCTTTGGCACAATGAGAAGGCCTCAAGGTCTCTCAGCTCTAAGTTTCTAGTGCAGTGATTTGAATTATGAGAGATGGAAAGGTATTTTTGTGTGTGTCTCTTGCTTCTGCAGGCATGGAGAGAGAGAGAGAGACCGACACAGTTTGCAGAAACATTTTGAAGCTGCACCTTATATCTGGCCTTTGTATTGTCTGTCAAAAGGGAGGTGGGTCCAGTGAAAAACTGGATGGCATTTCATTTCAATGAAAATCAAACTCAAATTAAATTACATCAATTAAACGCAATTAGCATGAATGCTCGGTATGCAATGAATCATTTCTCCTTTTGGTCACATTAAAATATAGAATTTGCATATCAAGTTTTGGAGGGGTTCTAGAATTGCACCTGAGTCTTTGAAAGGCCAAACAGTGACAATTTCAGGGATCAAGGTGAATTGTTTTGATATTATTATTTTTTTTTGCAGCATGTTGTATCCAGGTATATTTGATTAAAAGTTCCTTTTCTAGACTGGCTATGGATGCTTGCACATGAGTTTGGAGAGGCCATTGGTTCATTTTTCCTGGGACATAGTTTGAAATTCGATGCGTGTCTGACATTAGCTTAAAAATGAGAAAGGACCTTCAGAAGAAAAACATATAATCCTGCAGAGAAATATACCTAATCTAATGTTGCACATGATTTACAGGTATCAAATATTTCCTGCCTCATCTCCTGGAGAGAACTAAAATTAAATTAAGTGTGAAAAACTTTCTCCTAAATTAAGAGCTGGCACTCAATTCAGTTGTGGTTTTAGGCATTGCATTATAAAATAAATAATATCCATAATGTTTTTTTTCTCCTGAAACATGTATTTTGGGGACATGGGGTTTGCACCCTCAATTTTGAGGGGGAAGGAAATGAAAAACCTTTATTCTTGCCAGTTTATACTTTGCTTCAATGATGCAATTGACATTTGACAATTATTTAGTCACTGATGTTTGGAAATGATAATTTATTTAAAATGATTTAACAATAACTTTTCCACATTTCCTTGTTCTGTGATTATTTCTGGGTGGGGAAAAAACTGCCTTCTCTTGCTGAACACTTGAGAAAAGGATGAAAATGATATAGAAGTACTTTTTTGATTTTTGGAATGGTTGGGTAAGGAAGCCTTAGGCGAAGATTAAATACTTTTAGCAAAGGGGAATCAACCAGAGATAGGAAAAATATAAGCAACGATGCAGTTACAGCATTCTTTCCTTATGAAAAGTTTTTATCTTTCTATAAATTAAAGCAGTGTTTATTAATCTTAGCAACTTTAAGCAAGGTGGGCTTCAATACCCAGAATTCCCCAGCAAGCTCTGCCTGGGAAATTCTGGGCATTGAAGTCCACCTAGCTTAAAGTTGCTGAGATATACACTGAAGTAAGGAATATGTGATCTGGACTGTAAAAATCCAGATAGCCACAAGATGGTAGCAAGAAGTTGTAGTCAAGCTCAGTTTTTTGCAACCTTTTAGATGACAAACATTTAAAATTAAGACAGGAGAGATTTTGTCCTAAGGGAGGGAAAAACACACACAAGCAAAAAGTATTTTTTATCAGTGAGAAGTTACAGGAAATAGTGTGTGTCTTGATGGAGTAAACGTTCCATTGATACTAAGTGCAGAGAAAGGTTTTATAAAGAACCTCCAAAGTCATGAATACGATGTACAGTCATTTAAAGAAAAAGAAAAAGAATGACCATATGAATAAAAAATTGAATGCCAATTCCAAGCAACTTTTTATTTAGTTATGAAACTGACTCCTCTGTAAATGCTTCTTTCTCTCAAAAACTTTTCCCATTGTTTCAGGATGTTTTAACAGCCATATAAAATTATGCAGCCAGTTTCTGCATGATTGCACTGCTGTACTCTGCATTTTGAAATCATCCCAAAAAGAGAGAATGCATTTTCCTTCCCGTAAATACTATGCTTTCTCTCTTTGCTGGTTGAAAATGGATCTTGCTTCCCCCTCCTGGTTTTGCTCTCCATTCTCCGTGTTCTTTCACACACATATCCCTAATCAAGTCATGAGAAATCCAGGCCAGGAGGTCCTTTCCAAGAAATAGCACCAGAAAGATGTAGAAATTAAGGGCATCTGGAGGGACTCTGGATGAAAATCACGATACACCAACTTATTTTCTGGATTTGTACAATATGCTGAATCACATACTTTCTGAATAAGTCCCAGGTCTACACTTCTCACTGAGCCAAAAACAAACAAGCCCAAGAAGAACTCAACTAAGCTTGCTAGTAAATAGTGAGGAGGCAGTCACTGGGGTTTAACTAATCTAATTAAGAATGTCATGCAAGCACCAGTCCATGTGTGACATGTTCTTCAGAGTCTTGTGTCTGAGACTGCATATAATTACTTTCCATTTGTTGGATGCATATGGAACACAAGTGAGACAGTCTAGAACAGATCTCTCTCTCTCTCTCTCTCTCTGAATATCAAAATGATAGGCGGTTTTAAGGAGCCTGCAGTGCATGTAACACAAGTTATTAGCCATCTTGTGCCTGCCATTCTGATGTGGCTGACCTCCCTTCGATGCCTCTGGTCTAGAACTTGTCGAGATCCCAGAAAGATCAAAGGAAAGGGGTTTAAAGAATGAGCAAGGAGAGACAATGTAATTAGCGGGTAGACAATGAAGTCGACAAAAGCAGGCTTAATATACCTCAATTCTGGTCTTATTGATGGAGTGTGAGAGATCAGCATGCTTGAAACTGACATGTTGCATGAATGGAAAACACTAATAATAATAATAATAATAATAATAATAATAATAATAATAATAATAATAATAATAATAATAATATAGGCTCTTTGACTGAATTATATGAGAATTATTATTATTTTTTGCAACAGATGAAAAAAACAAAGCAAAAACAATTCCATTTATAGAAAAACTACAGAGTTGAAAGGGACTTTGGAGGTCTTCTAGTCCAACCCACTGCTCAAGCAGAAAACTCTATACCATGTCAGTCAAATGGTTGTCTAATCTCTTCTTTAAAAAGCCCAGTGTTGGAGCACCCGCAACTTCTGGAGACAAGATGTTACACTCAATGATTCTAACTGCTGGGAATTTCTCCTTAGTTCTAGGTTGCTTCTGTCCTTGGTGAGTTTCCATCTATTGCTTCTTGTCCTGCCTTCAGGGGCTTTGAAAAACAGGTTCACACCCACCCACCCTTTTCTTTGTGGCAACCCTTAGATATTGGAACACGGCTATCCTATTACCCTTAGTCCTTCTTTTCATTATACTAGACATACCCAATTCCAAAGGTGTGTACTTTTCACCTTCTTCCTCACTTTCACTGCCTCTACAGATTCAGATCTAATGGAGAAAGTTTAGCAACCAAGCAAGTCCTTTTTTCTGAGGCTGCACCAAAATTTCCTTAGCTTCTTTACTAACCATGTTCATTTGGGACCGTCTCTTAGCTTCCTATAAGTACAGCCGAAGCCTCTCTTTTTCTTTCTTTCAAGCCTGCAACAACTCTTAATTATATCTGACCCCTTTAATCATCTGCTGCTATTTTAGACCAGTTTTAAATAGTAAATAAAGAAATGATCTACCGTCTGACTCTAATGCCACTTTACTTGTGCATGGATTATTGTTTTAATCAGATGTTTGTAATATTTCTGTCTCTGTCACCAAGTTGGTTCTTTCAACCCATCCCTTGAAGCACTTTCAAAGGCTGGATAGAAATCTTTTGATTATTTAATTTTAGTGGATTCTAACCAACCAGATTTGGAGGCCACAACTCCAAAGTTTAACTGGGAATGCAATGGGCAATGCCTAATTATTAGACCTCAGTTGCTTTCTGTACTCCAGAGTTCAGCTTCAGATTTAATTATTGCTATCCATGCAAGAATATGAAATGCATGGTATTTAATTAGGTCGTGTGGTGTTCTCGCTTATAAAAGAAATGAAGGCCTCTTACTTTGAGATCATGTAATTATTTCTAAACACCCCATTTTTTCAGCTGGGAAAAGGCGAAGGGGGTAAACCATTCATTAGATATGTCAGCTGCCTTCACTGCACATCGTTCATAAATCTCAGGTTCTTTTAAATGATGTTAGTTACCTTTAGCTTTGAAAAGTGAGGCAAGGACGGGGCATTTTAAATAGACTGATTAGCCTAGCAGAACTTTTTGCAAACATCCATCTCTAAGTTGGCTTTGTAGCTCCCAAATCGTACTACTCCAGAATGGCATTTTTTTCCCCCCTTGCAGCCCTTTGTATAACAATTCCAGACTTTAAATACCCCCCCCAACTTATGACCACTTTTGTATCTAGGATTTTGGTTGCTAAGCAAGGCACTTGTTTAGTGAGACCTGCCCAAACTTATGGCCTTTTTTTGGCCACGTTTGTTAAGCGAATCACCAAATCATGTTAAGTGAATCACAGTCATTAAATTAATCTGGCTTCCCCCAATGACTTTGCTTATCAGGAAACAGATTAATAGAGTTGAAAGCGAACTTGTGGATCATCTAGTCCAAGCATGAGACCTTACGCCATTTCTGAAAGATGGCAGTCCAGTTTCTTCTTGAAAGCCTCCAGTGATGAAGCTCCCACAACTTCTGAAGGCGACTTCTGTTTCATTGGTTGATTGTTCTCACTGTCAGAACATTTCTCCTTATTTCCAGGTTGAATCTTTCCTTGTTCAGTTTCCATCCATTATTCTTCGTCTGGCCTTCAGATGCTTTGGAAAATAGTTTGACCCCCTCCTCTCTGGGGCAGCCCCTCAAATATATTTTAGAAAGGGTCGTTCCTCCCCAAATTGACCACAGAGCCATGGTGGTGCAGTGGTTAGAGTACAGTACTGCAGGCTACTTCTGCTGACTGCTGGCTACCTGGACTCAAGGTTGACTCAGCCTTCCATCCTTCTGGGGTAGATAAAATGAGGACCCAGATTGTTGGGGGCAAAAGGCTGACTCTGTAAACCACTTACAGAGGCCTGTAAAACATTGTAAAGTGGTATGTAAGTCTAAGCGCTATTATTATTCCTTCCTTCCTTCCTTCCTTCCTTCCTTCCTTCCTTCCTTCCTTCCTTCCTTCCTTCCTTCCTTCCTTCCTTCCTTCCTTCCTGGTACAATGGTGAGAATGCAGTATTGCAGGCTCTGCCCAAAGCCAGCAGTTCAATCCTGACTGGCTCAAGGTTGACTCAGCTTTTCATCCTTCCAAGGTTGGTAAAATGAGGACCCAGATTGTTGGGGATTCAATATACTGACTCTGTAAACCACTTAAAGAGGGATCTAAAAGTACCGTGAAGTGGTATATAAGTCTAAGAGCTATTGCTATCGCTAAATCGGATATTGGAAACATGAAAAGAGACTGTTCGCTTATTCTTGCTATAAAAATCCCTGCCCAAATAGTGAAATTGTATCTCGATTGAAGCCAGGGATAGTTCCAAAGAGGGAAAAAATGTATGCTGGGTGACTTACACATGTGTGCATTATGTGCCATATTTAGCTCCTAGCATTAACTGGATTTATGATCAAGGCTGAGTTTCTCTCAAAACTTTTTCATCAAAAATCCCAGCTGTGAAATGTATACATGGCTTGCTTCTAGAGATGTCTTTTATGTGGAGAATGCCATTGCCATTCATGTCTTTTAATTAGCTTGTGGGTGCTTAATTATCCCCCCAAGATAAAATTTGTGTTTGTACTGTGGATTACAAAGGTTTTAAGAACTTTTAGGATATAGTTTTGAAATGGATGAGCTGGGTACCCTAAAGGAATCTTGGGCCAGGCTAACCCTCCTGTTTTTATGACTGCAGTAGCATCTCAAAGGAGATTTTCAAGAAACAATTTCATAGCTAGGATCCAGATGCACAAAATAACCTGAAGCTATGTATTTGAGGGGCAGCCACCAAGAAGAGGGGGTCAATTTATTTTTCAAAGCACCAGAAGGCAAGGCAAGAAAGAACGGATGGAAACTACCAAGGAGAGAAGCAACCTGGAATTCAGGAGAAACTTCCATTAACCAGTGGAACTGGCTTGCCTTCAGAAGTTGTAGGGGCTTCATCACTGGAGGTTTTTGAGAGACTGGACAGTCACTCATCTGGGATGGTTTAGGGTCTCCTAATTGAGCAGAAAACTCCCCAAGTTCCCTTCCATCTCTATTCTGATTGATTGAAATTAATCTACCAATCACCCCTAAAAGAGGAACTTATTCTTTTCCCGATGCCTTGTTTTTTTAAAAAGCCTTGAGTATCATTGATTGTACTGTTCCTTCAACTATTGATTCCTTCATGTAAGGCTCAGCCTGTTCCTCCTCCTCCTCCTCCTCCTCCTCCTCCTTTTCTCCTTTCTCTCACCACAACCTCCCCCATCGCCTCTTTGCATCTGGTGGCTTTGTGAACCATTTCTTCAGATTTCCTGCTCAAGAGACTAGTGTTATCAAAAAGGTCAATTCATTCAGAGGGGCACCAGGCAGAATTGAATATAATTATCCCAATCTTTACTGTGTAGAATTCATGCTTGAATTCATTCAAAAAATAGAAAGCAGTATAATTAACTCCAAGCCAAAGGAGATCTACTGAGAATGCCTCAGGTATCATACAGTCCTACATACAATGGAACATTTTCATTTAAGGACATTGTACGTATTAACCCAAGTCCGCATCCAATTACTCTGAATAAGTGAATTCTCTGTTTCAGGAATGTAATTTGAAAATGTTGTCATGCAATGGAAGGTAAAAGGTCTTTTTTCATTAATCTAACTCTCATTAAAGCAGGAGCCGGTGGGTTATTTCAAATCCATTAGTCTTAAATACAGATGATTGCAATTCGGTGGTAGGACAACCAAAATATCTATCAGGGAAATAGTGTAAACTATTCTTTTTTTAATTTTTGAAAAAAAAAAAGAGGAGGTGAAAAAATGTGATAAGTTTGTGGCTGGCCAACTTGTTATAAAAATTAAACCATCTGCCTGAGTAATTCTGGGACTTGTATTCTGCTAATTGGACACTCCTATGAGCGCTGGAGAAGAATGGCAGCAGAGCCATTGATTTCGAAGTGATGGACAAGGAGATGGTGTAAAGATGAAAAAGTCTCATGTAGTTTAAGGAGTAAAGGAATGAGGTGCACCGTCTTAAATTATCTTCAGGAAATTTCAATAAGGCCCAACGTAAGGGAAACAAAGATGACATTTCAAGCGAGAGTCTCATCTGTTTGCAACTTGCTATGAAAATTAAACCACTGGCTTGTAATTATGTCTATACAAGGGTGTCCAACGTTGTCAGTTTTAAGACTTGTGTCTATGGAGATTCTCAATCATCCAGGTCATGGTTGTCCCAAAAGGTGCTTTTTCAAAGAGACAACTGGACTCCCTTTGTTTTTTCTTGAAGATGTTTCACTTCTCATCCAAAGAGCTTCTTCTGTTCCAAAGATGTGATGACATGGGGTGTGGCACAAAAATAACGAAGGCATAAAAGTAGATACATTCCCTTTAATACCTCCAACTTGGCCCCTAATGTCAAGTTATCCTTGGCTGGAGATCAAACTCTTCCCAAAACAGTCTACAAAGGGAAGAAATGCAGTCTGAACCCAAAATACAGATAAATTAGAAATAAAAAAACCAACACAAACCACGCTGAAGTAATTAACATGACAGGCCAGGATAATAAATTGCAGACTCCCAAAAGATAACGAAGCACACACAGTTGGGAAGATGCCATGACCCAGATAAAAGACAATGCTTGCTTTGCTTCCAGCAAGGTGCTGTGTGCAAACGCCCTTCTTATATCCTGCAACTAATGAAAGGGATCAGGGCCCTTTTCTCTCCCATAAGCCATGTTTCTCCCTTCTCCATTCCTCCCTGCGTGCCCTAGGATGAAGAAGGGGTGGCCCTGGATCTTCCTCCGAATGCCCAGCCAGACTGTGCCCTTCCCCCATTTCTTCCACAGCCATCGGAGCCACACTCCCACTCCCTGTCAGCTCCTCAATCTCCCCCTCAGAATCAGACTCCAACAAGGGCATGACACTTCTTGGATGAAAAGCAAAATGTCTTCAAGGAAAAACAAAAAAAATTCCAGTTGTCTCTTTGAAAAAACACCTTTGGGTTTTAAGACTGGTGGACTTTGACTCCCAGAATTCCCTAGCCAACATGACTGGGCTGGGGAATTCTGGGAGTCAAAGTCCACATATCTTAAAGTTGTCAAGACCCCTGCTCTAAACTCTTTAGTGATGGCATCTGGGGTTCTTTCCAAGCCAGGGATGGGATTGCCATTTGATTGTTTTCAAAGACACATTTTGAGACACAATTCAGTTGTGAGCAAAACATTTGCCCTCTCCTTCTTCCAGGGTTCAATATAGCCAATCTAAAAGATATATATGGAAATCTGGAGCAGAATATTGACCGACTGGTAGCATCAAATGCAACTTCCACTTGCATGTTCCTCATTCCTGAATTAGAGCCATTCCACCCTGCTGCTCATTCCTGTACTGATTCTCCTACTGCCTTTTAATTCTCACTTAGCGAAAACAACAGCAGATGAAGAATTCTGCAGTACTTAACCTTTTATCCCTGAGAAGACCTCACCCTGACCCCTGACCACGTATGGGTGCTCCTTCAGCCTATCTGAAATCATTGGGTGCTTTTACCCAGTCATCCCTTAATGTAAACTACTGCTGGAGACCACAATAAGAAATAAATCATCCCATCTATGACCTTTTGACAAAGCATTGCAACTTGTTTGTCACCCAAAAGACTGCCCAAGAGATGACTACTATCGTCTGGAAACCTGGAGCCAGTCTAAATTATGTTGACAACGAGGGAGCCATATTTTACTGGGACTGTGGTGTATGGGTGTGTGTGTGTGTGTGTGCGTGCGTGTGTGTTTTATGACTGCCGAGTACATGAAGGAGACGAGTGTGCTCCAACTCCTGAATTTGTTACATCAGCTTTTTGGTTCTGCTTTCGTTCAGGCTGGCCAAGCCACTTGGTGGATTTATGGACATGTAGACACCAATGGAGCATAAACTGTTTGTCTCGCTGCATAAATCATTCTAAATATTCCGATTCCATCTGACTTTGAAGAACTAAGGACTTTCTAATGTAAAAACAGTGGCTGAGTTTATACAGTAAGTTTAACTGCCAAATTAATCCATTTTCTGGGGCTGCATACTTTAAGGTATTGAATCATATGCTAATAATTGGACAGAACCCCTCTGTCTTGGGGATGGGTAGTTAAGAAATTTGATGTATAAAGATAGATAGATAGAAAGATAGATAGATAGATGGATGGATGGATAGATAGATAGATAAATAGATACTGTAAATAGATGATAGATAGATGATAGATAGATACTGTAGATATTTGATAGGTGATAGGTAGATAGATAGATAGAGATGGATGGATGGATAGATAGATAGATAGATAGATAGATAGATAGATAGATAGATAGATAGATAGATAGATAGATAGATGGATGAGAGAGAGGGGGAGAGAGAGGGAGATTCTGAGTTATCCAGGCCATGATTTCCCAAAGGTCTTTTTTCAAAAGACAACTAGACTTTCTGTTTTTGTTTGAAGACATTTTGCTTCTCATCCAAGAAGCTTCCCCAGTTCTTACATCAGCTTCTTCGGTCCTTGTATCTTATATCATCTACAAAAGGCTCAACTGAGATGAATGTAGAAATCAGCACAATTCACACTGAGTGGGTTTGCTGTCTTGGACATACCACTCTGAGAGACCCTGTCCCAAAGCCTTATGCAATCCTTGGCCCAGAAAATATGATGGATGCCTGCAGTGGTGGATTAAGGCCCTAAACACTGACAAATCTTGGTGCTCCTGACCCTTGTACACACTGTACAAATGAAGCCAAGCTTACGCAACATCAAAGTTTTTGTGGTACCCCCTTTGGGCCTTGTGCCCTTAGCACCAGTGGTGGGATCAAAGAATTTTACTACCGGTTCTGTGGACATGGCTTGGTGGGCATGGCAGGGGAAGGATACTATAAAATCTCCAGTCAGAGATGGTATTTGCTGGTTCTCCAAACTACTCAAAATTTCTGCTGCCGGTTCTCCAGAACTGGTCAGAACCAGAGATGGTATTCAGCAGGTTCTGACCAGTTCTGGAGAACAAGTAGTGAAAATTTTGAATAGTTTGGAGAACTGGCAAATCCCACCTCCGATTGGCCCGCCCCCATCAATTCTCTGCCTCCCGAGTCCCAGCTAATCAGCTGAGTCTCCTTTGGTTGCCCTGCACAGGAGAATGGAGCTGGAAAGCAGGTTATTGGGTTGGGGAGCGAATGGGATTTTTCAGTAACCTTTTCCCAGGAATGGGGTGAGACTGCAGTATCCTTCCCCTGCCATGCCCACCAAGCCACACCCACAGAACCAATAGTAAAAAAAATTTGAATCCCACCACTGGTCAGAACCTGCTGAATTCCACCTCTGCTTAGCATGTACCTAGTCTGCTTAATGGTTAATACACCCCTGGGTACCTGTTTGAAGAGATGCCTCCGCAGATGCTTCATTCACATTATATATAAAACCGACCAGCAGATATTGGAAGGATTCTTCTGCTTCCTACCCAGCTTGATTTAACTTAATAAGGACAGATAGAAGAAATTACCCAGTCATTGAGGGTTAGGGGAACTAATAACTCCAGAAAGAGGCCAGTAAGCAAATACGTGCAACTTACGCCACAATTCCAAAGAGTCGTTCATCTCACAGAATTTGATGGAGTTATATAATCAGATCAATGAAGCATCATTGCTATTTTTTCTTCTTTTCCATTCTATTTTTTAAGGAAACAAATAAGCATCCCAGATCCTTAAGTTCATAGTTTTCAGCCTTTCATACGTATTGATCAATAAGTCATTTAGGTTGTAATCTATGACCCATTTACTCCAGAGCAGTCTTATTAATGTTAGTGTAATTGCTGCAGAATAAACAATTGTAGTCTTTATACCAGGCAGACAAACACTTAGGCACATCACAAGGATATTAAAATCCCAGCTAGCTGTGGAGGAAAAAAGACACCCCAGAGTAATAATTTGTGATTTAACAAAATAATAGGGTTGGGAAGGACCTTGTAGGTCTTCTATCTAGTTCAACCTCCAAGAAACCCTTTACCATTTGAGACAAATGGTTGTCCAATCTCTTCTTAAGGTCTGTATGGATTCTCAGTCATCCCAGGTCATGGTTGTCCCAAAGGTGCTTTTTTCAGGAGGCAACTGGACCTTCTCGTTTTTCTTTGAAGACGTTTCACTTCTCATCCAAGAAGCTTCTTCAGTGTTTGTGTATTTGTGTGTTTGTGTGTGTGTGTGTGTGTGTGTGTGTTTGTAATACATATTATAGTATCTACCGATAAAAGAATCTATGGAGATTCTCCGTCAACCCAAGTCATGGTTGTCTCAAACATGTTTTTTCAAGAGGCAACTGGGCTTTCTGGTTTTTCTTTGAAGACGTTTCACTTCTCATCCAAGAAGCTTCTTCAGTGTTTGTGTATTTGTGTGTTTGTGTGTGTGTGTGTTTGTAATACATATTATAGTATCTACCGATAAAAGAATCTATGGAGATTCTCCGTCAACCCAAGTCATGGTTGTCCCAAACATGATTTTTCAAGAGGCAACTGGGCTTTCTGGTTTTTCTTTGAAGATGTTTCACTTCTCATCCAAGAAGCTTCTTCAGTGTTTGTGTATTTGTGTGTTTGTGTGTGTGTGTGTGTGTGTTTGTAATACATATTATAGTATCTACCGATAAAAGAATCTATGGAGATTCTCCGTCAACCCAAGTCATGGTTGTCCCAAACATGTTTTTTCAAGAGGCAACTGGGCTTTCTGGTTTTTCTTTGAAGATGTTTCACTTCTCATCCAAGAAGCTTCTTCAGCTACAACAGAATGTCCTGAAAAGGCACCTTTGGGACAATCTCTTCTTAAAAACTCCTAGAGTTGGAGCATCCACACCTTCGGGTGGCAAGTCGTTCCACTGTTTGAAAAAGACCAACCACCCAAAGATGGAACACAGAGAAATAGAATTTGGGGGACTGAACTTTAAGATAAAATTTGCGGCCCCCAAATGGATAGTTGTGTTCTTGTCAAATTGGAATGGGGGAAGAAGAACTGGTTGGCTATTTTTGATTCCCAATTTTCTAAAATAAAAATCCACAGTTGCCACATTAGGAAAAAAATACACACAAAAGCAAAGTCATTAAAGTTTTTTTTTGACCAAATACCTATGGAGATTCTCAGTCCTCTGAGTCATAATTGTCCTAAAGGTGCTTTTTTCAGGAGGCAACTAGGCTTTCTGGTTTTTCTTTGAAGATGTTTCACTTCTCATCCAAGAAGCTTCTTCAGCTCTGATTGGATTTTTATTTTTGGCCATTTTTTTTCTATTCTGTGTCTCTGTGCTAGATGCTGGTTCAAATGAGTCTCTAAGCTCAAGACAAATCCAATTGTGGATAGTTCATTACAACTATGGAGAGGGATTTGAAGTCCACCCATCTTAAAGGGACAGGATTGAGAAACTAATCCAAAACAGCCGTTCCCTAATGTCTGGTCTTCTGTATTCAAGGAGTTTTAAAAATGAAGTGCCCCAATTCTTGCACAAGGCTCATCTGTTACCTATCTGAGGTTGAGATGGGGAAGGGATGTATTGTAGGAGAGACACTGGAAGAGACAGGAAGAAGAGTCAAATGAGGAATCAGTCTCGGATCTCTATGTAGTCACAAGAGGATGAAGTCCAACCCTCTTGAGTGCTGCAGAATCTCATCTAGTTTATCCAGTTACAAACCATTAATCTGAGAAGATCCTTTTCCATAGGCTTGACTGAGCAATAAATCCGGAATATTGAATTCTTTGCATGTGAGCCTGGTTGTTTGCACCTGATACTTACAGATAAATAGTAATGTCAGAAAGCTGGGAGAAACCAGTAGTTGGAATAGAGTCCCAAAGTACTATGAGTTTATTTCATGGTATCTACACATAAGAATCTGATCTACTAGTGTTTAAAGCAAATTGGCACTAGATAAAAGTCAACAGAAGGGATGGAGTTAAGCCTCTTATGGGAGCATAACGACTCCAAACTAATGACATATTTGATCCTGCCCTTCGGCTCAGCCTGGTCATTTCTTACAAGTAACTTGCTATCCATAATTATCTAGCTGAAGAAACTTATGACTTTCTGCTAAATCTTTGAGACCCAACTAAACTTTCTCTCCAAAGTAGAGTAACATAAGAGAAAAGGAAGCTATGAATAAGACACTCATGCTCTGCATGTAAACCAACAAAGAGGGGGGGGGGAAACCTGCTCTCACTGTTGTATCTACTTGAGGTGGACCTCAAGTGGATAATGATAGAATCCCACTTTTGAAAGGTGAAACCTCCGAATGGAACTGCTTCAGAGGCCGAGAATTTGACACCACCCTATCTTCTTTGGTGCATTTATTAAATCTAATGGAAGAAGACAGAAGAAGGTTGACTATTACTTCTTATCCACACATGGCCTTTTCGGAATGAAGGAGCTTTTTCATGAACGAAGTGGTGGGAGGGATCATCTTTCCCCAAGCGGGCCTGGTGCATAGCAAACCCAAAGTATTATTGCCATAGGAAGGAAAGAAAGGGATTAATTGAAATGTAAATTTGTGGAACACATTGACCCAATTTACTGCTAGAAGGAAGAAGAAAAGGGCAAAATTATAATTTTCAAAGCGCTTAGGTTTGTCCAAGGCCATTAATCATTAAAGTTAGGATAGGGAAAAAAAATTCTCCATATGGTGAGGGTGGTTCATCACCAGATGCCCATGACCTTTGTTCTACTTGGGTTGAGTCGGGAATAACAATAGCATTTAGCACTTATATGCCGCTTCACAGTGCTTTTACAGCCTCTCTGAAGCAGTTTACAGAGTTAACCTATTGCCCCCAGTAATCTGGGTCCTCATTTTACCAACCTTGGAAGGCTGGAGGTTGTGTTAACCCTGAGCCGGTCAGGATCGAACTGCTGGCAATGGGCAGAGTCAATCTGCAATGCTGTACTCTAACCACTGTGCATGATAGATAGATAGAGAGAGAGAGAGAGAGAGAGAGAGAGACAGACAGACAGACAGACAGACAGACAGACAGACAGACAATAGAAATAGCCCTTAGACATATACTGCTTTACAATGTTTTACAACCCTCTCTAAGCGGTTTACAGAATCAGCCTATGGCCCCCAACAATCTGGGTCCTCATTTTACACAACTTGGAAGGATGGAAGGCTGAGTCCACCTTGAGCCCAGTGAGATTCAAACTGCCAAATTGCAGGCAGATGGCAATCAGCAGAAGTAGCTTGCAGTACAGCACTCTAACCACTGTGCCACCACACCAACCCCAAGGAATGTTATGCTGTTCTAGTCATTGAAGTACCCTAATTTTTTTGACTTGGATCCCCAGTGCTATTTATAGAGGTTTTAAAACTGATACCACCTTTGAAAACAAAGGGCATTTTAAGCTTAGTGTAAAATTTTAGAAAAAGGGAGATTCTACTGCTGTTACCTGCAATGTGTGTTGCATGGATTGCTGCTAAAAACTTTGGAATGGGACAACCTATTTGTTCTTCCTTTTCCCAATCACGTTGAGGAATATCTTGTTATCCTGTCATTTTCTTTGGATTTTTTTTTTTTTTTAAATCTCATCCTGTGAAACATTTGACAATATTGCTTCCATCTTCGAGATGAGATTGAAATTTTCCATCTTAAGTGCATTTAAACATTTCCATTCCCACGGGAACTTTTAAAAGTGATGCTTTGGTGATGTTCCAGAAGTTATGAAAAAGGAGAGTTTGACTCATAAGGCTTTGAGTCACACATCTTTAGGATTGAGTTGGAGTAAAGTCTTTTAAGAGAGTTGCAGAGTTCCGAAACGGATGCCTTACTAATAGACGCAATCCATAGCACGATCTGAACCCCACAGCACAGAGGATTTCTCTTCATTCACAGATTTGGCATCGTCTCCCAACTTTCTTGAAGAAAATATCAAGTTTTCATAAAGAGAGAATGCTCCTGAGACCAGAACGAAAATGGTGCATAGTGGGTTGGGCATATATGAAACCATGAAATAATAAATAAGTGAAATGGCTATTTTTATTTTATTTTTACCTTTTCTTGGCTCTTGGTTCATCTCACATTTTGACAAATGAAAGCTTGTTTGGTTTCCTAAAAATATGAGTCACTCCTGCCAAAGCAAAGCTGGGGGAATTTCATAGTAGACAGAGAAAAAGGGTTTGGGAGTATTTTTTTAAAATTCCCAACCCTCCCAATCTCAAAATATTTCTCTCCCTCTTCCCCCCCCCCCAGATTTTTAGATATGCAATTATTTATTTTCTCTCTTTCTCTCTCTCTCTCTCTCTCCAGGAGATAGTGAGTTCTCATGCTCCCTTAGGCATGAAAGCTAGCTGGGAAACTTTGAGCCAATCACCAGGAAACGATGAGCTCTAGTCCTGCCTTATACAGAAAAGCCAGCTGAGTGACTTTGGGTCAATCACCAGGAGACAGTGAATTCAAATCCCACTTTAGGCATGAAAGTTAGTTGGGTGACTTTGGGCCAATTACGAGAAGATGGTGAGTTCTAGTCCTGCCGTAGCATGAAAGCCAGCTGGGTGACTTTGGGCCAATCACTTTCTCTTGGTCCATGATGTCAGGCTCAGGCAACAAGTTGGCTGATCAATTCCTGTCATGGCCAATGGATTGAGACTTAGTTGATACACACACACACACACACACACACACACACAGAACTATCCCATGAAAATGTCACCACAATTATTTTCTCCTTGAGAAGAGATTTCAAAAGCAACATTTTCTTTCATCCAAGTAAATGGGAGCTGGGAAATCATGATAGGAAAATTTATCTGCTTAGCCCCATGATGAGACTACATCTGCTAAAGTACTATGTAGACATTGAAAATTGTCACATGAAAATCATTAATCCTTAGCATACCACAGAACTCTTTGCTGTTTGTTGTCATCTCTAGCACATCTGGAATTCAGATGGATGGAGTATGTAAATTGACTATGAACATTTAATTTTTATAACAGAAACCATAACCTTCCAATGAAGCTGTGCTTGTCGTAAAACACTTGCAAAATTCTCAGCAAACATCTGGAACAATAGCTCTCCAGCTCCAGATTGTATAGATGGGAAAACCTAACTTTCCCTTGCATTCAACTGAACAAAACATCTGTGTCCTTGAATCAAATTCACAAGCTTCACCTGTGTGTGTGTGTACGTTCTGTACACGAAAGGCATTTGAACAAAACTAACAAAAGAGATGGTTGAACATCAAGAAGGAATAATATTAAACAAATGACTTGAGTCACACATCATCCTAAGCCATATTTGGTTTAAGCATAGTTTTTTGTGTAAACCATAGTTGAATAAGATACACAGGTTGTGCTTAGTTCTTATCAATAATGTGCTAACCACAATGATTTGAATTCATACCAGCTAATCCAAAGCCAAACAAACCATATTTCAAAATCCACTACACTATGCAAATTCAATTCATGTACTTGCTCCAATTTGTCTTACCTGGCCCTGGGCCCAGTTTTATCATATAGCAAGGGGAAAGGAAACATCCCCATGGGAAATATAGTCAGAAGACGGGAATTAAGATCTTCATAGTGCATCAGGTTTTTTTAAAAAAAATTTGTGTTTTCAAAAGGCTCACCTTAACATATGTGGGTCAAAGGGAATGGAAACTGAATGGCACTTCAGACAGTAGAAAGTTGGAAATTGATCCAGACTGCTTGGTTTTTGCAAAGCCAAATAAAACATTTTAGAAGCCAGTATCAGAAAACAAAGTCTCTTGTTAGCCAATGTTTTCTGAAATGGGTAGGGGAAAGAATGTTTGTCAGTCTAACTGACAAACTAACTGTCTAACTGTGCAAACAAAGTAAAGTTAAGGTTTGTGTAGGAGGTTAGTACAAATACAAACATGCACACACATTTGGAAACAGTGTCCAGATCAACAATTGTTCCATGTTAGCAAGGAAGATCATTTAAAAAAAAGCAGAAGAGGAGAAGAGAAGAGAAGAGAAGAGAAGAGAAGAGAAGAGAAGAGAAGAGAAGAGAAGAGAAGAGAAAGTCCCTAGCCCTGGAAATCTATGGAGGGGAGAATTAAATGCTACAATCAGATTGTTTGTGTAGTCATTTACATTTCTTGCTGTGTAAACAGACCAAGGCACAGCAATAACGAGCATGGGATTAAAGGAATATTGATAGCTCATGACAAGCCAGTTCCTGAGAAACTTTGTTTGGTCAAATAGCAGCAATCATAAAATATATGAGGGTCTGTTAATGTTATCTGCTCTTTTTAAATACACACGCACACATTTATTAGTTTAGCAAAAATAACAGAGTTTGGAGACATTTAATGGTTTTACCTCCTTCAGATTCTCAGTAGTGGAGTTGCTGAAATATATTTCTCTTCTCCTCCTTCTTCTCATCACATATTTTTCTTCTTCTTTGACTGCTGCTACTACTACTAACAGGTGGAAGAGTACAATGGGTTGAAAACTTGCAAGAAACACATTTATGTTCTTATTCAGGAATTACTTTCATTGTCACCTTTGTTGCACAATTCAGAAAATTTCTAGGTTCCATTTTTTTTAACCCAGTAATAAATATTTGCTAGTTGACCACAAATGAAGCCCAAGGGTTTCAGAACTGAAGAAGTTTCTTGGATGAGAAACTAAACGTTTTCCCCACCCTAAAAAAAGAAGTCCAGTTGCATTTTTTAAAAGTACCTTTGGGCCAGAGGGTTTAATTATATCCTGAATTTCATTCTCATCCAAGAAACTTTTTCAGTTCTGAAATCCGCTGGCCTTATTTGTGGCCAACTAGCAAATATTTTTACTGGGTTAAAAAAAAATGGACCATAGAATTTTTATGCTGCTGCTTCGGACCAGTTCACGCAAACCGGTAGTTCTGACAATCAGTTGGCCCTGCCTACCTGCCCCACCTCCGGCCCTATCCTGTCCTTTATTTCCTGCTTTGTAGCTCATCTCCATCGCACAGCACAGCTGATTCCCCCCCTCCTCGCCATTCTACTTCCCATTGCTGACTTGGTGGGTAAGCAGCTGAGCTTCTAAATGCTCCATTTCCAGCACTATGCACAAGCACCTTATGCATACACGTGTGCAAAGCACATGCTCACCAAACTGGTGGCATCCCACCACTAGTGACAATGCAAGCAATTCATGTATAGGAGCCAGCCATTTTCAGAATCAGTGCCATTCGTTTCAATGGAAGGTTATTTTTGTGTAGAATTATGGATATGGCCATTCAACTCCTGGAAGTCTCGGAAAATACATCCAATGAAGAACCTGTAGTTATTGGAGGAGCTTCAAAACTAATGGATGTCCTCCACAAAATTCTCTGGAAGTCCCCAAATATCTATCTCAATATTGTAGAAACTTCATGAGGTGCAAATTTGAGGAATTGGGAGATTTGGGTGTGATATTGGAACATCCTATCCTAGGTATGGTCTTGGGGAAAAAGGAAGGGTGGCCCAGAAGAACCATCTGTGATGGTGGACTCTTATTCAATATGTTAAGTTCTGATACTATAGCTAGACAATGAAAACCAAAATGAGACAGTTTTATTGCACTGGCATGATATAAATAGACCCAATAGAAAAGATTTAAGATTTTGGCACGAAATAGGGGCTCCCCTTCTGTTTTTTGGAACACCCCAAGGGGCTTCCATCCATTGTATTCTTTATGATATTTCTTTGCTTCTTTCTTCCCTCACTGGAAAATGATAGTGCTGTGAAAGTATGATATATTAATTTTCACCCACCGAGTTGCTGTCAGTGCAAATTAAGTGTGAATTAATAAACCGTAATTCTCATTTTGGAGAGGGAGCGTTTTCCTTGAGATTATCACAGTTAATTATGAAATATTATTCTTGGGAAAATATTTATCCACATTAGCGAGTTGTGGATCATAAATTAAAGTGTTGAAAATTTATTTTTTTGCACAATGACTTCTTAGTGCATTCGCTAAAGACTGAGACTCTATCGAGATAAAGAAATCCTTTCTCACCCCAAAGGACCTACCAAGGAAGCTTAAAACTGGTTTCCCCCAAATTTATGAGCCAATAGCTTCCATTTTGTTTTTCTGCCATGCTGACAGAGGGGTCCGATGGCCGTATGCATGAGAGGATGAAAGTGTTATCATAGTATTTACATTGCAATGTAGAGCCATGGTGGAGCAGTAGTTAGAATGCAGTATTGCAGGCTAACTCTGCCCACAGCCTGTAGTTTGATCCTGATCAGCTCACCCTTCAATCCTTCCAAGGTCAGTTAAATGAGGAACCAGATGGTTGGGGGCAAAAGGCTGACTCTGTGAACTGCTTAGAGAGGGCTGTAAAAGCACTGTGAAGCGGTAGATAAGTCTAAGTACTATTGCTATTAAGGAATGGATGCCAAAGGAGGGACAAAATGAAATGCAAAGGACAAAAATCAAAACATTTTTTAAAAAATCATTTTAAATTATTACATTGAATTGTTGGCTTGTCCTGTGGCGAGTTGGCCATGGCGAGTTGGCCCATTCCATACAATCGTAGCCCTGCCATTCAAACTCACCAGTTTTAAACAGATGATAAACCTCCCCAGTTACGAAATGTTATTTGTTTGGTTGGGAGCAAAGAGAAGGAAAAAGAATTGCTTGAAGAAATATTGTTGGAAAAACCACTCTTTTCCTAAAAGCTTTTTTTCTTTCTTTATTGCATTCTTTCTTGCATTCAGCTGTGGGCATGTTTAGGAGGCAGGGGAAAGTCACACTCTGGCTGAAGTTTAACATTAAGGAAAATTTATACATACATACATGCATACATACATACATACATACATACATACATACATACATATATACATACATGCATACGTAGGTCTAGGTGTGTTCAGGTCTTTTCCCGTGTATTTAGACGATGTTTCGGAAAGGTTCCACTTGCCATCCTCAGGCTGGTGCTTTCGGCTTCGTGACAGTGCAAGCATACCATAGACCTACATACCGGTACCCGTGAAAATCTATGAAAACAAACAAATATAGATAGATAGATACATACATACAGACATACATACATACAGGTGGGCCAGGGACCACCTGGTGGGCCAGGGAGCACCGGTGGGCCAGGGACCACCTGCTGGGCCAGGGACCAACTGCTGGGCCAGGGACCACTGGTGGGCCAGGTCCCTGGCCCACCAGGTGGTCCCTGGCTCACTGGTGGCCCATCAGGATGAAGAAAAAACCATTCTGGCACAGCAATAGGCTGCCCCAAATTTAAAACTGAAACCACTGTAAAAGTCTGACTCACAGACGAACACTATACAGAAGCCTGATGATGGCAGATGAGATTCTGCAGAAACGTTGCTACAACTTTAAAAGAACAACTACAATTACGTGAGAAAATACCCAAACAAAGCTGAATGCCATACATACATACATACATACATACATACATACAACCAGGTGCAAAACAACAGTTCTGATGTTAGTGAGTCAAATGTTCTATGGACGATTTCACCCGTGTTAAACTGCAGTTTTCTTCAACCGTGGTTGTTGAACAAAATCCAGGGACAGTGTTTACAGGACATGCTTAATCAGTACCAAATGCTCCCTACCAAAACTTAGTTCGCTGCTCCAAAGTCTTAGGTGACTCCTTACAAATAAGCCCCATTAATTCTGACGCTACTTACTTGTGGGGAATTGTGCAGAAAATTGCAGACTGGGTGAGGCAACCATTTCTGAGATCAGAGGTTTCGTAAATGTAACAATCACAGCATAATTAGCTTTCTTTCTTTTTCCTGGGAGATGTGTGCAAGGGTGTGTGTGTGTGTGTAGCATATTGTACACATGTGCCACCCACATTCAGATGTTGCCTCTATCCACCCACGTCCATCAGATCAGCACACATCAAGGAGACATTTGTAAGGGTTAAGAATTGGAATAAACATCCTTTTCCCTTTCATTGCATTAAGCTTGCACTGAAATCATGGAAGTTTTAAAACATTGGAAGTTTTTAACAAGAAATTGAACATCCATTTGTCTGAGCTGGTATAAGGTTTCCTGCCTGAGCAGGGAGGGTTGGACTAGAAGACCTCTAAGGTCCCTTCCATCTCTGCTATTCTGTTCTGTTCATGGACTGTGCCTGTTCTTACAAGATATCCTTACTTAGCCTTACCAGATCTGACCTACACGAACCCAACCAGTTACAGGGTGAGAAGAAACAGCAGAAAACATTCAAAGTCTTCACTGTCCTTCATTGTGATCTGGAGTTTTTGCAGCAGTCTAAGTCTGGAACATGTAGTCCTTGTCTTATAAACTGTTGTGGCCGGTGATCCGCTGGCCCCTCTAGCAGCCAAGTCAAAGGAGGAGGAGAAGGCATGGGAGTCAGGTCAGCATTAGGGCAACCTTGGAGCTCCGAGGGGGAAGAGAGAATGGAGCTGGCAGAGAGAGAGAGAGAGAGAGGGAGAGACAGAGACAGACAGAGGTGGAGCCTGGGCTGTCCATCAGCCCTCAGATGGAGAGTCAAAAGCCCCAGGTCTGGAGTTGGCTGATGCGGAAGTGGAGGAACAGCTGGGTCCAGTAGCTGATGCTTGGATGCACAGAAGGCAGAGAAGAGGAGAGCAGTGGAAATCTATGGGCCGGTCCTTGGGATGGATGAGCCACTGCTGCTAGTGAAGCCCCACCTTAGTTCTGGGGGTAAAAGGCAGGGGGTGGAGATGAATAGATGTGCCAGACAACTAACTATTCATCTTCTGGCTGGACAGATTGCAAAATAAAAATTTTTGCCCGGACTGCTGGCGCTTCTAATAAAGGAATCTTTTGAGTTCAGGTCAGAGGGTTTGGGTCAGAACATAACCATACATAATCAACAAACAAAATTACAATGGCAGTGAAAAAAGTGAGTTAGAACAAGTCCTCAGCCTTGCAATCATTACGGCTTCTCCATGACCACATGATAGAAAATTTGGGTATTTGGCAATTGGCCTGTATTTACAGTGGCTGCAAGATCATGGGGTCATGCTATCTCTATTGGTGACTTTCCCAACTGGCTTTGCTTAACAAATGCAATTGACTTTGGATAAATGGCTACAGAAGCTGATGGACTTGGCAGAAATGGCTTAATTGACCGTTTTGATTAAAGAAAAAAATATAAATACTTTGGTTGCCACATGGAGAGACTGCTTCTGAATTTTTGTGCTCGAGGTGGAGAAAAGAAAATGAAATTTTGATTTTGGGTTTTCCCGATTACATTGATTTGTTTTTATAGAAATGGCTAGTTTATATTACGACGGAAAACAAAAAGTTGTGGTTTGATGTTATTGCTGCTTTTTTACTGCAACAGAGGGAGTTGGAAGTCAATGGGTTTTATTCTTTTTCCCATCCCTCCGCCCACTTCTCTTTTCTCTCC
This sequence comes from Hydrophis major, assembly GCA_033807585.1. Lineage (NCBI taxonomy): Eukaryota > Metazoa > Chordata > Lepidosauria > Squamata > Elapidae > Hydrophis > Hydrophis major. Next base: position 23,034,201 of record CM066338.1, read on the forward strand.
CTGCCCACTGCATCTTCCTATTTGCTTTTGTATTTTATATTTTAGTCTATAATTTTTTAAAAAAAATATAAAAGGCGATTCACTTAACAACTGCATGATCCACAGAAAACAGACATCAAATTAGGTGTGATTCACTTAACAAATTCTGGTCTTAGTTGTAGTCATAAGCTGAGTACCATCTGTATTCCCTGCTTTGCTCTTATCAAAGGTGGAGAATAGACATTGTCTTCCATTCATCAATGTCTCTCCTTCCTTCTTTCTTTCTTTCTTTTTTTTTTGCCTTCTAATGTGAACAAATAACACTTGATGCTTATCTTTTTTAAAAAAAATAATTTCATTTCAAGATTTAAATGATCACCAGGAAGTGAAAGCAATCCTTTGCATGCCGAAGTCCCAGGTTGAATGGCCAACATCTCCAGGTAGAACTAGGAAATATATCCACCTGAACATCAAGATAACGGCTGCTGGTTTGCGAAATGAATACCTAGACTAGAAGAATCAATATCCTTATTCAGCAGCTCCCTGCCTTGTCCAGGATTAAAACATTTCCCTCAACTGCAATTTTTATTGTTTCTTTTTAAAAAAAAAAAAAAAGGGGGGGGGGAGAAGCAGAGGGAGCAGAAATCAGCAGATCCCATTCAAGGAGCATCAATCAAATCAGGGTCCTAGCCAAGCATATTTAACCTCCCTCGTTTCTCATTGCGGCTTCCTCCGTGCGCACCGCTACCGAGAAGAACATATAAATCTTCAATGTTGAAAAATCCTTCCTTAAGGTAATAAAATCTGACAGTTTCCATAATGGCTGATGAGACAAGAGTCCACAGGTGTATCAATCTGCTTTTCCTTTAAAAAAAAAAAAAAAAAAAAAAAACCCCACTCAGCTTATAATAAAAATCAGCTTATAATAAAAAGCCCTCCTACCCCCATCACTCAAATTAAACGTTACTAGACTCATTGACTGTTCTTCCTCTGTTCTCGGAGGAGAAAAACAGTGATGGCTTTTTACTGCTCTGCTTGTGATGTTCTGCCTCATCAGGAGTAAATAAACACAATCCTCTTTTTTATCTCCCTGAAGAAACATTGATCATCGTCCCCAAATGCTGCCTAGCTCGAAATTCCCATGCTTTTTCTGACAAAGGGATCAGTTTTAATGCTTCTTTGTTTTTTTCCACAAGGAATGGTGAGAGGCACTATGTGTGTGTTGTATTCAGACTATATCTATATCTTTAGATAGAGATAGATGTAGATAGAGATAGATGTAGACATAGATAGATAGATATAAAGATAGATAGATAGATAGATAGATAGATAGATAGATAGATAGATAGATAGATAGATAGATAGATGATAGATGAAGAGAGAGAGAGAGAGAGAGGGAGAGAGAGAGAAATATAGATATAGACATAGATAACAGTTCTCTTCCCAATCTTTAAAGTGAAATAAGTAAAGTAAAACCAGCTTGAAATCCCAAAGGAATTTTTCTTTCAAGAGGCAACTGGACTTCCTTGTTTTTTCTTTGAAGATGTTTCGCTTCTCATCCAAGAAGCTTCTTCAACTCTGACTGGATGGTGGGGAATGGAAGGATTTATATGTCCTTGCAGACAGCTGGTCATTTGCATTCTTTTAGAGGTTTACCTGTGTCCTCTGGGTCACCTGAGTGTGTAAATGGGTGTGCAGCCTTCTTGGAATGGCTGAGACGAAGGTGTTGTAGACAGGAGATAGATGGTGTCATGTCCCTCCGGCACAGATAAACCTCCAAGCGGCCTCAACAACTCTCTAAAAGAAAGCTAACAACAAGATAACTGCATGGAATACCAATCCTTCCATTCCCCACCATTCAGTCGGAGCTTAAGAAACTTCTTGGATGAGAAGCGAAACGTCTTCAGAGAAACACCAGAAAGTCCAGTTGCCTCTTGAAAAAGCACCCAAGGGTGGGATTCTACCAGTTCGCACCTATTTGCGAGAACCGGTTGTTAACATTCTAAGCAGTTCGGAGAACTGGTTGTTAAAGGAAATTACTGGTCTAATCCTGTAAGGAAGGCAGGAAGGAAACATTCTGGTGTTGCTTACAGAAACTGCCTCTCTGTTAACCCTTATTATGTTCTTGGCAGGACTGGACTTTCTGTCTCAGGAACATCTCTGGAGTTTTTCCCCTCTTTTGCTGGTACTTTGCTTGTGTGGAGTGACCATTCAAAGTTACAATGGCACTGAAAAACATGACTTATGACCATTTTTCACACTTACGACTGTTGCAGCATCCCCACAGTCATGACAGGCCAGGCGAGATGTGTGCCTTGATGTGAGTGATATTGAGTTGGCCATGCCCAGCCAATAACATGACCACCAAGCCATGTTCACCCAGTCACATGATCCCCTAAGCCACAGCCACCACTTAAGCCATGCCCACAGAACCAGTTGTTCAACAATTTGAATCCCACCCCTGCAAGCATCTTTGGGACAACCACGACATGGATGATGGAGAATCTTCACGGACAACCAGCTTGAAGAGTCAGCAGGGGGACAGCAGGGGGAAGAGAGATGGCTGCTTCCAAAGGGGCTGCCTTAATAAGAGCTAAACATTTATTCTCTCTCTCTTCAACCTCAACTCACACCTGACCTTCGCCAATAAATACTGTCAACAGGAACAGGGGCTGGCTGTACTTCTCCACCAGAGATCAATTCAACACATATTTGCTATCCACAATTCAGCTGTTGTGTTACTTCAAAGCCTAATCAATAACCTGGGTCTGTAAGAGCCCAGAGGAAAATGACAACATTATAGCGACGGCTTGCTGTGGGTTTATTATTGCACTAAAAGCATGTTGCCTTCTCTAATTTGAAATAAAGATTAATGCCAGGAGTGGCTGAAGCCAGCATCACTACTGGGGCTATTCCTTCCTTTCAAAGTCTCAGCCAAGGAGACGGGGGTCAAGGGAGATTCGTGTTCTGCATTTCCACCTCCCTGTAGTATTTCGGACAAGCACAGGGGTGGGGCTGCTGGGGAGTTCGCAGGATTTGGGGAGCCCCTAGCTAAGATTCTGTGCAGTTCAGAGAACCCCCAAATCTCACTCCTGGCTGGTCCCACCTGCCCCACTCAAGAGTCAAAAACACCTCCCTCTGCGATGGTGCAAGAGGCTGACTAGGCCACGCCCACCCTCCTCCTCCCCTCCCAGGAATCCTCACATGGCCCATTTTTGATGCAAGTAAGTCCAAGACATGTGTGGAGGCTCAGGGAGGGTGAAAAATGGGCCTCCCAGAAGTTTGAGAAGGCCAGAAATGGTCTGTTTCTGGTTTCCAAAGAGCCTCCGGAGTCTGGGAGGGCAAAGAGCCTCCGGAGTCTGGGAGGGCAAAGAGCCTCTGGAGTCTGGGAGGGCAAAGAGCCTCCGGAGTCTGGGAGGGCAAAAATGCTCCCCCCCCCCCATGGTGGAGGACAACTAGGCCACCCTTGAACCAGAGGATCCGTTCAGGAGTGTTCAGAAAGGTTCTCTTCTCCTTGCACCTCGGTCAAAATTATCCCAGTTTTATGGAGAGAAAAGGTGATGGCACGAAACAAACCAAATGTTAAAACGTTGTGATGCTTATATAGTTCTTTAGCAAGCACATCTAAATTATATTAAAGTAAGCAAAACATCTTTCCAGTTCTCAAGGCAGGTCACAACTTTGGAACGCCCCAAATGTTTGGAAATACATATAGCGGCGTTGGAAAAAAAAACCAACACAAACGACTTATGACCACTTTTCACACTTACAACCTTTGCAGCCCGGCAATCACATGATCAAAATTCAGAAGCTTGGCAACTGACATGTACTTAGGATGGTTGCAGTGTCCAAGGGCTCACGTGATCAAAATTTGGACTCTTGGCCAGGGGGCTCATATTTATGACGGTTGCAAGGGCCCGGGGTCATGTCATCATCCTTTGTGGCTTTCGAACAAGCAAAGTCGATGGGAAAGCCAGATTCACTCAACAACTGTGTTGCTCGCTAAACATCTGCAGTGATTCGCTTAACAACGGTGGCAAGAAAGATGGCAAAAGGGGGGCAAAGCTCATTGTCTCATTCAGCAATAGAAAATTGGGGTGCGATGGTGATCGTAAGTCGAGGACTATCTGCAGGGGTGAAATTCAAAAACCCCAGCAATCGGTTCGCTGCCCAGTTGCTGTGTGGGCGTTGCCATGATGGACACGACCTACTGGAACTTGCAGGAGGGCCATTTTTTGCCTTCCCAAGGGTCCAGAGGTTTCCCTTAGGCCTCTGCGAGGGTGAGAATGGCCTCCCCCAGGCTCTGGAGGCCCCCTGGAAGCCGGAAACAGGCCCATTTTGTGACTTCCGGTACTTCTGGTGGGACTGTTTTTCCCCCTCCTAGAGCCTTCACACAGACCTTACACTTACCTTCATTGAAAATGGGCCACATGGAGAGGAGAGAGAGAGAGAGAGAGAGAGAGAGATAGATAGGTAGATAGAGATATAGGTAGGTAGGTAGGTAGGTAGATGGATAGATAGATGAGTAGAGATATAGGTAGGTAGGTAGGTAGGTAGGTAGGTAGGTAGGTAGGTGGGTGGGTAGGTAGGTAGATGGATGGATAGATAGATGATAGATAGATAGATAGATAGATAGATAGATAGATAGATAGAGTTATAGGTAGGTAGGAAGGTAGGTAGGTAGATAGATGGATAGATAGATAAGTAGAGATATAGGTAGATAGAGATATAGGTAGGTAGGTAGGTAGGTAGATAGATGGATAGATAGATAAGTAGAGATATAGATAGGTAGAGATATAGGTAGGTAGGTAGGTGGATAGGTGGGTAGGTGGATGGATGGATAGATAGATAGATAGATAGATAGGTAGGTAGAGATATAGGTAGATAGAGTTATAGGTGGGTAGATAGATGGATAGATAGATAAGTAGAGATATAGGTAGGTAGAGATATAGGTAGGTAGGTAGGTGGGTAAGTAGATGGATGGATGGATAGATAGATAGATAGATAGATAGATAGATAGATAGATAGATAGATAGATAGATAGATAGATAAACTCTGGGAGAGGAGGAACAGGTGGGTGGGACCAGCTGGTTGGTTCAAATACCGATTCAGTTAACCAAATGCAAATTTAACATCCAGTTCCCTCGAACCAGTCTGAACCGGTCAAATCCCACCCCTGACTACCTGTATAGGAAGGTTTGATCCCAAGAATGAGCTGGACCATGTCCAATCTTGCCTTTTGTGGATTGTCCCTCGTGCAGCCCGTGGAGTTACGGAACCAGAGCAGAGGTTTATCAAGAGGTGAGATTACTGCAAAATGACATTATCTGTTTTAGAGGCTCTTGAATCAATCTGGGCTCTGGAAACTGGTGGTTCCCACCTCCTTTCCATGCATATAGACACCCATATATGCTCCAACTGATCAGCCTCTCAGGTCAATCACCGTCTGCAGGGAAGCCCAGCAGCTGCGGGAAGAAATGAAGGATATTTAAGGGTAACCCTGAAGAACAGTTTGCTCGCCTTCTCTCCTGCTGGTTTAGAAGATGCCATTCCAGGTTTAGGGGATCCAAAAAACAGTGAGGACTTCTTGAGCTTGACATGATAGGAGTGTTCCAATATCTAACCCAATATCTAAGGGACTGCCCCAAGGGAAAAGAGGTCAGCCTGTTCCCCAAAGAGCCCCAGAAGGTAGGACAAGAAAGCAATGGGTGGAAACTAACCCAGGAGAGAAGCAACCTGGAATTAAGGAGAAACTTCCTGACAGTGAGAACAATTCACCAGTGGAACAACTTGCCACCAGAAGTTGTGAATGCTAGCCTCATTTAATAGTTTGAAGACGACTCGCTGAGAAGTAATAAGAGAGCACAGCTGGGGAAAATCTTTCCTCCCTCCCTCCTGTCTCCCCCTCCCTTCCCCTTCTCCCTCCCACCCCTTACTTCTTCCCTCCCTCCCTCCTTTTCCCTCCCTCCTTCCCCTCCCCTCCTTCCCTCGCTCCATCCTGTCCTTCCTTCTTTCCTCCTTCCCTCCCCTTTCGTCCTTTTCCCTCCCCTCCCTCCCTCCCCTCCCTCCCTCCTGTCCTTCCTTCTTTTCCTCCCTCCAACCCTCCCCTCCCTCCCTCCTTTCTTTCTTCTTTTCTTCTTTCCTCCCTCCCTCCTGCTCTTTGTCTCCCTCTTCCCTTCCCCTTTTGCTCGGCTCCAGTATCTGAGGTGCTGAGATGGCCCCCAAGTGTAAAAGTTCCACTTGTCTAGCACAGTCAAATGACTCACAGAAATGCTCCCAGGAGTCAGGAGAGTATCAGCAGCAATAAGAAAAACAACACACAAAAACAGAACACACCCACCTACACACGACACCCACAGCCAGCCAAGCAAAAAAAAAGCCAGCCCGCTTCCCTTCAACACCTGTTCCTGCTTGATTCCGGAGCCCAAATGCTTTTAAAAGCTTTCAGGTACTGGAAGGCTCCCTGGGCTTTGTTGCCTTTATTTTATCCATTTGACAAACTCTGATTGATTTCTCTCCCCCCCCCCCCTGACACCCTCCCCCCCCCCCGGCCCGGGGTTTAAAGGCCTTCCAAAGCTCCGTGGCTGGTTTTGTTTGCTTTCTTCTCCATGCGCTGCCTTTTATTGATGGTGCCAGCATGAATATGCACAGCTCCAGGGAGAGAAGGCTGGTTAATTACTGCTTTGACAAAACTAACAGAAAAAGTACAAACCATTGTTGTTCTTAGGTCACCCAGGAATATGGAGGAGGTGCGACATGGTGGGTGAAATCCTCAAATAGTTTACAAAACAGTGAAATGGTAGATTTAAATTGATCTATCTATCTATCTATCTATCTATCTATCTATCTATCTATCTATCTATCTACCTACCTACCTATCATCTATCTATCTATCTATTTATCTATCTATCATCTATCCATCCATCATCTATCTATCTATCTATCTATCTATCTATCTATCTATCATCTATCCATCCATCATCTATCTATCTATCTATCTATCTATCTATCTATCTATCTATCTACCTACCTATCATCTATCTATCTATCTATCTATCTATCTATCTACCTACCTACCTACCTACCTATCATATATCTATCTATCTATCTATCTATCTATTTATCTATCTATCATCTATCCATCCATCATCTATCTATCTATCTATCTATCTATCTATCTATCTATCTATCTATTTATCTATCTATCATCTATCCATCCATCATCTATCTATCTATCTATCTATCTATCTATCTATCTATCTATCTATCTATCTATCTATCCATCCATCCATCCATTTATCTATTTATCTATCTGTCTGTCTGTCTATCTATCTATCTACCTACAGTATCTACTTACCTACCTATCACGTCTATCTTTCTATCCCTCTATCGATCTATGATCCATCCATCCATCCACCCATCCATCCTTTTTGCCTGGCTATTTTTAATCTACCTTTACCTACCTCTATCTATTTTTATTCACAATGGACCCCAAAATTTATGTTGCTAAGTGAGGCATTGGTTAAGTGAGTTTTTGATCCATTTTCCTTGCCACCATTGTTAAGTGAAACACTGCACTTTTGAAGTTGGTAAGCCATTTGTCAAGCTTCCCCCATGGACTTTGCTTGTCAGAAAGTTGCAAAAGTGTATCACATGATCCCAAGAGTCTGCAACCTTTATAAATACATCTAAAATTTTTTTGCTGAAAGTTGATGCCCACAAATAAAAAGCAAGAACTGATTTATTCACTGCTGAACCTTTAATTGTATCACACCCTTCCACGTTCTTCTCTCTCTTTCCCTCTACCTCCCTCCCTCTCTCTCAATTTTGAGCTGTTAGTCTTCCTATTTGGATTTTGTGGGATCTTGACATGCAATCAATTTTTATTTAGTCACTGACTAGCAGGAGAAGGACAGCTTAAGACACCATCCAAAGTTTGCTACTTTCAGAGGATACAGAAATCCAGAGGAAGTAGATGTGTGAAATCATATTATTTGCCACTCTAAGAAAGAAAAATCAGAACCTCAAGCACAGGGCAGGTAAAGTTTCCAGCAGAATCTTTTCACCTGGTTTCAAACCCTTTCCCAGATGTTGAAGATTCAGTTTGGATCTTCTAAAAATTAAAATGAACTTTCAGAACAGAGCACTACCGAAGTTACGCGCATCCGTACAATATACACATCGTGTCCTAAGCTCACATACTGGGATGAGCAACAAAAACAGTAAGGGAGCAAGAAAAATATTCAGTTTTGCACCATTATCCTGGGACATGTCTATTTGCCTTCATTTGTAAGAAAATTACCGTTCGCAAATTAGGCAGCCTGGTATCTCTCAACTCGTGAATTTCATTTTTATTACACCTTTACTCTATAAGAGGCAATGAATTTATAATACTTTTTCCTCATCCTACTTTTTTCCACAACAACCCTGTGAGGTAGGGGTGGGGTTCAATTTTTTTTATTACTGGTTCCATGGGCATGGCTTGGGCATAACAGGGGAAGGATACTGCAAAATCCCATTTCCTTCCCACCCTACTAGCCTGCTTTCCAGCTCTGTTCTCTTGTGCAGGGCAACCAAAGAAGACCCAGCCGATGAGTTGGGACTCAATGAGAGGCAGAGAAGAGATGGGGTTGGCGGGGCCAGTCAGAGGTGGGATTGGCCTGTTCTCCGAACTACTCAAAATTTCTGCTACCGGTTCTCCAGAACTGGTCAGAACCGGCTGAATCCCACCTTTGTGCTGTGAGGTGAGTTGGGCTGAAAGAAAGTGACTGGCCCAAGGTCACCCATCTGGTTTTCATGCTTAAAGCAGGACTAGAACTCATCGTCCCCTGATGATTGGCCCCAAAGTCAACCAATCAATTTTCATGCTTAAACTGGGATTAGAACTTCCGGTTTACTAGGCCAGCACCTTAACCACGACACCAAACTGGCCTCAGTTATTATAATTATAACCTGTTACAATTAATAATTACTATCTATTTTAATCAACCTGTCCAGGATTTAAGGAATCATGGGCCAAGATGACACAACAAACTTAAAGCGGTTGATTTTTGCACAATATTCTGATTTAAGGCAAATTTGTTTTCATCCTGTAAATCTATCAGCAGTTTATTTGGTTAAACTGTTGTTAACACATTGTCACAGCATGCAAAAGTGCAACCTGCCTGTGAGTAATCACACACACCTGCACACACATAATTTCTGTCTTCCATACCTTTGTTCGCACTTGACAATTGTTTCCATACCAAAGGCTAAAACTAAACATACACAAATACACATACACAAACACACACACACACATACGTATAAAACAGAGTATTGAACACAAGTTTAAAGCCTCATGCAGTTGCCAAACCACACTATTGCAAAACTGAAGGAGTTGCCTCTCTTTTTTAAAAAAAATCAAAAAATCATATCTGTGGCAACCTTAGCGAGTCACTAAAACTTCATCCACAGCCACACTTACAAATCAAGGCTAAAAAAAATTACGGCCTCAGAACCTCGGTTAGGAAGGGCAAAACATTGTATTTTATACAGGGCAGGAATTGCTTTGCTTCTAAGCCTTTTAGTGAATATCAAGAGGAGCGTTATATTGAAATTGTTAATAGAGAACAGGCTGCAAAGGCAAACGTTACCGTCTTACAACTACATTGTAAAAAGAGAGGGAACGTTTCAAGCCATATATTCAATTTTTTTTTTAAAATGCATAAATAGCCCAGGATCCAAGTTTGAAAATCTGGAAAGGAAAAGCAAAGAAGTTACAATTTCTGGTGTTGCAATTCCATTGAAAGACACTTAAAAAAAGAAAAGGTTGGAGCAGGCCGAATAGATGTGTAGGAAAATATCTGTTTCATCTCCTTGTTGTCCTCCCCTGCTCCACAGCCACAGGGATTCTGCATTACAAAGCACCCAAATTGCATAACAATTGTCAAGGAACCCAGAGCCCCGATGTATTTGTTTGCTTATTTTTGGGGGGGGCATGCATAAGAAATCACTATAGTTCAGTCAATGTCCCCTTTGAAAAAAAAAATGTTGCTTCCCTGTCCAAAAAAAAAAAATTTTTTTTCCCCTGCCTCATTTCCCTACAGAGCATGAAAATTTCTTTCAAAATTCTTTCAGTTATATTTTTGGAGCTCACTTCATTGTTGGAGATCCGAAAAGGGGCAACTGTGAGTCTTGGTTTTTTATATGTGTGTGTGTGTGTGTGTGTGTGTGTATATATATCGGGTATTTTCCCACATCATAGTAGTGGTGCTTTTAAAGTTGTAGCAACGTTTCAGCAGAATCTCATCTGCCATCATCAGGCTTCTGTATAGTGTTTAGACAAACACTATACATATATAGACAAACACTATATATATATAGACAAACACTATACAGAAGCCTGATGATGGCAGATGAGATTCTGCTGAAACGTTGCTACAACTTTAAAAGCACCACTACTATGATGTGGGAAAATACCCGAACAAAGCTGAATGCCAGACATGTAAGTACCCGTGAAAACTTAAGAAAATATATATATATATACTTTCATGGGATAACAAAGTTGGAAGGGACCTTGGAAGTCATCTAGTCCAACACCACCACCACCCCCGATCAAGCAGGAGAATCTATTCCAGGAATGGGATTCAAATTTTTTAACAACTGGTTCTGTGGACATGGCTAAGTTGGTGCGTGTGACTTGGTGGTCATGTTATTGGCTGGGTGTGGCCAATTCAATATCACTCACATCTAGGAATGCATCTCCTCGCATGGCCTCTCATGACTGTGGGGATGCTGCAACAGTCGCAAGTATGAAAAAGGGGCATAAGTCACGTTTTTCAGTGCCCTTGTAACTTTGAATGGTCACTTCACACAAGCAAAGTACCAGCAAAGGAGGGGAAAAAACTCCAAAGAAGTTCCAGAGACGGGAAGTCTAGTCCTGCCAAGAATGTAATAAGGGTTAACGGAGAGGTAGTTTCTGTAAGCAACACCAGAATGTTTCCTTCCTGCCTTCCTTACAGGATTAGGCCTGTAATTTCTTCTAATAACTGGTTCTCTGGAACTGCTTAGAATGTTAACAACCGGTTCTAGCAAATAGGTGAGAACTGGGAGAATCCCACCCCGGTCTATTCCCATTATTAGCCTATATCTAGGATTGAACTCACAGCCTCCTCTCCTCTTCCACCTCAAGCATCCTCAGCTGCCATATGGATAGTCATTAATAATCATGGCCAAAACAATGTGATAAAATCGGGCCCGATTCATTTCAGAACCACATCGTTCCTGATTGCGGACATAACTCAAGGACTACCTATCGGAAGAAATCCCAGTGGGGAAAATTTATCTTTTTTCTAAGCTCCTTTGCAGACAGTTTGCAGACAGCCTGAGACAGCTACACTACCGAAGAGAAGAGATTCTTGCAACATCTCTCTCAACCATCCTCACTCCACTCTTTAGAAAGCTCAAGATCTCGACCCCCACCCACCCCCATTAAAATTTCAGCAGAATCCTGCTTTTCTGTTGGAAGAGAATCTTTTCCATCATGTCAACTGAAATGGGTAGCCAAAAATAAATAAATAAATACATTTAAAATGCAGGAGAAATGTAATATATTACAGCCTGTGGGCCGTGAGGGGTTTGCAACCGGGCCATGGAAACAGCCGGCGAACTCACAAGAGTGCATGCACATCCTCACCTGCATGTGTGTGCAGTCCATTTATGTGAACCGCAGGTATGCATGCACACTGCTCGTGCAAATGCAGTGGTGTGCACACACTTGCCAGCCGCTCACATGGACCCATCCCCTTCTCTTGCTCCCCTCTGCAGGTCTGCAAAGGCAGAAATGTTGGGGAACTCTGATGTATGGTGGTAGTCATCACTCAGTTACAACTTGTTGCAAGAATAACAATCACAACAACAAGAGCAAGTCTCTCCTTACAATCTGTCTCTTCATACCTTGAAGGGAACTTGTACTGTATAGCATCTTGGCTACATGAGAAAAAATTCACATAAGTTACGAAAGACGATTACAACTGCCTGTGAAGATCTCCTTGCAACTCTTAAGCGATCAAATTAAAACCTGGATTAATGCTGCAAGACTTTGCTCCCCGCCTTCTTTAAAAACAAAAATAATGAAACATTGCTTTTCAAGTTTGCTGAAGAAAAACTCCACAATTTGCAAGAGCACGTACAAAATCTCAGCATCCTTCCAGGATGATGCAACGCCCAACTTCCAAAGGAAGGCCATCCAGATGAGCTTCAAAATTAGGAAGCATTACTTGAAGAAAAACAACAAGACAACAGCAAATATCAAAACCCTCAAACTCAACCGGTCAAAAGCTCCAATGAACAGAAAGAATTTCCAAAATTCAGTTGCAATAACGAAGCGGCGATTTTTTCCTTTGAGGAGATGCAATCAATGATGGTGGCAATACTTCCACACAAGTGATCTGATGTGAACAAAGAACATGAAGAAAAACATAAGGGGCAATTTTATCTGCCCTTCAGTTTACTTGAGACCCTTTTCCCTCAAACTTTGAAAACCTCTTAAATCAGGCATTCATCCGTAACGTGTTTCAGGGGGCAAAAAACTCCGTGCAATAGCTTGAAACAGAAGCCCTTACTTGGGAGTAAACTCAAATCAATTCAATTAGATTTATTTGAGTATAAATATCTGTTGATAGACTCCATTCCTTTCTATGTAGACTTAACTAAAAAAGGTGAAATATGCTTCAAGTTGAGCGTTCCTGCAGTTTTCTTGGCAGGAGAGCATTAGTCATTTGTCATTACCTTCTTGTGGGATTATTTTCAATTTCCTGTTTTAGCCTCTAGCTTTACAGCCTCTCCTCAGTAGGCCTCGTCCTTCATAGCTTTTGGAGATCAGCCAAGGTTGGTTAGGTCCTGCTACCAAGCTGAGCACCACCCTTAGCTAAAAAGAAATATGCAGGAGCAACAGTAATAATTTCAAAATAATGATAAACTCGCCTTTTCTCTGTTTTAGTCCATGCGCCTAGCAAAATGGTTCTCTTTCATTCTCTGCTTGGATTAGGCCTGATGGATTTGAGGATGAAATCTCCAAAACCAGCTATGGTATGCATTATTTGTACCTAGAACATCTCACAGCTTGTTACTGCTTAGTTTTATGGGATCAGCTACCCAAAGGTGCTTTTTCAAGAGGCAGCTGGACTTCCTTAGTTTTTCTTTGAAGACATTTTGCATCTCATTTAAGAAGCTTCTTCAGCTCTGATAGACAACTCGTTCTCCCAAATAAAACTAAGCGAGTTGGATAACATCTCTGCTTCTCAGAATTTTCTACTTCCTCTTCTGGATCAAGTGATGATAGAAATGCACAACCGTAATGTTCTTGATATTCTCATACAGCCATTATCACCCCTACACAGTGGCTTTGATCTATGGGCAACAGTGTTTTGACTGTCACAATTAAGTTTTTGTTCTTTTCCTGTGACAACCTGGTATGAAATCCATTGGCGATTTTATGTATCTAGCCCAATCTTTATTTGGGAGAATGAGTTGCCCAACAGGACTGCAGAAGCTTCTTGTGGTCTTCAAAGAAAAAATAAGAAAGTCCAGTTGACTCTTGAAAAAGCACCTGTGGGACAACCATGACCTGGATGACTGAGAGTCTCCATGCACAAATGCAACAGGTAACTGTTTTCTATAAACCTGTATGCCTAGGACAGAACTATCAAAATTTCTCAGATTACTTGGTTATAAACAAGGTAGTTCAGCAAAGCTAAAACCTAAAAACATATTAGTCTAACTGATGGTCTTGTTTATGTAAACTTTAAATATTTCAAAGGAACATGTTGCTATCCAAGATTAGGAAAATAAAAGACATCCACATATGGAAATTTCCTAGTCCTACGGAAAATCTGGGCTTCCAAGAGCTTTATGAAGGAACCCCGAATAATCCTGAGGATTATAATCTTCATACTGTATATTATATTATAACAAGCATTCCAAAGAAATTGTTCCATAGATGTTCTCCCTTTTTTCCCTTTGGGTGGGAAAGAAAGTGGGAGGAATGAAAAATTACATATCCTTCCCTGAAAATTTCAATTTTTTTATAGACAATAATTTATCCCAACCCACCTTCTATGTGTGTGGTTTGGAAGCCAGAAGGGGAAGAGGAAGCACTGAGTCTACCACATCTTTTTCTCCTGAATGCAAAGTGGAACATAAGTCTAACAAATTACTGAAGAAGCACAATTGATTTCCGTCTACGTTTTTTCTAAAGCAGGACGAACAACTCAAAGATGTTTGGCTTCCGACTCAATTTTGTTTTTTTCTCCTGACTTTAAAATGCTTTTCTATCACAACCCGGAAATTGCAACATCTCATCACCAGGTGGGAACAAGACTAAAAATACAGATAGTTCTCATCTTATGACCAGAATCGAACACCAAATTTCTAGGCGGCTGTTTCCTGCTAGTTGTTAAGCCAATCACCACAGTTAAGTTAGCATGAAGTTATAAAGTTAGTTTCATGTGAATCTGGCTTTCCCATTGACTTTGATCAACAGAAGGTCACAAAAGGGGATCTACATCAGTGGTCACCATCTAGTGGGCCGGAGACCACTGGTGGTCCATGAGAAAATTCTAGTGGTCCGCAGAGAAATGTCACCCCCAAAGCAATTAATCCAGGCTGTGTGGGAACACAAGACTACAATGCCCACATGGCCCACAAGAACACAAGGCTTGCGTCCCTTCCATTGCGAACAACATGAAGTAGTGAGGGAAGGGGGGGAAGGGCAGGGGGGGGGACTTGCCCCACTTGCCTGGCCTGGCCACCAGGCTGCTTCTTTCTTTTTCTGCTCTTGGCCGCATGCAAGGAAAGTAGCAAATATCTTTCTTTCTCTCCCAAACTCTGCCAGAAATGAGTCTTTGGGACCCTGCAAGGCATCCTGCTCCAAGAGGCTGTGCCTGCACAAGTGTCGCAAAGACTCATTTTTGGCGGACTTTGGGGGAGAGAAAGAAAGACTTCTGCTGCCACTACTGCTTTTTTTGCAAGAAGCCAAAAGTCTCTCTCTCTCTCTCTCTCCTCCTGAGAACAGAGCTGGAGACGCTTTCCTGCAATCCCAAATAAAGAATGATCGAGTGATAGGAAAATAGGATGGGGAATTATCCTGCAGACTTTTGGGGGGATTTTCCCAGGGTGTCTGGTCCGCAGAATTTAAAATTATGAGTTTGGTGGTCCCTGAGGTCCAAAAGGTTAGCGATCCCTGATCTACATAACCCCAGAACACTGCAACTGTCATAAATATGAGTCAGCCAGCAAACATCTGAATTTTGATAATGTGACCAGAGGGATGCTGCAATGATCATAAGTATGAAAAACAGTCTAAGTTACTTTTTGCAATTCTGTCATAATTTCAAACTGTCATTAAAGAAATGGTTGTAAGTCAAAGACTCCTTGTAGTCATTGAAGCCCAGAGGTTGATTTCATGCCGAGGGTTTTATATATATATATACATATACACATACACATACACACACATATATAAAACAAAAGCAAAATACTTCTTCAGTACAGGCTGTCTTCAACTTACAAGAGTTGATTTAGTGACCATTCAAAGTTACAACAGCACTGAAAAATGTAACTTAGGACCGTGTCAGCATTCCAGAAAACCTCCACTCCACCCAATAACTCCGAGACAGGCATCTTCGCAAAAGTTCTTTTAATTGGATAGTAAACTGGCACAAACTGGGGAATCCCAAATCTGAAAGTTCTGGGCTTCCTTGCAATAAGTAAAAACTACAAATCCATCCCCTGCACCCATCATCATCACATCACATGTCCCAATCATCATCCCTTCCAACTTGAGACTTCCCCTCACCCAGGTGCAGAAATAACATGACCTTGAATTAGAAAAAGGATGTTATTATGTCTAACTACATACACTCCAATAAATTCCCCCCTCCCACTTTCCCAGGCTCAAGAATGGGGCAGGGTGGGAGCATTGTGGTCTTAGTATGACTTCCAAAGCTGACAGACCACTTTCCACACTTACGACCATTGCAGCATACCTGTGATTGTGTGATCAAAATTCGGATGATGAACAACTGGTTCACATATATGATGGTTGCAGTGTCCCGGAGTCATGAGATTGTCTCTTGAGATCTTCTGACGAGCTAAGCCCATGGGGAAGTTGGATTCACTTAACAATTGTGCGACTCATTTAACAACTTGCAGTGATTCACTTAACCAATGTGGCAAGAAAGTTCATAAAATGGGACGGAGCTCACGTAGCTAATGTCTCACTTGACAACATAAAGTCTGGGCTCAATTGTGCTCATACATCGAGGACTATCCTATATCCACAAAAAATGTCCGAACAGCAGAGAAGGCTAGCAAAACCCTGCCATATTTCACAAATGTGTCTCAACATGCAAGTGCCATGTTGCCTTTTTCAAACTTCCCCTGGGCATGGTATTGTCCTCCCACAGAATATCCCAACCTTGGCCACTTAAATGTCTCCTCACCATCAACGGAAGACCCTCCACTGAACAAAATGATAACAATAAAATAGGAGTGACTGTGAAAAGCCGCCATTTTTCAACGTAACAGACCTAACGAAGGACTACGGTGGCATGGGTTTGGCACCAACAGACTAGATTCATGACTTGAAAACCCATCGTGCCCTGCTTGCTGGGGCTGATAGAAGCTGTAGTTCCACTTTTTATCCCCCTCCTGTTTAGCACTTTTCCATGTCCCCCTTCCCATCTTTTTAATTGTCCCATTCCCTTAAAAGGCCCCACATATTCTGGAAGAAATCATCTTCGTTAAAACAGACACACACAATCCAGTTTTCATCTGTTGGAGAGAAAAAAAAATGTATTTGATTACTGGCAGAAAATTACAGTCTCTCTCTGCTGTTAGTAAGTATTAAAGGATAAAGTAACTGGACTTATTTCTTTTCAGGCTTTCCAAGAAAGTGCATATAACAGTCCAAAGATATTTTTGTTCTGTTTTGTTTTGTTTTGTTTTCCTGTCATATCCAATACAAAATAAACAACACTGCAGTTATTCCCTTAGTCAAGACGTTGATTTCGCTGAGAAGATATGTACATTTTTTTAATGATCTTGATATTTCTCACTGTATGTACAAGAGCATCTTAAGTTGTCCATGGAAGGTATGGTTTAAGATAATCTTAGCAGCACAAAAGTCCAGTACTTTTTTTTTTTTTTAATAATATACCTACAAGGCAGAGGGTTTCGAACTAGCAAAACAACACTGTGGGGTTTTCGCTAATCATCTCGTGCTTGTTTACTGTACAGAAACAAACGGACATCTAAGACGACTCCAGTAAAAAAGCACAATACAAAAAAAAGGACCATTTCTAAAAGGGGACAAAAGAAATCTACCTAATCATAATAGTAATTGTAGCCAATTTAATGCGCCGAGTAAAATAAATTGCCAACCAAACCAACGAAAATCAAACTGAGCCCACGACGAAGGAATGTGTATCTTTCGACGTTTTTTTTTTTTTTTTAGCGTGGTCCGTTTTTAATCCTGGACATAGAGCTGGTTGTTCAATTAAAGCAACCTCTTTGCCAAGAAAAGTTTCAATCAGGATGGAAGGGCACACAGGTACGTACGTTTGTTTTGTGTTTACACGCGCAGGAGAGGGGTGAAGTGTGGTGGAAGGGGCTGGAGGCACCGCACAACCACCAAAACGTTTAGGTTAAAACTGGAAGGAGAGAGATAAATTAAAAGGCCAGACCGGAGATCGTCTGGCCAAAACAGACTTGGGTTGCCATAAATGTTACAGCACTCTAGTTAATTAGTATTTACTTCAACTTACAGAACTTTTAATGCTTGCATATCCCTGCAAAGCCATGAACAAACAAACAAACAAAAAAAAGTTATTATCACTAATAAATAAGCTGTTTTTAGAACTCTAGATGTCCAACGGGTACAAAAAGGATGTGTCTTTAATGTTTCTGTGTCGTGGATTTGCCAAAACAAACAAAAACGAACAAACGGAGGGGAGGGGGAAAACCCGCAACACAACCCCCTCCCCAACCCACTTTCAATTGCAACAAACTGCACAAAAGTATCCGCCACCTTTCGTCCTAACTCGTTACAATCTCTTTGCTGTCCTCCACAAAGCGTGTGAGCCGGAAGCTGGTCCCATTTTCACTGCCTGCCATCTTCTCCAGGCCAGCTAGAGGCGCGTTAGGTTCCGAATCCTGGAATTTCTCCAGGCTGCCGGTCAAACCGCTAATGGGGGAACTGCTGCCATTGCCCAGGCTCCCGGGAACGGGGGCGATCCCCCCATTCTGGATGACTGAGATCTCGTTGGTCTTCATAGCCAAACCATTGGAGAGGGCCGCAGCGTATTGATTCCAGAAGCTGGAAGTGTCACCGTTTCCCGACCTCACGGCCAAATCTTTTGGAAACATGTCTGGAAATTTGACAGGGTTGCTTCCGAGGAAAGTCATGGGCCCGTCCACGGAGAGCCGTCTTCCTCGCCTGGCGGGTGTGCTGTTCCACATGTGCGTTCCCATGTGCACCTAAAAAAGACATGGGTTAGCAGTGGCAGTGAGGTAGGTCAAGGTACTCTTGAGTGCAGTAGCCTCTCTCTTGAGTCTTATTGTCTAAGCCTAAGGGTCTCCAAACTTGGCGATTTGTGAACTTCAACTCCCAAAATTCTTCACCCAGCATGGAATTCTGGGGAATTGAAACCCATGGGATGAGGAATTCTGGGAATTGAAATCCACAAATCTTAAAGTTGTCAAGTGTGGAGATCCATGGCCTTAAGCTAAGCATAGAACATCGTACATAGGATCACAGAGTTCGAAGGGATCTCAGTCTAATCTCCTGCTCATTGCAGGGAGACTCATACCATCCTGGCCAAATGGTTGTCCAGTCTATTTTTGAAAACCTCCAGTGATGGAGAACCACAACTCCCAGGAGGCAACCTATTCCATTGATTGATTGTTCTCACTGTCAGGAGTTAGTTCTAGATGGGGTGTCTCTTTAACAAGCTCCCACTCATTATTCCTTGTCCTTCCTTGAGGTGCTTTAGAGACTAAGTCAATCCTCTTTTCTCTTTGACAAGTCTCTCAAGAACTGGAAAATCACTATCCTGTCATCCTCAAGTCTTCTCCTTAATGAACTAGATGTATTTAACACCCTCAACCATTCACCAAATGGTTTGGCCTCCAACATGAGGATGTTATTCCTCCAGATGTTGATGATTTACAACTCAAAATGTTCTTCACTATTGGTTGTCCTACAGCAGCTGGGACAATTGAGCAACATCTGGATAATCAACTTTGGTCTAAGATGGGAATAAAGAACATTATCTATCAACATCACCTGACAGTTAAAATAATTAATCAGTAGAACAAATTGTCTCCAGAAGTTGTGGGTGCTCCAACACTGGAGGTTTTAAAGAAGAGATTGGACAACCACTTCTCTGAAATGTATAAGGTTTCCTAGCTGAGCAGAGGATTGGACTAGAAGACCTCAAAGATCTATTCCAACTCTGCTATTCTGTCCTGTCCTGTCCCATTCTTATTCTATTCTTATTCTACTCTACTCTACTCAACAACTAGAGTTTGAGGAAACTCTAGCTCAAATCAACAGAACAGCAGGATTCTTATCTCTGGCTTTGACTGGGTGAGTCTCTTATCATCATTTCTTATTTTTCTATCCTAGGTAGATCTAAGTGGATCTGAAGATCCACACCACAGAATGACTTTGCTAAAAAAAGAAACAAGTTTGGGATTTGGTCCATGATTGAGGAGGACCCGAGTAAATTTCACAGGGTATTACTGCCTTGAGTTAGTTTCATATTGGAGAAAAAAATGACCTGAGATGACCTTGAAGTACCATGCTGTATAAATGAATGAAGCCAGAATCCAATTTAGAAGAAGGTCAAGGCTTCACAGTTTGAAAAACAGGTAGTCCCTGACTTACAACCACAATGGAGCCCAAGTGAGACATTTGTTAAGTGAGTTCTGCCCCATTGTATGACCTTGTTTCCCCATTAAATTTGCTTGTCAGAAGGACATGAAAAGGTGACCACATGACCTTGGGACACAGCAATGGCCATAAATATGAACCAGTTGTCCAGCGTTCAAATTTTTGAATGGTCACTAAAAACTGTTGTAAGTCAAGGACTAACTGTATTTCTTTGTTTGCTGCTCATCCCACATAAAATTCAAAGTGGAGTCGTAACTGTTTAAAATTCTATCCAGTTTTAATATGACCATTTGACATTAAAATGATCCTGGACACTGGTATGTTTTAATTTCATATTTTTTTTGCAATCATTTTTGGAGGAATGCTCAGCCAAGCAATGGGTGGACAGGAGAACAAAACTCCATTTAAAAATTGATTTCCCAGCCTTTCAAATTATCAGTGATAAAATCTGGAATCTTAAGCTGCATTTCACAGGTACCTCTAATTTTGAATTTCTATCTTGTGAAGCAGAATTTGGGTCTGCCAGAGAAAGGACGTGCCTCTCTCTGTTTAACACTTGTGCAAGTTCAGAATTGCAAAAAACAGTGTTTAAAATACAGATGAAAAGTGTAAGGAAGGAGTTACAATAGAAGTCACCACCAGGAAAGGTATGCAGAAGGATTTTTAAAAAAGGATTTAGAGAAAACCAATCAATCCCTGGTCCATCAACACTTACAAATATGTTAATCCTTCTCTTCCCACTTTGGCTTTTCCAAAAATAAAAAAAAACACGATGTCATTTCTGTATTAAGAAGTCACAAGGATAATAAACACATGACCTCTTCACACATACACAGACATACAAACACATGAAAAGCAGTGGTGGGATTCTACCAGTTTCCCTATGACTTAGGTAAGTGTGCACTTGTGAGGGACAAATCCTGCATTTTTCTCTTCTTTCTTCTCTCAGCTGATTGTTGGAGCTTTTTTTTTTTTTACTACCGTTTCAGTCAAACCAGGCCAAACCGGTAGCATTTCACCACTGACATAAAAGTAGCTTTTATTTACCTCTGGCCGCTTAATGACTTTTTGAAGTTCTGGTGGACCTATGTGGAGACTGGGGGTATTTATGACCCCAGGTTTGATGTTCCAATAGTCCAAAGTCCCCTTCCCCCACCCATGTGCCCCCCCCCTTTAAATGTTCATCATCTGGGGTGTATTTATGGCTGTTTGCAGTGTCCTTCAGTCTCATGATGATATTTTTGGATGGTTTTGCCAAACACTGGTATTTACCGTACTTCCAGTTTGCAGCAAAACCCCACACGTACTGAACTAGAGGTTCACTTAACCACTGTGGATTCATTTAACAACTGCTACAAAAAAGGTTTCAAAATTATTAGTGAATTATTTTGAATTATTATTCAAAACTCATGCGTTTTGAGCATGATGGGCAAAATGGTTATAACTCAAACCCTACCCTGTTAAATCCTTTAATCTATTTACACTTAAGAAAAGAACCTGTTCCTTTATTTTTAAAACATTATACTCTTATTCCAGGATTGGCAATCTAAGGGTTATGTGCTAAATATGATTTCTGGCTTCAATTTTATGATTGCATAAAAAACAAAAGCATGAAAGATATACACCCATCAGAACATGCTATCACTGTTCCCATTTGGACCATGGTTTCAGAACGCATGGATGCAGCCATTCACAAATCACTTGAAAACCCTACCAGTTATATAGGCAGTGCTCGACTTATGACCACAACTGACCCCAAAATTTATGTTGCTAAGCGAGACATTTACAAAGTTAGTTTTGCTTCATTTTAAGACCTTTCTTGCCACAGCTGTTAAATGAAGCACTGTTGTTGTTAAGTTAGTAATATGGTTGTTGAGTAAATCTGGCTTCCCCATTGCTTTTGCTTGTCCAAAGGTTGCGAAAGAAGATCACATCAACCCAGGACACTGCAACAGTCATAAATATGAGTCAGTTGTCCAGCATCTGAATTTTGATCACATAAACCATGGGTAAGCAGCAATGGTTGTAAGTGTGAAAAATGGTCTTGTCACTTTTTCAGTGCTGTTGTAACTTTGAATGGTCACTAAATGAAATACTGTAAGTCAACTACTACCTGTACAGAAGTCCAATTTATCATGCAAAAAGCACTGAGCTAAATCAACAGCCCAGATCCCACATACCATTCATGCTGACCCAGTGAACGCATCATGTTAAGACATGGTTTGTTCACCCAGGATTCCTTTAGGTCAGAGGTCTCCAAACTTGAGAACTTTAAGACTTGTGGACTTCAACTCCCAGAATTCTCCAGCCAACTCCAATTTGGGAACCCCTGCCTTTGGTCCACACCACACATACACTGAGCCATAACACCACGGTTTGCAAAAGACAGTGGGGCTAGATCCACCCGAGAAAGGATGCTGAATACCAAATCAACCCCATTATGGCTTAGTGCAAAATATGAATCCTGCTGGGGGGATGTGACACAAGTGGGCAGCTAAAGAAAAAAGAAAACCAGAGTGTTGTAAGATGGAGGGAAGGAGAGTACCTTAAGGTTGCCCTTGGTGGTGAAAGCTCTTCCACAAATTGTGCAGGCGAAAGGCTTCTCCCCTGTGTGGGTCCTTTCGTGGATCTGCAAAGCACTGGAAGATGAGAAGGTCTTTCCACACGCGTTGCAGAAGTGCTGCTTGGGCGTCCTCCGAGGCAGAGTTGGAAGTAAGACCGGTGATGTCGCCGAAGGCAGCAAAGGTCCTGAAGGAAGCAAGCTGGGCAGTGTCTCTTTGTGGTCCTGAGGAGAGCCATGTACAAAACCATTGACCTCGGCCTTTATCAGGGACGAGAGAGAGTTTGCAGGTACGATGGAGGAGGAAGAGTTCTGAACTGGGCCAAGGTTTGAGTTGGGTTCAAAGAGCTGTGATGGTAGATCTCGCATCTGATGTGTCAACATGTGCTGCTTCAAATTACCCTTTGTGGAAAAGCCACGATTGCAGACTGTGCAAATAAACGGTCTCTCTTTGGTATGACTTCTGTAATGAATGTCCAAGGCACTCTGACAAGCAAATGTTTTGCCACAAATGTCGCATGCCGTGTTCTTAAGTTTGCCTCTGTCACGGAAAGGAAACAACATGCCCAGCGGTTCTTCCTTCACCATTTTTTCTGGGTGGCCCGAGGTCAAGTCCAAAGCACCGCCATTGGCAAAGGCGACAGGCCAACCATTGGCAAAGTCGTTCGGTAAAGTCCGTAGCAGTTTGTCTTCAATGCCCGGTGATTTGTATAAATCCATTGTGCTGTTGGATGGGGATAAGGCCTGCATGGAAGAGGTAGACTCTGAAATGGCAGGACTTCCAGCACTTTGACTTTCCATATCACCACCCACCGATGAAGAATCGTTTGTCATAATGTCCCCTTCGACCGACCCATTTTCCACAGATTTTAAGCTCGCTTGTAGCTGTTCAGCCAGCCCTGCATTGATCATCTTCATCTGGTTTTCTAAAGCAGCAATACTTGATATTTCTGGTGGCAGTGGGGAGGAGGATAAACTATCTTGAGATGCATCAGCAGATTTAGGGGTGTCTGGTACGCTACTATCAGGACAGTCTTCCATGTTCTCATCAGAGAATGCATCCAGATCATCAAAGGTCTTCTCATCAAACGAGCCCGTGTCAGATTCCATGGACTCGGAATAGTTTTCTGCCACTGGTGTGTTAGGAATCTGGCCCCCCATATGCATCCTGATGTGCTGCTGCAACACAACTGCATTAGTGAATTTTTTCTGGCAGATGGGGCAGGAATGTTGCACTCTTAAGGGTGGCATGGCACGATGGACACTATAATGGGTCTTTAGATTGCCTTTCGTAGTGAAGGCCCGGCCACAGATTTTGCATTTGAAGGGCCTTTCACCAGTATGCGTGCGGTAGTGCATTTTCAGAGCACTCTGGCAACTGAGCACTCGATGGCATATGAGACACTCATTGGGATCGCTGGCCTTTTTGTCAATGTTTTCTACAAGTTGCTGTAGCTTTGAGGTCTCCGAGGCTGGTGTTCCATCCAGCAGCCCTCCAAATGGAAACTTGGCCTTAAACTGGTCAGATATGAGAGGCATCAGAGGACTGGTAAAAGCAACCACATTGCTGGAATCTGATTCTGCTGCCGGGGAAGTTATAGAGTGGTTCACACTAGAAGAAACACTGGGCATGCTTTCTTCTGGTTTGTCGCTGGAGGACAACAAAGCACCCATTTCCCCTTCTGCCAGATGCCCATTAGAGTTCTTCCCCGCAGGATCAATGGAGCCAGAGTCGCTTTTAACAGAAGATGGAGGACTAGATGAAGGGTGACTGATAGGAATGGGCTGAGGCTCCTCCATTTTGATAAAAGGTGTCAAACTTGGAATTGTGGGTGGAAGGGGCAGGCCAACAGATGGGGTCAAAGTGGATAACACTGGCTTGTTGTCCAACCAACTGCTGACCGGTTTCTCTGGTGGTATGGACATCCCATACGGGATCCCCGTACTTGTGGGAATGTTGTCTAAATGCTCTGGCACCGGGTATGGGTTCATTTGAATGTGAGGGTATTTTTCTTTATGCCGTTGGAAGTGGACTTTTAAATTCCCCTTGGTGGAAAACCGGTTCCCACAGATGTTGCATTTGAAGGGCCTCTCCCCAGTATGAGAACGTAAATGGATCTGCAAGGCACTGTCGCTCCCAAAAACCTTCGCACAGAACCTGCACTTATGCTTGAAGAAGGCTTCGTCCGAATTAGGTTTTGTTTCAAAAGCGGCTAGATTGGGCGGCTTGTTTTTCTTCTGCTGGGCCAAAGCAGACAATGAGTTTAAGTCCTCTGTGGTTGTTCCGAGATTGGATAAAGGATTGGGGAACACAGAGTTACTAAGAGTGGGTTGAGGTAGAAGAGGATTTGATACAGGGCTTAATAAACTGCTTATTGCAAAAGCTGGCGATGACGACATGTTCCCTGCCGGGTTGCCAAGCGGTGGAACACCAGTGTTCGTAGTCACTTTGTCAGAAGATAACGTAGTAATCGATGCGGTAGCTAGGCTAATACTTGGAGATAACCCGCTACTGGATGGAATCATAGTGTTGCCAGAATTGCTCTGAGGTAGCTGTAGAGGAGATAGGTGTTTCATACCACCAATGCTGGCAGATTGACTAGCGAGGCTTTGTGCCAATCCAGCTGCTGCAGCCAGCTGTTGGGATAAATGGGAACTTAATGTTGACAAGGGGTTGGCTGATGCTCGTACTGTACTCTGTGATGGGTTTGGAGACGTCGTTGGCAAGTCTGTGTTCTGGGAAGCCAGCAGTAATATTTGGTGGCGAATTTGTTCAATCAGTTGCAGTTGATGGATCTGCTGCTGTTGCAAAGCCAATAGTTGCTCCATGAGGGCAGGGACGGCCCTCATGTGAGTTGAGGTGCCATTGCAGCGCGCTTCCTGAGAGAACTGGGCCACCGCTACTTTCGTGCTCTGAAGGTTCTCAATGATGACATTGCTATTGATCATGGAGAAATTGCCCAGCATGGTCAGATCTCCCAGTTGAGGTAGAGAGGTTGTAAGAGCTGAGGTACCCTTGGTGGAGCAGTTACTGCTTGCAATAGTACTGTCGACGGTCTGGGAAGTACTGCTAGTGCTTTTGCTAACACTGGAA
Organism: Hydrophis major; assembly: GCA_033807585.1. Classification (NCBI taxonomy): domain Eukaryota; kingdom Metazoa; phylum Chordata; class Lepidosauria; order Squamata; family Elapidae; genus Hydrophis; species Hydrophis major. The sequence goes on from CM066338.1 coordinate 23,059,770, forward strand.
GAAGATTCTGTGTCCATGGTTTCTTCCTTGTCAAGTTTGTCGTCTTGCTCGGGAATGTTGCTGCCTTCAACTTGATCCACGTTATGATCTGTCTTGTTCTTCCGTTCATCAGGATTATCTTTAGGAGGGCTAGGAGGGAAGGCTTCCGAAGGAGATACAGAGCTTTCATTCACAATTAAAACCAGTTGATTTTTAGTACAGGTCTTCTTGTGCTGTAGCAGGTCTGGTAGTTCAAAGAACTCGGCGCAACATCTGCCACAGACGTGGGCATCCTTTGTCTTGGGGATCCGATTGGGTTGACTCTTCTGTGTGTCTCCTACAGATCCAAGGCAAGGGAGGGGAAGATAGATAGATAGATAGATAGATAGATAGATAGATAGATAGATAGATAGATAGATAGAAGAAGAAGAAGAAGAAGAAGAAGAAGAAGAAGAAGAAGAAGAAGAAGAAGAAGAAGAAGAAGAAGAAGAAGAAGAAAACAAAATTAACAATTGTACAGAAACATAAATAGGTTACAAGGATAAAATAAGTCAACCAGAGGAGACATGGAGCTCATCTCATTCCTAAAAAGTTCTCCCTTTGGAAAACTCCTTTTTGGGAAAAAAAAATGTTGGAAAACTCAACCATCTCAACTCAACCAACCCATTTGAATCTAAAGTTCCCTTCAAGCTGGTTCATCTTTGGCTGCTCAAATATCTCTTGGCCGGTCAGCCTACCACTGAATTAATGTGTTGTTATTTAAAGTTTCATGCCCTCCATTTTTGCCAAGATTTTCCTTTTTAACAAGGGACAGCTACCGAGTTATAGCATTTTCTTTCCACGTCACTTAAGGGTACCCCAGTCTGCCATTGCCTTTTTAAAAAAAAGTTGCTAGGGTGAATCTGTAGCAGGGATCTTCAACCTTGGCGACTTTAAGCCTAGTGGACTTCAACTCCCTGGGAGTTGAAGTCCACTAGGCTTAAAGTTGCCATGGTTGGAGACCTCTGATCCGTAGGATAGGATGGGTTTTAGCTTTCTAAAATGATCCTTAAATGTTCAATTTCATAATGGGAAAAGGAGTTCACAACAAAAATGGAGGCATTCATAGATCTGTGCCCATGGCTGGTGCAAGCATGATGACCATATAACATGTGATATAGGTGTTCCACTAGCTCTATTCAGCACAACAACATATGATAATTATTATAATTTTTCTACAAAGAAATGCCTATCTTCTTGCCATGATTTCAGAAACATAAGCACAGAAAAATAGAACATGGAACTTTTGGGCTCTTTTAACTAGGAATTGAGATACAATTGCAATACAACTAGGAATAGAATACAATCCCATATGTATTTGCACAAACCATCCCAGTTCTTCAGGAACAGAGAGTTTAAATCTTTTGGGCACTTCCTGGATGGAAAATGTACTGTCACAATTTGGAGAAATGTGAAGTCTGAAGGATAATGTTCCAATGCTTAAGTCGAACATCAGAAATCAGTTTTCTTTGTGACAAACACAATATAAACTCCTTAAGTTACTCTCCATGAAATGATAGACAGAAAAAGGGGACATTTCAGGAATCTGATGCAATCAGATTAAGGTATTTATGTACCATGCTCACATTTTCATCTAGGAAGGATCTTCTTCCCTTAAGCAAAAGCTTGCCTTTCGATGACACGACTTGCTAAAAGTTGGCAAGAAAACCTGTAGATCTTACAGTTTCCATTTCTTTTTTTTAAAGACATTTAAATAGAATCAAGACTAGACCACCAAGATGCACACAAGGTGGGATGAGAACAAATATAATGTCACAAACATCCTCCATGGCTGAGTTTTAAGATTGTACAAGTAGATCTTTAAATTGACATTCGTGTTCAAGATTATGGGTCCTTCAAATAATCCATGGTAATATAAAATAGCATGAATTGAACACACGGGGCACACCCCACAACAAGAAATTAATTGTTCTGTCCATTTTGTTCTGTTTATCACCTAGTGAATGGAAAACCAACCATCTGTTGACTCCTTTAAGTTTCCTTCAACTTTGTTCATCTGTGGCTGCTTCAAAAATTTCTTGGGCAGTCACCTTAATCCCTGAAATTAATCTGACATCCATTGGTTATTTGTAAAAGTGAACGGGTTGGGATAGGGAACTGGAGATAAAAAAAAGCATGTCACCAGAACTTCAGGTTGTCCACACACACACACAAAAACAATCTTTTGAGCTCTTCAGGAACACACAAACTGTTTCTTTTCCCATAAAACTTCTTGTTTTCCATTTGTTCATTCTATTATTTCTAGGAGCTTTATGGAATAGGAACCGAGCAAGAGAAAAAAGAGAGAGAGAGAGAGAGAGAGAGAGAGAGAAATGGCCTGTCAAAGAATAATATCCGTGTTTTCACAATCAAGCGTTTGTTGCTTAATCTTTCTCATGATACTTAGCTGAAGATCGCAGTGTTCTTTGAGCTTTATTGTTGCTCAGCAAAGCTTCAAAACAGACTTTCTATGCAATGCAATTTCTTTTCTGATAAACACATTTGACCTGGCTCCACAGGTACCTAAACATATGGTTAGCTTTAACTTACAAAAAGGCCTTTCTCCAAACAAGCCCTCCTGAACCTCTAAGAACTATGGACGGCCTACTGAATCACTGCATCGCTTGCAAACCAGTTCCTTCTTCATCAATAAGATTCGCTTCCAATGCCATTTTTTAAAAAATCACGCTCCTCCTAACCTCACATACACCATGGTACAAGGTAGGGTAGCCCCACTGAGAATAGACCAGCGAAGCCCTTGCAATTTTACTACCACGCAGATTAGATTAGATTAGATTATAGCCTCCTATCTATTTTAAAAAGCAGCATTAAAAATATGACATTTCTGGACAAGAGAAGGGAGGGGAGAGCGAAGAGCAGCAAATGGGTTAAAAAGAAAGGGAGAAGATGAACAGCTCAGAGAAAATGTTGCCATGCAAGAAGAAATCAATTTGGATGGCTCAGGTTGATAATGCCATGCAATCTTTTTCCTTGTCTGCACAACGCTATCAAAACTCTTTGCTTTTTAACTCTTCTCCCGATGGTTTAAGCGATAGCTCTGAAACCTTTCATTAGGAAGGGGCGGGGGGGGGGGGAAGTCCCTTTCATTTGAGGTTTGTTATCAACCAGTTTCTGCTTTTTTTCTTATAGCCAAGAAGATCCATTTGTAAATTAAACGTTATCCCCCTCCTCCAAAAAAAGAAAAAGAAAGAAAAATTCTTCCTCTGCCTTCAAACTCCCTGATCTTATTGAAAAGAAGGATGGTTCCCTATTGTTCTCCCAGCATGAGGACAAAAAATTCTCTTGTACAGATTGTGTGTGGTCAACTTAGAAAGACAGGGGAGGGGGGGAAAGCCCATTTAATTCAAGGATTACTTCCCCCCCCCCACTTCTCCTGCGACACTAAAATCAGATAATAGGTAGTTTCCATGACTTCCAAATTAAATCTTCGAAGGGAGGGGCCGGGAGAGAAACATTAAAAAGTTCTGAGGATGGAGAAGACAAAAAAGGGAGATAATATAAAATCTCTCCCCCCCCCTTTCTTTGATAAGTTAAAACCAATCCAAGTTCAAAACAAGTCATTGTTGGGCTTATCAAAAAAGAAAGAAAGAAAAAGAAAGAAAAAAAAAGAAAAATCGCGTTCAATTCTGTTTTCTTTTAAAGGCCGTAGAGTTTGTGACATGGGTGCCAGATGGATACTTTTGTTTTAAGTTTATACCTTGTCCCCAAAGTTTTGAAAACAGAGGGGGTGGGAAAAAAAAATTGTGTGTTGAAGTTAGTAACTAGGAATCCATTTAACCTAGGAACATTTGACCATCTCGTCTCTTAGCACACGTACGTGATTAGAATTTGAGGACTTTGGGCAAGACGACATCAAATATTAAATTCAACAATTTGTTTATACTGTTGTGCTTATTTTATTGCCTAACACAATGTCTACTTCTGCGTATATGTCTGTGTGCGCACAGACAACACAACACACACTCAATTTAAAAGCACTGTATTTTTTGACAACTAATCTTAAATGCTTCTATCCCTTTCAGATGCTCATTTCAAAAACCAAGAGGAACCCATTCTGAATACTGTCAGGTGAAAAACATTTTTCTCTTCTCTTCTCCCATTTCCATATCTAATGGTGAGGCTTCCCTCTACGTTTCCAGCCAATTATAAAGCAACAAAAGCCATTCTGTTTATTCACACATTTTGAACAAAATGCATTAAAACTATTATGTCAGCATGTTCTATTAAGCTCGGCATTCAGTCGAAAAATACTTTTTCAACCAGATCACATTTATCAAAACATAAAGCCCACTTTAAAACATGGTTTTGCTTGGTCAGCTGTGCTTAGACAAATAATGACAGATTCAGAAACTAACTAACTAGTGAGGAAAATCAGAAAAAGCAACTGATGAATTATATGCAGAACAATGGATTTGCTTCCAATCTATAGCACGCCTGTGCTAAAAAAAAAAAATCAAAACATGTCTTAAATCCTCCTCTTCACCTTGATAAGGCTGCCTTATCTGCCTAATTTTCAAAAAGGCACTGTTCTATATTTTACCCTACCAACATTTTTCTCTCTTTTACTAGAAAACAAGTAAAAAGGCTCAAATATCAAACAGAAAATGTGTGCAGTTTTTCTAGAATTGTCCATACTTTCTAATAGTCAGGAACTATGACCCACATGCTAACATTAGACATTTCATTTATTTTGGAAAAGGGAATGCTATTGCTTTTAGGAAAATATGGTGCATATATTTTGTATAAAAAAAACAACAACCAAGTTTTCTTTTCTTTTTTTTTAATTCCTGCAAAAATTTTCCCCAAAAGAATACCTGAAAGGACTTTCCCCCGCAAATTAAATCTCACAAACTTTACATTTCCCAATGTTCAAAATTAAAATATATTTTTTAAAAAATATGAAGATACATTTTTAATAACATCTAGCCACACTTCTAGTTTTGATAGAAACCAGGAAATTCTCACTAGCTTCAATCCTTGTTCAAAATCAATTTTTAAAGTTTAAAGATGCTTCTTGGGTGCAATTTGCATAGAAGGTGGTTTAGGGCCTTGGGAATGGTGTGATGCATAAAGTAACTCTCTCTCCTCCTCCTCCTGCTGCCTTTTTAAAAAAAGCCATTCTAAGGGGGGGGGGGTTAATGGTAGCAACTGGAGACATAGTTATCCCAAACAATGGAGCCTCGTCACCTGGCAGTGAGATTTCCATGTTCTTGTGTCTCTTATGATAGAAAAGTTTAAATGAATTTTCAAGCCACACGTTTGAAACAGAAAATGCAGCAATCCATCCAAGCCAAACAAAATAATAAGAAAGGTAAGACTACAATCTTGTTCTCTTTAAAAAACAAACCCTGCAAATTATCCAAGAAACTTTATGCTGGCAAAGGCCCCTATTCCCAAATCAGCTGCAGGATTTCCAATCTGTTGGTCTCTCTTAAAAATGGTGAGAACTTTGCTGCCAACTCAAAAAACTATTTCGGTATTGGCCTCATGGAAACGAGGGGTTCTGCATGACTTTTGGAGACATAGGCCCGACCACAGAAACGCAAATATAAAATTATCTTGCACCATTTTGGAAAAGGAATAATAAACGCCCCCATCAAGGTGTCTTTCAGGCAGCTCTTTAAAAGTTTCCAAGCTTCCTGAATAACAGCCTTTGAAGTTCATTCCTCCACATTACCGAGAATAGATTTTTATATTCACCAAGAGAAAATGAGGTTAAGGTTTTAAGCCAGGCACCCCTCTTCTCTCATGTACACAAACACACACAACACCCCGCCTCTTCCAACTCAATCTTTACAATTCCCACTTGCACTTCTGCTTGAAATGAAATCAGATTTCAACATGGTTTATAATACTTCCAAAAGACATGATTAAAAAGGGACTTTTCCTGAGTTTTGATATGCTCCTGTCAATTGTTTGCATTAAAACCAGGGACAGGATTTGGGGCATGGATTTTATACACATACAAACATACATACATATGTTCGTACATACATATATATAATACAAATTCATGCCCCAACTCCTGTTTTATACATATATCATTATATATGTATTCTTTTTTAAAACCCTCTCAGAAAAAGTTGGTTCCACTGGAGATTGAATACGCAAAGACTATGGCCCATTAACAAAAATAACCACAAATGCATTTCAGTTGTAAAACGAAGTAACAGACCGGACTAGCGATTATTTTTCTTAAAAAAAAAATGAGAAAGAATGGATTCATTCTTCAGAACGAAGGGGAGAAAAACGAATACTAGATAGTGGGGTTCACTTACAACAGTTTCCCCCCCCCTCCATCAAACTTGGGAAGAGTTTAATCGTGGCAGGGCCAAAATAAATCGGAGTGGATGGAGGGCCAGTTGATCGACCTAATATATCTCAACTTCAGCTCCGTAAACATTGGCAAAGGAGCAAGAAACCGGATCCTACTCATCTGGTGGTAGAAAGGTGCAAAAAAAAAAAAAAACAGAGCCGCTACAATCGCCTGTCAATCTTCTCTTTGGGGGTTCCGATATCCAGAGGCGTAACAAGGGAATGAGAGTTAGTCAAAGAAGCCGGAGCTGATAAGGCGAAGTTAAAATCAACTACCTACTTCCTGCTAAGTGACTGGCAAAAGTCTCTTTGGAGGTGACCAGCTGAGAGATTGAACTGGCTGCATTGTGATCTGAACTTTGTCACCTTTGGCTGGGAAGGAAGCTGGCAAAGGTTAAAACATCTGAACTCTTCACTTCTCTCTAGCTCCAGTTGGTCGGGTTTTCCTTGGCAAGTTTCTCCCGCTTTTCCTCAACCCAGCCCAGTTCCAGAATTCAAGTGGTGGTTTTTATCAAAAAAACTTGCAAGACTTGGAAAAAGCTAGGTTGTCCAATCCCTCTAGACTGGTTTTCTTGACCGACACTTTTTGCCCCCTCCCCCCCCCCCCGTCTCCCTCTCCTTCTCTCTCCTGCTCTCTATCTCTCCTTCTCTCTTTCTCTCTCTCTCTGTCTCCCTCTCCTTCTCTCTTCTCTCTCCCTCTCTCTTTCTCCCTCTCCTTCTCTCCCGCTCTCTCTCCCCCCCCCTCTTTTTTTTCAATCCCCCATTCCCATTTGCTTCTTCCTTTTCTCCACCTTTGGTCGGCCGGATTTGCTGCTCTGATAAAAAAAAAACCAATGTTTTTTCTACATGTACCGGGACACATTTTCTCTTTTTGAAGAATAACTTATCAAACAAAACAGCCAGAAGTGTAAATATGGTGGAAGATTGGGGCTGGTGGGAGGAACCAGGGAGGGAAGCTAGAGAAAAAGGATCTGTTTGTGAAATAGCCCCTTTGAGATAATCGGCTGAAAATTAAATGAAGTTTGCAGAGGACAAACCGCCTAACAGTAAGGGATGTTTGGATGTTTTGAGAATGTCAAGCACATTTTTTTTTTCCACATAGAACTTTTTAACTGAAATGGAGACAAGTTTTCCCCAATGAAAAACTTTTTTTAAAAAAAAAGCCCAGCCATTTAAAAATTATTTACCTCTAAGCAGAAACACAAAGGGCCATTAAAAAAGTTAATCCTGGCATATCAGACCAAGTTGCTTTAGAAGTTTCTGACTGAAGAATGGAAAATGTCAACTAATTGCAGCCACCATCTAATCATAAATATCTAATCATAAAAGGCTTTTTTTAAGCCTTTAAAAAAAGGCTTATGATTACAAAGCTCACACTAAAAGCAGCTACAACTTGGGCAGGACTTGCACAGATAAAAAAGGGAGATTAAAATATTAAATCATAACCATTTCTAATATTTTGCCTAGAACAAGATGGAATTCTGTAAAGAAAGCACACCCCAGATAGGTGTGCTTTCTCCCAACCTTGTAGAATAATTCTGCAAGAAAACATTTTTGTAGCACACACTTTTAAGAAACTGCAGGAAAAAAGAAAAAGCACAGCTCAAAAAGAAGCTGAAATCCCAATAAGTTACAGAATTACTCTATGAGTTTGTATATTTGAGTCAGTAGTAAGTTCTATTCCATTGAACCTTGCAGGAAAGTAATGATGAAATAATCTTTTTTTTTTTTTAAAGTAACACAGCAGAATGCTATGTATATTCCCATTAGCAAGATTTAACTTGTTGAATATGCTTTAAAATTTCAACTGTTTTGATTCTCCTCTACCCCCCCCAGAGATGTTACTAAATGAAGGGGTGGGGAAAAAAATAGGGAGAAAAAGATCAGATCAGAACTGTAATTATAGTTCAACTGAGCAATAGCATTTAATTCAAACTAGCAGAAAAACAAAAGAACAAGACAATGCAGGCCAGAAACTTTCAAACACCTGATTCACAATGGAGATTGCTAAAAAAAGAAAGAAAGAAAGAAAGAAACAACCCCAAATCATCCCATGAAGAGACATTCTGTTTGTAATAAATAATATATTGGTGTTTTTTTTTTTAAACAGCCATCAAGATCAGCTTTTAATTACCCCCACCTAATCTCACTTTGATACACTGACTGTAGGCTACACAGTTTTCAAAAATGCATGTTCCTGAAAAATAGATGAAATGCAAAGGCAAATTGCCTTGACAGATGGCGTTCACTAAAGTTCGTCCACTGTATACTATTATTACAATCCTGTTAACACTATTACAAAGCATCGCCTGCAGGCAACTTAGTCGAATTATGTAAGGCAGTAGTAAGCTAGATGTACTGCTGGCAATAGAGTTATTGGGAGAAGAAGAAAAGGAGGGAAACATCTCTGTAACTCCCCGCTCTTTTGAGAGGGAGGGAAGGAAGGAAGGAAGGAAGGAAGGAAGGAAGGAAGGAAGGAAGGAAGGATTATTTAATCAAAGCAAGCCAGCAACTAAGAAAACTGAATTGTCATTTTCCTCCATAGCAATGTTTTGACTAAATCTGATTTTATTCCCCTCTTAGCACATCACTGAACAGGAAAAGCCTGGAGAGATAAAATTACTTTTTCTTCATAGCAAACCTGGATCCAGACATTAAACTATAAGGGGAAGGGATATGGCTAACAAACTGAAGATCCTGCCAAGGCCTAAACAGAAGCGGGAAAAAGAAAGAAGAGAAAGAAAGAAAGAAAAAAAGAAAGACATAGAACGAGAGGGAGAAAGAGAGAGAGAGGGGGAGAGGGAGAGAGAGAGAAAGAAAGAAAGAAAGAAAGAAAGAAAGAAAGAAAGAAAGAAAGAAAGAAAGAAAGAAAGAAAGAAAGAAAGAAAAGAAAAGAAAAGAAAAGAAAAGAAAAGAAAAAAAATCTTTAGAAATTTAAGATGGAAAGGGGATGGAACCGAGATTTTCCTCAAAAGAAGAGGTTTGACTCAGTTTGAAAATCACAGAATTCTTTTGTTACAAGTTCTTTTGGAAAACCTTCCCTCAACAAAAGAACAAGACTTCAAGTATTCTGCTGAAATTTACACCTGGGCTTAGAGACAAACATAGCAGTGAACACAGAGAAGACTTCCTCTAGCCCAGCTTAAAGGAGCATCCCCCTCTTTTAAAGAAAGTGCTCAAAAATGTCTCCAAACCCTCACACAATGTCTGCCAAGGATTTGAGAAGTTGTAGAAAAGAACTCTCTTTTTTAAAAAAAAGAAAGAAAAAGGAAAAAAAGAAAAATTGAAACAAGTCGATAATTTAAAAAAAAATTCTTGAAGAAAAAGTTGACTTGCTTGCTTGCATCTTTGAGTGGCTGAGTTAGTTCTCAAAACCTTTTTCAAACCTCTTGAACCTCATGAAAAGAATAAAGGGAGGGAGGGAAGGAGGAATATAGTGGAGGGGCAGTGTGTGAGATGGGGGAATGATAGGTACACACACACACAAACACCTCTTCTACTTCTGGCTGGCTAGGATGCTGAAAAGTTTGGGTGCTGGGAGAGCTTGTTTACCAACAATGTTTGTGTGTGTTCCTATCATGTACTTGGAGGACAGAAGCAGATTTTGGGACACAATATATATATTTTCAGATAGTGGAAGGAACATTTTTCCCTCCTTACAAAAGAGATCCAAAAGGAAAATGATCACAGTTATGCCTGTGTATGTATGTTTGTATGCATACGATAGATAGATAGATAGATAGATAGATAGATAGATAGATAGATAGATAGATAGATAGATAGATAGAAAAAACGGCATCCCTCCAGATATTTTAGCACAAATGCTAGGAAGTTTTAAAGCCACATTTCTTTCTTGGTGGGTCCAGTAAGGCCTGGGAGGAGACATCCCAAACAAGAGAAATTATCATTTCCACACGGGCCTCTCCCCCCCCCCTCTTTTCACCTCCCACCCCCAACTGCTAATCCCAGTTTAAACACAATTTAATCTTTGCATGTGTGCCTAAGCAGATACAACTCTCCCCCTGTACCTTAGAAACTTGCAGGCATTCCTAGATACACGAGAAGGCCCGTGGAGGAAAATCCCCCCCCCCCAAAAAAAAAGATTTAAAGGGAGAGAAAGGGAAAAAGAGAGGATCCCACACCGATACTTCCAAGCGTGGCCGGAGATCCACCCCATCCGCTTCTCCTCGGCACACACACACACACACAATAAAGTGTTTCTGAAAAGCCGGGTTTTGTTTTCTACACCTCTTTTCTTCTACTTTGCGTCTTGCCAAGGAGCCGAAACAAGTTGGGAGGCTCGGTTCGCCCCCAACCTACCGCCGAATCTTCTTCAATATTAACCCACCCAAGTTTATTCGCAAGCTTTGCCAACGGCGGGTGTGGTTTAGCCGAATATCCAACAAACGGAGGAAGGAACAAACAAACAAACAGAGCGTCAATCTTGGAGCTAACGAGATCATCTCCCCACCACCATCGCCGCTTTTCCTTCTTCAGAGGGAAAAAAAACAATAATTTGATCAGATTCTCGGAGCCGGCCGTGAAATTGGCGTGGATAGAAGAGATGAAGAGGAAAAGAAGAAGAAGGAAGGAGGAGGAGGAGAAGGAAGGAGGAGAAGAAGAAGAAGGAAGGAAGAGGAGGAGAAGAAGAAGAAGAAGGAGGAGGAGGAGGAGGAGAAGATGAAGAAGATCACCCGGTTCCAGCTTGTCCCCTTTTCTGCTGTATCTCCCTCCCCATCCTCTCCTCCGCCCCATCACTCAGAAATAAGGCCCTTCGCTCGCTCAGCCTCCTGCCCCGCTTTCCATCCGCGCGCGATCCGACGTCGACGCGCTATCGGCACCCGAGAAAAGGACAGGCGATCCGCAACGGGGGGGGGGATCCACCTCGCCCGATGCCCACTCTTCCTGGAGCAAGGGCAGGTTGCCAGCAAACCAAGTCATCTTTTCCCTGCCCTCCCCCCCCCCGCCCCCCCCCGATTTTCCCCGCGCAACTTTCTCCGGCGCTCAGATTCCCACGGCCGCCGAGTGCCCGCGAAGCGCGGCTGAGTCTGTCCTCCCCCGGCTTTGTTTTTTTTCTTTTCCGCGCGGTGCCTTTCAGAGCAGATTCCAAAGAGACAGACAAGCGAGGATTGAGCGCAAGTTTGAGAGAGGGAGAGAGAGAGGAGTGAAGGGGAAAGAGAGGAGAGACAGAAAAAGAGAGAAAGAAAGGGAGAGAAAAAGAGAGAGGGTTGTGGCAGTGGGAAGGAGGAGAGCAGGCCAGCTGGGAAACTTTCCGGCGCCGGTGGATGCCGCGCAAAGCCCGAACAAGCCGGCGAACGGATCGCACTCACCCATCTGCGCCGGGAGGGAGCAGAAAAGCCGCGCTCGTCTCTCTCTCTCTCTCTCTCTCTTTCTTTAACGAAATAATTTTACGCGCCGCAGCCGGAAAAAAAAAACAAAAACCGTGGGTGTTTTGCTGGGAGTGTGTGTGTGTGTGTATGTGTGTGTTTTTCTTTCCCCTCTCCTAGCTAAAATTTAAGGGAAGGGGCCGATGGGGGCTTGGGATCGCTCCGGCGCAAACTTTGCAACCGGGTTTTGTTTTGTTTTTTTTCCCTTGCGGGGGTGGGAGGATGGCGAAGGAAAGGAGGGAAGGGAGGCAAAGAAGGGGTGGGGGCGGTAAGTTTGGGAAAAAAGATCTTGGTTTTGTTGTTTGTTTGTTTGTTTTTTCGCCAGAGGGTCAGGCCCGGGTCTCTTCTGCCATCCCCGTCCCTGCAAAGAAAGGAGGGAAAATCCTGGGAGTGATCTTTTTTTTTTTGATGGGGGGGGGGCTGTATTCAGAGAATCAGCCCCCTCCCCATCTGGGTCCTGCAGCGCCTTTTCCCTAAGGACCTTCTTCCTCTCCCTCCCGCCTCCACTTTCCAAGCTCGGCTTTCGAGTTACTTGAGTACGCGCGGTGGTAAGGTCCGCGTGTTTCAAGAGGGGAGCCCAAATCGTGAGAGATCCGGTTCTCGGCTGGGCAGATCGGCAAAAGGATCCAGTCCGAGCTAGACCGATGGGGTGGGGCGAGGGCTGGAGTGGTGGTGGTGGGGGGTGGCAAAGAAAGAAAGAGACACAGAGAAAGAGAGAGAGCCCAGAAACGGTCCAAGCTAGCCGGGATCCCACCGCGCGAGAGGAGAAGGCACCCAAACCTCCCCCCTTGGACCAACTTTTTACGCGTCCTTGCACTTTCCCACCCCCGGGGAAAACAAAACCAGCGTCCTTTTATTTTATTTTTTTCCTCCTCGTTTTGCTGTCCCCCTCCCCCCTTTTTATTTTCTTCCCTGCCCCCTCTCCCCCTCTTCCCGGGGCCGCCTTTCTATCCTTCTCTTCTAAGCCCCTCAAGGTAGGTAAGTTTCTTTGCGTTTCTTTGGGCAAATTGAGAGGGATTTTTTGGGGGGAGGGGGAGGGGGGGAGGTCGAAGAGAGGGGGGGGCAGCTGACGCAGGCTTCTGGGAAGTAAGGCAGATCTTTCATCGGAGATCCTCGGGGGAAGGGGGGGCCACCAATGCCTTGGGCAGGACCCCCACCAAAAAATACCCTCCCCAGGCAACCAGGCAGGTCTTTCTTTCTTTCTTTCTTTCTTTCTTTCTTTCTTTCTTTCTTTCTCTCTCTGGCCTCCTCCCCCGAAAAGAGAGACACCCCCCCCACCACAGCCAAGTCACCCCTCCCCTCCCCGATCCAAGCCCCCTCACCGTTGCGTGGAGCTTGCGAGGCCAGCTCGGGGTCGGATTGGAAATGCTGCGGCTTCGCCTGTTTCCTCCGCGACATGCTGGCTCAAACATCAGCTGGGGCCGAATAAAAAATTACGAAAAAAAAATCTTCTCAAAATTACGGAAATCCAGCCTGCCCCCCCCCTCACCCTCTCCTCCTCCTCCTCCTCCTCTTAGCTCTTCCCCTCCCTCCTCCTCCTCCTCCTCCGGCTTGCCCGATCCTCCGCGCACCGCGCATGTGTCCTGCGATAATTGTGATTATCAATAATGCACCGCGATTAATCATACAGGGGGACGCTTTGAAAAGGCGGTTGGCACGGGGCCAGCTCTATTCAAACCCGCTCGCCTTAATCAATTAGCCGCTGATTGGGCGGAGACCCTTGTCGCTCCCCGGGCGGCCGCCCAATCAGGAGACCCAGGACGCAGGACCATCGCCCGCCCCTCCCTCCCTCCCTCTCTCTCTCTCTCCTTCCCACCCCTCCCCTGCCAGAAAAGCTGTTTGGATACAGTTGTGTGTTTTGTTTTGCTTTTTTGTTGTTGTTGTTGTTGTTATTTTGCTTTTTGGGGGGTTTTTTGGGGGGGGGAGGAGGGAGGGGAGAAGATGAAAAAAAAATTGCTTTCTTCTTCTCTTCCTCCTTTTTTCTTGGCAAGTTGGAGTTTTGTTTCGTTTTTTAAAAGTCCGGGATCCGGGACTTTGGGTTTTGTTCAGGAGCGAGCAGCGAATACGAAGCCCTTTTTGCGGGGTCGGGTGTAAGATGGGGGCGAGCCCCGTTTTCCAACCCCGGCCAGGATGACCGGGCCTGGGGAGGGAGAGGGAGGGGAGGAAAAAGGGAAGGAGAGGGAGGGGGCAGAGCCCGTTCCTCTTTCATCTCCCCCCTTTGCTTGCCAAAGGCACCCCGGAGATTGGAGGAGTGGAGTTCCTAGAAAGCCGGGCTCCGTCCCAAGCTGGGATCCCGGGATCTGACCGGGGGATGCTCCCCGCTGGGAGGGAGAAGGATGCTTTGCTCCCCAGCCCCCACACAGCTGGGGAAGAGGGGCGGGGACAGATGGGGAGGTGGAGGGAGGGGTCCTTCTCTATCTGCAAAGGGGGGTGAGAGAAGTGGGGGGGTCAGTTTCTGAACCTCCAAACTTGGGCTGGGACTGGACTTTTTGGGTGGGTAGAGGGAGGAAAAGGGGGGGCAGATGGAGAGATGGAGGGGTCCTTCTCCAACTGCAAGAAGGGGAGGTGAGAGAAGGAGAAGTGGGGGGGTCAGTTTCTGAACCTCCAAACTTGGGCTGGGACTGGACTTTTTTGGAGGGGAGGGGTGAACCGTCCACTGGAAGGAAGGAGGGAAAACTCGTCCTCCTTACCGGCCTGCCTCGCCTTCCTTGCGAGCCAGAGACCCCCACGCAGGACGCTGGGGGAAGATCCGCGGCTGTCACTCGCAAACTTTCTCTTCCCGCCCCCCCTCCCCCCCCACTTTTCGCGACCAGCCGCGGCAGCCTCCCAGCGCACCAACCGCCTGGCTCGCGGGGCTGGCCGGGCAAAGCAGCTGCGCGCCCATTTGAGGCTGCCCAGAGCTGGGGGGGGGGGCGGAAGCAGTCCCTGGGGAAGGGAGGGGCTCCCTCAACAGGGGCCCTCTCCCCATTTCCAGGGTCAGGCAAACCAAGACTTTGGAAATACCCCCTCCCTCCCCCATCATTCTCCCTTCCCCCTCCTCCCTCCCACCCGGGCTCCATCCATCCATCATGGAACCCCGGAGTGGAGGGGGGGACTGAAAAGAGGAAGCCCCTCCTTTCTCCCTTTCTCTCCCCCCGCCCCCCAGGGTCCCTCTCCCCGGGACAATTCTTAAAAACTTTTCTTTGCCTTCTTTCTTTCTTTCTTTCTTTCTTTCTTTCTTTCCTTTTTTCCTTCCTTCCTTCCTTCCTTCCTTCCTTGTTTGCTTGCTTTCCTTCTTTCTTTCCTTTTTTCCTTCCTTCCTTTCTTTTTCTTTCCTTCTGCCTTTTTCTTGTTCACCACCTTCCTAGCCCCTGAGCGAGCCGGGGAGTAGGCGGGCTTTCTCCCAGACAGAGGCCGCTCCGGTTGGCTGTGGGGGGGATCAGTCTCTGGGAGAAGGCGGCGGGAGGAGGGTTGCATGGGTGGGGTGGCGGAAGCGAGCGAGCTGGTCTCCTGGGCCGAATCCTGGGGACAGGGGAGGCGGGGCCTGGGGCCTGTGGGCGGGGTTTGGAGGGAGAGGCGACAGCCGCCTTAAGGCGACGTTTTTCATTCAGGGCCTTGTGGTCCTTCCTTTGGCTCTTTTCCACTCTTCCTTTCACTTTTTACTTTCACGCGCTTTCTTTGGCTGTGCGTTTCTTTTTGTCTTTCTCCTTCCTTCCAGCCTTTTTTCTATCGTCCTTGTCTTCTTCCTTTCTACCTCTCTCCTTTTCTCTTCCTTCCATCCTTCCCCTCTCCCTTCTTTCCTTCCTTCCTCTTTCCTCCCCTCCTATCTCTTCCCTTCCTTCCTTCCACTGTCCCTTCTTCCCTTCCTTCCTTTCTTCTTTTCTTCTTTCCTCTTTCCTTCCCTCCCATTTCTTTCCTTCCTTCTTTCCTCTTCCCTTCCCTTCTATCTCTTCCCTTCCTTCCTTCCACTGTCCCTTCTTCCCTTCCTTTCTTTTCTTCTTTCCTCTTTCCTTCCCTCCCATTTCTTCCCTTCCTTCTTTCCCCTTCCCTTCTATCTTTTCCCTTCCTTCCTTCCTTACACTGTCCTTTCTTCCCTTCCTCCTTTCTTCTTCCCTTCCTTCCTTCCCTCCCTCCCTCCCTCCCTCCCATCTCTTTCCTTCCTTCCATCCTTTCTCCCTCCCTCCCTTTCTCCCCGAATTTCCTCTTCATTTCTCCCCAACCGGGAAAGTTTCCCGCTCCAGCCCACGCACCGAGCCTCGTTTTCCTCCTCCCTTCTAACTTTTCCTCCGCACCGTCTTCCTCTCCAGGCTCGTTTTCATTTTGTCCTCCGGGCTTGGCCTTTTATCTCCCGGTCCCAATGAACGCGAGGCGGGGGGGGGGTGTCAGATGGTGTTCCGTCTGGAGAAGCCCAGAGCCCCGCCCATTCTTTGCACCTCTGTTCCCCATCACTCCCCCCCCCGCCCTCCGACGACCGCGATCCACTCTGCTGAAAGCTGGTTTGTCATTTCTGTCCCCCTCCCCCTCTTTCCCCCTAAAATTCGAGTGGCTCTTCTGGAAGGGAGCCGATCCCCGGGAAAGCGCCCCTGTGATTATGAGTTACAGCCAGGATCGCTGCTTGGCGATCCGCCGAGGGCTTAATCCGAAACCCCTTCCTTCCTTCCTTCTTTCCTTCCTTCCTCGTTTGACAGAATGGCCCGCGGAAGAACAGGGGAGGGTCTCCATGATCTTTTGGGGTGCTTCTATTCTGGCGGGGAGGGAGCGCGTGGTTTCCCAAACTCGGAGCCTCCGTATCCGCCAAAAGCCAAGCCCAGCTCCTTCAGAACCTGCGGGCCTGGACGCCTCGTGGGAAGCGCTGCGGGGACCTTTTTCTAGAGAAATGGAGACGGAAGGATTTTTTTTTTTTTGAGGGGTGGGTTCGCAAGGATATGCGCCTGCCCGCCCCAATGAGCCGACTTGGCGCATTGGGGCGGAGAACGGTGGCCCTTATTATAAGCCTTCCCAACCGTTACGGCAAAAGGGCCAAACTTTTATGCACGCCTCGGGGGTGGATTTGAGGGAAACCTCCGTCCGGATAATAAGAGCTGGGGAGGGGGTTGCACGCACACACATACATACACAAAAGCAATAAAACTCCCATTTTTTAACGTGGGAACTGTTAAAAACTGGCTAGAGGACAAAAGGAGCGGAGGCGCGCAAATCGGAGGAACATTTTCCACAACTCCTTGCTTTGTAACAGGGCCTAGCCCTCCAAACTCCCACCTACCCACCCAAAATGTGCGAGTCTATGTCATTTACGCGTGTGTTCCGCCCTTGCGAAGTCGTCGGCCCGAGTTGCTTTAGCAGGTCGGTCCAAAAGGCAGCGCCGCGTTAGCAGAACGCGCGGGTTTAAACTTGAGTTTTATAATCCGGTTTAGGAAAACGGTGTTTTTGGTGTGGCCTTGATTAGGTTGTGGGAACAGGGGCCGTTTTGCTTAGTTCTTTGATTCAGGGGGTTAGGCCGAAGTCCAAAACTGGGGTCGGTTCCACAACCAACCACCCGGAGAGATATTGCGCTGACCAGTCAAACAAAACAAACGGATTGACAATACAGGCGCCCGATGCGGCATTCACAAGTGCGTCGCGACCGAGGGGAAACCAGGTTTAAACAAAGTCAGCGGAGCCTCGCCCAACCATCCTTCTTTTTCTGAGCTCAGGGGTTGCTTTCCCCCGGGTGTCCGTTTGTACACTGTTTCTGTTACAAGTATAGGGACCGATTCATTTCCATTTCAAATGATCCGGCACAAAAGAGACACAACAAACAGCCAGCTGCGAAATTCTAGCCCGTTTTCTCCACCTTTTTTTTTTGTTGTTGTTCGTTACAAGTTGCGAATTTGCGAAATTCTGCCAAGGTGGGTCAGAGGCTGAACCCTCATGTTAAAGAAAAATATTTACGCAAGATTGTGGGGGTTTTTTTTTCCTTATAACGCACGGAAGAAACCTAGAGAGAGCCACACGGGTGTGATTTCACCCTGGCGCGAAATGGGGGGAAAAGCGAACCTCGCACTGAAAGGTCTTTTGGTGAGGTTTCTGTGTTGCCCTAAACACAAAATAGATGGATAAACGTACACGGGTTTGTACACACACACACACAAACTAAAGCCAGCGGTAATGAACCGAAACGGGCCAAAGGCGAAACTTCGCCTCAGAATATCGGCGCCACCTCTAACGCTTGCGAAACAGGCGAAACCCCCTCTCCCAAGTTTTGTGTAGTTGCTTTGCTGTAGCTTCTTCCAAGTGTCCGCACGGGCGCACATTGACCCCAACACGCGTCTAAATTTTGCGTGCTTTTGCAAAGGCAGCGAAAAGCGGGCCAACCCATTAAACCCTTCGGACAGAGGTAGATAGCGGGTGCCCCGGTTAAGCATTCACACTGGAGGACAGACACGCAAGCGCGCCCACGGTCCCTACGCGCTTCCCCGCCTCTCACCCTCGGCCGCCCCCGGTTGTGTCTTTGGATAAGGGAGCGAGTTTCGACCCAAAGGCGAAACGGAGCCCGCTTTTCGGGCAGAGGTTTGAAAAATGACGACAATAAACCCGAATTCCCGATGCTATTATTTGTGCTCTGAATATTTAAAGACGCCCTTCGGCAGAAATGGATCGTGGGAAGGGGCTGTTGGCCGCCAACCTTTTCCCCCCGCCTTATGGTTCCTCTTGCTCGGGAACTTTATGCGGGTTTTTGTGTGTGTGTGTGAATGACAACCGTGGGCGATCGGTGCGCCAAAGGGCGCAGAGCTCGCTCCTACATCCACCGATCCGTTTCCTCTTCTTTTTAGTTGGGATCTTGCGCGCGATCCACTTTATAACGCGGCCACCTCCGCTGAAAAGGCGTCCCCTGCGCCTTTGGCTTTCCAAGCGCTTGTCGCCCCCGGGATTGGTGCGTTTGTGTGTGTGTATGGGGGAAAGGGGCAGTCTTTGGCTCTCTTCCCCCTTACCACCACTTGTTTTTCCTCTCTCCAGCCTCTTCCTCACGCCCCCTCCCCTCAAAAAGCCTCCCCACCTGCTGCGCGTTTAAAACCTTCCGTAGGATCGCCGTGGCTTAGGGATCGCTCCCTAAAAGCGACTTTAAAAAAAAAAAGAAAAGAAAAAGGAACCGACAACGACCCGGGGTGGAATCCGCGGAAGTCTCTCGGCCGCCGCCCGGTGCGGGGGGGGGGGGAGGGGAGAGGAAGAGAAGAGGTGGGGAGGGGTAACGTCAAACGTCGCCTCTTGGCTCCTCGATTTGTGGGGGAAGGAGGGACGAAGGCAACGGCGGTGTGGGGCGCTTGCCACTAAAGCGGGCCGCCCAGCATCCCCCTCCCTCCTTGGGAGAAAAGCCCCTTGTTTTAAAAGTTCCGCGCGGTTTACTTCCAAGTAGCCTCGCCAAGCGTGGGCGGGTTTGGCTCGGGTGGGTTGGTTTCTTTCCTGCCGTTCGGCCCACCCAGACGGAGGGAAGTTGTGGGGGGGGGGCGCTTTCCTACGAACCGACCCCCCCTCCTCCCCAACAGACCCCCCCACACACACTCATCCCCGGTTGCGAGCAGCCCTTCCACTCAACGTCGCAGCCTGGAAGGGAACTTCGGAGCTGTTTTTTTTTGTTTGTTTGTTTGTTTCCCCCCCCCCCCCGCGCGCGCAGAATATCCTGGCACCCGGTCCACCCCAACTCTTCCCCCCTCCCTCCCTCCCCCCCCCCCGCCCGCCTTGCAGGTCTCTCAACGCCCCTTCCCCCAAGAGAGGAGCCGGGAGGAGAGCAACATGCAAGAGGCATCCGCTTTTCCCACTGTAGATTCCCTGCCTCGCTTGGGCTGCGTTCGGCTCCCCCTTTAAAACACACACACACACACACACACACACACAGGGTCTCTGGAGGGGTGGGCGACGCTCTGCCATGCGAATCAAAGCTCGGAGGAGACAAGCGCTCGGCGGGGGGAGGGGGGCTTGAAGGGGGAGTGGATCGTACGGGAAGGAGAAGAGGAAGACTTGGGAAGCGGGCGGGGGGGCGGCGGCGCGGGGGGCAACTTCGCACTTCCAGCGGGGGGGGGGGAGGAGGAAGAAAGGCGGGAAGATCCAGGCTCGGCGCTCGCGAGTGGCACAACTGTTCCTTTCCTTTCCTTTCTCCTTCTGCCTTTCTTTTCCTTTCTCCTCTTTCCTTTCTCCTTTCCTTCCCTTCCCTTCTTTTCCTTTCCTTTTCCTTTCCTCTTCTGCCTTTCTTTTCCTTTCCCCTTTCTTTCCTGTCCTGTCCTTTCCTCTTTTCTTTCCTTTCCTTTCTTTTCCTTTCCTATCTTTCCTTTCTCCTTCCTTCCTTTTCCTTTCCTTTCCTTCCCTTCCCTTTCTCCTTCTGCCTTTCTTTTCCTTTCTCCTATTTCCTTTCCTTCTCCTTTCTTTCCTGTCCTGTCCTGTCCTCTTTTCTTTTCTTTCATTTCCTTTCTCCTTCCTTTCTTTTCCTTTCTCCTTTCCTTCCCTTCCCTTCCTTTCCTTCCCTTTCCTCCCCTCCCCTTTCTCCTTCTGCCTTTCTTTTCCTTTCTCCTCTTTCCTTTCCTTCCCTTTCTCCTTCTGCCTTTCTTTTCCTTTCTCCTCTTTCCTTTCCCCTTCCTTTCTTTTCCTTTCCCCTTTCTTTCCTGTCCTGTCCTTTCCTCTTTCCTTTCCTTTCCTATCTTTCCCTTCCCTTCTTCATCCATTTATTTCCTTTCCCCTTACCTTGAAAAATCAAATTATGCCCTCCCCACTTCTCTTCTGATCAAAACTGGCCCCATTTATGTAATACCAAACCTGGGCAAGGTGGGTCGGGGAAAGGAGAATACGACATTCGCGGGGCGGTGCATTTTATTCACTCACCCACTCCGGAAAAAATTGCACTCTCTCTAACCGAGCGCCAAGCAAACACTTGATAGATAAATCCCTATGGAGATTCTCAGTCATTCAGGGCATAGTTGTCCCAAATGTGGTTCGCTACCCACCCCCCAAAAAGGCAACTTTGGGGGAGGAAACTCTGGGGTCCCACCGTTAATGTCTTCCGATTTCTCTGGATTTTGGGGGGATGGTGTGGGGGAGAGGAAGGGTAGCTTCACATCTCGCGCACCAACACACCCGCACATGTTTCCATAAATGCTCGTGGATTATACGCAGCTAAATGTATACACGCATTTCCTGCCCGGAGGGGTTGGCTAAACTTTCCCACGCTTGTTATATATATATATACACACACACATACACTCTCGCGCGTGTAAGTTTCCTCCCCACGCAGCAGCCAATTGGCAGCAAAACCTTTGAAATCGTCTGCTTCAAACAATCGGTAGTCAGGCCGTCGCAGCACAGAAATTATGAAACACCGAGGAACACAACGTCTCTTCCCCGCGCTTCCCAAATTCGGAAGTAATTCGTAAAAGAGAGATTTGGGGACAAAAGACGGAAATTGTCAGTTGGAGCCTTTTTAAAAAAGATATATATAGAAAGAGATAGATAGATAGATAGATAGATAGATAGATAGATAGATAGATAGATAGATAGATAGATAGATAGATAAAATACAATTTTAATCTTTTTTTTTTAATAGCCCGCTTTTTATTCAATTAAAAATGCCTGTTCCCTGGCTTGGCCTTATTATCTCCGAATTAAGTTTCCAAGTCTCCAAATCAATTTTTCCTAGAGTTTTTTTTTTTAATTATTTTTTTTCTCAACCCCTTATCTTTTTCGAAAACGTTCATCGCCGATTTTGAATTTCTCCAACAAAAATACCGGCATTAAACGGATTTCTTCCACCCTCTGGGGTCGTAGATATTAAATTCAAAAACTCCCCAACGAAGCCACAGAAACAGGTTTGATCTTCTCTGTTGCTTCCAAAGAACAAATTCCCATTTCTAAATTATCTTGGGCCGCCCTTTCCGCCCTTCCCTCATCACTTAAATGCTCTCTCTCCCCTCCCATTCCAATGATCTGCGATCAAGCGATTCAGTTCATTTCAATCCCTCCAAGTTCTTTTTTTTTATTTATTTAAGAAGGGAGGGGGGGATGGGAAGGCCGAAAGCCACTTCTGCACTATTTCAAAGGGGTCGTTCCCCTTTTGCCCAGAGGGCCTCATATCGTCCCCCCTTCTTTTTTATTTCTAAAGATGATGCTGCCTTGGCTAACTATTATTAGTGACAACCATATTTCATTTTTTAACTTCAGAACTGTATGACAACTGAGCCAGAAGGAATGAGAGATAGTAAAAATAAATAAATAAATAAATAAATGGGGAGGGGTAAAGAGGGAGGGAAGAAGGAAGAAAGGGGAGGAGGAAGGAATGAAAGAAGGAACAAATGAAGGAAGAGAGATGAAGCATGTGAGAGAGAGGAAAAGAGAAGGAAGGTAGGAAAGAATGAAAGAAGGAAGGACAGAGGAAGCATGTGAGAAAGGAAGGAAGGAACAAAGAAAAAGAGAGAGAGATGAAGCGAGAAGAAGGAAGGAAGGGAATGAGAATGAGAAGGAAGGATGAAAGAAGGAAAGAAATGAAAGAAGGAAAGAAGGGGAGAGAGGAAGTATGTGAGAGAGGAAGGAAGGAACAAAGAAAAAGAGAGAGAGATGAAGCGAGAAGAAGGAAGGAAGGGAATGAGAATGAGAATGAGAAGGAAGGATGAAAGAAGGAAAGAAATGAAAGAAGGAAAGAAGGGGAGAGAGGAAATATGTGAGAGAGGAAGGGAGGGAGGGAGGGAGGAAGGATCCCTTACAAAGGAATGAGTTAAAAGTCCCTGCAGGCTGTGAAACCTCTAAGGTTGGGACCTTAAGGTGGCATCTTGGCTGCATCTATTCATCGGATTTAAGTAGGATTAAATATGAGTCACATCTTTCCAGCCACCACTGCTAAATCCATTCTCTGCTTTTCCAAGGTGGTTTCACCTTGCAATCCAGTGCACACATCCTGCCTGGTTTAGATCACTGAGTAGCTAGTTTGGAGGTCACTTCTAGCACTTTTATCAGTGGAGGATTTGTGTGTGTGTGTGTGTGTGTGTGTGAGAGAGAGAGAGAGAGAGAGAGAGAGAGAGTCCAAGGATGGATTGAATGATGGCTTTGGGACTCAGCCAAAGGGTGCTATAGTTCTGCATGCTTTAAGCAAATGTTTGGATCAGCCAACCCTTGATCACAGCATGTTTAATAATAATTAAAAAGACCATTTGGGTATGTCTGTTTGGTGGGAGGGAGGATGGGAGCAGAGAGAGAGAGAGAGAGAGATCAGGCAGGCAGATTGAGCTGATAGATAGATGGATGGATAGATAGATAGGCAGACAGACAGACAGACAGATACTATTTTGCAATTACCAGTCCCCCCTTTCTATTTGCAAAAACCCATTTCTCCCCTCCTTCAATCCCAAATGTTGATATGTAATGGTATCTTTGAAAACCCTTCCTTCCTTCCTTCCTTCCTTCCTCCCTTCCCTCCATCCATCCTTCCCAACTCCTCCCACCTTTTTGATTGCTGACTCGTCTAGCAGCCCATATCAATAAATAATTCCCAAGAGCAATACATAGTCATTGTTTTGATAGGCTGTTTGCTCCAAAGTCTTCCCTGTGACAGAAGGTATTTCTGCGGAGTCCTTGGTGCTTGCTCTCTCTCTCTGCTTGGTTGCAAAGTTCTGGTGAGGTTCTCCAGTTGGGTCACAAAACTTCTGCATGCAAACACCCCCACCCCCACCCCCAAGCTCAGAGAGTAGCAAGAGCCCAACCCTGAGCTCCAAATATTCTCTTCTAATGGGAAGGAATTTCATCACATTTCTTGATGGACTTGATTGGCACAAGGTGGGCCAACTGGCGTTGGAAGCCTGCTTTGATGTCTCTGCTTGTGGGCTTCCATTTCTCGAGAGTGCCAGAATTGTGGCTTTCGCTGCTCTGGTGGCATCTAGCCAGCTGCTGCTGGAAACAGAACCAGAGAGGAAAAACTGCATCTTAATTTGGGAAGGCTGCATCTTAAAGGAGAGGTGGGAAATGTCAGTTTTCCAGAGTCATTTTGTCCTCTTTTTTCTCACCTTCTTTTGATTCTGCTGCCAAGGTTTCTCCATTCTGCACATGTGCCACCTGCTCAATGTTGAGTTTCAAGTTCATATTTAGAGAGAAGAGAAGAGAAGAGAAGAGAAGAGAAGAGAAGAGAAGAGAAGAGAAGAGAAGAGAAGAGAGGGATATAGAATAGAACAGAACAGAATAGAATAGAATTCTTTATTGGCCAAGTGTGACTGGACACACAAGGGATTTGTCTTGGTGCAAATACTCTCAGTATACATAAAAGAAAAGTTACATTAGTTAAGAATCAAGAATCATATGGTACAATACTTAAGCAATCAAATCATACTAGGAAACAGCCAATAAAAATCATAAGGATACAAGTGATTTGGGATATATACCACTTTACATCTCTAGCTACTAGAGATATTTAGACATAATTCAGGAGAGCAGAAGAAGGACATCTAGCCCCTTAATACTTCTATCCACAGAATGGAAACTGTTGTTGCTGAAGATGAGAATGATTAGTGCCTTGGAGACAGTCCTGGCAACTGCAGTTTTCTTGGCAAGGTGCTTCAGAAGAGGTTGGCCATTGTCTTCTTTTCAGGGCTGAGGGGGGAGGACTGGCCCAAGGCCACCCAGCTGGCTTTGTGCCTAGGGCGAAAACTAGAACTAATAAAGGAGGAATATTTATAGGGCAAGGTTGAAAAGAGGGGTCCCTTTGTGCCCTCTGAGCTTGCAGATATTTCATGACCCAACTTCAGTGTCAGAAAGGAGTTCCTTCTAGCGCTGATGCTGTTACCTAGCTGGGTCATGAAACGTCTGTAAGAAAACCACCAACCTTGAGACCACCAAGGACACATCAATCCTCCTGCTCCTCCTTCTCCTCCTCCTCCTCTGCAAAACTCACTCCCTTTTAGCACTGATGATGTTACCTAGTTGGGTAATGAAACATCTGCGAGAAAACAACCAAGCTCAGAGAGTACCAAGGATCCATCCAAACCAGAACTCACAGCCTCCCTTTAGATGTAGCTGAACCCAGCATTCCTCACTATTGCCAGCTGCTGGGAACTGCAATTCAACAACATCTGGATCATCAAAAATTCCCCATGCCTACATTCAATGCAGCCTAATTTTCTATCAATGGCCGAAATTCATGTGCTTGTTACAGCTCTTCTTTTCTTATCTCTCTTCCCCATCACCCCTGTTTATTAATTTGAGCAGCAAGATTATTACTTTGTAATATTGATCAGGTGGAAACTGATATTCTGACTCAACAGGCCCATCCGCTGATTAAAAAGTTTTATTGTCCATTGATTGTCCCCAGCTTTTAACCAATGGATCAATCCATTCATCTATGAAATTCTATCCTTTTCTTTTTGCTGGCTAGGAGAGTTAACCCAGGATATTTAATAAAGGTGGATTTCTCCTAACCACACAAAGGACAAAACTTATTTGCTAATGGACGGGCGAGAGGAAAAAAAAAAGGAGAATTTAAAACACATCCTCCAAATATGGCATTCATTATTTACTACGAGAGTTTTAGTATCAGAATGAAATTGGTTTATAGGTATCTCCAGGTTAATATGTTATTTTTTTTAAAAAAAATGTGTTTAAAATCTGTGATGAATGAAACACAGTATAAGAACCAAAGATAACATCTATTTGACTTATTAACATAGATTGAAGGAAATATAAGAACAATGGACTCATGAATGAATTTTAAGAATGTCTGCCATCATAGATGAGAATTATATTAGAGAAGAAGAAGAAGTTTTACTGGATAAAAAAAAAATCTTTTATTTATTTATTTGCTTCCTATCCCTTGATTTTTTGGTGGGTAGTGTGCATTAGCTTTTATCTGTACAATTGTAATTTTACAAAAGGATAACAAACAATTACTTTGAAGGAAATTATACTTTCTGGATTGTTTGGTTTTTTTTAATCCCTCAAGTAAGTAGGATTAAAAGTTTGCCCTTAATTTATCTATTTGCCCACTCGTGCTTAAGTATTTGAAATAAAAAATAGATTTTAGGAAAAAGATAATAGAGGTAGAACATATTGACCGTGTGTTGAATAATCTGGACAAGAAAACATCTTTAGCATCGTAAAAGTCATGGGGCCTTACAATTCAGACTGAAGTTGTAAGTACATGAATTGAAATCCGTGCCTTTAATCAAAGGCCATGATTCAATAAGGAGAAACCCCATTGGAATTAAGAACATGCAATATTGAAACTTTATAAAAACAAACCTTGTAAAGGAATAAAATCAATACATTTAACGTTTCCTGACTATTTGCCCTTTCCGATCTGATTCTGCAACAGTTGGTACATTATCTTGCAATTTTTATTCTTTGTCTGGCTCTTCCAATATTGTTTCAGGATTTGTTGGCTATGAGATGGGTGGCAGATAAATTCAGTGCAGTAAATAAATAAAAATAAAATAACTCTGGGAAGTTTCATCCAGAACACAATAGATGTAGTGTTTGATGCGACAGCAACCTTTCAGCTTTCTGTCCTGCATTCCCAGAGCTAGAGATGAAACTCCAGTCATATCTCTATTTTATTTTGTTTATTTATTTATATTCCACCATTATTATTATTATTTGCAAATAAGGCAGTGAACATATGGAACATATCTTCCTCCTCCTCCTCCTATTATTCTCACAACAATTCTGTGAGGTTTGGTTGGTCTGAGAAAGAATGATCGGCCCAAGGTCACCCAGTTGGCTTTCAATGCAAAGGTGGCACTAGAACTCTCATCTCCTAGTGATTAGCTTGGAGTCACCCAGCTGGCTTTCATGTTTAAAGCAGGACTAGAATTCTCAGTCTCCTGGTGATTAGCCCAAAGTCACTCAACCGCCTTTCATTCATAAAGCAGGACTAGAACTCCCAGACTCCTGGTGATTAGCCCAAAGTCACCCAACCGCCTTTCATTCATAAAGCAGGACTAGAACTCCCAGACTCCTGGTGATTAGCCCAAAGTCTCTCAACCGCCTTTCATTCATAAAACAGGACTAGAACTCCCAGACTCTTCGTGATTAGCCCAAAGTCACTCAAAGTCATTCATAAAGCAGGACTAGAACTCCCAGACTCCTGGTGATTAGCCCAAAGTCACCCAACCGCCTTTCATTCATAAAGCAGGACTAGAACTCCCAGACTCCTGGTGATTAGCCCAAAGTCTCTCAACCGCCTTTCATTCATAAAACAGGACTAGAACTCCCAGACTCTTCGTGATTAGCCCAAAGTCACTCAAAGTCATTCATAAAGCAGGACTAGAACTCCCAGACTCCTGGTGATTAGCCCAAAGTCACCCAACCGACTTTCACAGCTAACTAAAGTGGATCAGTCTCCTGGTTTCCAGCTTGGAACCTTGACCACTGGACCAAACTCGGGCTCTATATCTTGGCTTTCCTGGGATGTATCTTTCACCCCAAATGAAATTTGGAGGAAACAAGCACATCAAAGTTTAAGACAACTCCCTTGGAGAGCCAAAAGTCAGTGTTGAGAACCAGCTTTCAGAGCAATTTATGACATTGTTCTGAGGTTGATGACTTTCCTCTAGCGGAGGTGACCACGTGAAAGGAAAACCCCTGTGGTCATTCTTGCCCCTATCTGTAATTAGCAACAAATCAGGGTCCCTGGATTGCAACGGTGAGGTCTCAACTGAAGTAGCAGGAGTGCAAGGTGGTAGCGCTTTTTCTTTTACTCAGGAGTAGGCCTTCAAGCTGGGAGGGAGGGGAGGGGAAATTCATCTAAATGAGGTGTATTGATTCCCACTAATGAGATGTATTACCAAGTCAGCCTATGCATGTTTCCTCCGAAGTTAAATGTCACACATCCCAGTTTCCTATCCTTTTTGCTTCCAAATAAAGATCTAGGATTAGATGTGAGAGGTGGATTTAGCCATGTGAACCTTCTCCAGAAGAGTCCAGCAAGCAACTGGGACACAGTTTGCTTTCTTTCTCCTTTTCCCCTCTCCCTTGTCCTTTCTGCCTCTTCTTCATCTCCCTCTCTCTCCTTCCCTCTCCCTCTCTCCCTCTTTCTTTCTCCCCTCTCTCCCTTTCCTTCCCTCATCTCCCTCTATTACCCTCTCAATCTCCCTCTCCTTCATCTCCCTCTCCATCTCCATTTCCCCCTCCTTTCCTCTCCCTCTCTCCCTCTTTCTTTCTCCTCTCTCTCCCTTTCCTTCCCTCCTCTCCCTCTCCCTCTCTCCCTCTCCATCTCCCTCTCCATTTCCCCCTCCTTTCTCCCTCTTTCTTTCTCCCCTCTCTTCCTTTCCCTCCCTCATCTCCCTCTATTACCCTCTCAATCTCCCTCTCCTTCATCTCCCTCTCTCCCTCTTCATCTCCCTCTCCATTTCCCCCTCCTTTCCCCCTCTTTCTTTCTCCCCTCTCTCCCTTTCCCTCCCTCATCTCCCTCTATTACCCTCTCAATCTCCCTCTCCTTCATCTCCCTCTCCATTTCCCCCTCCTTTCCTCTCCCTCTCTCTCTCCCTCTCCTCACTAAGTCTCCCTCTCTCCCTCCCTCTCCTTCTGTCTCCCCCTCTCTCTCTTCAAATCCCTCATTTTCCTCTCCTTCCCTCTTCCTCTCTCACCCCCTCTCCTTCTCAATCTTTCTCTCCCTCTCCCTCATTTCCCCCCTCTTTCCCTCTTCATCTCCCTCTCCCTCCCTCTTTCCCCTTCTCCCCCTCCCCCTCCCTCCCCCTCTCTCATGCCAAAACAGATAGAGAAGGAAATAGGATCAAGTAGACAATGTAAGAAGGAGTGAGCGAAGGACTAAAATCACCCCAGTCTTGGAACCAGTCAGGCCACAGCTGAAAGGACATCACCTGCATTCTGTTTCAAGGTGTTCCTCTCAATGTAATTGGTCCATGTTTTAATTCCTTGAGGGTTTTGTTCACAATCTTTTCCCTCGATCTGTGTTTTGTTGGTTAGGTGGTGAAGATATCTAATACATGGCAGCCCCACCAGTGATATGGTGACATCTCCCACTATATTTTCTCCTTATGGGGGATTGGATAACAGATCGGATTCCAAGCTGGGAGGAGGGAAAAGCAGAAGAGGAAAGTGTTAAGTACTTGGACATGGGTCGGAGTAAATGGAGACAGCCTCTGAATAGTGACTTTCAGCTCTTTATTAGCATAGTGACTTCTCAAAACAACAACAGCGAACTCTGCCTTATATAGGCAACCCTTGTAAGAATTGTCCAATGGTGAGCTATGAACGCTAGCTCTTTTACCCAATAAGAATCCTCTGTTAAGGGCCAATTGGATTCCTCAGAACTAACCAATCCGATCTGGCCGCCTAACAGCCAATCAGAAGTGCAGGGCCAGAACCCTGCCCTTTACCTCAAGCTCATACTTTATTAACTATGGTACATACACAACAGAAAGCTGAACTTTTCCTTAGCTGCCATAGTCCTTTTGGTCAAGGCAATGGAAGGAAATAATAGAAAGCTGAGCAGATGGAAGGGCTTGCTTTAAAACAGGAGCATCCAATCATGTCAACTTTAAGACTTCTGGACTTCAACTCCCAGAATTCCCAAACTGTGCTGGCCAGGGAATTCTGGGAGTTGAAGCCCACAAGTCTTAAAGTTGACATGGTTGGACTGCGTTAAACAAATCCCAACCACTCTAGATGCCACCCATTTAGGGAAGGGCTGCTGCAGTGGTGGGATTCAAAATTTTTAACAACCAGTTCTGTGGGTGTAGTTTAGGTGGTGGGCATGGCTTGGTGGTCATGTGACCGGGTGGGCATGGCTCAGTGGTCATGTGACTGGCTGGGTGTGGCCAACTCAATATCACTCACATTGAGGCACGCAACTCCTTGCCTGTCCTCTCATGACTGTAGGGATGCTGCAACAGTTGTAAGTGTGAAAAATGGTCATAAGTCACGTTTTTCAGAGCCACTGTAACTTTGAATGGTCACTCCACACAAGCAAAGTACCAGCAAAGGAAGAGAAAAAAACTCCAGAACCGTTCCTGAGATAGGAAGTCCAGTCCTGCCAAGAATGTAATAAAAGTTAACGGAGAAGCAGGTTCTGTAAGCAACACCAGAATGTTTCTTTCTTGCCTTCCTTACAGGATTAGACCAGTAATTTCTTCTAACAACTGGTTCTCCGAACTGCTTAGAATGTTAACACCCGGTTCTAGCGAATAAGTGCAAACTGGTAGAATCCCACCCCTGGACTGCTGGGGGTTCGCAGGTGTTCAGGACACCCTCTAGCTAAGATTCTGGGCAGTTCAGAGAACCCCCAAATCCCACTCCTGACTGGCCCCGCTCACTCTGCCCCACCCCTCCCAGGAGTCCCCACAGGGCCCATTTTGGATGCAGGTAAATTCAGGGTGCTCACGGAGGCTTGGGGAGGGCAAGAAACAGGCCTCTGGGAAGTTTGCAAAAGCCAGAAACGGTCCCCTTTCCAGCTTTCAGAGAGCCCCTGGAGCCCAAGGAGGCCGTTTTTGCCCTCCCAGAGGCTTGAGGAAAACCTCCGGAGTCTGGGGAGGGCAAAAATGCACCCCCCCCCCAAGGCCAGGGTGCAGGAGGCTGATTAGGCCACACCCATCCAGCAACCAAACAGAGAACCCATGGCTAACATTTTTTGATGCTCACCCCTGTCCCCCAGAGGTGGAATTCAGCAGGTTCTGACCAGTTCTGGAGAACCGGTAGCTGAAATTTTGAGTAGTTGAGAGAACTGGCAAATCCCACCTCTGACTGGCCCCGCCCTCATTTATTCTCCACCTCCCGAGTCCCAGCTGATTGGCTAGGTCTTCTTTTGTTGCCTTGCACAGGAGAATGGAACTGGAAAGCAGGTTAGTGGGGTGGGAAGGGAATGGGGATTTTGCAGTGTCCTTCCCCTGCCACACCCACCAAGCCAATCCATGCCCACAGAATTGGTAGTAAAAAAATTTGAATCCCACCACCCCTGTCTGCATTCTTCATTGGGAGTGGAGGAACCATGTGGTCTCCAAGCTGCAAAGCCTCTGCCTTAGACTAGAATGAGCCATTGAACGATGAATGGGAATTTGAGATAGCTTGCAGTTCAAGACCCCAGAGCTACAACTCATTATTAGACAGAAAGGCTATTTTCCAGATTTCATTACCCAGAGTAATAACATACCCAGAATCAAAATGGAGGCACATAAGCCTTCATGCAGAGACAAACAAGGGTTCCCTTGGCTGTCAAAGTCACTCACTATCATCTCCTTTTACTAGTGGTAGCACTGACCCTACCATAACTATAAATCTGCATTTTTCAAATATTTCTCAGAGGGGCTCTTCTGCCCCTTGGAAACAAAAGGAAAAATTCAGAACACCAAGCTGGAGTTTCCCCATGGCAGATAGGAATGAAAATGAAATAAACCCTCCCCATAGGCATCTCAAATGTGTATCTGGTGCAGTGGTTTTGTTCCTGAAAGAGAAAGAGAGAGAAAAATCACAGGGAAAATAGTTATAGGTAGTCGAGTAGGTCGCATTTCAAGACCAATTGCATAAGATGAGCTAGAGATAATACAATCAAAAGAGTGCAGAGAAGAGGAACAAAGATTATTAGGGGACTGTGGGTTAAAACATATAAAGAACGGTTGCTGGAATTGATTGTGTCTAGTTTAATGAACAGAAATGAACAGGGTGGGGTGACATGATAGCAGTTTTCCAATATTTCAGCGGCTGCCCAAAAGAAGAGGGACTCAAGCTATTTTCTACACTTGGAATAACTGCATCCAGTTTTGGTCACAACGTTAAAAAAAGATGTTGAGACTTTAGAAGAAGTGCAAAAAAGAGCAACTAAGATGATTAAAGGCCGGGAGATTAAAACATATGAAGAACGATGTGCTGAGATGGATAGCTTAACCAAATTGTTAAAAAATAAACAAGATAGTGACTATTATGAAATATGGAACATTTGATATGAGTGGTTAAAGAAAAGGTAATATTTGATATTTGGATAAGTTATGAAAATGACAGAAGATGTGCATTTAATCTTAACCTATATAGATAAATTAAAACATTAAAAGAACGGAGGAGTTATTGTAACAAGGCAGATCACGTCAATGATAAAGATAAAGAAATTCTTTTTTAAACCATTGCTCAATATATGCTGTAAAATGTATATATGTATATATGTATGTATGTATGTATGTATGTATGTATGGTATTCAGCTCTGTTCAGGTATTTTCCCACATCATTATAGTTGTGCTTTTAAAGTAGCAACGTTTCAGCAGAATCTCATCTGCCATCATCGGGCTTCTGTATTGTGTTCGTCTGTGAGTCAGACTTTCACAGCCATTTCAGTTTTAAATTTGGGGCTAGCCATCTGCTGTGACAGAATGGTTTTTTCTTCATCCTGATTGGTTGGGAGTTTTGGTCTGTGTTTATTGGTCTTGCAGTTTGCTGTGTTCTGCTTGATTGGTGTTTCTAACATCTTCTGTCTTTTTTGTAGTGGTTTTTTTGTCTTGATGGGCTGGCAACATTGTGTTCCTGTATTGGAGGCTTTTAGTGCAGCTTGGCTCCGAGTAAATGGACGGCTATCATTTATTAGGAAGCAAGGTGTTTCAAAATTTGAAGGGCTGTCCCAAAGAAGAGGCAGTCAAGCTATTCTCCAAAGCACCTGAGGGCAGGACAAGAAACAACAGGTGGAAACTAACCAAGGAGAGAAGCAACCTGGAATTAAGGAGAAACTTCCTGACAGTAAGAACAATTAATCAGTGGAACAACTTGCCTCCAAAACTTGTGGATGCTCCAGCACTAAAAGTTTTTTTTTTTTTTTTAAAAAGATGTTGGATAACCATTTGTCTGAAGTGGTGTAGGTTTTCTTGCCTCGGCAGGGGGTTGGACTAGAAGACCTCCAAGGTCCCTTCCAACTCTGGTATTCTATTCTAAAAAGAAAGAAAAGAAAAATAATAATAACAGAAATGGCCAGCAGAACCAAAACAAAATAAACAGCCCCAAAGAAAGAAACAGAAAAAGGGAAAGTTGGAAAAAAAGTAGCTCTTCCTACTTAGGAGATGTCCACTTTGTTCTTTCCGTGTTTTAACATTTTATTAAGTCATCAGATAAGATACAAAATAACAAAAGTAAATAGGAAAGCAGCAGAGGGAAGGGGGGGGGAAGAGAAGTGAGGAAAGGATGGTGAAAAAAAATGTTGATTTCCAACTCCCTCTGTTGCAGTAAAATAAAGCATTAACCTCAAACCTCAACTTTTTGTATTATCATAGTAATATAAACTAGCCATTTCTATAAGGATCCATCAAGCGAATCGGTAAAAAACAAAATCTAAGTTTCATTCTTTTCCACCTCAAGCAGAAAGTTCAGAAGTGGTCTCCACGTTTTGTTTTTTGAATCTCCGAGTGACCCTAAGAAGTATTTTTTTAAAAAAGGCGAACCTCATTGCTATCAAAGGTCAATCACCCCAAATGAGATTTAATGGGGGGATTGGAGCTGTTCATCAACTAATGGATCATTTTGAAAAGTTGAATTAGGAAACAGTTTCTTTTCATGGATAAGCTGCTTTGCAAATCATCCTTTGCCTGCATGAAACCAATGTGGGTCTTGGTGGTTGCAACCATTCCTGGCCACATATAAATCATTTTCTGTTAATGTTAAAAATGGGGCATCATTTATGAAGGGGGCAACTGATTAAAACCTGCTAAATAATTGCAAAATTTGTATCTGGAAAGCATTAGGCTTTGGAAGGGACTCATTAACAACATTGGAGGTCTTTTCAGCTGCTTTGTGCTCTATTTGTAATTTTCCTCCTTGGAAATGATTTTTTTAAAAAATATCATTTTTCTTTCTTTTTTTCTTTTTTTTCCTTCAAAAATTGGACATGAAATGAAAAAAATGTCCTTTCCATCATCTAAAAATGCCCTGGTGGCTTTAAAAAAAGTGTTAAAAATAAATGAGACCTAGCATTAATATAAAAATATTGTTAAGTACAGATGAATTATTTCAAAATGATGTGTTAGTCTTCAAGCTATCTTAATCTCACTTGTTACTGCTAATACTTTGAATCCTGATCTGATTCATATACTAGGCCAAGTTCCAAAACCATTGTTTGAATGAGCCAAAACTGGTTGGCCTCCCATATTACATTTATGCCACAAACCACAATTTATAAACTAAGAAGTCTGGGTTCACACAGCTTTCTAAGCCAAAACCAAATATATTAAGGTTTAAAAAAATGGGTGAACCAGCCTTTGGGTTTGGATCTCAATTAAGTCTTTGCTCCTTCTGTAATAAATGGTCATTGGTGGATTTCATATCAACGGGGATTGGGTTCAACTAAGTTATCTTTCAACCCTAAGGATATTGATGGAGCCTGTTATAAAAAAAATTGTCCACTATATATATATAATTGTCCACTATATATACACACATATATATATATATACACACACATATATATATACATATATATATACATATATATATATATATATATATATATATATATATATATATATATATAAAAGTTTTCACAGGTACTTACATGTATGGTATTCAGCTTTGTTCGGGTATTTTCCCATGTCATTGTAGTTGTGCTTTTAAAGTTGTAGCAACATTTCAGCAGAATCTCATCTGCCATCATCAGGCTTCTGTATTGTGTTCATCTGTGAGTCAGTGAATTTAAAAGCACAACTACAATGACGTGGGAAAATACCCGAACAAAGCTGAATACCATACGTATATATATACATATACATATACATATACATATACATATACATATACATATACATATACATATACATATACATACACACACACACACACACACACACACACACACACACACACACACACACATATATATATATATATATATATATATATATATATATATATATATATATATATATAAATTGTAAATGTCAGATCCGGTTATTTCTTGTTTGCAAAGCACAGGGGGTGTCCCTTATGTAAAACAAGAAATGGACGATAATAACCACATTGAGTGTCATCAGATTTGCTATTTCTAGAATACTTTCCTATGTTTTTTACCCCCCAGTTTCTCTCTTTAGTTTAATTAGAGGTTCAAAAGATTACACATTACGCTGGTTATCAGTGAAGGCATCTTGAAAGCCTATCAGAGAAAGAACAGCCAAGCTGGGTGAAGCAACATGTAAAATAACGTGTAAGAAGAGAGATGAAAATGAGATTGTTTTGTACCTACGTTCTTCCATTTAACCTGTCTATAAAAACAGAAGGTACACATTTTTAAAATATGTATTATAATAAGAAAATATAAATTTTAAAATAACAACATGTATATATGTATGTAAACATGTAGAGATAAAGATATAAATATAGATGTAGAGATAGATAGATAGATAGATAGATAGATAGATAGATAGATATAGATATAGATATAGATATAGATATAGATATAGATATAGATATAGATATAGATATAGATATAGATATAGATATAGATATAGATATAGATATAGATATATACAGATACAGATACAGATATAGATGATTATATATATTTAGATATATGGATATATAGATTAGCCATTAGATATAGATGAGGAAGGAAAGGAGGAAGGAAGGAAGGAGAAAGAAAAGAGGAAAAGAAAAAAAGGAAAAAGAAGGAAAGAGAAGGAAAGAAAGAAAAAAGGAAGGGAGGAAGAATAGAAAGAAAACAAAAGAGGGAGGGGAAAGGAGAAAGAGAGATGGAGGAAGGAAGGAAGGGAGGGAGGAAGGAAGGAAGGAAGGGAAAGAAATCCTGACATTGAGGAGAGCAGTTTGAATGCTGAAGAAATTCACCTGGAGAGAGGCTGACACTCCCTCAAAGAAACAACCCATCTAATCAATCATATTCAGAGAAACAAATATTCTCAGCTGTGTAGAGAGAGCTTGAGGGGATACATAAATGCCTGCATGTCAAGAAGACAAAGAGCAAATGGAAAAGTTCTAGAGGGGCTGCCAGTTCATTGTGGAGGAAGAATCTTTTGACGCCTCCCCATATGCCAGGTATTTCCTTGAGTTTGCTAATGTCATCAAGTGAAACTTCTTCCAAAAAGCAGGTGGAGATTGCAGGAGCATGCCAGATGAAAGAGCTTGGCAATGGCCTGATGGTTGACGGATGCAATAAAATGTATCAAACAAAACAGAAGAGAATAACAAGGTTCGATGGGCCCTTGGAGGCCTTCTAATCCAACCCCCTACTTTAGCAGGAAACCCTATCCCGTTCCAGACAAAATGGCCGTCCAATCTTAAGAACCCCCAGTGTTGGAGCGCCTTCAACTTCCGGAGGCAAGCCATTCCACTGGTTAATTGTTTAATTAACAATGGTTTAATTAACCATCGTTTAATTAAAACCAAGGAGGGTTTGCTCAAGTATGGTTTATTGAGCAAGCCACAATGGCCTGGCTTACACATGATACGAAACCATGATTTATGGTTCAGATATTGTCATCAGAGCATTTTTGAAATGTCTCCTCAAATGGGGATGAATGAGCCAAATGGCTGAGCTCAGAGCTCAAACCAACAGGCCAGAATCCATTCTCTTTTAAATTCATTTTACAACTGCCCGGAGTTTTGGAAATTTATTCCAGCCACAACTGGTAGAGACAGGCTTGGAAAAAATGGAAAATGGAAAGAAGGGCCTGGAATGTCTCACCACCACAAAGAAACCTTACAGCCAAGTGCGATGACTAATGCTAGTGAACTCAGGAAACCAAGTTTAGAAGGCGAATAACTTCAACAACGTCTTTCCTGGAATCGGGAAGATTACTGATAGCGGGGTGGAATCGCCTGGTGAAAGGAAGGAAGAAAGGGGTGAGGGGGTGATGGGTGTGGAAAGGAGGGAAAATTCATTGGGGGGGGGAATGTGATAGGATGCTTAGCCAGGCTAAGGATAAAATGCGATAAGGAACCGGACACCAATGCAGGCTTGTGTGATGGTTAAAAATAATACAGGCAAACCTCGACTTAAGAGTATAATTAAATTTCCGTTGCTAAATGAGATGGTGGTTAGGTGAATTTTGCCTCATTTTACCACCTATCTTGCCAGAGTTGTTAAGCAAATCACCGTAGTTAAGTGAGAAACACGGTTGTTATGTGGCCTTTACATTGGCTTTTCTTTTCATAAAAGGAAAGCCAGGTCACTGCAGCCATCGTAACTATGAGACCATTGCCAAGCGTCCGAATTTTGATCACGTGACAGTAAGGATGCTGCTAAGGTCACAAGTGTAAAAAAAACGGCCAAAAGTCCCTTTGTAACTTTGGTCACTAAATGAACCATTGTAAGTCGAAGACTATCTGTACAAACGAATGCCTCAGTATGATGATAGGTACATCTTAGGTTAGATTTTAAACAAGTTTAGCAATAGACGGCCCTTGAATAAATTAAATAAACCCATCATTTCTTGCTAGCCTCTGCCCTGTTTGAGCTTTTCTTGCTTTTTCTCTCATTTATTTATTTATTATATTTATTATTTTCTATTTCTAAGCTGCCACCGCCTATCTCCCTCAGACAGGCTGCTGAATTTTCTTTGACAGACCAAAGTTATAAACATAAACAAGGATATATATATATATATATATATTTTCCATCCCTTGGAACCACTTTTAGCTTTGCCTCTTATAGAAGCTGTTCCTTTATTTTATTTTTTCTGAGAAAATACGGTCACCATAGATCAGGGGCTCCCAACTCTGGGCCGTGACTTGTTCAGAACTGGGCACAAATGGTGGGTAAATGCATACATGTGAAGCATCCGCCTGCCACTCATGCCTGCCAGAGCCCACCTGCCACTCACAAGGAAGTACCCTCCTTCACCCCCGTCGGGCCACCAAGCCAGAAAGCGGACTGCTGCTGTAGATGGGATAGAGGAGAGGAGAGGAGAGGAGAGTAGGATAGGATAGCATAGGATAGGAAGGAATAGGGATAGGGATAGGGATAGGGATAGGGATAGGGATAGGGATAGGGATAGGGATAGGGATAGGGATAGGGATAGGGATAGGGATAGGGATAGGGATAGGGATAGGGATAGGGATAGGATAGAGTAGAGTAGAGTAGAGTAGAGTAGAGTAGAGTAGAATAGAATAGAATAGAATAGAATAGAATAGAATAGAATAGAATAGAATAGAATAGAATAGAATTCTTTATTGGCCAAGTGTGATTGGACGCACAAGGAATTTGTCTTGGTGCAATTACTCTCAATATACCTAAAAGAAAAGATACATTCATCAAGCATCATAAGGAACAACACTTAATGATAGTCAGAGAGTACAATGAGCAATCAAATCATACTAGGAAACAGTCTGTATAAATCGTAAGGATACAAGCGACAAAGTTACAGTCCTACAATCACAAGTGTGAGGGGATGGGTGATAGGAGTGATGAGATGACTGATAGTAATAGTAGTGCAGACTTTGTCAATAGTTGAACAGTGTTGAGGGAATTATTTGTTTAGCAGAATGATGGTGTTTGGGGAAAAAACTGTTCTTGTGTCTAGTTGTTCTGGTGTGCAGTGCTCTATATTGTCGTTTTGAGGGTAGGAATTTATGTCCAGGGTGTGAGGGGTCTGTAGATATTTTCACAACCCACTTTTTGACTCCTGCAGCATACAGGTCCTTGATTGAAGGCAGGTTGGTTCCAATTTTTTTTCCTGCAGTCCAAATTACCCTCTGAAGTCTGTGTCTGTCTTGCTGGGTTGCAGAACCAAACCAGACAGTTACAGAGGTGCAGATGACAGATAATAAGATACATGAAAACCTCCCTGTACGTAACATCAACTTTTTACACACAGAGATTTTCGGGTCTATGAAAGCTAGCCACAATATTAAAAATACTAAGGGAGAGAGAGAGAGATGTGTCCAGCCACCCCAAAACAACATGACCTTTGAGTGCAGGAAGCTAGGAATGCACAGAAATGGGGAAGAGGATAAACCAACACTTGGAAGAAAAGTTGGGCATAACCGTGCAGGGCTGTGAGGATGGAAGCTTATTTCCCTATTTCATCCTTTGTGGCTGTGCTCTGCTCTTCCTTCCCCCCCTGAAAAAAACTGTTGATTTTTGCTTGTGAGGAACTGGGATGCATTTGTCAACTTGAGGGAGGTGATTTCAGTGCTTGGATGCCAGGGAGCCTTTCTCAGCGATCAAAACACAGCTGCATAGAGCCTCTCCTGATCGGTTAATAGGTGCTGTGGCTCAGGGGTACGCCCGCTTTTACCTGCGCAAATAGATATAATTGGTATAACAGATATCATATCTATGCAAATCCTGGTGGGTCTCAATGACTTGCGAGAGAAAGCAAAGGTCTCATTTGCCAAATTGAAGCCGGGCTGTGCCTTTTCCCCCCCTCCTTAAAAACCTACCGTATCCGTGAGGAAACAGTCTCTTGTCAAAATTCTGCCTCACCTTTTAAGTGTGTTTACCATTACATTTGTAGGCTCCTAAATAGGCAGCTTTGAAACATATTCTGTGATCAGGACTATTTGAGCACAGGGGATTTTATAAAGAAGCTGGAGACTATTTTTTTTTTTCATAGATATAATTTCAGCCAAAGCATAATGCTTTCTCCATAAAGGGAAGTTTCTGAGGGCAGGATTCAAGCATAGAATGCTTCGAATTGAGACGGGTCCAAATTAACTGTGGTAAAATGCCTGAGGTAAATATTCATACAGTACTAAGCTAGATGGTTGGTGTGGTACCAAATGCCGTAATGATCTGACAGAATAACAGAGTTGGACGGGATCTCAGAGATTTTCTAGTCCAACGCACTGCTCAGCCAGCTAATCCTATATCATTTCAGACAAATGGTTGGCCAGTCACTTCTTAAAAATCTCCAATGTTGAAGTACCCACAACTTCTGGAAGCAAGTTGTTCCACTGATTAATAGTTCTCACTGTCAGGAAATTTCAGCCTATTGTCCCCAACAATCTGGGTCCTCATTTTACTGACATCGGAAGGATAGAAGGCTGAGTCAACCTTGAGCCAGTCATGATTGAACTGCTGGCTGTCGACAGAATTAGTCAGCAATACTGATTCTAACCACTATGCCATTCCGGTTCTTCAAAAAGGAACTCCTTTCATGATACCAGGCTCCAAATAAATCAGGAAAAACACATTAAGATTACTCTAGGCAGATTTCTTTACTGTTCCTCGTGTTTAGACAGAATCTTGCCAAACTAAAGCATGTTACCAGCTCTGACTGGATGGATGGGGAATGGGAGGATTTATATTCCTTGCAGACAGCTGGTCATTTGCAACTTTTAGAGAGCCATTGAGGCCACTTGGAGGTTTACCTGTGTCCTCAGGTTCACATTGTTTTAGAGATGACCAGCTGCCTCCAAATGACCAACTGTTTGCAAGGAGTATAAATCCTTCCATTCCCCTCCATTCAGTCAGAGCTGAATAAGCTTCCTGAATGAGAAGCAAAATGTCTTCAAAGAAAAACCAGAAAGTCCAGTTGCCTCTTGAAAAAACACCTTTGGGGCAACCAAAGTTCAGGAGAGCTTTTTGTCAACCAGCTCCGCTGGTGATCATCACTCTTTCAGATGAGTTGAAAGTTCATGTAGATGCCCCAAAATAGTCTGTGCAAAATCTAGCCAACACAATGGTTTCCCTGACTGCTTCTGATCTTATCTCTTTTGATTGCAGAAATGAAGAACTTACCCACAAACAAATCTTCAGACAAAAGGCTGTGACTCCATTTCTCTCATGTTCCACAACTGCAGACACGATATGAAATGACTTTCAAAAACAAGCTTTACTATAATTAATGACGGAACAAAATGGGCAGGGTGGCCCTTCAGATGGGTTGATAATTCTCTGAGTTTTCTTGTAAAAAGCCTGAAATCACAAACCCTGAGGATCAAATCTTGCTTCACGGTAAACAAGTAACTAAATAAAAAATAGTTGAGAAGTTTGCAGCACTTTAAAAATGTTTAATCGTAGCCTGAGGGTACAGCAGACGTTATATCTAAAGTTACTTTTTATTGGATTGCCTGTCTGGAAGAAAAATATAAATTTTCAAACTGTAATTAGTTTGGATTTTGGTTTTGTTTTGGAAGATGAGATACCAAGCTAACAGTTTATTTTTCAGAAATGAAGCTGCAAAAGGAGAGGTATGCTGTTACCAAAGATAGGAAGATAGAGAGAATCAAAGTTTTATGATGAAAGAAATATCTATGTTGGATAGCAAATTGGGGAGCCAGGCTATACCTAAATTAGAAGACCACACTTGAAATACTGCATCTACATTAAAAAAAAAAAAAAAAGATGTTGAGACTTTAGAAAAAGTGCAGAGAAGAGCAACCTAGATGATTCAAGGCCTGGAGACTAAAACTTATGAAGAACAGTTGCAGGAACTAGGCATGACCATTCTAGAAGAAAGAAAGACTGGGGTGACATGTTAGCAATGTTCCAATATTTGAGGGGTTCAAGAGGGAATCAAGCTATTTTCCAAAGCACCTGAGGGCAGGACAAGAAACAATGGATGATAACTAATCAAGGAGAGAAGCAACCTGGAATTAAGGAGAAACAATTAACAGTGAGAACAATTAACCAGTGGAACAGCTTGCCACCAGAAGTTGTGGGTGCTTCATCACTGGAGGTTTTAAAGAAGACTGGATAGCCACTTGTCTGAAATGATATGGGGTCTCCTTCTTGAGTAGAAGGATGGACTAGAAGACCTCTAAGGTCTATTCCATTCCATTCCATTCCTGTATTGTATTGTATTGTATTGTATTATTCTATTCTATTCTATTCTATTCTATTCTATTCTATTCTATTCTATTCTATTCTATTCTATTCTATTCTATTCTATTCTATACTAAACTACTCTATTCTACTGTACTATACTGTACTGTACTCTATTCTATTCTATTCTACATCATCATCATTATTATTATTATTATTATTATTATTATTATTATTATTATTGGAAAACTGTGATCAGATAGCTTGATCAGGTACCTCTCCAAAGAATTGTTGATGGGATCACAGTCTCTCTTGGTTTGCTGAAGGCAAATTTTGTCTTACTTGGAAGATCTTTTGCCTTGCTTGGAAGATATGTGAAATGACCATCTCCTTATTCATATCTATAGGACAGTTAGAAGAGAGGAGAAGCTGTCTCTGAACTTCCTATGTTGGTCTGAACACCCGAAGCTAAGATCCTAATAAGTTTATATCTCCTTCAAAACCTAAATGAAAATGGAGAGTAATAAACATTCTCTCTAATTTTGGAAGCAATTCATACTTACGGTCTAAAAATTGGAAGGCCAGTTTATAGGTTTATAAATAGCTAGAAGGAGAAGTAGACTTTGTGTGTGTGTGTGTGTGTGTGTGTCTATCTGTCTGTCTGTCTGTCTGTGTTTCTGTGTGTGTCTGTGTGTTTCTGGGTATCTCTCTCTCTCTCTCTCTCTCTCTCTCTCTCTGTGTGTGTGTGTGTGGTGAGTTGGCTGAAAGTAACCCCTTGAAACTTCCAGGATGTTCATTGAACTTGGAAGAAACCAAATTCTACTTTAAAAGTTGGCTTTAGCAACTTTTAAATGCTGGTATTGGATCGGATCTCCAGTGTAACCAGGTCAACTAATGCCCGAGCAGCTGCATTCACATGATGTGCAAAGCTTGGTTAATTTTAACTTTGTTTAGTATTTCATAATTTAGCCTAACTGGGTTTTTTTAAAAACACAATAACAGAGTTGGCAGGGATCTTGGAGGTCTTCTAGCCCAACCTTCTACACAAATAGGAGAACCTATTCTGGGCAAATGGCTTTCTAATCTTCAAGCCATTACAAAACAGTGCCAACTTTCTTCTTTAAAAGTGAAATCAGAATGAGACAGGTCTTTCATGCTACAAGTTCCTGGCCTCTGATTCAGATGTGGAAATTTGCGCTTCTGCATTTGGTTTCCTGCAGACGTTTGATCCAGACAGCGAAGAGCGAAACTGGCTCATTCCAAGGACTTCCCAAAATAATTCATTCTTATAGGCAAGAATCTAATTTGGTTACATCACATTGGCTAGGTTTTTTTTTCCCTTTCTCAAGGGCATCTAGACAGGCCATCCTCGAATTATAACTGTTTGTTTAACAACCTTCTGAAGTTACAACGGCATGGAAAGAAATCACTTGCAACAAGGGGTGGGATTCTACCAGTGTAACAACCGGCAGCATTTTAAAATGCCCATTTTCAGGTCCAATACTTACCTTGTACTGCAGCCCCTGTGAATAAATCATCTGAGCCGCAGTAATCCATTGAGCTGATAACCCTGGAAATAAAGGACAGAAAAGAGTAGAGGCAGGTGGGCAAGGCCAAATCATTGCCGCAGTTACCGGTTTGGTCAAACTGGGCTGAACCGGTAGAATCCCTGCTTGCAACCGGTCTTCACACTTTGTTGTGGTGCACCGGCAGCAAGTACGGACAGCTGAGGTCTCAGAGAGTGAGGACTTAGATGAGGGGCCTGCGTGTGATACAGGGATGGGTCCAGGACCGTCAAGGAGTGGAATGCTGCCTTCGGAGATGGTGGAGGCTGGAAGCAGTGATGAAGAACCCCCCGTGGAGCCTGTGTGCCCTGTGCGTGTGTATGCAGGGCTGCTTGAAGGAAAGAGCAGCTGCAGCAGCACGGGAGACTCGGGAGTAAGGCTGCAAGGTAATGGCCCCTCCCTGAAGAGATAAAAGCCAGCTGAGAAACCGGATTTCTTTGCAGGAAGCAAAGAAGTTTTTGCATTCAAGCCTTTTGGACATTCAGAATATCTTGGCTGGTTGGAGAATCTTTGTGTTTGAAATATTTTTTAGTCACTTTATCTAGTGTTCTTGGCAGACTTGCACAACCTTGGCAAGGCTCGTTCTTATCAGAGACAATTAGTTTGAAACAGCCTTTTAACCAGGAAGGAACGGAATTCATAGAATCATTAAAAGGTTTTGCTGTTACCTCTGTTTCGTGTGGTTTTTTGGAACAAGGTTTGGGCCAGAACATACTTACGGTTCCTGGAGCATCCCACCAGCCACAACATCAAAATTCAGCTGCTTGGCAACCGGTAAGTATTTATGACAGTTGCAATATGATCGCCATATGAAACTTTTCAGTTGGCACCTGAGACATACAGGCAATAGGGGAAGCCAGATTCATTTAACAACCAAATTGCTGTCAGCATTCCAAGTAAAACACCCATGGAAAGCAGAGCTCTGAGGCAGGTAAATTCCTCAAGGGACAATTTATTGGATCCATCATATTGGCACGACTGATAAAAACTGACTCTGAAAGTTTCTGCGGTTTCCACCAGATTAAAAAATGAACATTTTCCCCTTCCCCGAAGTCATCAGTCATATGGTCCAATCAAGGGGCTGGCCAGTTTCTTGGTTACTTCGCTCGCCCTCTCCCAACCATCTGTTGGAATGACCTTGTTCCCACAGGAAAACTTTGTGCTTTGACTAGAAACCCCCAGCTATCTATCTCCCCCCTCCTTTCTTCTTCCTTGTGGCAACCCTGAAGCCTCAAAGATGGTCTCAGCCAGGTTCGCTTGGAAAAGAAAAGAAACCACATAGAGGTGAATCAATGCTCAAATTAACCTCCTCCCCTGGAAGTCCCTTTGGTTTTTGAGGGTATTTATCATAGAACTGTTTGATCAGCCTGTCTGCCTTTACATCCCAGCTCTTTACCCAAGTAATCATGCAATACATTTAACAACTGCTTGATCCACTTAACAACAGTGGCCAAAAGGCAGTGAAATTGAGTGCAACTCACTTCTTGCTCAGCAACAGAAAACCTGGTCCCAGTTCTGTTTGTAAGTTGAAAGCTGTATGCATGTAGCTGATTCATTCATGCAAAACCTGATTTCT
Organism: Hydrophis major; assembly: GCA_033807585.1. Classification (NCBI taxonomy): domain Eukaryota; kingdom Metazoa; phylum Chordata; class Lepidosauria; order Squamata; family Elapidae; genus Hydrophis; species Hydrophis major. Next base: position 23,104,270 of record CM066338.1, read on the forward strand.
GGAGATGGTACAGAGCAGTTTTAAATTTTCAAGAAAGGTGCCCCCCAACTTTCAAAGCTGTCCTTTTTCCCCATCACTGGGCAATTTATTTTCCCCTTGTTGATTTTCATATACAACTGCATCTTCAGCAAAATCTCTTTCTGTGTATTGCAATGCTTGACTGAAGCTTCTCTCTCTCTCTCCCTCTCTCCCCCACTCACACACACACACAAACCCAGGATTCCGAGATTCATTAAATCTAATTTATTGCATGTGTAATTAGGCACCTCTTAGCTGAACTCAGTTCTCCAGAGATAATAATACTTGGAATGTATATGGATGTCTTTCATCTTCAAAGTGCTTTACAAACATTAGCTAATTAACAACATAATGAGACATGAAAGGCCAGTGTCGTTACCCACCAGGCTGTCTAACCCTTGTATAATTCAGAATTTGATGTTTGGAAATGCAGTAAGGACATCCATTGTGGGGGTTTTTTACAGGGTCCTTTCCCCCACCATTTTAAGCCAAAAGAAAAGAAAAGAAAAGAAAAGAAAAGAAAAGAAAAGAAAAGAAAAGAAAAGAAAAGAAAAGAAAAGAAAAGAAAAGAAATGCTTACTGTTAGAATGTAACTAATTCCTAAGAAGTGGCTGGGAAACCAAGGAAAGCCTCTTTCTGATTCCACTGGAGGAGACGACCTTTGAAAGCGTTTGAAAGAGCAGATTTGACCTCAATAGTTTAGGGAGAAGGTTGACTCTGTCCAATGATATTGGGTGTCTTTCATGAATCACCGGAGATTTCTATTGAAATCTATTCTGCTGGTGTTCTCTGAGCTTGGCTGTTTTCTTGCAGATGTTCCACTTGGATTGCATGGCTACGGGGATGCTACAATGGTTGTAAGTGTGAAAAAGTGGTCATAAGTCACTTAAGTATTCTGTAGGTCTCAGCTTTGATCCTTATCTAGGCAAAGAACTAAGGAACACATGTAGATATCAGTAAAGGAGAACAGTTGCAGCTTAGGGTTGACATGGGACGCCCTCGGTGGTCTCTGAGCTTGGTTGTTTTCTTGCAGATGTTTCATTACCCAAATTAGGTAACTTCATCAGTGCTAGTAACTAGTTACTAACCAGTAACTAGCACTGATGAACATCTGTGGACATTCTCAGTCAACGAGGTCATGGCTGTGCCAAAGGTCCTTTGTCAAAAGGCAACTGAATGTTCTTTGCTTTTTTCCCCTAAAGACATTTTGCTTCTCATCCAAGAAGATTCTTCAGTTCAGAAATGAAACATCTTCAAGGGAAAAGAAAGTCCAGTTGCCTCTTGAAAGAGCATTTTTCGGACAACCATGACCTGGATGACAGATTCTACATACGAAGAGATTCAGGAATTGGGCCTGGCTAGTCTAGGGAAGAGAAGGACCAGGGGAGACAGGATAGCGGTCTTCCAATATTTGAGGGGCTGCCACAGAGAGGAGGAAAGGGTCAATCTATTCTCCAAAGCACCCGAAAGCCAGACAAGGAATAATGGATGGAAACTGAACAAGGAGAGATTTAACCTGCAAATAAGGAGAAACTTTCTGACAGTGAGAACAATCAACCAATGGAACAGAAGTTGCCTTTGGGAAGTTGTGGGAGCATCATCACTTGAGACTTTCAAGAAGAGATTGGACTGCCATCTGTCAGAAATGATGTTGGGTCTCCTGCTTGGGTGAGGGGTTGGACTAGATGACCCACGAGGTTCCTTCCATCCCTGATTATCTGTTATCTGTTTAAAGTCAATGGAGAAACCAGATTCATTTAACAATCACGTTAGTAACTGCAGTGATTCATTTAATAACAGCAGCAGGAAAGGTTATAAAATGGGGCAAAATTCATTGAACAAATGTTTCACTTAGCAACAGAAATGTGAGGCTCTATTGTGGTCATAAGTCGAGCACTACGTTTATGATTTAACACCTCTCTGTTACTTACTCTGATTATTAGTTAACTGGTTCATCTCTGAATAGTTTTTTTTTTTTAAAAGGGAATGGAATTTTGAAGCTGCTCTGATTTTGCTTGAATGAACCCAAGGATGGAGCAGAATAAATATTATTGGCTAAAATTTGAATTTGCTTGCTTTTACTTCTACGTTAGGCACATGACAAGAAGTACAGAAATAGCAGTCACATCTGACGAGACATGTAAATTGGATTATAGGAAGGGTTTTAATGTCTCTTATGCTAATTTCGCAACTCTTCTTACTCCATTCAACTGTTCATTTCCCTTTTTATGAAAACTTAAAAGTAGCTTTTGAATGAAAAGTTTTGTTTTTTGTTTTTGTTTTGTTTTTTAAAAAGCATCGCTATTACTCACCCAGAATCTATGCAGCTTTTCCAAGTTGAAAACTGAGAAGTACGAGGACTTAAGTAAATATTTTAGGAAATGTTGCCAAACTGTTATGATTTATAGAATCTTCTGCTGCAATTTACGCAACGTGTGACTAACTCTAATTAAACCATGGGGTATTGCCGTTCATAAGATCTTCATGTTTTGTTCAGGAATGATTGTGACAATGAACTTTTGCAAAAGTCCAATGTTGTCTCTGCTGAGTCAGTACCTTCCAAGTTGATGAACTGCAATTCCTGTGTGGGCAAGGGATGGTGGGATTTGTAGTTCAACAGATCTGGGAAGAATGAGGTCAAGAGAAGATTCTTTTAGGGCAAGGGAAAGAAACAGTTTTTTTGAACCTAACGGCCTGTTGTTGCACACTAAAAAGATCACCCTGACTTCATTCATTTCTATAGGATAGTCCTCACTGAGTGACTGTCTCCTTTAGCATCGTATGAAGGTGATGAACTTGGTGGCCAATCCTCCCATTTTTGACCTTTGCAGGACTGTAAAGTACAGGCAGAATGATGGAAGGAGAAGAAGAGTTATGATCCACCTGCTCAATCAAAAATGAAAAATGGTAGCTATAGCTGTGACATCCTTGGTAATATTCAATCAACCTTTAATATTTTCACTCATTACAGTATAACAAGCTGCCTGATATAAATCTCAATATTTCTCTTAAAGAACGGAAGGGAGGAACTCATAGAGATGGACTAGAAGACTTCCAAGTTCCCTTCCGACTCTGATATTCTGTCACGGACAGAAGGAAAGCAACATTTTGGGTTTCACGTTCAGCTTCATCCAACATGGTCAGTTGTTTCCCCCTTATCAAATCAATTGTGGAATGTTTTGCATCCTAAAATACTAGAAAGAGGGAAGAGAAGAGCAACAACAATGATTAGGGGACTGGAGGCTAAAACATATGAAGAACGGTTGCAGGAAGTTGGTTTGTTTAGTCTAACCAAGAGAAGGACTAGGGGAGACATGGTAGCAATTTTTCCAATATTTGAGGGGCTGCCACAAAGAAGAGAGGGTCAACCAGGGATGGGATTCTACCGGTTCTGTCCAGCTCTGTAGAACCGGTAGCTCCGAAGATCAGCAGACATCGAACTGGTTCTGTGTCTGCTTCTGTTTTGGCCTACCTGCCTGCCTGGGTTCTTACCTGTGCTTTATTTTCTGCTTTTTCAACCTCAGCTGCTTTGCAAGGCACAGCTGCAGTTGAAAAAGCAGGAAAGAAGTGCTTTTTCAAACACTGCGCATCCACGCCCAGCGCTGCTCAGCTGCCCGGGCAGCTCAGCCGTTTGCGTGCGTGCATGACATGTAGCCACCAAACCGGTAGTTACACCAGTCAGATCTCACCCCTGGGGTCAACCTATTCTCCAAAGCAACTGAAGTCAGGATAATAAACTAATCAAGGAGAGAACCAACCTAGAACTAAGAAGAAATTTCCTGACCTTTAGAACAATTAATCAGTGGAACCACTTGCCTCCGGAAGTTGTGGGAGCAATCACAATGGAGCACTCCAACCCTGAAGGTTTTTATGAAAAGACTGGACAACTGATTGTCCAGAATGGTATAGGGTCTCCTTCCTGAGCAAAAGGTTGGACTAGAAGACCTCCAAGGTCCCTTCCAACTCTGTTATTCCATTATCCTTCTACAACAGCAAAATATTCTAGAAAGGAAAGAAGGGAAAGAAGATTGGTAGCTTCTTTGGTTTCATCTGCAATGTTCCACTGATAGAATTATACCTGGACGTGGTCCAGCTTGAATTAGAATTTTTTATAGATTTCAGAGAAACCCAACCACACCAAGGGTCCTCTTATGATACTTAAAAGAAAAGTTAGGAGATGAGGACTTTCTGTGGCTGCTGTAGATATATTGGTGGTGAATAATGAAAATCAGGGTGAGACGTAGTCCCCCCATGGAGAAGAAATATGCTTGTCATCCAAGTAGGAAATGGTTTATGTCTGAGTAATAATGTGGTTTATGGTTTTTCTTGTAATGCATTGCCCAAAGTTTAATCTCCCATCATTTATCAGCGTTTTCTATTGTGTTGTACTAATGGATCTCTTTAGCACAAGCAATGGAAAAGGCTGCAATTCAAGCAAAATGCCGTTTATCTTTCTTTGGTCCCTTTGGAAGAATGATGGGAAACCACAAAACCTTCGCAAATATAGCAAAGATCAAAAGCCACCCACAGGGGTCTCTCATTCCAGTCAGAAACTCTCTTAAGAAAGTCTATCAAAACTTCCTTTATTTTGGGGGTAGAAGGATAATAATGGGAGTCCCTGCAGATTTTACTAAGCTAGTTGTTGCCAACTATAGAGGACGCTGTAGTTTAAGGCCATTGAGCCAGCACTGTCTGAAGATATTTCCGTGGTCCTGTGGCCAGCATGATGTCATGGAGCACTGTGTTGTGGTTAGCCAGCAGCAGGTGCGGACGGCTGAGGAGAGCAAGAACTCAGATGAAGGGCCAGGACCATCAGAGAGTGGACTGCTGCCTTCAGAGATTGTGGGGGCTGGCAGCAGTGATAAGGAGGTTCCGGAGGACCCTGTGCCAAGTGCGCTTGCATGAAGGATTGCTCATAGGAAAGAGCAGCTGCAGCAGCACGGGCAACTCGGGAGTTAAGGCTGCAAGGTAATGGCCCCTCCTCCAAGAAGATAAAAGCCAGCTGTGAATTGGACGTTCTTTGCAGAAAGCAAAGACATTTTGAAACTCCAGCCTCGTGGACGTTCCAGTATCCTGAGTTTGTATTTGAAGATTCTTATGTTGCAAATTATTTCTTGTCTGTTCTCTTTTGGCACACACTGTTACCTTCCCACCGAAGTGTTACTTATTTATCTACTTGCATGCTTTTGAACTGCTAGTTGGGAAGGAGCTGGAGCCAGGAAGAGGAGCTCACCCTATGATGGCCCAGGTCTCAAACCCAGCTTTCCAGCTGACAAGCTCACCTGAGCCATCACACCCTCTGTAGGTATAATAATAGGAATGACCTTGTAAGAATGGATGAAGAAATCTGGTCCTGAATCAGAAAAGCAAATCAGAAATGAGACTTAAGAAATAAATTGACAACTAAGTCAAAATATGCCAAACTTAGTAAGAAAACTTTAATATTTTTCTAGTCTAGAAGAGCCAGCTGCCATGTTGGGAAGATCGAATCCAAAATCTGTGAATATCTTCTTTCCCAGGAAGATTCTTGAAATAGCAGCACAGGAGAAGTTAATATAAATATTAATGCATTATTGTTTATTGTGTATGAAGTTAAACCATAACTGCTCTCTGTTTGCTGAGAATATTTTTCCCAAGGGACATTTTTCCCCCCTCAGGCCTCTTTTGTTGATGACTCTCAGCCCATAAAATATTTGTTTCAAACATACAAAACTCTTACTGGGCAGTGGATATATTCATATAATATATTAAGTGTATTTGTTAACCGAACCAGAGTATCATAGGTGAAGAATATATAGTTACCATAAAATGCAGTACATGGCCATCTCTTTATCTAACTATATCTAAATTCCTGGCAATTCTTGCTCGCTAATTTCTTGCTCGCTTTCAAAACAAAACAAAATAAATCCAAAATATAAATGAGATAAATATATAAGAAGATAAATATAGAATCTACACATACACACAAATAAATTATTTTAGAAACAATTTAGGGGAAAGATCAGCAAAAGAAATCTTAAGAAAGAACTCAATAACTCAAACAAAATTAAACACCATTTACTTTTCATTTATTTCAAATCTTTCTTTCAAAAGTTGTCACTCCAGTTTAGAATTAAATTCTGTACTATATTTTTTTTTAAATGGTATATAATAATGAAGAAAAAAATGAAAAGAAGCAAGTTTAGGCTCTTTTACTGTACAGGAGATGATTATTAAGATAAATACTATGTAAAAGAATCTGGAGTTAATTATATTCCATATAATCAGACATGGGTTGACTTGTAATTTATTGCCCCCTAATTTGCATTTATTATCAAAGATAATCCATTTTCAGGAAGTGCAAAATAACATGATGTAAGCAGTGATCAAGAAGGCATGCTTTTAGCCAACTTCAAAACTATGTTCCAGTCATTTCAAAACCAATTATATACAATTTCAGGAAATAATATACCAAAGGCAGTCAGGCAACTTATAATTGGGAGGAGGAGAAAGAAGAAGAAGAAGAAGAAGAAGAAGAAGAAGAAGAAGAAGAAGAAGAAGAAGAAGAAGAAGAAGAAGAAGAAGAAGAAGAAGAAGAAGAAGAAGAAGAAGAAGAAGAAGAAGAAGAAGAGGAGGAGGAGGAGGAGGAGGAGGAGGAGGAGGAGGAGGAGGAGGAGGAGGAGGACAAGAAGGAGGAGGAAGAAAAGGAAGAAGAGAACAAAGAGGAGGAGGAAGAAGAATAAATAATATATTCTTTATTTATATTCTAAGGGAATGTAAATGTTCTTTTTCGTTTCCTTCAGTCCTTACGTTCTCATAGCTGAAAGAATGGCAGTCAGCTTTGCTTTGAATTAAGATTAAAGACAGCTAATTAATCTCTGTAAAATCCCAGGGGATGCTGTTCTCTTGAATACCTATAAGTTGGATTTAGCATGCAAAGTATGAGCATTGTTCTTTTGGAGAGGATCAAGACCAGAACAAGGAACATTCTGGTGACAGAGCAGTTTCTTGTCACCTTCCTTTCAGTGCATGGAATTTCCCTGCTGCCATTTTAAAGGCAGGTCCCCTTTCTTGCAGGAAGCACCACCTGGATGGAGATAGAGAAGGAACTGTGATGGCGATAAAGGTGCTGAAGAGTATGGACCGGTTTGAATGAACCTCTGAAGAGAAGATTGAGATTCGCTCAAAGAATTCAGAATTCAGATTTGGGCTCTGTTGAAATTCAGTCAAGGAATAAAGCAGAAGAGAAAAGAACCTTCCACCCATTTCTTCTTGCCCTATCTTCAGGTGCTTTGGAAAATTGGTCAACCTTCTCTCCTCTATCAACAGTCCCTCAAGCACTGGAAGACTGAATAACAGAATAACAGAATTGGAAGGGACCTTGAAGGTCCTAGTCCAAATCTGCTCAGTCAGGAGATCCTGTACCATTTCAGACAAATGGTTGTCCAATCTCTTCTTCAAAACCTCCAGCGTTGGAGCATCCACAACTTCTGGAGGCAAGTTGTTCCACTGGTTAATTGTTCTCACTGTCAGGAAATTTCTCCTTAGTGCTAGGTTAGTTGAACACTGCTCTTGTGCCACCCCTAGTCTTTCTTTTCATTAAACTAGACATACCCCATTCCTGCAACATTTCTTCATATGTTTTCGCCTCCGGTCCCTCAATGACATCACCCCTGATTGACAGTCTAGTACAGGGGTCTTCCAACTTGACAGCTTTAAGACTTGTGGACTTCAACTCCCAGAATTCCACCTCCAGTCATGTTAGCTCAGGAATTCTAGGAGTTGAAGTCCATAAGTCTTAAACTCGCCAAGTTTGAAGGCCTTTGGTCTAGTATCTAATTTAAAACTAAATTTAAAACAAAGTAGATACCCGTAGTTGAAGTCTAGTCTCAGCAGGGTTTTTTCTGGCAATCAATCACAGTTCCATATCTTCTATTCTGTGGGAAATGACCCATTTCAGTCCTTCCCCTTTAACAATCCTGGGGACAATTTGGGAATATTTGGAAGAGGCATAAACAACTGAATGATTTAGGGACAGGGACAGTTGGCACTCCACAGGGATCATCTTAGACCTCTTCAATTGGAATTAGATCCTCAAAACTCAGAGTAGATCTTTCAATCCCCAACCCTGCCCTGCAAACTTCAAGCTTGTTGTTTAGCCACAGCTGTGCTGGTTTAAGGTTAATGTTTTACTACTTGGTCAGAACACCAGTTTCCTATTACTGTTTTTGGGTTTGTGTGTGAGAGAGAGAGAAAGAGAGAGGGAGGGAGAGAGGGAGGGAGGGAGGGAGAGAGAGAGAGAGAGAGCTTTGCCCATGATTCATTCCAATGGCTTTTGACTAGCATTCCTTCTTCCAATGTTAAATCATGGCAAAAAATGTTGTAAATGCAAGATACATACACACACATTCACACTCACAATTTTGTTAATGTGTAACAAGGCCATTTCATGAATACATTTCATTTCTCACCATTGAGGTCACTGAGCTTTTATTGTGACCAGCTGCTCACTACCTTGGCTCTCAATGCCTTTTCCAAAATCAATAAGTGGTCAAGTAACCATCCCTGGATGACTTAAGGATCACATCTTACTTGACTTTTGGGGGCTGTGTGGAGTCCATAATCTTTAGAGCAAGCCCAGATGTTGGTGATCAAAAGATTCACATTTTACAAGCCAAGTTATTGGTGGAGGAATGAAGAGACAAAAAAATCTGTAAGTAGAGACGTCAGGGGAAAAGAATTGGCTTTTGCATGGATAACATCTACCTCACAATTTGTGGTTTCTCTTCGGATCGTGCCGATTTTATTTAATTCAACCATAAATTCAATATCCACAGTGGTTCACAATTCAAAAATGCTCCTAAATTTGCTTTGAATTTACTACACGATTTTTCCAGAACATCTGATCTCAACAGCAACATCCTACAACTACGTCCTCCAGGACTTTACCTGTGGAATTGGGCCTCTGAGTGATGTTTCCTCAAAATTAAACTCCTTGCACATGGTATGAGGAAAAAAATGATTCTACTTCTTCCCCCTCTGTAGGAAAGCTTTGAATGAAAATAGGCAATAGGGCAGTTCTGCTTGAAATAATGGTGCAGATGTAAATTTCAGTGGGAAACCAGTTCAGGAAAATGTCAGACACCTCGTTGAAGATGAGTACTGAACACTTGTTTGGAAATATAGTTGGGAATACAAAGAACTGGTATGGAACTTGAGCTTTCAGGATTTTTCCCTTCCCTTCCCTATGTTTCATCTTATTGTTGGCACCATCAACTGGCATTGGACTATGCAAACCTTTGCAAGGATGATGGATGTGGAATTTTCTTTCTTCTTTCTTTCTTCTCTTTTTTATTAGAAGTTAGAATGCCAAGAAATTAGGAATTTGCCTTAGTGTAACTATGGTAAAGGAGAAATTCACTGATTTTAGACCCAAGATATACCATACTCCAATGGACTTTCATTTCATTCCCTTATTTATTCTCTTAAAAGTTAAGTCCTCTTGGATCTCACTTCCTTGGTAGGATGTTATATTTGGACAATCTGCTGAAATAATCAAGCAAAGATCTCTGTTCGTTTTCCTTCATTCATAAGACTGCAAGTGAATTTATTCCACCTTGATTTCAGATAAGCTTAGTCAAAAGACCTAACAGCATTATGAAAGTGCTTCTTCATTTCAATAAAGACATTTTTCAAGTCCAGTAATGGAAGGGTGAGAAAAGAGCCCCAGAGAGGAATCTATGAACACGAGAGAACGGCAAAGGTAGTAGCCTAATTCTCTTTGTTATCAAGTAAAATGACTTCACAAATATGACAATAAATCACTGTGGAAATCAATCCGAGCGGAGGCAACTGCTGCTGGCTGATAATGCATCAATCAATATTTAATGTTTACACTTTAATTAATCCACACGTAGGAAGCATTCTTTCAGTGACACAAAAAAGAGACCAGAAATAAAACACCTTTGATATCAAACAGGGGGTGACTGCTGGCCTATCTGTTAAACCTTGATTGGGCTTTCAATTGATCATTTCACACACACACACACACACACACACCCCTCCTCCCCTTCCCCAGTTATACAGGCACACAATGTCGCATTTGGTTAGACAATAAACATAGGGCAGGTTCCAGAGGAAAACAAAGAGAAAAAGAAAAGAAAGACAAAGAAAGGAGTTTTCAAAAATGTGGCTTTGGGTTCTTGCAAGTTTTTCAAAACAAAAGGAAATGTCATTCTGAGAAAGACATTGTTTACGGAGGGAGAAGAACGGAGAAGAAGAATGGGAAAAAAAGAATCTATTTTCCTGGACATTTTCTTCCTTCGAAAAAGAGAGCTCTGTTTTTCTACTTTATGAAGCCAACAAAGACATTGATTTGTCTCCATCATCATCATCATCACCATCATAACCAGAAGGAGAAAAGAAAAAAGGAAGGAAGGAAAGAAAGAAAGAAGGAAGGAAAGAAAACATTTTTGCCACAACACTGGATGAAATCAAAGAATGGAAAGTTGAAATAAGCAGATAGGGACAGTTGTGATCATAATAGTATACCTGATATTTTATCTGCCTGTTCAATTGCCACTATAGGGGGCTCCTCAGCTTTTTCATTCATCAACTTCTGGAAGTTTGGGGTTTTTCCAACTCTGCACTTGAAATCCAAACCATTTAATACCAATTACTGTTCAACTGTAGGATCCTTGGTGCTCTCTGAGCTTGGTGGCTTTCTTGCAGATGTTTCATTGTTATCAACTGTATAACATCATCAGCTGCTGACACAGCACTGATGATGTTACCTATTTGGATAATGAAATGGCTTCAAGAAAACAGCCAAGCTCAGAAATCAACCAGAACTCCACAATTCAAGCCTGAGCTTCAAATATTCTCTTCTATTGGTACTCTTGAACTCTTGGAGAAATCATATAGAAACAGTTCATATTTCTTTACTTGCCTTTTGTAAATTCCTCTTTTGGAATATTTGAGCATCTTCTAGATCTCTGTGTTAGCAAACTAAATTTTCTATGACTGTCCTTCATAATCTATGCCAGCTTTTTTCTGATGAAAAGGTAGGGAGTGGTAATTGAAAACACAACAACATTTCTGAGACGCGAAATCAATCCTTTTTGGAAACCAAGCGACAGTGGGAAAAGGTTATTATTGTTGGTATTGTTACTGAATACTTAACACTGTTTGGAAATTGGTACTTGTCAGAGGCTAACTGAAACTACCTAATGAAATTATTATATCACCTCACTAAAGCTCAGATGTTAGCTGTAGGCGATAGAAGCTATAAACACTCTACAATCGGAACAATAGGCCTGAGAAACATGGAAATAACTGCCAACTTTCTCACTGTAAAGACAGTTATTTTAGTTTAAATGAGGACTGCATTTTTATTTTGATTTGCTGAGGCAGGAGGGAGAAAGAGAGATGGAATTGGGTATATCTCGTTTAATGAAAAGAAGGACTGGGGGTGACATGACAGCAGTGTTCCAATATCTCAGGAGTTGCCAAAAGAAGAGGGAATCAAGCGATTCTTCAAAACACTAGAAGGCAGAACAAACCAAGATAGAAGCTGGTAAAAGAAGACCAGGAGTATGGATAATTGTCTGAAAGTTTTTAAGGAGAGATTGGATAATCATTTGTCTGAAGTGGTGTAGTTTCTTGCCTAAACAAGGGGTTGGACTAGAAGACCTTCAAGGTCCCTTCCAACTCTTTTATTCTGTTCTGTTCTGAATTTATTGAAATAAAAGTAAGATGGCTCCTAAAAATCTTGAAAAGACAATGTAATAAAATCAGCCTGTGTGGTGCTGGGGACAATATAATTAAACTGTTTTTCTACTTTGCAGTTTTAGGTAGGCTTTTTTAAATACACACACACACACACACACACACACCACAGTCCAATAATCTAGACGGTGGAACTTTAAAAAAATTACAACTCTGCTTTATCCTATATTAAATAGTATATTTACTTGGCTCATAAATCAGGATCCCAAAGAGATTTATCATTAATAAAACTTAGGATACGGCTGATTAATGGAGGATAATCATGAACATTGAGCGGCCTTATCCAATGTAATGTTTTTCCACTTCAGAAATATAGAGGGGAAACATTTTGGACCAAAATAGGTGAGATCTGCTTCAGATTTGGAATATTTTATGGAATATCGACTTTCTTGCTACATTTACTACATCAATTTCCCCCAAATGAGAGACTTCTGAATAAGTTGGGTTTAACAATTCCTATATGGGTAGTCTCAACTTGTGACCATAACTGATATCCAACATTTCCGATGCTAAGCGAGACATTTGTTAAGTGAGTTAGGCGACTTATAGCAATAGCACTTACAAGCATTTTATCAGAGAAAAGGCTAAGACGATTGCTCTCCTCTCCTTGGTATTATTATTTTTTGTTTTTAAATTGCAGGTTCCCTGAAGAAGAGAGAAGCAAAAGTTGCTCTCATGCCACATTGTGTTCAACGTGCTTGATTTCTGGCAGGGACAAAAAGCAACAATAAAACAAAACTCAGCAACCTGCTCGCCACATTAATAATACGCCTGCCAGATCCAAAACTGTTAATCGATTGCCTTGGCTGAATGCTGTTTATTAATAGTGCTTCCTACTCTATCTGGAGACATTCGAAACTCCAAACAACTTTGGCTATTTATTAACAAAGCACCATGAAACCATAACCCCATAAAGATAATAAACTTCCCCTCCTCCCTCCCTTTTTTGCTTTGTAATGGCAACAAAGGAAAAAGGCATTCTCATTACTTATTAAGATGTGCTACATCCTTTGTATATTGAGTTTCTTCATAGACTTTGAACTCTCATCCCTCCTCATTCTATTTCGGAGACAAACATCAAAGCAGCGTGATCTTAATGAAGCTTCTGACGAGTGGAGGCCTTTCAAAGAATATTAATGCTCTATTGAAGAGCAAAAGCTAAGAAGGAGATGTAATCCCCTAAAGAGCTGGTCTTGAGAGTCTTAACAATATAGGAGCAGTAGTATGCATGCTTGATAGATCAGAGCTGTTGTTGTTGTTGGGGTAGCTGTTAATGTGCATGCTTTGGTGAAAGAGAGAAGGCCTGGCATAACAAGCATGGGATAGCAGGTCCACCATGCAGATTCAAGCATGCAGATGGACAATAGGAATTTGTTGGCAATCCTGATCCAGCCAAGATTTAGTGTAACCGGAAATCAAACATGTCGGCAAGTTGTTCCTACAAGGGTGTAAGAAATTCAATTAGGAATGTTATGAAGCTCAAGCATTCCGTTCCAGACTTTGGTTCTTTGCACTTTTCTTATATGGATCCATCTTACTCATTTGTGATTTTTAGACTCGCTCTTTTTCATCAATACCAGGATTACAACTCAATGGTGGAGGATAGGCCTGCAATCCTGGGAGCAAACTGGGATACATGAGGACTCTTAAACATCCCAAAGCACCTTCACAGATATGGGCAAGGAAAGTTTTTGTTTACCTATGTTGCAAAAATGTTCCATGGTGAATTATTTTAAAATAGGTGAAGGAAGAAGAAGAAGAAGAAGAAGAAGAAGAAGAAGAAGAAGAAGAAGAAGAAGAAGAAGAAGAGGAAGAGGAAGAGGAAGAGGAAGAGGAAGAGGAAGAGGAAGAGGAAGAGGAAGAAGAAGAAGAAGAAGAAGAAGAAGAAGAAGAAGAAGAAGAAGAAGAAGAAGAAGAAGAAGAAGAAGAAGAAGAAGAAGAAGATATGAATCATTGTCCAGTTGACGTGGTCACATCTAAAGATCTCATGGCTGTAGTTAAGCAGGTGCTGACATTTCTCCCATTACAAGAAATTGCACCTTCCTCCTCTTAAGCTTAAGTTATCTTGTGGCAAAGGAAGGGGAGAACAAGAGGGAGGGGGAAGCCTTTAGGAGCTGAATTGTGCTGTCAGTTTTCCACATCTTGAAAGCTCTTTTGAGTCAGTCAGAAAGACTGATGTGTCAGAAGGCTATCAATCACAGCCTCGTTTTGTTTTCTGCCATTGGAAACAAAGTGTGTCAACGTGGCCTTGAATAAAAATGTCTTCATTTCATTAAGGTGGTACTCATGGCTGCCCAAATGTCTGGAGAGAAAAGAAGAAGAAGTCCCCTCCCCCATTCGTATTTCCTGCAGTGTTTTCTTTCAGTTGGATGGTTTAGCTCTGATTGCTATCAAGGTGGGTCAGTTGACTTCTTCACACCTGCGGGATGAATGAATTGGAAGCATGGCACCCCAAATTGATGGCCAACAGGAGAAAAGAGGAGGATGGATTTAAGGGGCATTTCAAGGTGAACAGGGGATAATCTAGTCCTACATTTAGGGCTCCACTAATGTATAACTTTCCTTTAAAGTTAATCTGAAGTCATTAGGATGATATCAACTTTCTTATAACCATCTTACTTTAATCTTACTTCAAGTTTCAACTTGTGATATAATTCTCCTTTATACAAAAATTAGGCACCCCTCTTTCAAGCAACTAGAGGTGTCCACCTTGGTGAAAATCTATGGAGTAGTGAGTGAGGACTCTCCCACTTCCTACTAGAACATTTTTTGCTGCCATGCTAGGTTTAACAACATGTTAGGATCCTATTTAGATAGCCACAGATATTGTGTCAATTTGAACTTCTTGATGGAGCTGGCAACATTAGCATGCAGTAGCAAAGCCAGAGGAGTCAACTGTCTTGGGACCACACAGGCCTAGATCTCAAAATCCCCATGATTCCACAACTTCATTAGAAGCAACAAGAACAAAGTACTAGCTTGATTCCCAAAGGATGGCCCTATGGGTGTCAACCGACAAGCCCCTTCAACCTTCTTACACTAAAACAGTATCCCAACAGTGAAATCGAATTCAAATCAAAGATTGACCCAAATATGAGCAGTGTAACCAGAAGGTGATTGGATAAGACAATTGAGTGTTGGGAAAATGGAGGCTAGGATGAAATTTGGGGTGGAATTCTAAGTTTAAAAATGCTGTTTCTAAAAATTGAGCCTTTTGGGTGCCCGGGGAAGAAAACGAGCAATGCCGTGGTCAGGAAAAACAATGCCTAGGGTGGCAAAATATTTTTGAATCCAAATGCAAAAATGGATGTTAGGATGAGATTCTGGGTGGAATTCCATGCTTACAAATGGTGTTGCTTGCTTTTAAAAAAAAATGAGCCTTTTTTGTGCCCAGGAAGAAAATGCATGATCAGGAAGACCAATGCCCAGGGAGGCAAAAAAAAAATTGAACCCAAATACAAAAACATATGCCAGGATGAGATTCAGGGTGGAAATCCATGCTTACAAATGGTGTTGCTTGCTGTTTTTTTTTTTTTTAAAAAAAACAAGCCTTTTTGGTGCCTGGGCACTAGTTTTCCTGACTGTGGCATTATGTGTTTTTTTTCCCCAGGTACAAAAATGGCTCAATTTTTAAAAACAGTAAACAACACCATTTTTAAACATGGAAGTCCTGGCGTCAGTTTTTGCGTTTAGGTTCAAAACATTCTTTGCCTCCCCGGGCATCGGTTTACTGCTCCTCCAAGTCTGGGAACCAAAGGACTTTTAATCATGAGTTCTCAGAGCTATGCCCCACACTCAACCGTTGGCCAACCAAGGATGACTTGAGGTGTTTTGATGTGAGTTCTGCTTCTTGCAACGGTCTCCTTTACTGGGTCACCAGTTGAGCTGTTCCTTTCTGTCATGTGATTTCCCTAAGTTGGGTGATGATTCAGCTGGTTTGTCCATGTCAGAAGAGAACATGGCACCTTGAGATGATTGACAAAAAAATTGGAAAGCGTTTATTTTGCTTCAATGTTTCGAGAAGTAGCCTCCGTTTTCTTCCAAACTGGGTTTTCTACTTGCTAGTCCTGTAGCTATAACAATGAATGATTACATGGAAATCAAACCTTCTTGTCTATTCTTTAGGCAACTAAACCAAAAACATTTCCTTGATTCTCACAACGTTTCTGCACCCATCTTTTCCCAAAGATTAAACCCAAATAGCTGATATGTGTGGCTTGGTTCTAATAAACATTTTTCCCCTCTTTTTTTTTTTTTGGCAGAAATATATTCCCCAGCAAACTCAGGTCACAGGATGATTTACAAAACTGTCATTATCATATGGTGTTAATTTGATAGCTCGTTTCAAGTGACATCTGCGAGAAACAGTTGGATATGCTTCAGCTTTTGCATTAATTAACTCAAGTTTCTAATTAATTATGCAAAGCTGAAAACAAACAAATAAAAATAGAGTGAAAAATAATAGCTAAAAAGCCAAGATAAGATGCAGTCTAACACCTCTCTTTGGATTCCTCCGGTTAAACAGATGTATGGCATAGCTTTGGTTTCCATTGGCATCGGATATTGTGATTGTTATTATTTTTAATTATCAGTAGTTAGATTTCACAAGCTAAGACTGGTGAAAACTTAATAATTCAAAGTCCTGGCCACAGACCTAAGAATTATGTAGGTAGTGCCTAAGGATATAGACAGTTCCAAGTGAGTGTGGGTTGGTTTTTTTTTTGGGGGGGGGGTGGTTGTAAAATTAAGGTATCCAGGTTTCATAAATTCAAAATTTGCAAATATTGGTGGGTGTCCTAATTACCTACAAGTATCACAGTATCTCCACAATCATGTGATCAAATTCAGATGGTTGCAACTGTCATTTGTTAATGATGATTTTAGCATTCCGCAGCCATGGGGTTACCATTTCCTACCTTCACAACTTGTTTCCAACCAGCGAAGTCAAGTGCAGGAAGTTGGATTTGCATAATGACCATGTGTTTCAGCCGGGTTCGCTTAATGAACTTGTGGATGATAACTGTAGGAATTTGCTCAATGTCAGAACTGCCACCGTATCCTTGAGCTTCACCTTTGCTTGCTGCCAGTCTACCATGAATGATGAGGGAGGAAGTTGGTTGGGTGTGGAGTAGGTTAACTACTTAACATACCTTCCTGAGGCACCCTCGCAAGTTCAAAGTGCTGGGAATGGAAAGCAGTGGCTCACCAACCAGACCCCAAATAATGCATTCAAATATAAATGGACAATAAGGGATGGAGGAACTGGGGAGGAAGTAGAAGGGAAACATTAACGAGGAAAGGCTGGTACAAACTTCAGTTCCAGCTTTGCTATATTGTAAACCATTTGAGTTTTAGTAAAGTATACCTTTCAACACAAATGGAATTGAAGGTCTTTCTTGTGTATAGGACAACATTGGAGCATGTCTGACACATAATAAGCATGGCAAAAGAATGTAAAATCAGCAACTTAACAATGGCTTTGCTTAGCACTAGAAATTCTGGTCCCAATTGTGGTTTTAAGTCAAGAATGACTTGGTTTTTATATCCATCCCTGTATTAGATATTTAGTAGACATTTGTATCCATCCTTGCATTAAGAGCATACAATATAGCGTTCAAAATTACTTGCCATGCAAAGATTGGTTTCACATCACTTCAACCTTTGCACAATTTTATGCATAATTCAGCCTTCAAAAATTATTTTGATGCACACATGCTGATTTTAATGTATTATTATAAGTTGTCTGGGAAAATCAATTTTAAAAATAAACAGGCTCAACATAAAATACTTTCTCAGCTGCTGTGCTAGGTTTTGAGTCAGCAAAGAAAAAGAAATTATGATTTTATACAGGCATCATGTTGCTGTCAGAATGTGCATGATCAGTTACTTTACTTATGTGTGTGGTTGATGTGCCCAACCAATGGCTTCATTACTTTTATAGTGGAATGAAACTTCTAGAGAGAATGCAGAATTTTTGATCTGGCTTTTAATGTAATTATTGGCAGCATCATTGACATTTAAAAAAAAAAAAAAAAAAATCTGGTACATTCCTTTTCAGTGTTTAATTTTTTGCATCTTTTTAGTCATCCTAACTCCAGACATCCACAATAATGTTTTCAGCAAAATCTGAAATCTGTAATAAATTTGGGGTCTGCATTTTATCTTGTTACCAGTCATGGATTTGCTAGACTCCTTCTCCGTCTTCTCCTTTTTTTCTCCCCTTCTTCTATGCCTTCTCCTCATCTTCCTCTTCCTCCCCTCCTCCACTTCCCCATATCCTTCCTTCCTTCCTTCCTTCCTTCCTTCCTTCCTTCCTTCCTTCCTTCCTTCCTCTGTGAGGCATTTCTCTGTTTTTCAGATAGATCCCCACAGCAATAGGTCTGATTAATGAATCCTTTTCTTTCACCAAGTCAAATTGGGCAAATCACATCTTTTATCTATCTCAACATATGCAAATTTGATAAGCATTTCTTTCACCTCTCCACGCAATAAATTTATTAAAAATCTTGACAAATGCAGGGCCCAGGACTGAACTTTTTAGCAGTTAATTTTTTAATGTAAATCTCTGATTACACATAGGCTAGATAAAATTTGTATTTTACATATTTATAATTTAGAGTTATAAGGCTGTCTAACTCAATTGTGGGGAGTGGGCAGATTAAAAACAGATTCAGTACCCAAAAATGAAACAAAACAAAAAAAATAACCTAACAATAAGCATTATGGAAGAAACAAATCCATCCTAAACAAAATAGATATTGGGCATACCTCAATCCATGCCATAATTTGAGGAGTGGGGAACCTGTTTTCAGAGCCTATTGAAAACCTTGCAGGGGGCTTGTAAAATTCATCCTCCAATTTTGTAATGTAATTCTATAATTAGTAAGAGGATGTAGGTATCTTAGACATAAATAGATATCAGGCATATTTATTACAGGAAGCAATGTTTTTCCTCAAAGCATTATATTAGAGGGAACCACTTAAAAGCTACAATAAGAGAGATTGTACCCTCTCTTTCCAGCACCCTATTTTAAAAACAAAAACAAAACTTTTCTGCAATGCTTTTGAAAACTCAAATGGATGGCCTTTGTGGAAAGAGAGTAGCATGATGTTCACTTGTCAGGAGAACATAAACTTGCATGAATTGTTCATTCTCATCAAAGGTCCATCAAATCTTCAGGGACACAAGCTTCTTTGAACCAGTATCTGCTGGTGTTCCTTGAGAAATACCTCACGGCCCTTGAAGATGTAACAAAAGCAAAAGCAGGTGTGGCCAAATCCAAAACTTAAGTCCCTCCAGAAAGAAAGATGGAGACTTTCAGATCTTCTTGGAATAGCACCTTTCACTCTTTAATCCCACACACATCTCTTTTAACTGATTTAAAAATCCTCAAGGATAGTTTTAGTTCTTCTTGCAACTTGGGCGTATCACTGAAAGTTACCTCATAAGTTAATGCGATTGCTTCTCCTATAAAACTAGATTTGTCCACTGGCCACCAAGTTCGGACACAGGCAATCCAGAATTTTAGGATAAGAGGATCCAGACTTTAGCGGTTCTGAAGAGGACCTTAGGATCCAGAATTTCTGAGAAGGTCAATGGGATGTTCCAGAATGTATTTCTGTTTCCTATCCACAAGAGTTATGGAGCTAAACATTCTAAATATTAGTAACCTGTGAGTGGATATGGAGATACAAATCCCTGCAAGATAGCTGAACCCTTTGAACAGTATGTTTTCAAAAGCTGCAGGAGAAAATATCAGGATGGGATACAAACTGGTCCAAAGCCGTTTGATGTCTGTTTGATTCTCAGTCATCCAAGTCATGGTTGTCCCAAAGGTGTTTTTTCAAGAGGCAATTAGATGTTCTTTATTTTTCTTCTGAAGAAGATGAAGAACTGAACTGAAGAAGCTTCTTGGATGAGAAGTGAAACGTCTTCAAGGAAAAATAAATAAAGAACGTCCAGTCGCCTCGGGGACTCCTCGGGGACTTCCTATTTGATGAAACCAAAATTTCCCCATGGATTCTTTAAAGCGACTCTTAGATTTCTATCAGAGAGGACGTTATTCCTTGACACATTCTACTTTGGGAAAGCTTTCCTGTCAATGAGTATTAAATAAAGGAAATATATAGCCTTTTTTCCTCTCCCCTTTCTCTTTCTTTCCTCCTTCTAAGATGTTCAAGCAGCAAATAGCCCCATGAAGAATGTCATCTCCATGACTTTGTCAGCCTGTTCTTCATGCAAGTTTCATGACCACATTTACTCTTAATTGATCCTGCAGCTACGCGCCCCTTATGGAGTGTTTTAAATCAATGTCATCCATAAAGTGGTACTAAACTGTACAATATCTTTTCCCCCCCTCCTCCTTGGCTTCCCTTAGTTGCAGTTAAAGATAACTTATTTATGAGGGCGCAAGGAAAACTAAGAGGTCATGAATATAAATATGATGAAACACCTAAAGACGGGCGCTATCTTTCTGAATTACTTTTCTTTTTTTTGGTCTTCTCCTGTTTTATAGATTTGGGCATCTGAAAGAAGACTTTACACGTATGTATGTAAAGTGTAGTCTGCCTGTAATTCATACGTGCGGATGCGGATACCTTGACATAAATGATACTTTTATTGCTGCTTAATAATTTACCTGAACAGAAAGTGACAGAAATATGGGAAATAACAGAATAACAGAGTTGGAAGGGACATTGAAGGTCTTCTATCCAATCCCCTGCTCAGACAAATGGTTGGCCAATCTCTTCTTAAAAACCTCCAGTGTTGGAGCACCCACAGTTTCTGAAGGCAAGTTGTTCCACTGATGTCTGATATCGGGTTTCCTGCTTAAATAGGAGGTTGGATTAGAAGACCTCCAAGGCAGTGGTGGTCTTCAGCAGATTCTGACCAGTTCCGGGGAACCGGTAGTGGAAATTTTGAGTAGTTTGGGGGCCTGGCAAATACCATCTCTGACTGGAGATTTTACAGTATCCTTCCCCTGCCAGGCCCACCAAGCCATGCCCACGATAGTAAAATTTTTTGAATCCCACCGCTGCTCCAAGGTCTCTTCCAACTCTGCTATTCTTTTTTTTTTTTTAATTTTTATTGGTTTTTAAAACAAACATAAACAAACAAAACATAAAAACATCAAGCCGTCTTCCACATGTATGCATGCTATTCTTTTAAACTGAGTATCTCGAATCCCATTAGACTAGCATTCCTTGATGCACCTTAAAGCAAATTGCCCCGGGGCTAAATAAATTCCAGGGTTTCATTGATAAAACAGAGGCCTTCACCCAAGAGGCTTTTGTCTAGGGCTGTTTTCAGATATGAAATGGTCTCAAAATTATGGTTCACCCCTTGACATAAATTGAAACTGCTTTAATCAAGACCGCTCGCTCACTCTCATCTGAACCTTGAGCTTTGTAAATGGCTTTCAGAAAACTGCTGTTTTATAGCTTCAGCTTGCTTCGCTGATGTGGGAATAAAATGCTTTGGCAAGAAAGAGTCTAGGGATACTGACAGAAGAGAATATTTGCAGCTCAGAGTTAAATTGGGGAGCCCTTCGTGCTCTCTGAGGTAGGTGGATTTCTTGCAGTCATTGCACTACCCAGCTAGGTAAAATCATCAGGGAATGAAGGCAAATAAATATATGTGTCCCAGGATAATTTTGCAGGATCGGTCACTGAGACCAGAGGTTTAGTCTTCTGAGCTTTTGGACCCTCCCTTGAACCCATCCTCAGGAAATTTCTCTCTTACTGAATGTGTGCTTTGCTATACTACATATAAAATTGTCCAAAGTGTTGTGGTTCACTGGCAATCTGTGCAGATGGCTGCAGAATTGGACAGTGGGGAAAAATGGGGACCAGTCCAGGAGTCTGAAGAGGACTCGGATGAGGGTCCTGCGTCCAATGCAGAGATGGGGCCAGGACCATCTGGGAGTGGGGTGCTGCCTTTGGAGCCTTCAGAGTCTGGAAGCAGCAAGGAAGAGGACCCAGGGGAGCCTGTTTCCAGGGCGTGTATGCACAGAGCTGCTAGAAGGCGAGAGCAGCTGAAACAAAAGGGGCAACTCAGGAGTAAGGCTGGGAGGTGATTGCCCCTCCCATAAGGGATAAAGGACATATAAAGGAAGAGAAACCTTTGCAGGAAGCAAAGTTGTTCGCTCTGTTCAGATTAATTCTTGATGCTCTGTGTGGACTTTGTATTTTGGTTGGTTTTTTGCAGTTCATTTGGCACTTTAGTTGTTGGCAGCAATTCAAAGGAGAGAAAGGTGGGTGCTTATCTCGAGAGACTGTTTGGGACTCCTTACAGGCTGGGAATGAACATAATTCCCAGCATTGAAATAAAACAAAGAGTTATTTTCACTAAGCGTGTGCTTAATTATGGTCTCAGAAGCCTTGGTCAGAACACAAAGCACACGTTCCAGTAGATAAAGGTTCCCTGAGGATGGCTTCCAGCATGAGTCCAAAAGCTTGGCAGACTAAACTTTTGGTCCTGGTGACTGATCCCGATTCGATCCTGCAAAATCATCAGTGTTAGGTGCTAGCACTGATGATGCTACCTAGTTGGGTAATGAAACATCTGCAAGAAAATAACCAAGCTCAGAGAGCACCAAGGACACCACAGTTAAAGGTGGTGGCTCAGCTAGTATTCTTGGCCTAAATCAGCTTTGCCCAGTTGATGTTAGATTTAAGTTCTCATATTCCTAGCTGACATAGTCAATTGCTGGAGAGTAGCTAGGTATTACGTGTAGTATTTAAAATCCAGAGCTTTCCTAATGTCTTGAAAGGTAGTTCTTAGAATCTTCTGTACTGTTTAGCGCCATGTATTGTGATCTTATGTATTTGGAAATGAGTCATGCATTGGTTTAAAAAACCCAGGTCAACAACAACAAATAAAACTCCCGATTCCTGTACTAGCAGATAATCAAAGTTGGAAGGGACTTTACAGGTCATCTAGTCCAACCCCCTCCCCAAGCAGGAGACCCTACACCATTTCTGACAAATGGCAGTCCAATCTCTTCTTGAAAGTCTCAAGTGATGGTGCTCCCATAACTTCCGAAGGCAACTTCTGTTCCATGGGTTGATTGTTCTCTCTGTCAGAAAGTTTCTCCTTATTTCCAGGTTAAATCTCTCCTTCTTCAGTTTCCATCCATTATTCCTTGTCTGGCCTTTGGGTGCTTTAGAAAATAGCTTGACCCCTTCCTCTCTGTGCAGCCCCTCAAATATTGGAAGACTGCTATCCTGTCTCTCCTGGTCCTTCTCTTCACTAGACTAGCCCAGCCCAGTTCCTGTAACAGTTCTTCATATATTTTAGTCTTCAGTCTCCTAATCATCCTGGTTGCTCTTCTCTGTACTTTTTCTAGAGTCTCAACATCTTTTTATAGTGTAGTGACCAAAACTGGATGCAGTACTCGGGATGTGGTCTTACTGAGGCTTCAGAGAGTGGTATTAGTATCTCACTTGATCTTCATTGTATCTCTCTGTTAATGCAACTTAGGATTGTATTAGCTTTTTTGGCAGCAGCTGTACACTATTGGCTCATATTTAGCTAGTTGTCCACTAAAACTCCAAGATCCCTCTCAAATGACTGCTATTAAGCCTGGTTTCACCCAGTCTATATGTGTACTTTTGGTTTTTCTTGCCTAAGTGTAGGACTTTACTTTTCTCTACACTGAATTTCATTTTGTTAAATATGGTCCAGTGTTCTACTCATATACACTGCTTTGCCAAAACACTTACACCAGTTTATGGATTAACCTGATAGGCTCATTCACAGAACAAGCAATCATTTGATTTGCATGACAGGTCAAAAGTACAATCCAGCCAACATATATTTTAGTATGATGTATGAATGCACCTGCTGTGTGAACCGTTCTTGAAGCATTGGATAATATCATCAATTTATGGCCATGTGAACATAGATATTCCATGGAAGAGAGATTTCCATTTCAATGTTCACCAAAGTTACTGCTGGAGAAATATGGATCCACAATCCCTGTCCTGCCCCAAGAAAATTTAGCTAAATGGAGATTCAAAGAAAGTGATAGCTAGCTATCTTGGGCTGTTGTGTTGTGCATTGCTAAGTTAGATTCATTTGCCAATTACATCCTTGAAGAACAATCAAGAGAACATCTGGTGGTATTAATGACATCTTGTTATGCAGCTCCAGGAAATCTGAAGCACTGGAGTATTTCCTATATCATATTACTCAAGTATGTAAGACACCAATATATAATTCATGCTTGCATAATAATGACGGGTAGGGAAAGAATTGCTCTATAATGTTTTAAACATCTACTAATCCATTTGCCTATCTTCATTCTACTTTATGGTGGAGCCAAGAAGAGATAACTTCAGTTCAAATTGCTGATCCATTGTGGGAGATGCACAAATTCATTCAAACGGAAGTTTCTGCCTTGGAAAAATTTGAAACAATCGCCCATCCAATTTTTCTGCCCACAAATTAGACAGAGGATTTTGAAGGGCCCCTTTCTATATTTCTGAAGTATTATTTTTATTAAAAAAAATTGTTCACAAGTGAGCTGTTCCTTATTCTTGTGTTACTCAGGAAATTGGATCAAAGAGTCTTTAAAAATAATAATTATTATTTGATTGGCTTATTCAAACGATTGTGTCAAGGAAGGTCATAAAATGAGGGGGAAACTCCCTTAACAACTGCCTTGCTTAACAACAGAAATGTTGGTTTCAATTGTGGCCACCCATTGAGAACTACATGTATTTTGTATTTTGCTTGCCTATTGAAGTTAAGATTCTGTGCCGACAGATAGCTTAATTATCCAAAAGATTTTTGATTGCACGGAAATGGACAAACTTACATTAGAATTAAAAGAGAATAAAGTCTCAGATTATTATACAGTTTGGAAAAATTGGTATCATTGGATAAATAATAGAAACCAGCAATCAAATAAATAAGGAATGTATAGTTTAGAAAGATAGAGGTGTATATATATATATATATATATATATGTCTGGCATTCAGCTTTGTTCGGGTATTTTCCCACGTGGTGCTTTTAAAGTTGTAGCAACGTTTCAGCAGAATCTCATCTGCCATCATCAGGCTTCTGTATGGTGTTCGTCTGTGACTGTAAAAGTCTGACTTACAGACGAACACGATACAGAAGCCTGATGATGGCAGATGAGATTCTGCTGAAACGTTGCTACAACTTTAAAAGCACCACTACTATGACGTGGGAAAATACTCGAACAAAGCTGAATGCCAGACATGTAAGTACCCGCGAAAACTTAAAAACACACACACACACACATATATATATATGAACAATTAGGAGTATAAAATACACACTGGAATAACAATTGAAATGTAAGTACTGTCAAAATGGATTGTAATATACACAGCATTTTCATTTAAAATATCTGTATTGTATTTTAATGTTTTAAATTTTTAATAAAGGTTATTTAAAAATGAAAAAAAAGAAAAGAAAGTAAATAAGAGGCTGTACTAGTTTAAATTTTAAACAATTCAAGTTAGATGGCAGGGCAGGAAAACAGGTCCTCAGAGAAGTTGATCCAAGAGATGAAATTTAGCATCTCTCTTGGAAGTTTGATTTGGGGGGGGCTGGTTTGGAAGCCTCTCCGTTGGGAGGTGGATGTCAACACGGTGACACCGAGCAATATATTATGCTGAAGTGCCTGTATTTTTCCTTCAGATTTCTGTATTTCTCCTGAAAAGGATAAGAAAAGAATTGGGCTTGCCGCTAATTAATGACAAGCTGGTAACAAGCATCTATTCATTGTTCCATTTGTTTCTTCGTTTCCACGCGTTAGCAGCCCTGATCCGAGATGAATCACTGTCATTTCCACAATGCTGTCACCCCATTGTTTCTTTATCATCCCTGCATTTTCATAAATTGGAGGTTTGATCCCTTAATTGTTTGTTGCTGTCGCTTCCTTGCCAGTTTCCAATTGAATGAAAAAAAAAAAAAGTCACCTGCCCTGGTCCAAAAGGACCTTTAAAAAAAAAAAATCCACTGCTGCCTGAATTGCCAGCCAAATTAGGAAACTCTAACCTGGCTTTACAGTTAGGAACAGAGGGGGTATTCAGCAGGTTCTGATAGGTTCTGGAGAACCGGTAGTGGAAATTTTAAGTAGTTTGGAGAACCGGCCAATCCCACCTCTGACTGGCCCCGCCAACCCCATCTCTTCTCTGCCTCCCATTGAGTCCCAGCTGGGTCTTCTTTGGTTGCCCTGCACAGGAGAACGGAGCTGGAAAGCAGGTTAATGGGGTGGGGAGGGAATGGGGATTTTGCAGCATCCTTCCCCTGCCACATTCACCAAGCCATGCCCACAGAACTGGTAGTAAAAAGTTTTGAATCCCACCACTGGTTAGGAAGTCTATTTTATAGTCAGAATGTCAAATTTCAAGACACCAGGGATGCTCTCACCACCTCTTCAGAAGCAGTGGAATGGTTAGTTTCCTTAGATATTGAATTATAATATCTATCCCATTGCAGTTCTATGCCTGCATATTATAATGATTTTATTATGGTTCTATCTTAATTTAACATATGATTCTTATATTGTATTGTCCATATTTCTGTCAGTCTGTCTCTCTATGCAATAGTGATGAATATCTGTAGCTTGGGTATAGGATGAAGGTGAAGGTTCATTCTCCAAGTTTAAGAGTTGGGTTCCAAATGTTCCAAACTATGTCTGTCCGTCCATCCATCCATTTATCTATCTATCATCTATCTATCTATCTATCTATCTATCTATCTATCTATCTATCTATCTATCTATCTATCATCTATTTATCTATCTCATCTTTCTATCATCTACCTACCTACCTATCTTTTTATCTATCTATCTATCTATCTATCTATCTATCTATCTATCTATCTATCTATTTATCTATCTCATCTTTCTGTCATCTACCTATCTATCTATCTATCTATCTATCTATCTATCTATCTATCTATCTATCTATCTATCTATCTATCTGAATCTATCATCTATTTATCTATCATCTATTTATCTATCTCATCTTTCTGTCATCTACCTACCTACCTATCTTTTTATCTATCAATATCTATCTATCTATCTGTCTATTTATCTATTTATCATCTATCTATCATGTATCATCTCTTTCTGTCTGTCTGTCTGTCTGTCATCTACATCTAACCAGTGGAATGGCTTCCTTCTGGAAGTTATCAATGCTCCACCACTGGAGGCTTTAAAGAAGAAACTGGACAGGATGGCATAGGATCTCCTGCTTATGCAGAAAGTTGGGCTAGAAGACCTCCAAGATCCCTTCCAACTCTGTTATTCTGTTATGTAGCTAGAAGAGAGAGGAAGGACAGGAAGTGGGCAGAAGGACTAAGCTCACCTTGTCATTGTTTTCCCCACTGCATTCTTATTTCCATTGAAACATTTGTCATTATTTCTAAAGGTGGACCTATACATTATCCAGTTCTTCTCATTTTAGCAGAATGCCAAGCATAGTAATTTACTGTATGGGCTCATCAATATAGGAGAGAGGCCTGCGCTTGAACTAAAGTCAGTACTAGCATTCATTCTTCGGTGTTGGTTTCTGGCATTACTTATCAAAGAGTTGCCAGCTGAACCAAGAATTGATCTTCATTTGGAACCAGAGTCTTCAGAAGATCATTACTTGGCAACGGCCTCCAGCTTCTTGGCATAGGGCAGAGAAATGGTGGAGGGAAGCATCTGTCACATCTTGAGTTGTGATGTCTTTTGTTTCAATGTTGGCTAATCATCCATTGTTCTAGCCAGGAGAGCCCAATTAAGAACAGAGCTGGTTGTCAACACCTCCCATTGATCCGATAGAAAGGGGCCGTGAGAAATGCCACCCTATTAGCAAGCAATAAATAGGAAGAGTGCCAAGGGACAAGCTGTTAGAAGCAGCCAGAAAAGCCAATTCACAATTCATGGGCATTCAGGAAAAAAAATATTTCATAATCTTACCAGCTGTGAAACATCTGCTGTGACTAGACGAACAGCAGAGAAATGCCACTGGAATGGCTTCACCAGGAAGGCATTCATGTTCCACAAATAGCACCAATTTCTACAATACGCAGTGCAACAGAGAAAGATAGGGCAGGAACAAATGTCTATGAATATTCTCAGTCATGGTTGTCTCAAAGGTGCCTTTACAAGAGGCAACTGGACTTCCTTTGCTTTTCCTTGAAGAGGTTTTGCTTCTCATCCAAGAAGCTTCTGACTGAAAGTCAGAACTGAAGAAGCTTCTTGGGTAGTGAAACCTCTTCAAGGAAAAACAGAGAAAGTCCAGTTCCCTCTTGAAAAAGCACCTTTGAGAGAAGTGAAGGAATCATTCACAATGTGGTTGGAGACAAGGAACAATAGAAATCCTGCCATAATCCTTCCACTCAGCGGTCTAAAGAGCATAATCACATTCTGTTGACTCTCATTGGGTAAATCATAGGGGAGACATGATAGCAGGATTCCAGTATTTGAGAGGCTGCCACAAAGAGGAGGGGGTCAAATTATTATCCAAAGCACCAGAAGGCAAGACAAAAAACAATGGATGGAAAATTACACAAGGAAAGAAGCAACCTCAAATTAAGGAGAAACTTCCAAACAGTGAAAACAATTAACCAGTGGAACAAATTGTCCTCAGAAGTTGCTCCATCAGTGGCTTTTTAGGAAGAAGCTTTTAAGAAGAGTTTATTGATAAGAAAGACTAGTGGTGACAGAATAGCAGTCATCCAATATCTAAGGGACTGCCCCACAGAAGAGGGGGGGGGGGGGGTCAAGCTATTCTCCAAAGCACGTGAAAGCAGAACAAGAAGCAATGAATGGAAATGTCAGCCTTCAAGATCTTCTACTATTGCTTTGCATCTTTTGGCTGCCATAAGTAACAGGGGGAGGAGGAGGGGGTAAAGTCTGGGAAGCAAGCTGGAGATGTTACATTCAAGTGTTGTGTAAAATGAGGAGGGGGGGGGAGTATCAATTCTTGCTTAGGTTTCTATTTCTCGCTTAGCTTTCTTTTCTCTGCGCAGCTGCAAACTTTTCTCAAAATATGCCAAGGTCAACGGACAGAGGCCTCATCATCACCTGAAGAGGTCCACAGGATCATATTCACAACTTTTAATTGGAAGAATCATTTGAACTCTTGGGGCTGGGAACATTTCCATTACTTTGTATATGTGATCTGCGCGCCTAATTTCCCAGATCCAGAATTCTATGGTTGCTACCACTTCAATTTCAGTAAAATATATCTTTTCTCTCATCTAAAGAGTCTAAGTATTTCTTTTTTTGAATTTGGGATGGAGCTCCACCTGACAGGAAACCAACCAAGGAGAGAAGCACGCTAGAGCGAAGGAGAAATTTCCTGACTGTTGGAACAAGGAATCAATGGAACTACTTGCCTCCAGAAGTTGTGGACGCTCCAGCCCTGAACTTTGGACAATCATTGGTTTGAAATGGTACAGGATTTCCTGCTCGAGCAGGAGATTGGACTAGAAGACCTTGAAGGTCCCTTCCAACTCTTATTCTATGTTTCTAAGATTTTCTGACTTTCTGTCACTTGTTTTGGCTTTTAATCTGCTCGCTTTCAAAGGTACGCCCTTGGTTTCTGTTTGGCCATTGCCATTTCTTAGACATCTGATCTCTCTCTCTCTCAAGAGATGACTCTGCTTGGATGAATGTATGTAGATCAGGGACTGGGCGACCCTCTCTTCTTTGTAGAATTATAACGAACATGGCTGGATTCCAGTCGGCTTCCACACACGCCAAAATGTCCATTGCATCTTGTGTATAGCTGATAGATACAAAGGTCCACTTCTCAGCTGGAGCAACGCCTGCCTCAGCAAATGAATATAGATCTTGTTTCTTTGTTCTGGACACCTCTGTATCTCCATTTCTTAACTGAAGCCAACTCAATCAATGAAATATAGCACTTTAAGCGAAGTCAATACTTAACCCATTCACCAGAAGTACACACACACACACACACAGTGTTTCTTCTTCCTTAAGAATCCCATGACAAGTCAAAACAAAAGTTGGCTTGTGGGGTATGACATGTCCTTGATCCAAAAGGATGAAAAGTGTTCCACAGCACGTGTATCCCCCTCAACAAAATCATTTTAAGAAAGTCGCATTTGATTTGTAACTTCTGGCAAAACACTCTGATGTCTGGAAGAAGAAGAAAAAATATATGTTTCCAGGCAAAACACAGCTGGCTCAAAAGGTCTTGATTTCATCAAACCAGAGTGCTAAATATTTTAATTCTGACCCTGCATTGCATCAGATTCAAATCAGAAAATTGACTGGACATGTCCATGTATATCTAATCAGAGGGGGGAAAAAATCTTGATTGAGACCAGGGAAGCTCACGATTAGATATTGGGGGTTCAGGATTTTACCCTAGACTTAGGAGAATCGCCAAAAATAAAAAAAAATAAAAAAAGAGGAAAGTGTTGGGTAAATGCTAAATGCAAAAAAAAAAAAAAAAGTCAGTAGTGAACACAGTATTGTTCAAGATCACTTAGGGTGGCATTAAAACAAGAATTCTGCTTGATTCAGCAAACTAGTCAATGGAAGAACAAAACCATTGACTTTATTTTGTCAGTTAAGAAACAATATATTTGATACCAGTGGGTCTATGACAACTTATCATGGCCAAGTTGCCATGGCCAATGTGCCGCAACCAACTCACCACAGCCAATTCACCACAGGATAACTGATCATAGCCAAATCAGTGTGAGACAACTTGCTCACTGATCCCCGGAGATCCCCAGATCTGACGTCAAAGCTAGGTCTTGAGGGACTTCTAAAAAATAAAGAGGAATGGAGAGCAACTCACTTTGTAGGAGAGAATGGTCCCTCAGGTGGACATCATGACAGAGAAGTTCCACCATCTTGGGCCTCCTAGGTGTAGTTTCTAAGAGATGAGGCCCATAGCTTATCTCTTTTGTTAGAGTGGAATTGATGTCATTGAGAAGAAATGGTCTCTCAGATAATCTGGCCCCAAGCCATGTGGGGCTTTAGAGACTAAAACCAGCACTTTGAATTGGACCCAGAAGCATTGGACTCGGTGACCAATGAAGTTTGTGGAACAGAAGCATAACTTCAGCTTTTAGTTTGAATGTAAGAAATGCAAAATGTTCTTAGGAACAGGCAGCCTGGTGGACTGCAACATTCATATCTCCTCACCCAAATTGTTTCACATCTGAGGCACTTTGTGTGTGTGTCATTATCGCCTGAATTTGAGACAAGTGGTTCTTGCAATCAGGCTAATGGAGTCAACCACAGTGATTATGATGGAATAACAAGGGCAGATAACCTATTTTCTTTACAGGCTCCAGCAACTGAGTAAAACACAACGAAAATTTGATTTCAAGAGGTGTAAAATTTAAGGCTTTGGCTCTAGGCGCCTCATTTGCATTGCTGTCCTGAACCCATCTGGAAGGCACTTCACCCTCAGGAGAGGTTGGGCCTCCACCTCTTCTTATTTTGCCATTGATTGACATCGTCAATCTTCGCACATCAAAATAGCCCCGAGCAAAAATTTGCCAAAAGTGAATGTAGGTTTGCCTCCATCAAGCAACTAACAGCCTGGAGCACCAGATAAACATGCCCTTAGGCGCAGCTGTGAGGATGTAAATACCAGAAGGTGTGGAAGGAAAGAGTCAAAATAAAATAAAAAATAAATCCAAGAAACCACTCGAGCAGAGTGTCAACGTTAATATACAAGCGAGGCAGGGCCTGCCCGCGTATATTTTATATGCCAATGTCCTGAAACATTATCTGCTAAGTGTTTTGTCAACCATTTTGGTCTTCCCTGAAAAACCCATTTATCTGCAGACCACAGAGTTGCCAAGAGGACAGCTCCTTTGGAATGAGCAGTCTCTGTGTGTTTTCCGTCACCGTTTATAATCCCTCCCGTTCACAGATCCATAATTCATGAGAAGAACGGAGACCTAGGCGAACATTTTCCCAAAGAGTTTGAAACTGAGGCCTGCGCTGCAAATGCTCAGACCTTGTCATGCGTGGAATCCAAATGCATCTTCTTCTCTCCCTCATCCATCAGCGCTCGGAGACGTTTTTGGCAATGATATTATCCAAATATTATTAAAACTTTGAACCCTGTCCTCATAAATTAGGGTGAGATGACTTCGGAGCCGTTAAGCCAGGAGGATGTATGAGCTTCAGTTGCTCAGGGGTAATTAAGTGCTTAAA
This sequence comes from Hydrophis major, assembly GCA_033807585.1. Lineage (NCBI taxonomy): Eukaryota > Metazoa > Chordata > Lepidosauria > Squamata > Elapidae > Hydrophis > Hydrophis major. The sequence continues at coordinate 23,136,238 of CM066338.1, forward strand.
AGGAAGCGTGGCTGAGCATTTGGTGGGGCTAAAGAGAGAGTGAAGGAGAGAAGCGGAGTGGGACTCAGCGGCTGCCATTCTTTCACTGTTCTCGGCACAGAGCTATTCACACACAGGTCAAACCAACCTCAAGCAGGACAAGGATTTGGCCAATGAGAGGAAACATCTGTTCTTGAGCATCTGTAGGTATCCTTGCAGCAATCTTGCAAGCTTTGTCCATTTTGTTGGCTGTTCTTCTAGGAACATACTTCAAAAACTTGGCAAGCTTGGGGCAGCATCCTATATTTTCTGATTTCCTGAGCCAAAACTACTTGGGAATAAAGTGTAGCTCTCCCTTTCAAGGGCTTTTAATCTGCAAGCTAGGCACTTCAAGATGTGGGTGTTGGTAAAGTCCAAGAATGAGAAAGTTTCTCAACCCCTTTCGTCCTCTGTTTATTTATCCCTGCATTCGTTGCCCTTTTGTAACTTATTGAACAAATGGGATCCTAACATCTTGCAGTAAGCCCTTCTTTCCTTGGGGGATCCTGGGTTTCTTGCATTCACAGACCTGAGAAATGGAAGATTTTCTGTAATATCTGACAAGGTTAAATGGAATATTCCATACTTCTTTTATGTTATGCGGAGGAGGAGGAGGAGGAGGAGGAAGAGGAGGAGGAGGAGGAGGAGGAGGAGGAGGAGGAGGAGGAGGAGGAGGAGGAGGAGGAGGAGGAGGAGGAGGAGGAGGAGGAGGAGGAAGAGAACGCTTGTTATTTTCTGTCGCTAAAAAATGACATCCTACTTCTAAGCATATGTTTCAAAGCAATATATAAAATCAATGTTGGGAAATTGATAAATGTTTTATTTTTTAGAAGAGGTATTCCAATTTTTTTTTTCAAAATAGGAGAACATTTAGAGCCTGCAGTCTTCAATATACTTATCTAGACTTAAACCCCATTGTATTCAGTAAGATTTAACTCTTGAGTTTATATAAGAATATCTGTCAAACCAAAATTACAGGCAGCAATAGCCATGAGATTCATTTCACATGTGTCTACATATATTTATTTGTTTAGTTTGTTTAGGATACTTCTCAAAACAGAAATGAACAGAGAAATCTATACTGACATCTCAGCAAAACTGAAGCAGGACTTCGATGTTGTTTTTGAAACAGAATCTATACAGCAATAATTATTTTTGAGGATCAACAGCTTCTGTGGGAAAAATTTGGAGGAGGCCATACGGCTTCTTGAACAATTGGGGGAAAGAGAGGATCAAAATATAATGAATCTAATCAAAATTATTCTATTGACTCAACATTACAGTAAAAGAAATAACAGCTCCCCAAAGATTTTCAGTGAATTTTCCTAGATCAAGCTGAAAATGAAAACGCTGATTGTTTTGGCATGCAAAACTACTACTTTTATGGTTATGGTCTTTTTTTCTTTGAAAATGCATATTAATTATGAGAAGTCTTTGTGCAATATTCTTCTTCTGCCTTTTCACTTTCATTCTTCCTCTCTCTTCTTGCCCCTTCCTAATAAAGCACCGATTTCCAGTTTTGCAAAATAACCACTCTGGATTTGCTCTAACAGCTTTGGGTATATAATCTTAGCCACTATTTGCTTTGTTAAACAAGGAGGAAAGTTGCTTACTTACTTTGTCTGTGGAAATTCTCAATCATCCAGGTTCTAGTTGTCTCCAAGGTGCTGGACTGTTTTTTTCCCCCTTTTGAGGAAGATGAAGATGAGAAGTGAAATGTTTTCTTCTTCTTCTTCAAGGGAAAAAAACAACCTGGCTTACTTGTTGAAGAAAAAAAGGACCTTTGAGGTATTTCTATAGAGGAATGATTGACTCTGTCATCTGCACCTCTATAACTGACTGGTTTGGCTCTGCAACCCAACAAGAAAGACAAAGATTTCAGAGGATAATTAGGACTGCAGAAAAAACAATTACTACCAACTTGCCTTCTATTGAGGACCTATATACTGTCAAAAAGAGGACTGTGAAGATATTTACAGACCCCTCACATTCGGACATAAATTGTTTCAACTTCTGTCCTCAAAACAACTATGCTATAGGGGACTGCACACCAGAACAACTAGACACAAGGACAGTTTTTTTCCCCAAATGCCATCACTCTGCTAAACAACTAATACCCACTACACTATCAAACTACTTAGTAAGACTGTATTACTATTATTCTTCTCATCCTTCCCATTATCTATCTCTTCCCATTTATGACTATAACCATGTTACTTGTATCTTTACAATATTGTTGTTTTATTTGTTTCCTAGTATGATTTGATTGCTTATTAGTAACTTATGTCTATCACTAAGTGTTGTATCTTATGATTCTTGATGAATGTATTTTATTTTTTCTTTATGTACGCTGAGAGCTTATGCACCGAAGACAAATTCCTCATGTTTCCAATCATACCTGGCCAAAAGAAAGAATTCTATTCTATAAAGAATTCTATTCTAGATGTCAGAAGCCACCCAAGACCTCATTTCTAACCTGCATAAAAGGTGAAGAAAAAATCAAAATTTTTTCCCTTCCAGATCTGTGACCGGGGTTGCCTTTGACCACTTCCACACACTCTTTCTCCTTGGGAGGACATCTGTTAAGCAGCAGGTGTCTTCTGTGTCTTGTGGCTGCTTGATAATGTATGATCTAATCTCTATCTCTACAAAGTCTCTGGGTAAGTGACAGAGACAAAGCAATGCCATCCTTCCACCAGGATTAAAAATGACTCCCCTCTGTCTGCTGTGGTTGCTATTTCCCATTGCAGCTGAGTCATCCATCAAAGTTTCCCAATACTTTTTTGGGGGGAGAAGGTTATGGGTGTTGATGGCCATGGAGTTGGTGGCAGAGGTTCAGATGGAGGAAGAGGAGGAACATTTTATTTATTTAAGTTTACTACCCACCCAATTTCAATAGGTCCTCCTCCTCCTCTTCTCCCTCCCCTTCCTCCTCCTCTCTATCTCCTTTCTCCTCCTCCTCTCCCTCCTCCTCCTTCCCCCAAGTGGGCCACTCTTATATTTGTCCCACTGGGAATTAATTGCTCCCATTCTTTTCCCCCCCCCCCCGAGTATTTTCATCACCACAATTCTCTATTTGACAAATGCTCTTGCCAGGCTGATAGCATTTTCCTTGTGCTATTCCTAACAGCAGTAAAATCATACTGTTTCAGAGAACAAATGCTTTCTTTCTTTCTTTCTTTCTTTCTTTCTTTCTTTCTTTCTTTCTTTCTTTCTTTCTTTCTTTCTTTCTTTCTTTCTTTCTTTCTTTCTCTCTTTCTTTCTTCCCTTCTTCCCTTCTTTCTTTTCTTCTTTTCTTCCTTCCTTCCTTCCTTCCTTCCTCCCTCCATCCCTCCTTCCCTCCCTTTTTTCATTCCCTTCCCTGTCCTCTTTTTTCTGGAGTAATTTGGTTTATTTACCTTTCTTGTTCAACCCAACATGTGCCTGGGGAGAAGCTGTCCTCATTCTAACTAAAGCACATTTCCAAGGAACCTTTTGAAGCTTTGACCGAGTCCACCAGGGACAGATCCAATTCCTTCTCCATTTTATCAGTTATGAGATTATCTGCATAACCTTTACCTCTTCAATAAAGTTTCAAACACATGGGAATTGGATTTGAGAGCAGGAAAGTTTTCAGAAGGGAAGCTTCCCTTCCCTTCTAGCCCTTGTTGCTAGATTCTGCTACCCGGAGTGTAATTCTACCATGAATTATACACACATGTTTCTCTTTGAAGTAGGGTGGGGTGAAGGTTGCCCAAAGTGGTGGGGGGAAAAGAGATTTGGAGCCAATTTGTAATAAGCAAGAGCAGTTTGACCCAGATTAAAAGATACAATTACTCTGTCTGAATAGTAAACCTTAAAAGTACTACTTATCCCAATAGTTATTGTTTTATGACAAAGGAAGACATCCTGAGAGAACAATAAAGCGAGAGATAAGTTGCTTGTAATTTATTCCAAACACAGCAGAGGAATTCTATGCAGTTTTGCTACATCAACAGATCCCAGTCTGACCCTTTCAAATACATGCCATCCCCCCACCATTAAAACTTACTGGCTAAGGATTCTGGGAGTTGCAGTCCTAACATGTCTGGATGATAACATAGAGTAGTGCAAACATTTCCTTTACATACACTTGCTGACAAGTCAAAAATCCCTTTCCCATTTTTCCGATGTAATATCCTCCCTCCCTTCTCTCCACCTCCTTCCTTCCTTCCTTCCTTCCTTCCTTCCTTCCTTCCTTCCTTCCTTCCTTCCTTCCTTCCTTCCTTCCTTCCTTCCTTTCTTCCTCTCAAGGGCAGCCAACCAGATCTGGGCTGAGCAGTAGCCATTTTATTTTGCTACACTAATTTATGCTCCTGATTTTTAGTCTTTATCTAATTCTTATCAATTTTAATATTCGTAGGCTCATGTTTTCATTGCCACATAAGCCCTTCAGAGTCTCTTTGAATGGTGAGATGGTCGACACACTTAATATATAATAAATAAATGCAAACATCCCTACTAGCTATGCTCTTAATTCACTTTACCTGTCTTGGGATTCCTTTTTCTCCTTCCAAGTCAAATGGTTCTATGTTCCTCAATAGCCTTTGCAGGCAGACCCATTTTTCTACTTATGCAAGATAAGAGGAAACTGTTCTGTCCCTAATTTACATACTCGAAATCCCCGCGCTTTGATTGGCTAAAGCGCGGGGATTTCTAATTGGCCAGGCGAGCTGCGCCGATTGGCCCGTTAAAGGTCTCCCGTGATTGGCTCACTCCAAGAGCGGGAGACTTGAAACGCTGCCATTGGCCGCGGTCGCCGCGGCGAAAAGGATAAAAGCCGCGGGCTTTTTTCCTTTTCGCCGGTTCGGTTCTCAACTTTAAAATAAAGAGCTTTAAACTAAGTCACCGACTCCTGGCGTCTTTTGCGGACACGACACTGGCGACGAGGATGGGATCCAGACCCTGAACCGAACCCCGTGTCCGACAACAGCCAGACTCAGCACCGACATGGCGAAAATCGCACCGCCCGCCCCCTTCAACCCCGCCACCGAGGACTGGGAATCATTCTCAGACCGATTCCGCATGTACCTCGAGTGCACCGGAATGAAGGACGCCCCGGGCCCGCTAAAACGCGCCGTTTTCCTTACGCATTGCGGAACCGAAGTATTCCAGATGGCCAAAGCATTGGCCAAGCTGGCCGACGCAACCGCCATGGATTGGGACGTCCTCGAACCTATCCTTCGGCAACATTACGCCCCCGAAGTCCCAATTCTGATCCGGCGCAACGAATTCTACCGGCGGGACCAGAAACCAGGCGAAAAACTGAGCGACTTCGTCGCCGAGCTGCGGCGCCTAGGAGGGCTCTGCGAATTTGACGGCCTGAATAGCCTTCTAAGAAACCGATTCGTACTCGGCCTATGGGACCCTGCACTCCAGAACCGGCTTATGGCTAAGGGTGACATCAGCCTAGCAGACGCCCTCACCGCAGCCGCAGCCGCAGAAGCGACCCGCACTTCCGCTGACAGCATGCGAAAACCAGACGCAAAGGGCGGAAACAACAACCCGGCGAGGTCGGGCGACCCAAAAAACGAAACGACCGCACACTACGGCGATTTCCATTCTAACTCCAGCACGTCCGAAGACGAAGAAGACATACACCGAGTCCAGACGAGGCGCAGCGACCAGCGGAACCGGAGAGGTCGTAGGTCGAGGACCAACTGTGCCGGTTGCGGCGGCGACCACCCCAGATCAGAATGCCGATTTTTTGACTCTATCTGTCGGCATTGTGATAAAAGGGGACACATCGCCCGGGTTTGCCGCCAAAAGAAGACTCGCAGTCCACCCAGATGGGACCAACACGATCGTAAGAGAGAAAGCCCACCACCCAGGACCAGAGATCGCCAATCGGACAGCCGGTGGGACCGAATCCAGCGACCATCGAGAGGCGGCGACAACCGGCGCAAGGAAGAAACCCACCAGACGGTAACCATCGGCCACGCCATCTCCGACGGCGCCAGAAAGGTACACGTAGAGGTCCATATTGAAGGACGACCATGCAAAATGGAGGTGGACTCCGGGTCCTACCTCTCCATGATTGCATGGCACGAGATAAAACGGTTAGTGCCCACCCTCCATAGGAGAAACATAAACGCCCAAAGACTTATTATAAAAGACTACCAGGGAAACCGCGTCCCGGTAGTGGGCACCAAGAACTTTAATGTAACATACAAGGGCCGCACCGAACAACTCCCACTCACAATCGTCGACCGCGACCGCCCAAGCCTGCTGGGCTTACAATGGTTCGCCCCGCTCGACATCGCCCTCACGGGAGTCAACCACGTCACCGACGATGGCTGGGAACAGCGGCTAGCCCAGGAGTTCCGGGAGGTCTTCGACGGAAGCCTGGGCAAGTACCAGGGGCCCCTTATCTCTTTTGATCTAGACCCTAGCGTCCCCCCCAAGCGACTAAAACCTAGGCGGGTACCATTCGCCCTAAAACCTAGGATTGACGAGCAGATTGACAAGCTCGTCAAACAGGGGGTATTACAACCTATAGACCATGCCAGATGGGAGACCCCAATAGTGACCCCGGTCAAGCCAGATGGGTCAGTGAGAATTTGTGGGGACTATAAGGCCATCCTAAATGGCGCGCTGCAACAAAGCGCTTACCCCGTCCCAATCGTGCAACACCTACTGCATTCACTGGGAGGGGGCAAGGTCTTTGCCAAGCTCGATCTCGCCCAGGCGTACCAACAATTGCCGGTCGACGAAAAAACAGCGGAAGCCCAGACCATCGTTACGCATCGGGGGGCTTTCAAGTGCAACCGACTCCAATTCGGAGTCAGCGTGGCACCAGGCATCTTTCAGAGCCTGATGGAACGTTTGCTGCAGGGCATCAAGGGGGTGGTGCCCTATTTCGATGACGTATTAATGGCGGCGCCAAACGAAGCCGAATTAGAAAACCGACTCAGAGAGGTCTTAACCAAATTTAAAGAAACGGGACTTAAAGTAAAAAGGGAGAAATGCCAACTGTGCACGGAGCGAGTGGAATTCTTGGGCTACCTTCTAGACCGGCACGGCATTCACCCCACAAGTAAAAAAGTAAAAGCTATCAAAGAAGCCCCCACCCCTAGGTCTAAGACTGAACTACAGGCTTTCTTGGGGTTGCTGAACTTTTATAATGTTTTCCTACCCCAAAAGGCAACGGCGGCGGAGCCTTTGCATAGGCTCCTGGATAAGGCGGAAACCTGGACTTGGGGGAAACGGGAGCAAGCTGCCTTTCAAAAAACCAAAGACCTCCTCACCTCCGACGCCGTCCTGATCCAATTCAGCGAAACCTTGCCCCTGGCCGTCACTTGCGACGCATCACCCTTCGGCGTCGGCGCTGTCTTCAGCCATACCCTTCCGGACGGAAAAGAAGCACCCATCGCATTCTTTTCCAGGACCCTAACCAAGCCAGAGCGGAACTATAGCCAGCTGGACAAAGAAGCCTTGGCTATAGTTGCCGCCGTTAAGCGTTTCCACGAATACCTTTACGGCCGCCCTTTTACCATTGTGACAGACCATAAGCCGTTGCTGGGCATCCTTGCAGGAAATCGAGCCACCCCGAACATTCTGTCTCCCCGGATGACAAGGTGGTCCGAGTTCTTGGCAGCCTACAGCTACGAACTGATACATAAGCCGGGTAAGAAGATTTCGCACGCGGACGCTTTAAGCCACTCGCCGTTACCAGACTCCGACCCTGACCCAGCACCAACGACTAACACCCTGAACATCGAAAACCTGCCCAACCTGCCCATAACCGCGTCAGACATTGCCCGGGAGACTATTAAAGACAGGCGTCTGGCGCGGGTTTTGCATTGGGTGGAAAAAGGTTGGCCAGAAAGGGACAATGACGAATCCGTTAAGACATTTAAAAACCGCCAAACCGAACTCTCGCTACTTAAGGGGTGTATCCTATGAGGTGACAGGGTGGTCATCCCGGACAGGTTGCAAAGGAGGGTCTTAGAGTTGTTGCATGAAGGGCATCCTGGCATCGTCAGAACTAAAGCCCTGGCCAGAAGTTACGCTTGGTGGCCAGGGATGGACAAACAGATAGAGGCCTGGGTAGCTAGGTGCCAGCGATGCCAGGAGACTAGACCCAGCCCACCCGCAGCACCCATCCTAGAGTGGGAAACACCGAGGGGGCCCTGGTCCAGAATCCATTTGGACTTTGCCGGTCCCACAAATGGGCATACCTTTCTAATAACAGTTGACGCTTACTCCAACTGGTTGGAGGTAAGCGACATGAAATCTACCACCACGGAGGCCATAATCAAAGAACTTTGCAAACTCTTTGCAACACACGGCCTCCCAGATGTCGTCGTTTCCGACAACGGGCCCCAGTTTACTTCCCTCGACTTCGAGAGATTCCTGGCGGAGAGGGGCATCCGCCACGCATTAACAGCACCGGCGCATCCGGCGGCGAACGGTAGGGCGGAACGGATGGTACAATTTACCAAAAAAACCATCCGGAAAATGGACCACGGGGAGATCCAAGACAAAATTAACAGACTCCTCTTTATACAACATATCACCCCGAACACCACTACCAACAAAAGCCTAGCCGAATTACTAATGGGTAGGAAGCTGAGGTCCCCACTCGACAGGTTACACCCAACATATAACCCGGAGCGGCCCCCAGACTCAAGTTCAAAATACCGAACATTCGCACCCGGAGACCTCGTGTATGCGAAAAACCTGACGGGGGACCCCCTATGGATCCCAGCCGTCATCACCCAAATCACAGGCCCGCGCTCATACCGGCTCCAAACCACAGATGGGCGAGCCTGGAAACGACACATTGACCAACTCAGGTCACGGTCGGCAACAGAATCCACCCCCCAAGAAACAAACCAAGGGGGGAGGGAATACCCGAATAAACAAACGCAAGAGAAAATAAACCAGCAGTACTTACCAGAACGCAGCCATCGCGATCCCCCACCGGAGAAGAAACACCAAGCCAGCTCTACCGACTCGGAAAGACCAAGCGGGAGCGGCGAGACCCGTAGCTCAACCAACCCGGAAGGCCCAGGTGGGAGCCACGGAGAAAGAACCGGCCCGATCATCCAACCGGTTCGCACAGAAGAGGGAGCGGCCAAAAACTCGACCGCTCCGGTCGAAATCCAGCTTGCAACTGAGTTGCGCAGGTCAAGTAGGACTAGACGGAGCCCCGCCTACCTACGTGACTACGCAACGTAAAGACTGTACCAAGAGGGGAGGGGTGTTCTGTCCCTAATTTACATACTCGAAATCCCCGCGCTTTGATTGGCTAAAGCGTGGGGATTTCTAATTGGCCAGGCGAGCCGCGCCGATTGGCCCGTTAAAGGTCTCCCGTGATTGGCTCACTCCAAGAGTGGGAGACTTGAAACGCTGCCATTGGCCGCGGCCGCCGCGGCGAAAAGGATAAAAGCCATGGGCTTTTTCCCTTTTCGCCGGTTCGATTCTCAACTTTAAAATAAAGAGCTTTAAACTAAGTCACCGACTCCTGGCGTCTTTTGCGGACACGACAGAAACCCCCAAAATCATTAGTCTGTGCAAAGGTATAAATATTACATAGCCGCTACTCTAATTGTAAGCCAAGCTGAGTGAATAATTCACAACCCATCCATTATTTGACAAGTGGCACCTCTTCTTCTACTTGCAAGCTGAGTTCCTCAGCTGGGGCTAGCTCCCAATGTTGCTCATCCGCTAGAGCAGGGGTCTGCAACCTGTGGCTCTGGAGCCACATGCGGCTCTTTTGGCCCTCTGCTATGGCTCCCTGTTGGCTGATCCCACCACTGGCTGGCACCTCCCCTCCCTCCCTGTCACTCCTCTCCTGGCCTGAGAAGGTAAGGGTGATGGCAGGGGATGGAAACCCATTCCATACTCCAGGGCAGGAGGTGACTGGGTGGGAGTGAGTAACGTCAAGTTGGCCACACCCACCCAGTCACACCAGTTGTTAAATTATTGGTTCTCGGTGTTTTCTTTTCTGTGGGTCCAAATGGCTCTTTCAGTGTTTAAGGTTGCAGACCAGAGGTGGTATTCAGCAGGTTCTGACCAGTTCTGGAGAACTGGTAGCAGAAATTTTGAGTAGTTTGGAGAACCAGCAAATACCACCTCTGACTGGCCCCGCCAACCCCATCTATTCTCTGCTTCCCGAGTCCCAGCTGATCGGCTGGGTCTTTTTTGGTTGCCCTGCAGGTTAGTGGGGTGGGGAGAGAATGGAGATTTTAAAGTATCCTTTCCCTGGCACGCCCACCAAGCCACATCCACAGAACGGGTAGTAAAAAAATTTGAATTCCGCCACTGTGGCAGACCCCTGCACTAGAGGAATACCACTAGAAAAAGTTGAAAGGATCATGTACCTCGGTTCTAATTTACATGAAAGTTGGAACATGACCACTGAAGTAAAAACAAGGATAGAGAAAGCTCGAACAGCATTCTTCAAAATGAAAAAAGTCTTCTGCTTTCACGACCTAAGCCTAAGATCGAAAATCAGGCTTGTCAATTGCTACATCTTTTCTATCCTGCTCTGCGGAGTGGAGAGTTGGTGTCTGGATAAAAAGCCACTTGAAGAGACTAAAAGAAGCATTTGAAATGTGGATTTAGAGGCGGCTGTTATGTATAAGCTGGGTTGACAAAATCAGAAATGAGGAGGTGATAAGCCACCTGGGAAAACCAAGGGAGGCTTTCAAGAAGAGACTGGACTGCCATCTGTCAGAAATGGTGTAAGGTCTCCTGCTTGGGTGGGGGTGTTGGACTAGATGACTTACAAGGTCCCTTCCAACTCTATTAATCTGTTAAATGTACCTGTTGCTCTGTTCATTAGCTTGACTTAAAGAAGAACTTGAGGTAGTTTTCAAAGCAAGACAAATTAGGAATGGCTAAGACTCAAGTGTCACAAATGGAGATATAAGATTCTCTTCCTTTCCTTTGCTCCCTTATGCCCTCAGTGCTGAAGCAGTGAATTTTGTCTGCATAAACACTAAGTGAATTCCCTCCCAATGGCACTTCCCTTTGCTTCCCATGCAGTTTTATCTATTTGTTTGCCTGTCCATGAATATCTGCTTTCTTTTTTTTCTTTTTCCCCTGCGCTGTAGGAATGCTATACAGATAAGAGCTCCACAAAAGACAACATTCCAGTTCGTAATTAAAGATACGAAATGACACTCAGTTGGAATGATGTCATAGTCTCTGGCCTGATCATTCAAATAATTAAAAAAAAAAATGAAATGATGAGATTGAGTGAATGTAAATCAACCTCAGGTGGTTTATGGTAAGCACTGCCTGTTTACCATTGTGAATATTTATTATCATCGACTTAGTCCTTCTTAACATTTTCTGATGGGTGCTTATAGGGGATAAAGCTTGACCACTAAATGCTGGACCTGGTCTCCAGACAGAAAGTGCAGGCTGAATAACAGTTAACTGATATTTTTTAGGTTGAGTTCATGTTGTCTTTAACAATAATGTACTTAATAATGCTTTCTCACCAGACTAGATACCAGGAAATTGTGAGTTCTAGTCATGCCTTAAAAATGAAACCAGCCTGGAAGAGGAGGAGGAAGAGAAGGAGAAGGAGGAGGGGGAGGAATAATAATAATAATAATAATAATAATAATAATAATAATAATAATAATAATAATAATAATAATAATAATAATAATAATAATAATATAAAGGGGCCATTTTCATCCAACTTCAGGCTGCGTGTTTCCCCTGTGAGGCTTCATTCTACCAAAACAATGCTGCAGCACAACGTCCAATTTAAATGTGCTCTATTCACGTTACATTACCCAAGCTTCTTCTCCTTTGGTGCTATCATTAAAAACAAGCCATTGCCTTAGCGAAACTCTGGGAAGGCCGACGCCAGTGAGTTGGGCCCAGTTTGGAAAAGGGACCGTCGCAGCCCCATGGTGCCGCTGGCGGGTCCCGAGGCTGAAAGACTCATACAAATGACTTCCTGTGTGTGGTCCAGTCACATCAAGGTCACCCCCAACCCCACCCAGGGACTTGCTTTCGCAGCTGTTTGATATAAATTCCTCGCATATGTCTTCATCCAGTCGGTTTATTTTGATAAACAATAAATAGCCCGGACATTCCCCTGCTGGTTTCTCTTCGCTCAGGCCATCTTAGGCTTGGCCATTTGCCAGAGAGAAGTGGCTCCCAACACGACATTTGCACAGATGGCAACTGTCATTTTGGAAATTCACTCTCAGGTCCAGCCTTGTCTCTGCCTTCCCATCTTCCCTCCTCTCTCTGTCCCTCTCTCTCCCTCTCCCTCTTTCCCTCCCTCCCTCCATTTTCTCTCTCCCTTTCTCCCTCTCTCTCCCCCTCCCCTCTCTCTCCTCCCTCTCTGTCTGTCTCTCTCTCCCTCCCTCTCCTCTCCTCTCCTCTCTTCCCTCTCTTCTGTTCTCCCTCCCCCTCCTCTTTCTCCTCTCTCTCTGTCTCTCTCTCAGTCCCCTCCTTAGTGGACAATCACAATCTATTATCAGCAACTACAAATCACAACCAGATGATATTGAGTTTGCTGGGATAACCCACTTGGTCCCTTCTGGTGTGATATTTTTCTTCATTAAACGGCAAGGCTCCGAGCTCCCCAAATTTGCTTATATCTCCACCCACTCCCTTCCATAAGAGTTACAGATCACAGCCTCTAAACTAATTGCTAGTTGCACAGCAGGCCTTAAAGCTTGGCCCGGCCAGTGCAATTCCATTCCCCTAGCTCTGATTAAAGGCACAGAAGAAACTGAAGTGCGAAGAAAATGAAACCCTCTGGGCCGCTTGGGTAAAATGTCATGGCTTTTTGAGCCTTCTTTGACATTTGTTGATAAAAGTATGAGAAGAGAGGAGTTATCCATCACGGAGCCTTCTTCCAAGGGCTGCAATGTGACTTATTTGTTAAAGGCTGCTGGCTTGGTTTAGACAACTGTAAACAGATTGGAGAAGAAATGGGATTCGTAGAGCAGCAGAGAGGGGGGATAAATTTTGTCTCCCCTAAAGGAGATGACTTCCTATAGTTGAGATGCTTGTTCACTCCTTCTCATCATGCTTGGACTGCCTGTTCCTTGCTCGTGAGGTGCGTGTGAGAGAAAAAAAAATAGAAGGAAGGTTCTTCAGAGCAGGTGCTCAATTGTCCATTGAAGCCAATAAAAATGGTCATAAGAGGGTATTTGGTGAAGAACAGGGAGTTTAAATGCTTTCCCATCTTGTGAAAGTTATGAGCGGTAGAAGGTCCTTCCAAAAGTCCTGATGAATTGTTCTCACTGTCAGGAAATTTCATCTTAGTCCTTGGTTGTTTCTCTCCTTGATTACTTTCCATCCATCCATTCCCCCCCCTCTCCTCCTCCTCCTCCTCCTCCTCCCTCTGCTTTCTGACAGCCTCTCAAATATTGGAGTACTGCTATCATATCGCCCCTACTTTTCCTTTTCACTAGTCTGGACAGAAGAATACAATACCCAATCCCAGCAACCATTCTTTATATGTTTTAGCTTCCAGAAGTTGCTCTTCTCGGCACTCTTGGTAGAGTCTCAACATCCTTTCTTCATAAACTAGATGCAATATTCACACCATGGCAGAAGGAGAAGGGGTTTGTGCTGATTGTGGAAAGTCGCTGGGGAAGACAAAATTGAAGGCTAAGGAAAAGCAAGGCGCTTGTCTTCCATCATAACCCTAGTTTTTTTTCCTATTGTTCTTTAAACTATTTGCATACATAAAGCAAAGCAGTCTTTTTAATTTCTCTCCTCCCCCTGCCCTCCCCATCATCTGAGGCTTATTAAGAACTACTCTGCATCCTGTAATCAGACCATTTATGCAGAGAGCTGCCCCAGGCCAAGTGCTTTTGTAAACAAGCTGGAAAAACTCCTTTGGAATGAATGATTAACATGGGAAGACACCATTCATAATTAATTCTCTATCCCCCCCCCCCCTCCAATCCCACTCTACCCCTGCCTGCCATTTTGGTTGGCAGATGGTCTCAGGAGTCTAAGCAGGATCTATCATCCTGCCTTTTTATGTTCAGGAGGGGCGGAAAGATAGACCTTTGAAACGGAAGAGGGGAAAAAAATGAAGAAAGGTCTAGTAAAATTTCACTCTCAACTCCCGGGCTCGACAGTTTTGCCTGATGCTGTTTTCAGCATAAAAGAAGCAGACGTTCCAACTGCACTTATTGGGTGTGGAATTACACTCTGTAGAAATTGGCTGGCTCAGGAACAGTAACCCATGAGAGAGATCCCTTAAACATGAGACAGCCACGTGCGGCAGCAGCCCAAAAAGCGAATACAATCCTCGGTTGTATAAACAGGCATAGAATCAAAATCAGGGGAAGTATTAGTACTTAATTAGTACTGCTTTATAAAAACTTCAGCTACGTCTGGAATAGTGCATCCAGTTTTGGTCACCATTATAACAAAAGATGTTGAGATTTGGGAAAATGTGCAAAGAAGAGCAGCTAAGGTGATCAAAGGCCTGGGGACAAAAACGTATGAAAAACGGTTGCAGGAGTTGGGTTTGGCTAGTCTAGAGAAAAGAAGGATTTGGGGGGATATGATAGCAGTTCTCCATAATTTGAGGGGCTGCCCCAAAGAAGAGTCAACTCATCCTCCAAAGCACCAGAAGGCAGGACAAGAAACTCATGGATGGAAGCTACTCAAGGAAGAGAAGCAACATGGAATGAAGGAGAAACTTCCTAACAGTGAGAACAATTAACCAGTGGAACTGCTTGCCACCAGAAGTTGTGGGTGCTTCATCACTGGAGGTTTTTAAGAAAAGACTGGGCAGACACCTATCTGAAATGGTATAGGGTCTCCTCCTTGAGCACGGAAAGCCCCCAAGGACCCTTCCAGATCTATTCTGATAGATAGATGATAGAAAGAAAGAAAGAAAGAAGGAAAGAAAGAAAGAAAGAAAGAAATAAAGAAATAAAAAATAGAATATAATTATTTTATTGGCCAAGTGTGATTGGACACACAAGGAATTTGTCTTTGGTGCAAATGCTCTCAGTGTACAGTCATACAGTCACAAGTGGGAGGGGATGGGTGATAAGGAGTGATGAGAAGATTAATAGTAATAGTAGTGCAGAGTTTGTAAAGAGAAAAGAAAAGATACATTCATCAAGAGTCAATAATCATAAGGTACAACACTTAATAATAGTCCTAGGGTACAATAAGAACAGAACAGAACAGAACAGAATAGTATAGAATAGAATAGAATTATTTCTTGGCCAAGTGTGACTGGACACACAAGGAATTTATCTTGGTGTAAATATTCTCAGTGTACGTAAAATAAAAGATACATTCATCAAGAGTTAAGAATCATCAGGTACAACACTTAATAATAGTCATAGGGTACAATAAGCAATCAAATCATACTAGGAAACAGTCCATATAAATCGTAAGGATACAAGCAACAAAGTTACAGTCATACAGTCACAAGTGGGAGGGGATGGGTGATAAGGAATGATGAGAAGATTAACAGTAATAGTAGTGCAGAGTTTGTAAAGAGAAAAAAAAGAAAGAACGAAAGAGAGAGAGAGAGAGAGAAAGAGAAAGAGAGAAAGAACAGGAAGATAGGAATCCCAAGGTGCTTTTCCAAGGGCAACTGGATTTTTTTGGTTTTACTTTTTCCTTTGAGAACTTTTTGAATGCACATATAACGTTGCATTATCCTGGATGAAATATGCTTCTGTCAGATCCCCTTGTAAGTTTTGAGATCAAATCCCCGATGCCTGTGCAAAAAGTCTCCCAATCCTCTTTAAAACTAAGTGAATCAAATTCTTGCCTGCAGCTTGTAATGCATGGCAGAAAGCTCAGCTTGGCTTGGCCTCAGCTGGGATGAAGGACTCCCCTAGAGAAGACAGGGAGCCAAGGGTCCAAGAAGCATTTGGCAGGGATGAGGGAATGGGAGGCGCAAAGAATGCTGCATGGGAAGAACCGAGAAATCTTGCCAAGTCAGAAGCAAAGTCATTGGAGCGTCAGATCTGGGTGGCCAGGCCTCGCCGAAGCTCAATGACAATTCCAATATAATACTACTGGTATCATTTATGTTGGCCAGGATTTCTTTATTCCCAGGACAGGAAGCAGGCTGAAGATTGGATTAGGAAAGCAGGAAGTGGAACAGTGTGAAAAGGAGTCTCCAGCCAACAAGCACGGGAGAGAATCCAAAGGAATTTTCAATATCTCCATGCAAGACTCACACACTGTCCTCTTCACTCTGAAGCAATTGTCTCGTAAAAGAAGTAGAACTTGGCAAGTCTCGCTTGCTTTCTGCTACTATTGTTGGCATCAACTTGTAGGAGAGGTTGAGACAACCTGTTTTCCCAAAAACATGACCTACCCTGAAAGTAAGTCCTAGCTTGATTTTTATACATGCACCCAAAATAAGCCCTAATTAAGATCCTGCCCACTGCAGAGTGCATGGGTAAAACTTAAGCTAGGGTGGGGATGGTGGGAGGAGCTGCCCTATTACTTACCTTTGGACAGGTGTAGCCAGGTTTTGCATACCCCAACACCTGCCTTGTCAGCCAGGGGTGGGATTCAGCTGGTTCAGGCTTGTTTTGAGCGAACCGGATGTTAATTTTACATCCAGTTCACAGGACTAGTAGTTCCTAACACCAGCTTCCCCCTCAAGGAGTCCCGATGCACCTGTTTCTGGCTCCCAGGTAAGCCCAAAATGGAGCATGGGGGGGTACGCTTCCCCCCCCCCCCGGTGGCCCATTTTGGCTCCCAGGAGGCTTCAAAAAAAGCTTGGACACTCATTTGTCCAGAATGGAATAAAGTCTCCTTCCTTGAGTAGGAGGTTGGACTAGAAGACCTCAAAGGTCCCTTCCAGCCCTATGATTCTATATATCTGGTTTGAGGTCATGGTGTTCATTTGAGGCCATGTAGGTGCTATTACATGATCATAGACATTCTCCTATTGATTTTTTTCCCCTATCCAGCAGAATGTGTTCCTGATCTGAGTTGTTGTGTGTTGTCTTTATGTACATATATATGGTGAAGGCTGCCTACAGCTACTTGGGTGAGATGGGCAGCTATACTGATCGAATATAAACAAGCAAACCAACCTCCTGGCCTTCAGGTAAGAAGGCTTTCCTCCTGTGTTTGCCAGACACAGGCCAGCATCCTGCCTCGAGTTAACACAATGCCGAGCCTCTTTTGTCTAATGGAAATAATGACTTGCAGGAACATAACTTGATGGGGGAGCTCGCTGAGATTCCAAACATGTGGCAATTTCTGAGTGTCAGTGTCGAGGGCTTTCCTCCCCCCCCCTCTTCTCCTAAAAAAAGAAAAGGAGAGGAAAACAGAAAAGAAAACAGAACCCTTGTGTGGCAGAACGTGCTGCGCATTAGAGTTGGAATTCCCCTAAGGCTTTACCACCATGGCTGTCCCACAGAAGTTGTGTCAGAGGTATCTCCACTGTCATTTTTCTGATGTTTTCCTTCCAGTTAATGCCTCGGAAGTAACTTTGGATCACTTTTGGCTGGTGGCGGGGGACTGGAGAAATGCAAGACGCAAGGGCTGTGTAGTTTTGTGATGGCTCTCCAGAAAGACCTAACATCTGCTACAGTCCTTCATGAAGCCAACTCAAGGGAAGAAGAGGATAGGAAGAAAATCCTGGTAGCTTGAATGTTGCACTTATAGCAATAGTACTCAGACTTATATACCGCTTTATAGTGATTTACCGCCCTCTCTAAGCAGTTTACAGAGTCAACAATTTGGGCTCTCATTTTATCCAACTCAGAAGGATGGAAGGCTGAGTCAACCTTGAGCCTGGTGGGATGTGAACTGCCAAATTGTAGGCAGCTGGCTGCAGAAATAGCACTCTGAAGTGGATGGGACATTAATTAGGGCTTATTTTGGGAGGTAGGGCTTATATTGGGCTCATGTGAAAAATCAAGGTCCATGACTTACTTACAGGTAGATCATATTTTCGGGGAAACCACTGTGCCACAAAGGCTCCTATGTTATGTCCATCCTCCCCAGTGACTGTCACAGCAGTCCAATGATCCCAGAATGTCAACCTTCTGCTCCTATTTGTTGTCCCAAGTTGTAGAGCATAGATGAAGATTGAAGAGGTCCAGATCCAGGCAAGGAGGGTCAACCTATTCTCCAAAGCACCTGAAGGCAAGACAAGAAAGAATGGATGGAAACTAATCAAGGAGAGAAGCAACCTGGAATTGAGGATAACTTTCTTCAGAGTGAAGACAATTAACTCATGGAACAGCTTTACTCCAGAAATTTTGGATCATCCCTGGAAGTTTTTCAGAAAAGATTGGGTACCCATTTGTCTGAAATGGTACAGTGTCTCCTGCTTGGGCAGGGGACTGAACTAAAAGATCCTTTCCAACTCTGTGATCCTCATCTTCGCATCTATCTAAACTTAGACATTAACCAGCCATGTCTTTTTTTTTTTTTTTTTTGCAAAACATACAGATATGCAGTATCCTGGAAGCTCACTAGGTGATGTTGACTTTCTCAGTCTGGACTTATATGGAGAAGAAACTTGAAAGAAGGAAAGTCAAATACATGATATTTAGCTCCTGGAGGCATAATGATGGAATTCATCACCTTTATATACCAATATATCAAAAAAAGTCACCTTTAGTTATTGGAGTTGTGATGCTGGAGGAAGCTCCTGCATATTCCTTGGACAGCAAAGATGACTAACAAGCAAGTTCTGGCACACAAAATGCCAGATGTGTCACTAGAAGGCAAAATCATGAAACTCTCACTTACTTTGGCCATGTCAGGTGGGGCAATTCGCTGGAGAAAGCAATTATGACAGGATGTGTTAGGGCGTCAAAGGAAATTAGGCAAAGAACCCTGGAGATTAGTTACTATCGAAGCTGACACCAGCCAGAGCATAGAACAACTCGAAGAAGTTGTGCAAGATTGGAAGATTGTGGAGAGACCCTGGCCCCACAGAATCGTCAAGAGTCAGATATGTCTATATGAGTTCCATCGTCAACATTAGCAGCTCCTGGAGGAAAAGTTAGAGAATAATCATAATGCCCTGTTTCCCCGATAATACGACCTACCCTGAAAGTAAGTCCTAACTTGATTTTTACACATGAGCCCAATCTTAGCCCTACTCCCCAAAATAAGCCCGAATTAAGATCCTGTCCACTCCAGAGTGCATGGGTAAAAATTAAGCTATGTGTGGGGATGGTGGGGGGTAGAGCTCCCCTGCTACTTACCTTTGGACAGTTGTAGCCAGGTCTCCCACACCCTGACACCTGCCTTGCTGGCCCATTTCTTCTGCTTCCCTGAAGATCAATCTGGAGCTTGTTACTGGCTGCAGAGGACTTATCCAGAGCTCTGTTATCAGCTGCAGAGACCTTCCGGAAATCCTTGCTGGCCACAAAAGAAGTTCCTGAAGGCCTCTGACAGCGAAAAAGGATGCTGGGGGCAATGCATGCAAGTGAGGTAAGTCAGTGGATGACATCCCCTGGAAATAAGACCTGGTGCTTTTTTTTTTTTTTTTTTTTTGGTGGCAACAAAAATATAAAACAGGGTCTTATTTTTGGAGAAACACGGGCAATCATTTAAAAAAAAAAAAAAAAAACCTTGAAGAAACAAATGAGATTGGAGCATAAAAAAGAGATCCAATTCACCCAGAGTCTGATTTGGTCGCCCTTTTGGAGAGCGGTCTTCAGAATCTGCAGTTCCAAGGAAGGACAGAGTGGGAAAACAAATGGAGGAAGCTGCAGTAGGCCAAGCCACACTTTGTGAGCGGAAAGGAAACAAATGCCATGACTAAAAACCGTTCCGAGGAGTTGGGAAGCTGGGAGCTTTTCCCGGTGCTTTTAAAGGCTCCCTGTCATCATTTATTAACTGATTTGCTCAAAGCCCCCAGGAGAAAAAGGCTTGTTTTGTCTGGATTTCTGGCTAAGCCGCAACACAACCATCCCAAGTTCTTGTTAGAGGGGTGTGTGTGTGTGTGTGTCTGTTGACAAGTGAGCCCTTCCTGTTAAAGAAAGGGATAGAAGTAGCGGTTAGCAACAGAGGCCAAAATCCAAGGTACCACCAGTCTAGAGGCTTTGAACAAAATTTACTTCCTTTAACGCACAGCTACCTTAATTATGTGGTGTTGTTGGAAGAAATATCCTTCTGGGTTCAATTTCAAGTGGGGGAAAAAGACACTGGAAACATGGTGACTGCTTGGAAAGGTGGTTTAATGGTGGACTGGATCACATGCCTGGGAGCTCCAGGACAAAACAAAAAAAAAGGACAGAGATGCTGAGAGTCCCTGGGTTTTATGCCTTCTGTTGGGATTTGAATTTGAGCTTGTATTCTGATTGGTTGTCAGACTCCTGTGGGGCCACACAGGGGCAACTCTGTAGGTTGTCCTGAGTCCCAGGCTTGGTTGAGCCTTTCTGGATGACACTATAATGAAAGGGCTCTGGGCAATTCCTATTATGGCTCTACCTAGAGGAGGTAGATCTTTGTTATGTAATATAGACTGGCCCAGGCCTTAATGGCCTCTTAAGAAAGAGGGAGGGGGCTGAATTTCTACCTTTCTGAGTTTCTACTTCTCTTTTAGGGGAAATACTCTGCCTTTTTAGTATATCTTAAAATATTTCATTTTCCTAGGAGAGGGGTGGGTTTTATCTTCCAACACTGGGAAACAGAGAACAGTCAAATAATTCATCCTAGGACATCATAATTCTATCAGGACAAATGCTTGACATTATCAGAGATTTATGGAAGGAATGTCATCATTATTTTTCAAGGAAACAGATCAAGCTTTCCCGAAGGGGGAGCGGGAAGAATTTGAAACTAGTAATTAGATTCTCCGGAAAGGAAGCGGCCCTGGAAGACAAGAGGTAGGAGGAGCAGAACTTGTAACTGAAAAAAAGAAAGAAAGAAAGAAAGAAAGAAAGAAAGAAAGAAAGAAAGAAAGAAAGAAAGAAAGAAAGAAAGAAAAAGAGAGAAAGAAAGAAAAAGAAAGAAAGAAAGAAAGAAAGAAAGAAAGAAAGAAAGAAAGAAAGAAAGAAAGAAAGAAAGAAAGACCACACTGTTCAGAAATGGAAGGCAATTTTCTGGAGACTAGCTGAAGGTTATATACTAGACCTTTAGCAACGTGGTACATTCTAGATCAGAGACTTGATTTCATTGAGGGCCGTATCAGGGAGCTGGGTGGAAAGCAGAGGTGGTGTCCAGCAGGTTCTGACCAGTTCTGGAGAACTGGTAGCAGAAATTTTGAGTACTTTGGAGAACTGGCAAATCCCCCTCCGACTGGCCCCGCCAACCCCATCTATTCTCCGCCTCCCAAGTTACCCCTGATTGGCTGGGTCTTTTTTGGTTGCCCTGCACAGGAGAACAATGCTGGAAAGCAGGTTAGTGGAGTGGGGAGGGAATGGAGATTTTACAGTATCCTTCCCCTGCCATGCCCAACAAGCCAGGCCCACAGAACCAGAAGTAAAAAAAAATTGAGTCCCACCACTGTGTCGGGTGTTATGTGTTTCAGTTTGTGGGTCGTCATTGCTGTCCAAGAAATATGCAGAAGACTTCGCCAGCATGACAGTAGATTTTGACAGAAGTACAAAGCAGAAGTACAACAGAAGAAGTCAATTTTGGCAGATGTGCAAAGTGCAGAATTCCAGAAGACTTGCAGAATTCAGGCTCTGCTCATTTGCTCCAATCCATAAACTCCCTAACGAGACTTTTTCATTTTCTTTGAGGACGTGATAAATACAGAGCAATACAAAGGAACAAAATAAATTTATGCTGAAAGCTTAGAGCTGGTAATGCAAACAAACCGTTATTCATACCTCAGTCCTCGGGGGAGAAATATAATTTGACCTTCCCTTGCCTCAAGCATCATGTTTTCCCACTAAATTAGTTCAACAGCAGTCATGGCTGACCTTAAATGGAAATTGTATATTTTGTATAATAACCACCGCAGCAATAATAATCACCTTCTTCCCTCTGCCAAATTTTTCTTTTGATCCAATCCATTTGCCTTGAATTCACCCAGAAATTCTCAGAAAACTTTTTTGAATCTGATACAGTAGAATTGTGTTCATCACATTTGGCTCTTGATTTGGGTTGGCCAAGGAAGAGGTCTCATTTCATGGCTTCCTGTTTTGTCGAATTTATTTCTTGAGAATCGAAAGCCTTCGAAGAACCTTCAGTTTACCAGGAGGGATATAAAATCCCCCTTTTAATTATTTTTTCCCATGGGTTTTCCCAGTTCATTTTCAATTACATTATTTCTCCCCTCTTCTAGAAATCTTCCATTGGAAGCAGTGGTGGGATTCCACCAGTTTCCCTACTGGTTCAATGATCATGCATTTCGTGCATGCATGCAGCTTTCCAAACACCAGTTGAGGCTGCTGCACCAATCAGCACAGAGGATAAAGAACAGAAAAGCACAGGGCAGGTGGGAGAGCCGATTCTGTGCTTTTCTCTGCACCCAAAAAGATAGGCTCAAGATCCAGATGGATCTTGACAGACTGGAACACTGGACCATGTCTAACAAAGTGAAATTCAATGTAGATAAAAGTAAAGTCCTACATTTAGGCAAGAAAAACCCAAAGTGCACATATAGACTGGGTGAAGCCAGGCTCAATAGCAGTCACTGTGAGAGGGATCTTGGAGTCTTAGTGGATAACCAGCTAAATAGGAGCCAGCCGTGCGCAGCAGCAGTAAAAAAAAAGCCAACACAATCCTATATTGTATTAACAGAGGGATACAATCGAGATCAAGTGATGTACTAATACCACTCTATAAAGCCTTAGTAAGACCACACCTAGAATACTGCATCCAGTTTTGGTCACCACACTGTAAAAAAGATGTTGAGACTCTGGAAAAAGTACAGAGAAGGGCAACCAGGATGATTAGGAGACTGGAGACTAAAACATATGAAGAACTGTTACATATGAGGAACTGGGCTGGGCTAGTCTAGTGAAGAGAAGGACCAGGGGAGACAGGAGAGCAGTCTTCCAATATTTGAAGGGCTGCCACAGAGAGGAAGGGGTCAAGCTATTTTCCAAGGAACCTGAAGGCCAGACAAGGAATAATGGATGGGAATCGATCAAGGAGATATTCAACCTGGGAATAAGGAAAAACTTTCTGATGGTGAGAAGAATCAACCAATGGAACAGAAGTTGTGGGAGCATCATCACTTGAGACCTTCAAGAAGAGATTGGACTCCCATCTGTCAGAAATGGTGTAGGGTCTCCCGCTTGGGTGGAGGGGTTGGACTAGATGACCTATAAGGTCCCTTCCAACTCTGATTATTTATTACCTGTTATCTCTTCTTTCTCCTCTCAGTTGATTGTCGGAGCTTTTTTTTTTTTTTTTACTATTGGTTTGGCCGAACCAGTAGCATTTCACCACTGATTGGAAGATCAAAAATCTGATTGGAAAGTTGCCAAGACAGATTGTTTGGGAAAATCACAGCAACATCTTGTGAATTTGTATAGCTTCATGCTAGGAAGGGCAATCTTTTTGGATCATTCTATTTGTAAATGACCTTGTTCCCTGATTGGCCAGCTCTTAGTTCTCATCTACCTCCAATTGCAGACAGGTAGTTCTTGACTTACCACAGTTTATTTAGTGACCGTTCAAAGTTCCAACAGCACTGAAAAATTGCCTTATGATCGTTTTCCACACTTAACGACAGCATCCTCCTGGTCATGTGATCAAAGTTCAGACCCTTGGCAGCTGACTCGTCTTTTTGATGGTTGCAGTGTCCCAGGATCTCTTAACAACCCTGTTACTAACTGCAATGATTCACTTAACAGCTGTGGCCAGCAAGGTTGTAAAATGAGGCAAAACTCAACAACAGTGTCTCACTTAGCAACAGAAACGTTAGGCTCATTTGTGGCTGCAGGTCACAAATCTGTACACTGAGATAATGAATAATAATGAATAATAAATAATAAATAAATAATAAATAATAAAGGAGTATTTAGGTTGCCTGTGATGAACAAGCAGCAAATGCAGAAGGCACATTTTTTTCTTGCTAAATTCTTTTCCCCCCTTCTTGAACATAAAAAATTTGGCTGTGTCTGGGGGAGGAATTGCTCAGGAGAAATATTACCTTGAGCTCTGAATGCAAGGAGATATTATCTTGGCGTCCTTTGCAGATAAATATTCAATATTATCCAGTGCTATGAAATAATACTGATTTCCAGATTAGGCGTTTACCTTCAAAGCCATTACGGCATTAAATCAGGCTGTTTGGCGAAAGGAAAACAATAGCAAAAGAGAAATGAAATAAAGGGGGAATGAAAGAGAAAGGAAAAGTTACTTCAAGCAAAACCAGGGGTGTAACAAGAAGTAATTAGCACTTCTGCGACGCTTTTCATCTTCCAATGGGCAAATATTCCCCTTTCAGTTCCCAAAACACCCTTTGCAAGGTTGGATAAATATTACAGTTTTTAATAGTTCATTATTGTATTATGTAGAAGAGGAGAGAGAGAGAGAGAGAGAGAGAGAAAATAATTCCTTCCAGGTTTTCAGTAGGCAGCTGTGATTATTCCATGCTCCAGATTAATCTGGATGATTTTGGAACCCCAAAATGATTTAGTGGATTGGGTTGACAATTTAGTTGAGATCAAAGGATCACAGATCCATATCAGTGGTGGGATTCAAAATTTTTTACTACTGGTTCCGTGGGTGTGTCTTGGTGGGTATGGTGGGGAAGGATACTGTAAGATATTAATTCCTTCCCCACTCCAGGGGAAGGATACTGCAAAATCCCATTCCCTCCCCACTAACCTGCTTTCCAGCTCTGTTCTCCTGTGCAGGGCAACCAAAGTAGACCCAACCAATCAACTGGGTCTTGGGAGGCAGAGAAGAGATGGGGACAGGGCGAGTCAATGGTGGAATTTGCCGGTTCTCCAAACTACTCAAAATTTCCACTACCAGTTCTCCAGAACTGGTCAGAACCTGCTGAAGACCACCTTTGATCGATATTTATCCAAATCTGTTGTGGATCAAGAGAAAGGATGGCATCAAGATCACGGGAAGGTATAGTACCACTCTATGTTGCACTAGTGAGGCCACCCTTGGGATATTGTGTTCAATAATAGCAAGTTCTTAGGTCTTTAACATGCAAAAGAAGTAGGAAATAATTCCATGCATCAAAACTGTGTGTTGGTGCTTTTGTTTTGTTTTTTTGGAAACTCCTTATTTTTAATTTATTCAGAGTTATTTCCTCTACTTTGGAGAAGGGAAAAAAAAGACTAATGCTATCTAAAACAGGCTATATATAACTGTAACTATTCTTTGTGGTTATGGTTGCAGCTTATTTTTGAGAGGTTTGCAGTGCTTACTCATGCATAATTACATTATAAATGATTTCTCGTAGAGGATGTGATTTGTGCATTTTCTTATGTAAAGCAAAATTAATACCCTCCTGACATGGAGAAAATACACTATATTACCTTTTACTGCTTTCATTTAGAGGGAGCAGTCTGTCTTTTTTAAACTTCATAATGGCATTCAAAATAGTAGGGAGAAAATGTGAACAAACAAAGACAAATACCCTATTAGGAATGAGAAATAAAGTGCATTTAAAGTGTTACATTTGAGCTTGGAGGTCAAAAGATGTTTCTGGTCTTTTTAGCTAGGAATAAATGTGCATTGTGGAAGATTTACCAAGGTGTTGGAAACAGCTGCAAAATACCTAGGAATCAGCTTCTGATGGGTCTATTGAATTAAAAACAAAATGATTCAACTGGGGACAAACAAAATCTATTTTGCCTAGCCATTTTCTTTGGAAAGAAATCCCTGGTCGTGCTCATTTTTTCCTTGACTTTTTAGTTTTAAATCACCCAGATGTGATCTTGGGGAAACGAGAGACGCCTTTCATTTTTAAAAAGCTATCTTCAATCTTTCTTATACCTCTTTAAAATCTGATAGTTCTTACAGCTAGGCTGGCTGTCGGAATAGGAGAGGTCTCAATAAAGGAGAATATTTGTAGCTCAGGGTTGAAATGAAAGATCTTAGGTGTTTCTGAGCTTGCTTCTTGCAAATGTTTCATTACCTAAACTCAGTAACATCATCAGTGCTAATCTAACACTGATGATGTTACCTACTATGGATAATGAAACTTCTGCAAGAAAACAACCAAGCGAATAGAGCTTCAAAGACCCCACATAGGAGAGATCCCTTTGTTAGTGCTTCCTGGAAGGGCCATGTCATGGCCTTGTTGGAGTCTGATTCTGAGGGGGAGATTGAGGAGCTGACAGGGAGTGGGAGTGTGGCTCCGATGGCTGTGGAAGAAATGGGGGAAGGGCACAGTCTGGCTGGGCATTCGGAGGAAGATCCAGGGCCACCCCTTCTTCATCCTAGGGCACGCAGGGAGGAATGGAGAAGGGAGAAACATGGCTTATGGGAGAGAAAAGGGCC
The DNA here is from genome assembly GCA_033807585.1 of Hydrophis major. NCBI lineage: Eukaryota > Metazoa > Chordata > Lepidosauria > Squamata > Elapidae > Hydrophis > Hydrophis major. The sequence continues at coordinate 23,162,602 of CM066338.1, forward strand.
CTGATCCCTTTCATTAGTTGCAGCTGGGAGAACAGGATATAAGAAGTACGTTTGCACACAGCACCTTGCTGGAAGCAAAGCAAGCATTGTCTTTGTCAGGGGCTTATCTGGGTCATAGCATCTTCCCAACTGTGTGTGCTTCGTTATCTTTTGGGAGTCTGCAATTTATTATCCTGGCCTGTCATGTTAATTACTTCAGCGTGGTTTGTGTTGGTTTTTTTATTTCTAATTTATCTGTATTTTGGGTTCAGACTGCATTTCTTCCCTTTGTAGACTGTTTTGGGAAGAGTTTGATCTCCAGCCAAGGATAACTTGACATTAGGGGCCAAGTTGGAGGTATTAAAGGGAATTTATCTTATTTTGTGACTTTGTTATTTTTGTGCCATGCTCCGGGTCATCACAGGCTGTGTGAACCATTATCAATTTGGGGAAGTAACCACTGCAGAGGGAGGCTTTCCTGTTAGAGTTGGAAAGCCCCTTTTGATAGTATCAATGGAGGAGAAGGAGTTGCAGAGCCTAAGGGTGGAGTCAAGAGAGGAATCAGCCTAGAGTCTTTATGTTGTCACAAGCGCTCCAAGTCCAACTTCTCTAGATGAAGTCTGTCTCTACTTTAGAGTCCCAAAGGTGCTTTTTCAAGAGGCAACTGGATTTTCTATGTTTTTTTTTCACTTCTCAGCCAAGAAGCTTTTTCAGTTCTGTTGCACAGCTAAATGTCTGTGTAGATTCTCAGTCCTCCAGGTCACAGTTGTCCCAAAGGTGCTTTGTCAAGAGGCAACTGGACTTTGTTTTTTTCATGAGGACGTTTCACTTTTCATCCAAGAAGCTTCTTCAGTTGCCTCTAGAAAAAACATCTTTGGGACAACCATGACCTGGAGGACTGAGAATCTCCATTGGCTAAATAGAGAGTGTTTAGCTATGTATATATATTACAGGAGTTGGGTGCTGTGATAAAATCAACACACCCCATCCATGTTCTCATGTAGACATTTCAAAACAAGCAACATTTCAGCATCTTGCCTGTGCCATCATGCCCCCCTCCCTGTTTTGGCTGGCTTTCTTCATGCTTTCCAGGCCAGCTCAAATGCAGATGTGTATGAGTCAGCAATAAAACCAAAAATTAGCATCCTTAAGGGAGAGATGCTGCTGCAGGATGCATTCCAATAAATAACATGACAAGGCCTAGTTATTTATTCTTTAGTCATCCTTCATTATGGCCTCTTCTGCAGCTCTTCATTTCAGAGTGTTTTACTATCAGAGTGGCACCTGGTGTTAACAGCTGGACAGTGTCTCCATTAAATCCCAAGTGCTCGTTAGTTAGCATGGATTGGCTTTCTCTGCTCCTGCCAGTTTCCAGAAATGCCCTCTTCGCACTTCTTTGAAGCTGCTTGTGACACAGGATAACAAAATGATGGAGTTGGAAGGGACCTTGGAGGTCTTCTAGCCCAACCCCCTGTCTAGGCAGGAAACCCTACACCACTTCAGGCCAGAAATGGTATTCAGCAGGTTCTAACCAGTTCTGGAGAACCGGGATTGGAAATTTTGAGTATTCGGAGAACCGGCAAATCCCACCTCTGACTGGCCCTGCCCCTATCTATTCTCTTCCTCCCATTGATTTCCAGCTGATTGGCTGGGTCTTCTTTGGTTGTCCTGCACAGGAGAATGGAGCTGGAAAGCAGGTTAGTGGGGTGGGAATGGGATTTTGCAGTATTGTCCCCCTGCCATGCCCACCATGCCATGCCCACCAAGCCAAGCCACACCCACCAAGCCACGCCCACAGAACCAGTAGTAATTTTTTTTGAATCCCATCACTGGTTGGAAGGGACCTATAAAGGTCTTCTAATCCAACCTCCTGCTCAAGCAGGAGGCCCTGCACCCTTTCAGACAAGTGGCTGTCCAATCTACTGTTAAGTGATGAAGCAGTCACCGTTCCACTGGCTAATGGCGAAATCCACTCGATGGAGGGACTAGCAGCCACAAATATGTTCCCCTTCTCTCCGTGTATAAGACAGCTTTGCATAACTCCCATCAAGTTATTTTAGAAAGAAGTTTGAATGCCTGCAGCCCACTGATGTGTCTTCAAAGAGGGGGAAAACATTTGCCTTCAGGACAGAAAAACTGTGGGGGGTCTCGGTGCTCCCTGAACCTGGTTGTTTTCTTGCTGATGTTTCATTACCAAACTAGATAACATCATCAGAGCTAGAAGGGAGTGAGGTTTGTTCTTATTTTATCTATTAGTAGCTTGTCCTATCCGTGTTGGTGGGAGTGTTCTCAGTGGTTCCTGGATTGGAGGAATCATTGAAGGAATTATTGTTAATCCAGTGGTGGGATTCTACCAGTTTCCCTACCGGTTCAGTGGCCATGCATGCACACATGCACATGCAGCTTTCCAAACACCATCCGAGGCTCTCCTGCGCCAATCAACTGAGAGGATAAAGAACAGAAAAGCTCAAGAGTGGAGGGGAAGGCCAATCCTGCACTTTTCTCTTCTTTCTCCTGTCAGCTGATCATCGGAACTTTTTGGCCAAACCGGTAGCAATTTTTGCTACCAGTTCAGCTGAACCGGACTGAACCAGTGGCATTTCACCACTGTGTTCATTTGAGTTGGTGGTTCCCCTGATTGGGATATAGTCTGCATGATTGTTGATCTGATTAATCTGGGTGTTAATCTCTGCACATTTGAATGTTGATTCCTGGAGTAAATCCCACTCCCTTCTAACACTGAAGATGTTACCTTGTTTGGTCATGAAATATCTGCAAGAAAACAATCAAGCTCATAGAACATCAAGGACCTCACAAGTCATCCCGAGCTAGAGATATTTTTTTTCTTTCTAGATAGGAAAACAGTTAACAAGAATCTATTGCAAAGTACATCCTTAGAGACCTACTTTAAGCTGCACCTATTGTGCCCTTGTGGTGAATATGTGAGCCTCTGATTGTGTATGTGTATATGTGAGAGACGGAGAATGGGAGAAAGATAAACACCAATGATTTCAATTGAAAGGTACTGCAAGGATTTTATTATGATGCAACCAAAATTTAAAGGATTATTGAACTGAAACAATTATCCTATTAAATTGTGATTATCACCAATACTTAATGTTTTCTTTTGATGCCGAATTGAAGAACATTTTAGATTCTTGGACTGGTACATTCATACCCGGTCCTTAGCTACTTCATTGTTCAAGGACTTTGCAACCACAGCATGTCACTAAACTTCTTCTTTGCAGAGATGTTTCTAAGGTCATTTTTTTGGTCATCAAATTGAAGGAACCCCTCCTCCTCCTCCAAAAGAGGAAGGGGAAAATGTTGGGAAGAAGTCATTAAAAGCAGGGGAGGGAGAGAGAAAGAGAGAGAAAGGTGGAGGACACTTTCCCAACATCTGAAAAAATCACAATAATTAGCAACACTGCTCTGGAGTTCATTTCCATAAAAAAAGAGGCGGGGGAGATAAAAGGAGGGTTCTGAGACTCTTGGTAGTTTAGACAGCCCCCACCCCCCACCCCTTGTGACCTTACTCTGATATTTTACAAAACATTAATCTTCTTGCCAGTAATTATAAAGAATCGTGTGATGTAGCTGGGAGTCAGTGAGTGAGTAATAGTAATCCTATTGTTCTGTTTTATTTATTTATTTATGCCTTGGCTTACTGGGCGGATGAGGTAAGTTGGGCCTTTTTTATATTTTATTTTTTAAAATATTTTTAAAATATGTGATTATTCCAAACTGGCAATACATAAAGGACCCGTTACACAAATCTCAGACTGTTGCTAAAGCCTGAGTGGACGCCTCCCCTTCAGCACCTGATCAAAGCGTCTCTACATTTTATGATGTCTCCATTGTCGAAATCTTCCCTTCCCCTTTGGTCCAGATGTCACCAGTTCTTTGCCTTTGTTTCCGTGTGAATTATATGCTTCAAAGTTTTATTTTTATTTATTTTTATGTAATAGTGAAGTACAGCCATGGCCTTGACCATGAATTGAGGGATGATGGGGCAGGAGAAAGGGAGGTATTTCAATCAATATTGATTGTTCATTGTAGAAGGAAGGTGAGTGGCTTTAGGATGGAGGATGAAGGAACCTTCTCTTTGGGATGGAATTGGAAAAGGGAAACCAGTTAAGAACTACATCCCGTTCTTATCACCATGTGACCAGATGTTGAGATCCTAGAAAGAATGCAGAGAAGAACAACCAGGATGATAAGGTATCTGGAGGCTAAACTATACAATGAATGATTGAGGGAACTAGGTATGTCTAGTCCAAGGGTCTTCAAACTTGACAGCTTTAAGACTTGTGGATTTTAACTCTGAGAATTCCTCTCCAGTCATGTTAGCTCAGGAATTCTGGGGGTTGGAAGTCTACAAGTCTTCAACTTGCCAAGTTTGAAGAGCCTTGGTCTAGTCTTACAAAGAGAAGGACTAGGGATACTACAATAGCTACCTTCCAATACTTGAGGGACTGTCACAGAGAAGAAGCAGTTGACCTATTTTTCAACCACTTGAGGGAAGGACAAGACGGAATGGGTAGAAGGTCATTAAAGAGAGATCCAACCTGGAACTAAGGAGAAATTTCCTGACAATGAGACCAATTAATCTGTGGGATAGCTTTCCTCCAGAAGTTGTGGGTACTGCATCACTGGAGTTTTTCAAGAAGAGATTGGACAGTCCTTTGTCCAGAATGGTACAAGGTCTTGTGTTTGAACAGGGGATTAGACTAGAAGACCTTCAAGGTCTCTTCCAACTCTATTATTATGTATCGTATCATTTGGGTTTAGGGTTTTCCATATTATGTTAGTTCAGCCCAGGTAAACTGAAAGAATGTTTGACATGATGCCCATAAGAAAGTACACACAATTATTCGAAGTTCTAAGTAGGTCACTGAATTGGAGGATGGGAATCCTGGCTGAAAGCAGAAAAAAAAACAGGGAAGAACCTCTTCCTACAGAATAGGAATCATGCAAGATACCTGCACAATCCCTCTATGCTTTTTGTATTTGATCAATATTAACCTCACCATTTGGTTAATGTCCAGGGAGCCACGTTTTTTTTTAAAAAAAATGTCATTCAGATCCTCCAGTGCTTATGCTTTGTGTCTTTTTTAATGTTAATTAAATGGTAATTTAATTAATTAAATTTAAATTTAATGATAATTCCCAAATCATCAATGGGTTATCCATATCATTATTTTTAATAGCGAGAGCTTTGATTTCATTTTACCTATCTTGAAAGAAACCTTTTAAAGTCCGTCCTGAAATCTTTTCCTGGTTTATATATATTTTTTCTTTAAAAAAGGCAGAACCCACCCACACTCTCTCTTTAAAAAAAAAAAAAAAACATTTGTTTTTCGAAGTATAAAGAGAAGGAATAAAACCCCACCAAATACTGTTGCTCACAAATGCTCTAACTTCAGCAGTTATTTGCACAAACCATTAAAAAATTTAGAGTTTTTATTTTACACGTGTGCATTCTGTCCCCCCCCCCAAACACAAAAACACTTCTGCATTTTGTCCAATGTGCAACAAATATATGGACTGGGTTAGAAGGGAACAAAAAATTTTGATTATTCAGTATGTTCCCTCCTTACTCATTTGCATTAGCTTGAACAAGCTAATTGGGTTATGGGTTGGTTCAGTATTAAAGCTCCCTCCCTCTCTCTCTCTTTTTTAGATGGTTCTAAATTCAGAAGAATTGTATGCTCTGTTCATTTCCACAGCCAGAAACAATTTCAATGCTGATCCCAAGAATCTACTGTCAATTTGTTCCTTCTTTCTATGTTTTTCATAAAAGAAACATGGTGATATGTTTCCAGCATTGGCTTCCACCTGTGGGTCGGGATTGTACAACTTGTAAAAGCGGCATCTCAACATGCTAGAGAGGCAAGACTCACAAAAGAAGGAATTCTGAGTGGAAGGCTTAAGCTCCATTCATAGTTTGTTGCATTGTTGGGGTGTGTATGAGATATGTAAGACCACCAACTGCTTGGAAACCCCTGCCATGTCAGGGCACAATGGGACAAATTGAAAGCTCCCTAGGAAACCTAACTCTTCAGTTGTCAGAGCTTTTGTCATTATTAATAAGATGTTTAAAGTTATCAGAGGGAAAAGGATGTTCAAAATATAAATATGAATGGAATGGCAAAAGACGCCAGATGCTCAGTGCAAACTGTCTTGCAGAGTGTTCCGAGGACTCTGCTTCCATGTGGGTGTTTTTGAAAGATTTGCAAAATACAATAACACGCGCGCTTCGTAATTATTTTTCAAGATATGATTTTATTCTAGCATTGGTCACTGGCTGAAGCAAACTCTCTTCTGAATACCACCAAGATATTCCTATTAATAGATAGTTAATAGAATTGTTTATTGGCCAGGTGCGGTTGGACACACAAGGAATTTGTCTTGGTGCAAATACTCTCAGTGTACATAAAATAAAAGAAACATTTATCAATAATAATAAGGTACAACACTTAATAATAGTCATAGGGCACAATAAGCAATCAAATCATACTAGGAAACAGTCAATATAAATCGTAAGGATACAAGTGACAGAGTTACAGTCATACAGTCACAAGTGGGAGGGGATGGGCGATAAAGAGTGATGAGAAGATTAATAGTAATAGTAGTGCAGACTTTGTAAATAGTTGGACAGTGTTGAGGAAATTATTTGTTTAGCAGAGTGATGGCTTTCGGGAAAAACTGTCCTTGTGTCTAGTTGTTCTGGTGTGCAGTGCTCTATAGCATCGTTTGAGGGAAGGAGTTGAAACAGTTTATGTCCAGGATGTGAGGGGTCTGTAAATATTTTTTTTATTTATTAGAATTGTTGCCATTTAGCCATTGTTTTAACTGGAAGCAGACATCCAAATCAAGCATGGTTTGCATTATCTTGATTTGTGGAGTTTATCACAATGCCTGAGTTGGAACAGTATGTTGCTTTTGGGGCTATGCTTGTGTTGTGTGTCTGTGTGAACCCACACGGACACACAACACAAATTTATTTATTTATTTTATTTGTCAATAGCTTACAAGATAATAAACATAAATATAAATACAGGAAGTGGTTATGAATAACTGAGGATAATAGGACAGGGACAGTAGGCACAATGATGCATTTATGCACGCCTCTTACATAACTCTTAGGAAAGGGGTGAGGTCAATAGTGGTTAGTTTGAGAGGAAAGGGGGGGGGATGTGACAACAGAGTCAGGTAGTGCATTCCAGGCATTGACCCCTCTGTTGCTGAAATCGTCCTTTCTGCAATCAAGTTTGGAGCAGTTTACACTGAGTTTGTATCTGTTGTATGCTCTTGTAGTGTTGTAGTTGAAGGTGAAAAAGTCATTGATTGGTAGTACATTAAAGCAGGTTATTTTATAAACTATGCTTAAGTCAAACCATAGGCAGCTTAATGAATTAATTAACCCCTCTGCCAAAATCATAGCTAAACCAGAGTTGCATTAACAGGGTTTATTGTAGAAATGTATTTAGAAAGGTGTATTAAATAAAACGGACAGATTGAAAGGGATAAATCACAACACGAGAGAAAGTAAAATGGTGACACCTTCCTAGGGACAATGTGCAAAAGTTGCTTTGGGTAATTGCAGTTTAAACCTTGTTTAATGATAGATGGTTAAGTCAAGGGCAGACTGTGACCACTGACCACTCAATTTTTTTGCCCCACTCATATTTAAAGATATGAACTACTGTATTACAGGTGAAGGATAAGTTTAATAAAGGAGAATATTTAATAAAGGAGAATATCTGGTTTGACATGAGGGTCCTTGGTGCTCTCTGAGCTCAGTTATTTTCTTGCAGACATTTCATTACCCAAACTTGTTTGGGGTCCCATTCTATTTTTGATATTCTATATATTTGAAACTATGGTGTCCCTTCTCAAAGAAATCTAGACCAGACAAGTTTTTCCCTAATTCCCATTAAACAATAAACTTTATTTATTTGTAAATCACAATGGTTTGTACAATTAAGTACCCTGAACCCAACTAACTTCTAGCTTCTTTGAAACAAACTATGCAGAAAACCAAGATTCTATGCAGAAAACCAATGCAGAAAACCAAGATTCCTTCACACTGATGTTTTTCAAATGTGGGGGGCCATAATATCCATCACTTCAAATGAAAGATGGCCACCAGAAGGATAGTAGGATACAAAAACATAACCTGACATTAGTGTTGATGACTAGACACACTGTATCCTTTGGCTCAAAATTAAAGAGTATGAACTCTTTCTATAACTATTGAAAAAGTATGATGATTTACCTATGGAATGTCACATCAGAGTCCGCGGGAGTTGGATAAACAATATATTCCAACACTGCTATTACTATTAGTACTACTACTACTACTACGACATATGTCAGTGATATCTTTAATCCCATCAGCAAGAACGTCTGCCTTTCCCTGGTCCAGACTAAACATCTGGTTGACATTGTGACCAACAATAATAATAAGCTAAACAGCCAGAAGCTGTGATTTCAAATTTTTGTTTCCATAATGAATGAACAAGTTTTGATACTCTTAGATTGGACACACAGGTCAGGATTTTGGCAAAGGGCATTGTAAGAAATAACAGTTGGTGTGGGTGTGTCTCTCTTGCTTGAATTCACTGAGTATTTTTATTCCATCCTTTTTCACAGCCCATTCATAATCTAGAGCTTTATGTGCTGTATTTATAACCAGCAAGGATACTATATAGTTTGAAAAGTTGTTAAGACTTCTGTACATTTTTAGCAAGTCACTGATGTGTAAAAAGTTGTATAAAAGCTTGCCAGGTCTTTTCCTCCAGCAAAGATTTCCTAATCAATAAGAATGAAAGAAAAAAAGGCAATTTAATTAAAAAAAATTAAAGTGCTGAAGTATGGCGGGGAAAGCAAAAGAACATATTAGTCAAGAAACAATCCCCCCATTTGGATACAAGTCTACATTGTGCTGCCATCTGAAATATATTATATCGTAATGAACAAGCCCTGGAAATTATTTGCTTCCAATCTTTGAGCAAAGACAGGCATTCCACTTAATTAAAGTATATTTTCCATTTGTGATTTTGGTTTGTACATGAACATTTGGATAACATAAAATGTAGATGATTATTGGGACCCACGACCTGGAAAATTTCCTTTGAAATAAGCAGATCTATATGACTGTCAAAACACGGAGTTTTCCTTTATTGCAAAAGGCTTGTCAATCTCGGAGTGTGCTTCAAATTAATAAAACTGTACAGTGAAAATCCAAATTGTGGTTGTGTTTGCCACACAAATCAACTTTATATCCTACAAGCCTTAATTCACATTTTTGATTTTTTTAAAAATAATTTGGCAGAAGTTGCAATACCTTTAAAGGGCTGAATTGTGTTTTTCACACAATCCAACTTTTGGGTTCTAAAGAAGATATAAACAAGTCATGGAAAAATCCAGAAGCTTCAGCCTGGCCATCTTGCTCCAACTTGAAGAAGTTATTCCAGTAGGACCTCTTTTAAGCAGCTATCTATCAACCTAGTCAGTTTTTGCAGAGACCATGAAGGTGTCCTACAACATAGTTATTGACCATCCATTCAAGGCTTCATTTTGTTTCATGGTCTTATAGAAATGATATTTTCTATATTGAGGTCCAGTAAATCTGCAGCCAGGAGGAAATTTTGGAGCTCTCCAAGGTCCTGTTTCTTGGTGGTGTCTTTGTTCTTTTCTTGCCCCAACCTTTCCAACCATGGTTGGCTTTTTTGGGACCGAGCCACCAAGCAGAACAAGATCCAAGTTGGTGTAAATTGTCAGATTGGTCAACTTCTGTGTATAGAATGGAGAAAGTGTGCCAATATATTCAGTCAAAGGCAGCAAAGTGCATTAGATTAGCCTTTCATGGAAGCATTCAAAACATTGGATAACTGCATGCATAACAAAATGAATTTGCCTTTAATCATATACAGGAATTCTGTCTCCTAAAGCTACTTTCCCATTGTTATTTCAGAGTTTTCTTCCTTAGATTTAGTGTATTTGAGACTTTTTTAAAAAATTTCCCCTGGTGCCATTTTTGGGTTTAAATTTTATTATTGGGCATGGGGAAAGAGTGCTATTGCTGGTGTGTGTTTTTTTTTTTTTTAAATGTGCTCCCATCTCACTGAAACTTTACCTGGGTGACCGTATTTTCCAATCCCTGATCCTCCCAAAATATTGTCCAGCGAAAGGGAAATCTTTTCAATGTCTTTTCTTGGGATTTAATAGAAATTTAGGAAGCCAGTTGCACACACAAGAGGGCTGATCTATAGTGAAATGCATTTAGGTATGTTTTCCATTGTATAGATTTTGAGGTTGTCTGACCTCTTTTTTATTGTAGATTACATCAACATGGCCATTCTTAATTGTTACACTTGCCAAAGCAGCCTCTTTAATCTAGAGAACTGTGTCTAAAACATCATTAACTGTTTCTACAGGACCATCCTTGGAATGGACCATGGTGGGGCATGGAAAATGAGTGGAATTATTATTGTTTTTTTTTTAAATATTCCCTTTCAGGAACAAATAACAACCTTACTCATAAACCTTATTGAGACATTGATGCTCCTTACATTGTTTTTTAATGGCAGAAAACAATTCAACGTTTCAGAAGAAGAAAATGAGCATAGAAGGTGGTACTAGGTACTACTTCAAAATAGCTGTTTTGAAACACTGGGGCCACCCTACAATTAATAACCTCCTTTTGTCATTTTTAAATATGATAAAATTTGGCTACCTTATTCTGCTATAATCTAAAGGATTAGCTTCTACCACATCCAGGAAGTGTTTTTGTTTTGAGCTTCTTGAATTTTGCTTGGCTTTCTTTTTGCCAAGATTTTATTTTCATACTTAGTTTTAATTCCCAAATTGTTCTAGACAAGCTTTGCGGTCATTGTTTTATTATTGGTTAGTTTCGGCATTGGTTGGGACATGATGTCACATCTTGTTTTCATCAGTTGCATTGTATTATGTCCTTTTGTTACTAGTTCTGTGTTCTTTTAGTTTACTCAGTTGTAAAGTAATTATTCAACCAGGGGATTGTTGTTCCAGAAGATATTTTGCACATAAGAACAAGCAAGTGATATTCTTATTTAATTATAAATTTCATTACGGACCAACAGACTTCACACTGTAAAAGTGAGTTCATATATTATCAAAATCATGTGGATTATTATTATCAAGATTATTAATTATTATCAAGATTATTAATTCCATCTTGACTCAGATGGTTCAGTCCTTGGTTCAGGACTAAGGATGACATGATAGCAGCATTCCAGAATTTGAGGGGCTGCACGAAGAAGAGCGGGTCAACTTATTTTTCCAAAGCACCAGAAAGACAAGACCAGAAAGAATGGATGGAAACTAATTAAGGAGAGAAGCAACCTGGAATTAAAGAGAAACAGTGAGGACAATTAACCAGTGGAACAGTTTGCCTTCAGAAGTTGTGACTGGAGGTTTTTAAAGAAGGGATTAGGTGGCTACTTGTCTGACATGGTAGAGGGCCTCCTGCTTAGATACGGGGTTGGACTAGATGATCTCCAAGGCCCCTTCCAGCTCTTTTCTGAATTGAATTGAAATTTGCTTCTCAGCTACTGAAAACCCATCTGAATTCTACAATGCCTATGTGATGTTTAGTATAAAATGCCATAACACAATGATTTACTCTCTGAGTCTGAAAAAAAACATTTTCCCTTTGCATGTGCTCTGTTTTGTCACCAGTATTGACTTCCGCTGTTTAAATTATCTTCGGATAAACAGTCTGCTTATCTTGTTTGTATCATTACCTTTCTCCTAAAGTTTGAGGTGAGATTAAAGAAATGGTTCCTTTTTCTGGAACAGCATAATTTAGCAGTCTGAGCTATAAATCAGGATGAGTCTAAATCAGCTTGGCTGGGAGCTCAAAAGATTGGCTTAAGTAACCTCTCACTCTTCTTATGAGCAAAGTACAAACAACAAATACCAAACACAGTATAGGCCATCCTTGATTTACCTCTGTGTGTCCCTCTCCCTCCCTCTCCCTCTCTCCCTCTCCTTCTGTCTCCCTCTCTGTCTCTTTCTATGTAGACCAAAGATACTAAGATGGCAACGGGATCGTATTGATTGATGCCCTGCCTTTTTTACATGTGTCACAATACAGACCAGAATAAATAGAGCTTTTATATTATATGGCAATAGAGGCCAAAATAAATAGAGCTTTCATATATATCTGGGAGTTGCAGTCCACAGGTCTGAAAGAAGCTAAGGTTGAACTTTTTTTTTTTTACACAGTCCCAGAAATGATGAGGAGTTTAGTTTAGAGATGACGTTTGTGATGTCCCAAATATCAAGGGATACCATCCTGAGGTAAATATTGCCCACTAGATGTGTTAACATCTGGGGGATATTGTTATATCGCATCATGCCTAATCCTCTGGGTTCATCAGTTGGCATGTGAAGCCAAGAGCCTTTTCAATCCCGCAGAATCTCCAATGGGCCACATTACCAGCAAGATGTTCTCATTAATTCCTGTAAGAGATGCTTGGAGCTTTGACCCTGCATTGTTCTCCTTATCGGAAAGTGGCTGAGTCATCGTATTAATAAGGCATCGCTCACATAATCGGTCATTCAGTGTGCCAGGGCTAAAGATAGGAAGCAGAGTCGGGGGCCTGCATTATGAATGCTCATCACAGGTTTTTGCAACAGCCAAATAAAAGGAGGACCATGCATGGCAAGCTGGAACTAAGGAGAAACTTTCTAACAGTGAGGACAGTCAACCAGCTTACCGTTAGAAGTTGTAGAGGCTTCATCACTGGAGGTTTTTAAGAAAAGACTGGACAGTCATCTATCTGAAGTGGTATAGGGTCTCCCAGTTGAATGGCAATAAATCTCTTCTGAAGTCTTCCCACCAAAATTAGTGACAGTCTCTATGCTCAATTCACCCATTGCACTGAGCCATGTTGTGATTTGTTTGGTCTTACCTGAACTGTGTCATGTGAGCTCAACCACCATGGTTTGTAAACAATGCCTTATGGCAAAGCCTGACATGTAAATCTTGCCAACAATAGCTTGTTTAATATACCCCAATTAAGACAATTACAGCTTGGTTGTGAGCCCCATCTAAGGAAATGTGCCTGGAATTGCATTATCAGATGCCAAGAATATTCATCTGTGCTCCATTTTAGTTGCAAACCAGGTTATATAGATGTATTATGCTTGCCCAAAGTGCATTTAACCAAAGCTTGCAGAACAGGCCAGAATTGGCTTGCTGAATATATCAGATCATGATATTAAACTTACAAGCCACAATGTAAACTCAAATAAACTGCAGTCCACACAAGAATGTAACCACAAATCTGTCCACCCTCCATCTCAGTTTTGAACAAATGAATCTGAAGAAGTTTAAGATCACTTTGCGGCCCCCAGTCCTATCTCTTTTCCAGAGTCAAGTTTCTATTAATAAACTCACTGCTGGCCAATTTTCTTCCCTCTCTGTGTAGTATATCTATATCTATATATTTCATGTTAGCCTAACAAGCACAAAGACTGATGTAATTCACCAAGAGAACACATTGTCCAAGCTTCATTCATGTTTGAGGGCATTGTTACAGCCTGGTACAAAGGAATAATCTGATTGTGGCTTTGAAAGCAAGAAGCGATTGTGATTGAATGCAACTTCGACTTGCAATCTTAGAATTTTACAATGGTATATAGAACTTGTGAAGTGTCCAACAGAAAAGCATGGGTGGAGGAGCTAAATTTCAGGTGCTGGTTTCCTATCAAATAACTAGTATGAGGGACTTCACAGAAATTTGCAAGCTCATTCAGAGAGGGAGAGAAAGAACAGGAAAAAAATAGGATAAAAAAGGGTAGGACTCTTTAGGGACCAAACAAGGTGAGAAATCTGGAGTGCATTTCTATTTTACTCTGAAATGCATACAAATTTTATTTACCTCAATTCTGCTCAGGTAGAAAAGAGCCGGGGTAAGACTACCAGGTATCCAAATTTGGCTAACAGCTTAATATTTGGGCTAAACAAGAACTGAATTAAGATTCCATATTTTCTTTTGAGCATGTAAACATGTTTAATAGGAGGATCCACCAACCATGCATTTTGTAGTTTGGTTTTACCTTAATTGTTGAAATGGGTAGCAACTTTTGAAATTCTCTGGGAAGTGCGATTTTTAAAGTCCTCTGGAAATTTGGTAGGCACAGCAGGCAACCTTTAGGTCTCAGGAACACATTACTATGTTATCATGGGGATTGGCAGTTAACCTAAGCTATTTTCAGTTCTGCTAGAAGATAATATTTACAGTTTGGGGTTGCAATGTGGGATCCTTAATGTTCCCTGAGCTTGCTTGTTTTCTTGCAGAGTGCAAACCTTTCTTGACCTAGCTAGGTAACATCATCAGTGCAGTGATGATGTTACCTAGTTGGGTCATGGAAGGTCTTCAAGAAAACAACCAAATTCAGAGAGCACCAAAAACCCCACATTTTCAGTTCTGGGTATCATATTATCTTAAGGTGTCTAGGGAAAAAAATGCTATTAAAGTCACAATATCCAAGCAGCTGAGAGATCTGGATTCTCAATTTCTTATGCCTGTGCATGGTTATTGGTAGATTGCCATTCTTTTTCTCCTTCTCCCTTGATCATAAAATATTCCAACCAGCACTGCTCTGGAGGTCTATGGCTTGCATTCATCTCCCCATTTGTACATTTTTTTTTTAGTTGTGATCAATCTCCTGTTGTGATCAACAAGGGCGCCCAGCTTGAGCACTTGTGAATCCAGGAATGTGTGAGAAGGAGGCTGGTGCAGAATTTTATTTCATTTTTTAAGTTATTTGTATTGTACTTTTCCATTTACAGGATTTCCAGAGAACACTTCCCCCTCCCCTGTTGTGTTTATATTTTCTTTTGCAAGCATTAAGGGGTGAGCACTGTGAAGGGGCCAAGGAAGGGATAAAAGGGACTTCATTTATATGTTAATATTAGCTGGCACCCTAACTAAACTGACAGAACTATTTCATGGGAAGCTGACAAATTTACAAAGTTACAATGCCTGCAATAATCTTGATTAGCAAAACAATTGGGCTGCCTTGGAGTCCTGCTGGTTTGAAAGTCTCCTAGTACTGGGGTTAGCCTTTAGCAAATGGGATGAAAGGACATCAGAAAGTTTTTGGTATATCTATGGAGAAAGAAATAGAGATAGATAGATAGATAGATAGATAGATAGATAGATAGATAGATAGATAGATAGATAGATAGATAGATAGATAGAAAGTTAGAGGGAGGGATGGAGAGAGAGAGATGGAGATATGTATATATTTATATATATCTGTTGCAAAAGTCTTCAATTTAGATAAACAAAGACTACTATTCCGCATCTTGGACAAAAGGGTTAATTTGATTGACTGTGTATCTTCCCCCTCCCCATCTTACAATAATCATTGACTTAGCAAACCAAGAGACAGACTTTCTCTGCACACAGGTGGGATGATGAAAAATTTGGCAGAGAGAGACAGGAGAAGAAAGTATAATTCTGATCAGAATTAGCATTCTGGTGTGTGGGAATGTATATATAGTGGGGAAGAAAAGGGTAGCGGGTGGGGGGAAGAAGGAGAAATGAAAAAAGTTTGGGGATTACAACTAATTTATTAATTAGAGGCTGTTGCATCAAAGAAAAGGGAATTGGGATAAACGTGATGGAACAGTGGGAAAATATGGGTCCCTGCTTTGTACATGACTGTGGATGGAGATTTTCTGGAACTTGGGTGACCCCTGGATATTCCAGCAATACAAAAGAAGTGGAACTATTCACAATTTGGAAAATAAAATGAAAATCAAATGTAGTATATGTGTGTGTGTGTGTGTGTGTGTGTGTATGCGCAAATGTATCAGATACTGTAAAATAATAATAATTATATACTAGGAAAAACCTGATGGATATGAAGGTCAAGAAGCAGCTATGAAAACTGGTAGCTGTAATTTCACACTGTTGTATGTATAATTGTATTACCTTTAATACCTTTAACACTGACAAACAACAACATCTGCCAATCTCAGGTCTTTGGAAAGAATTTAATAAGTGGATAAAAATGTCAAATCTGGTCCCAACATCTGGCTGATTGATTGTGAGACAACAACAACAACAATCATAATAATATAATAAAATGCAGATATTTTTAGTATCTGCCTGAATTAGCAACATTGTCATTTGTCCCTTATAATTTTGAATAAATATAATGCCTGCTTTCTGGAGATATATATTACTTGCTCACAAGTGTAACTAATCAGTTTGAATGATATAAATGTTGTGATGCTGATTTATGTCAATATTTATCTTGCATGACTTGTTTTCTTTTTCAGAAAGCTACAAGCATCTTATTTATTTAATTCCATCTTGATGTACAGGAAAAATGTTTTTACACACATTTTAATTTAAAAAAAAAATTAATGTTGCACTAAATTTAATTTTTCATTCCATTTCATTCTTCAGTCTCAGTTATTTCTCTCCTTTGCATTTTTCTTCCAGCTGTTCTTGTTAGTGGATGTTTTCATAAATAACTTGGCCCTCCCCAAAATGAAATTTCTGCAGCAACTGACATCAAACGAGAAGCACTAATAATTTGACGCACATTTTGAAAAGCAAGATAATAGAGCTGATTTTGTTCCAAACTCCTTCTGTTCAATGAGCCCCAAGGACAATGTTTAGTTATAGATTAATAATCCAGAGGACAAATAGTTCTGAGCAAATTGTGGAAAAACATAAAACCACAATATTAAGCAAACTGAAGGGCAAAGGCCAGGCTAGATTTACTAATCATTTGTAGACTTATATCTCCCTCCCCCTCACCCATTTTTTAAGCTGATGACACAAACTAGTCTTCATAAAAACCACTGAACTTTGCAACACAAATATGAAGGTGAATTGAGCATGAATCATAGAGGTTGCAAAGAGTAATGAAATGTAAACTCAAATTCAGTACACACAGTTCCCAAACAATGAGAGATGAGATGAGATGACCCAATCCCATATGTTTGATTCACAGAAAAATGAACATGATGCTTCGGTAACAAATAAAATTGGATTCCCCCTCCCTTCAGGGGACATATCTTTTTCAATCTATTATATGAGATTGGAACACGTATTATTTTAATTAGACTGGAATGGCTACATTTTTTAAGAAGGGGGCATATGAGTTTAGTATTATGCCTTGATTATTCTGTTGGCCTCCCTTTTAACTTAAACCTGTGAAGTCCATTTGGGGAGGAAATACCATTCAGTATTTTCCAATAGGATGGTTTAAAGAAGTAAAATAGTTGTTTTTGTCTTGATTAGGACTTGAATCGCTTTATAGCACTAGCACTTAGACTTATATATCTCTTCATAATGCTTTTCATCCTTCCCTAAGTGGTTTACAGAATCAACATCCATCCCCCACCCCACGCACCAACAACCTGGATCCTCATTTTACCAACCTTGGAAGGATGGAAAGTTACGTCAACCTTGAGCGGGTCAGAATCGAACTCTTGGCAGTGGGCAGAGTTAGCCTGCAATACTGCATTCAAACCACTGTGCCACCACACGGTGGGTGAAATGCCATGTTATGATCCCATCCTTTTTTTTGCAAGCCCTTGTAATGCAAATTGTACATATCCTTCTGAAATGCACACTTGCTTCTCAATGGGAATATGTCCCAAATTTTCTGTGTTCAAGTGATTTGAAGGTGCTTTAACTTGATGCTTTATTGGCTTGCCAATGGTTTGTATTTTTGCTCAAAGTGGCTTGTGAATGTTATTTGAGTCCATTTGTTTTCAGTCGTTGAGAGTTTCAGGTTTCTATATATCACGTGGAAATGAGTGTAAATTGTACACCTGCACTTCTTCCATCCCAGAAGAAATAAACAAACTCCATTGCAATCTGCCAGATGGTCACACTGAAATATCCCACCAGCAATCTAGAAGCTTCTGGGTTCACCCTTCCTAAACGTCTCTGAAAAATGGCCATTGGGAAGGAGCTAAACCAAGGCTGTCCAACTTTGGTAACTTTAAGACTTATGGACTTAATCTTCTATGCTGGCTGGGGAATTCTGGGAGTTGAATAACAGAATAACAAAGTTGGAAGGGAACTTGGAGATCTTCTAGTCCAACCCCTGCTCAAGCAGGAAACCTTATACCCATTTCTTCTTAAATGACTGTCCAATCTCTTCTTAAAATCCTCCAATGATGGAGCACCGACAACTTCTAGAAGCGAGTCCTTCCACTGGTTAATTGACAAGAAATTTCTCCTTAGTTCCAGATTGCTTCTTTCTGTGTTCAGTTTCCATTCATTGCTTCTTGTCCTGCCTTCAGATATTTTGAAGAATAGGTTGACCCCTTCTTCTTTGGGGCAGTCAAACTCCATAAATTTTAAAGTTGCCAAGATTGGACATCCATGAAGTAGATCTTGCTATGGGCCCTTTTCTTCCTTTCTAGAACAAACCTGAGAATGAAGTAGCTCATGTTTGGATTCGAATCCAATCACACACAATAGATATAGAGGGATATAACAATCCCAAGAGCAATTTTTGATAACTTTCCTTTCCTCCCTCAATGTCAACAGCATCTCATTTGGCAGTAGTATTTTCTCCAGCTCCAGTTCAAAGAAGTTGGTCTCTGGACAGATGTTCCTGGAAAATGCAATTTTATTTTTCATTTCGTAATAATTGTAAAAGCAATTATGGCATTTTTCATTTGTGATACAAAATTGGAATATGACTAATCTTACTTGGCCTTCGCTCCTGCGTTATCAGTCTTATATTCAGATTTATAAACTTTTTTTAACTTTTGGAAGCATACAAAGGATTATTTTTGAAGGCCCTAGCTCGTGATCTCTTCAATTCATACCGAAACATGAATTGAATCAAACATTGCTCAAAAGATGAGTCATTCATTAATCATAAACAAAACATGTCTGGCATTGAGGACACATCAGCACACATCATGTAAAAAGTTAAACTGTTGCACCATCTTTTAAAATTTAATATTAACTATATTATGTTTCTATGTAATTTCTGAGAATTTCGGAGAAAGCCTTTGCTCAATTTTTTTTTTTTTTTTTTTGTATACACAGAATGAAAAGGCCCAGTTTTGGGAAGTTCACTGTTTTGTTTTCAGCAAACTTTAATTTAGGATCAACATTTTACCTTCTGCAATTTAAGAAAGCAGATGAAAAACTCGATTGCAGAAAATATGACTTTAGTAACAGAGTGGTCAATGCCTGGAATGCTCTACATGACTGTTGTTACGGCCTCAACCCCTCACAGCTTCAGCCTCAAACTGTCTACCATGGACCTCACCACATTCCTAAGAGGTCCTTAAAGGGGGCTTGCATAAGCGTACCAGCATGCCTACTGTCCCTGTCTTACTGTCCCCATTTATCTGTATTTACTTCCTTTGTTCATGTTTGTATTCATACCAATACTTGTTATGTCATACATATTTGACAAATAAAATAAATAAAGAAGGAGGAGGAGGAGGAGGAGGAGGAGCAGGAGGAGGAGGAGAAGAAGGAGGAGCAGGAGGAGGAGGAGGAGAAGAAGAAGAAGAAGAAGAAGAAGAAGAAGAAGAAGAAGAAGAAGAAGAAGAAGAAGAAGAAGAAGAAGAAGAAGAAGAAGAAGAAGAAGAAGAAGAAGAAGAAGAAGAAGAAGAAGAAGAAGAAGAAGAAGCAGCGAGTGGGTTTCTTATATTTGCAGGGCGGGAGGTCCTTAAGTTTTTTCTAGCAACACTCTACTTATTGATATGGTCCTTCTTCTAACAGCCTGTGGAATGGCAACAGTTGTAGGAACAATGCTTAATCACAATGGTGCTTTTTAAAAAGGCAACTGGATTGCATTTTTTCTTTGAGGAAGAAGAGGTTACTCTTCTCATCCAAGAAGCTTCATCGGTTCTGGCAGCATGGTTCCTCAGAACTAATCCTTCCATCCCCCACCACCATCCATCCAGAACTGATGAAGCTTCTTGGATGAGAAACAAAAAAGTCTTCTTCTTCCTCAAGGGAAAAAAAAAAAAACTATAGTTCAGCTGCATTTTGAAAAAGCACTACCTTTGAGTGCTTTTTCATGGATGGATGACTGAGAATCTCCACAGACATTGAGCAATACTTGACTACGAAGAGCAAATGGTGACAACTTCTTTTATTTTCAAGTGGACACTGTGGACCCAACTGAAGACCAGGAGAAGTTCTCGCTTTGTCCCAATGAAGCTGGAGAACATCAAATTAAGGAAGCCTGCTTGATCACCTGGTAGCCTCACTCCAGTTTTACCAATGGGATGGATCTTCTTTCTTTCACTTCAAGGAATCCCTTCTAAGTTCTGGAGGGCTGTCACCGTGTCTGCTTCCTTCTCTGTCCTCCCTCCCTCCACCCTCAGAAATCTACCCCCTCAACCTCCCCCATTAATAATTAGCTTCCTAATCTGTATGCCATATGATATAGTAATCAAAAGGCAGAGAACTCAGGCAAAACAATCCCGAGCAAAGAATCAGGGGTAGGAAAAAAGAGAGGAATAAACAAAAGAACAGATAACCTCAAACATTAATAGGAGAAAATCTGTTCCAATCAAAGCACCCCACTCCCCCCTGTTAGCTCATAATAGCCTTTCATTCTTTATGATTTTGTCTTTGAAAGCTCCTTCAGTCGATGACAGTTGATATTGTTCTCCTATCCTGCTGGCGACAGCCAAAGCGGGAAGGGGGAAGGCATTGTACGGCTTCGCCTCTTTGCAACATTATATTTTTTTTATATAATTAATATATACAACTGTGCCATACAAGGTACAGTGGTAATGAAGTACAATTAAGAGGTGTTTGTTCCTGTCCCACAAAAACGATGACTGTAATTTTCCTTGGCGCTATAGAAGTCACCCCGTTATCATTACATATCATGCATCTCTTTCTTGGTGTGTGTGTGTGTGTGTGTGTGTGTGTGTTTTCCCAAAAGGAACACAAGCACCTGATTTTGTTTATTTTTGGTTAGAGTAGCAAAAAAAACCAAACAAACCCCACCCATGTTTTTTCAAGGAGTTGAGAGAGTGCAGGATCTGTTTTGGAGGTGCCTTCGGTGACAGCCTTCTGAGAGACAAGTCTCTCTAAGAACTCACTGGGATCAGGGTAAGAGAAAGTTCTCATCTCATTGAGGTATTTCAGCCTCCAGGAATTGCAAGATTTTCCTTCCTGGGGCCTGATAGTATCATGTTTTCTCTCGATAAGGTGCCTTCTACACCTCAGAGTCAATGATTATGATTTAAACCATAAAATTCAGAGAAAGGAACTACCTCAGCCCAGCTTATTCAAGAGATAACCCTGAGGACTACAGATAAGCTTCCAAGTGGCCTCAACAACTCTCTACAAGAATTCAAATGACCAGCTGTCTGCAAGGAATATAAAACCTTCCATTCTCCACCACCCAGTCAGAGCTGAAGAAACTTCTTGGATGAGAAATGAAATGTCTTCAAAGAAAAAACAAAATAGTCCAGTTGCCCCTTGCAAAAGCACAACCATCACCTGGATGACTGAGAATCTTCCAAGACATTCAAAAGATAACATACATATCTGATGTTTCCTCAGTCCCTACTGACATCCTGGCCCAGGTTAGTTGGTCATTGAAGCTGAAAATGGATCCCATTCCTCAGTCATGGTAGGATCCCAAATGCAAGTACAAGGAAACATGTGGGATGAGGGTTATTCTCATGTAAAACCTCTCCCACGTGGGTCTCTTTTGGCTGAAATTTGCCTTCGATCTGATTTCTTGCAGTTCCCAATTTCCCTTTAGATGTTACTAAACTGAGAATGAGGAATGGAGCTAAGCGCCCTAGACTAATTCCAAATGCCATGTAGAGCAGATTTTCAAGTGATTCGCTTGAATAGACTCCTTCAATGACCAGATTTATAAGTATACTCAATAACAGGAGCATTTAATATGCAAGTAAATGCTAGTAGGCGCTTATACTGTACCAGCCAAGATCTCATTGAAATGTATACATTGATTCAAAGAGCTGATTCGATTTGCATTTACAACTGGGTGCAAAGATTGCATAACTCCCAGGTCCAGACATGAAGGTCCAATTAAACCAATTTAATTTAATTTAATTAATGTTAATACTTAATTTAATTTAACTTGCTACTCATATCTATGCACAGGAATCTTCTCAACTAATGATCAGTACCTGGTTAAAACCAGGTAAGGGTCAACCAAAGTCAAGAGGCATTGGACTTTGTTCATTTGTGGCTACACAGGAATTCTAGGCTAATCCCTCTTTTCACCCCTACCTCCTGGCTGTGCCAGTCCTTGTCCTACAATCAGTGTGTGCATGCATGTGCAAAATTTTACTTCAGTAAATGAAGATCGTACACGCTGACTGCGTGCACTGAATATTTGGGGGGGGGGTATGGGGGAGGACTGGATTTGAAGATTTGATTCAAGGAGAGATTCGAATGGAATGTTAGAATCCCAACTTTCTGCAAATTATTTCCTAGCCCTGTGGACAACCAGCAACATTCAGAAACATGAAATAAAGGAAAAGGTACAGGAGATAAAATCAGCACAGGGAAGCTCTGCTTTGCTATTCATCTTCCCAATCTTATCCATGCTTATCAAGTCAAGCTACCGTGTGGTTACGTGTAATGTAAATGTGACATGCAAAAATCCAATCAACTCAGAAATGGTTTCATCCTTCCTTCCCTAAATATAGGCAAGGTTTAAAATTGCTCCCTTCAAGTTCTTTCTCTTACTTGTTCACCCTGAAGCACAGCAGGGTGCTTTTCACCCCCCAAGTGGAAGAGATTGGTGGGTGGGTAGAGGAAGGAGGGGACCCAATTATTACTCCATTTTGGTGACATGTCTGAAGCAGTGACTCCAGACAAAGAAAGGCGGAGAGGCATGGAAGTTGCCATATCTCAAAGACAATCCTAAAAAAATACCTGTGAAATTGCAGGTTTGCAATCTTTCCCAAGTGTTCTTCATACCAAGATTCCCTGCTGGGCTTTGAAGAGAGGATTGGATCAGTCACTATGCATTGTCTTGAAAATACCTGGTTCTCATTGAGGATAAAGTACTAGACTTGTAATGTTCACAACCAGTGGCTCCAGGTCGGTGTGTGCCTTCCAGGATGTCTCCCTGAAAGGCCACAATCCAAATTAATGTATAATTGGACCCAATTCAACACATTTGAATTGTGTTTTAATGACAGAATGTTAATTCAATATGAGCCTGACTAAGTAATCCTAACCCTGAATAGAGTACAAAATAATAGAGTTGGAAGGGACCTTGGAGGTCTTTTAGTCCAATCTCCTGCTTAGGCAGGAAATCCTATAACATTTCAGACAAATGGTTGTTCAATCTCTTCTTAAGAACTTCCAGTGTTGGAGCATTTACAACTTCTGGAGGCAAGTTGTTCCACTGGTTAATTGTTCTCTGTTAGACTTTGCAGCTGAAATTCAAATCCACAAAGCACACAGAGATAACTAATTCAGTAGGATTCATTAACTTCTTTATATACATAATAACATTTGAAGTAACATTTACAATACCAATAGTAGATTCTCCCAACGTAACACAATCAAAACACAAGCAGAGAAGAGAGAATAGTTTTAGTTTAGTTCAGCAGGCAAGCAAGTAAGTTTCAGTTTCTTCAGAGCTGAAAGCATGGAGCTAAGACATGTCCAGACTCCTTCCAGTCTCAGCCACCACATCAGCTGAGCTTGTTAACCATGTCTCTACCAGTTCATGAATATTCTGACATTCTCACGAACAGGAAATTTGTCCTTAGTTCTAGTTCTAGTTCTTAGTTTCTGTTTCACCAGATCTGATTGGTTGGGCATTTTCCAGATCTCTCCCCCTTTAAATTCTGTCATCTTGTAGGACTTAGGAAATACACCTTCTTGGTGGAAGTCACGGCTATATTGAAGATATTTTCCTCTGAGATCTGGCAGAACTCCACCATTGGGGTAAAATGAGGCTGCAGCTCAGTACATTTGACTATAAAGGTGTGGATGTCAAGTGCCAGGGAAATCAGGAAACCCAGCCATTTAGATGAATATAAAGGTTTATTGCAAGCTTAAGCTCTCGACAAGAATCTGAACTACTAACAGTCAAAGCAAATTGGCAGCAGATAAGGAATTCAAGGTGGATTGGACTTAGATCACTTGCTGGCACAAAGACAGATGACATATTTGATCCCTCCCTCAGTCTCAACCTGGTGGTCTCTTACAGTAGAAGTGTGTTACCTTTGGGATGCCAGGAGTTTGTGTTGTAGTTGTTATTGTTTTCTTTGTTGTTCAGTGAGCGACCAATGGTTATGGTGCATAAGACAGGTGGCTTTATAAGTGTAATAAAGAAAGGAAAGGAAATGAAGCAAAAAATACTGAAAAGGAAAATTCAGATAAGGGAAAGAAAAGAAGAGCTTTGGACTCTGACAGTGATTCATTTGTGAATCTTGACAATTTTTTTTAAAATAAAGGACAAAAGGTACCAAAAACAAAAAACCCCTCACAGCTTTCAGATACTTGAAATTATTCATCTTAAACTGATGCAAATGGCTAATGCATAACTAGAGTATAAGATGGGCTACCACACAGGTAATATTTGATGGATATTTATTGAGAAAACTGGATTACTGCTTCTTCCCTCCCCGGCTTAATGAATAATGGTTGACAGCTTTGTTTTGTTTTACTCGAGAAAAGCAATTATATTTTAAGAAAAGCAGTATTTCATTAAACTAAAGTGTTTTAAGAGATACCCCTGTCTTTGGTTGATTTCAGCCCTGTAACACAAGAAGGTAACATTTTCACAACAGAATACCCTACAGCACCAGACTTGAGATTCTAGGCTTAGACAACCTTGAACTACGCCGGCTAAGATTGGATTTAAGCATAGTACATAAAATCATATGTTACAACGTCTTACCAGTTAATGAATATTTCAGCTTTAACCACAACAACACAAGAGCACAAGACAGATATAAACTAAATGTAAACCACTCCAAACTCGATCGCAGGAAGTATGATTTCAGGAACAGAGTGGTCAATGTCTGGAACTCACGACCTGATTCTGTTGTCACCTGCTCAAACCCTCACCTCTTTATCCTCAAACTAAACTCTGTTGACATCACCCCATTCCTAAGAGGTCTGTAAGGGGCTTGCATAAGCGCACAACCGTGCCTACCATCCCTGTCCTATTGTCCCCAATTATTACATATTGTCTTACATATTGGCAAAAAAAATCAGAAAATAAAATACAAGCTGAATAGTCAAGACCTTCTTGATGATCCAAGCTCTGTAAAGGACCTTGGAATACTCACTTCAAATGATCTAAGTGCTAGAGCCCACTGTAACCACATAGCCAAAAAGGCATTAAGAGTTGTTAACCTAATCCTATGTAGCTTTTTCTCTGGTAATATCACACTATTAACTAGAGCATACAAAACATTTGCTAGACCAATACTCGAATACAGCTCACTAGTCTGGAACCCACATTACATATCTGATATTAGCACAGTTGAGAAAGTCCAGAACTATTTAACAAGAAGAGTTCTCCACTCCTCTACTCATTGCAGAATACCTTATGTCACCAGACTTGAAATTCTAGACCTAGAAAACCTTGAATTAAGCCGTCTTCAGTCTGATCTTTTTATATGTTATATAAAATCCTACATTGCAATGACTTACTTGTCAATGAATACTTCAGCTTCAACCATCACAACACAAGAGCACACAATAGATACAAACTCAAGGTTAACCTCACCAAACTTGATTGCAGGAAATACGACTTCAGCAACAGAGTGGTCAATGTCTGGAATACTCTACTCTGTGGTTTCTTCCCCAAACCCCAAAAACTTTAATCTTAGACTGTCTACTATTGACCTCATCCCTTTCCTAAGAGGTCTCTAGGGGGCGTGCATAAGTGCACCAACGTGCCTACCATCCCTGTCCTATTGTTTCTTTAAATTTTTCTTATATGTACCCATTTCATGTATTCATAACTATGTATATACTTATACCTATTATCTTGTAAGTTATTGACAAATCAAATCAAATAAATAAATTAGTTCCTATTTCTTGTATTTAAAATTATGTTTATTCTTGTTTTTGTTGTATTGTAAGGTTTTGACAAATAAAATAAATAAAATAAAAATTTGCCAGCCAAATGTCTCAGACTCTGATTACCATTGGCCCCAAATCTGAAGGTTTCTTATCTCCACCTTGTAACTATTTTGCTCCACTCTTGACTAAATTAACATAGAAAGTGAATTCTCTGAACCCTTGCAAAGAACAGGTGCCTTCACATGCAGGTAACCCTCAACTTACGACCACAATGGAGTCCAAAATTTCTGTCAGTAAGTGAAAGATCTGCTAAGCAAAGATTGGCCCCGTTTTACGACTTCCTTTGCTACGGTTGTGAAAATGAATCTGGCTTCCTCATTGACTGCCTGTCAGAAGATCACAAAAGTGCGGTCCCCGTCTTTTATCACGTTGCCATCATAAAAACGAGTCTGTTTGACAAGCGCTTGGATTTTGATCCACTGACACTGGAGGGGCTGCAATGGTCATAAATGTGACTTTTCAAGTGTGAAAAATGGTCATAAGTAGAGGTGGTATTCAGCCAGTTCTGACCACTTCTGGAGAACCAGTAACAGAAATTTGCAGTAGTTTGGAGAACCGGCCAATCCCACCTCTGACTGGCCCCACCAACTCCATCTCTTCTCTGCCTCCCATTGAGTCCCAGCTGATCAGCTGGGTCTTCTTTGGTTGCCCTGCCCAGGAGAACAGAGCTGGAAAGCAGGCTAGTGGGGTGGGGAGGGAATGGGGATTTTGCAGAAAAATCTTCCCCTGCCATGCCTGCCAAGCCGCACCCACAGAACCAGTAGTAAAAAAATTTGGATCCGACCACTGCTCCACGGTCATTCAGCAAAAGAGAAAATGTGAACATACTCGCACACCTGCACACCCACACAAATCCCTCAACATGTTTTGTCTGATTTGCTCATTTGCAAGTCTTGCAGCAGCTGGGAACAAGCCCCTCCTCCACCCTAAACTCTATAGAGAGACCAGCCAAGGCTCGCGGCATCGAAGATTCTGCTCAACCTCCCTTTATTTAACCACTTCATTTAGTTAAATGCCTTAAATCACACTGCAGATGTTCGGCTGTCAGTGCAGCCACCGAGCCTTAGTGAGATGAAGAAGCAGCAGCGTTCTTCCTGATGGAAACATTTTATGCACTCTAAATAAACAAACACAATCTGGTTAATTAGTTAATGAATTTTTTTTTTTCTTAAATGCTCCATTAGCCTCTTTATATCCCAAGTTACTTTACTTCCTCTTTTTTTTTTAATAAATAGGGACCCCCGTTGCAACACGTGGAACATTTCGGCGTGCATCTAATGAAGGGCTAATTATTGGTACGGTGCTGGAGTTTAATACGATTAGAAATTGCTTGCGGTATTTCTGGCTCACAATTTGTGACTATTTCAGTAAGATTTTTGCAAGGGGGACTATCAGCGAAACGCTAGGATACGGAATACTCCTCATCAGGAAGCCAGCCAGGCTCCTGTCAAAGGTGTACACTTTGACGTTTACGTTTCAGAATAAGAGTTGGAAGGGACCTTGGAAGGTCATTTAGTCCAACCCACTGCCTGGGGAGCAGACTCTATCCCATTTCACAAACAAAATGGCCATCCAGCCTCTTTTTTACTTGGCATGAATCAGGTAAAGGCAAGCCTAGGTTCACACAAGGCTTCCCCAGGAGTAGGAAGGTTGTGGTTTCACCCGGTGGTGGGATTCAACTTTTTGTTTTACTACCGGTTCTGTGGGTGTGTCTTGGTAGGCGTGGCAGGGCTTGGTGGGTGTGGCTTGGTGGGCGTGGCAGGGGAAGGATATACTGCAAAATCCCCATTCCCTCCTCACCCCACTAACCTGCTTTCTAGCTCCCTTCTCCTGGGCAGGGCAACCCAAGGAAACCCAGCCAATCAGCTGGGACTCAATGGGAGGCAGAGAAGAGATGGGGGAGGGGCCAGACAGAGGTGGGATTTTCCGGTTCTCCAAACGACTCAAAATTTCCGCTACCTGTTCCCCAGAACCGATCAGAACCTGCTGAATCTCACCTCTGCCTTCACCCACACTCACTTCAGGGAACCCTCGCCTCCCTCCCTAAAACTCCCCACCCCGTTTCCGACTGAGTTGGAAAGGTCCTGGGAGGTCATCTAGACCACCCCCTTGGCCGAGCAGGAGACTCTACACTGCTTCAGACAATCAGCCATCCAGCCTCTTCAGTGACGGAGGCTTCTTCTCCCCCCACTGCAGCCTCTGAGCAAGCAGGCATTCCACAGCTTTCTCTCCCCCCACCTTCTACCAGGAGGAAGAAAACTCCACCAGTTGAACAGCCACCTGTCCTAACCAATTGGGAAAAGCTGCCGGAGGATTGAGATGGAAGGGAAGGTGCTGAGCCTGTACTCTTCCATTGCCAGAGCTGGAGTACGCAATTTCCCTCCCCAGATGCAACCCTTGCAAGTCCTTGACTTCTCAGAGTTCCTTTAGATAGATAGATAAACAGAGTTGGAAGGGACCTTGTAGGTCATCTAGTCCAACCCCCCATCCCACCCAAGCAGGAGACCCCCCCCCACCATTTCTGACAGATGGCAGCCCGGTCTCTTCTTGAAAGGGACTGTTCCAACTTACAACGGCACTGAAAAAAGAAGTAACTTACGACCGTTTTTCACACTTATGACCACTTCAGCATTTCCCTGGTCATGTGATCAAAATTTGGACGATTGGCAACTGACTCATATTTATAAGGGTTGGCAGTGATCCCCTTTGGCAAACTTCTGCTAAGTAAAGTGAAGGAGGAAGCCAGGCTCGCTTAACAACTGGGGCAAGAGAAGTCGTAAAATGGGACAAAATTCACTTCCCAAATGTTTCCCTCAGTGACCAAAATGCGGGGCTCAGTTGTGATGTCAGTGCTCAAATCACATTATGCTCAAACATTAAATTCATTTCTGCAATGCTGAACTTTACAGAAAACAAAGAGATGCCTACCCAAATTCACATATTTTGGAATACATTTTTCACAGTAACAATACGGAGGATGTTGTTGTTGGTTTTTTGACAGATATCCCACTTAAAATGTATTTTTTAGCTATGCGATACTTTCTAAAGACTTTACACTGCCAACTCAACAGCAATAAAATTGCAAGTGTGAATTCTTGCATTAAAAACTAAATCCAGTCAGTTCATGGAAAAGATAGATGATTGTTACTAAATGATTAAAACAAAGTTTCTCTCCCTCCCCCCCCAAAAAAGAAATATTTAGACCTTTAGCTATAGTAAGAATGCACTTACTTAGTAAATAATATCTTAAGCGGATCCCCAAACTGTCTGTTTGGGGAACACGTGGAGGACAAAACCTACCCAAAACACGTATGCATTTTATCCAGGGGTGGGATTCAAATTTTTTAACAACTGGTTCTATGTGCGTGGCTTAGTTAATGGGCATGGCTTGGTGGTCATGTGACTAGGTGGACATGGCTTGGTGGTCATGTGACTAGGTGGACATGGCTTGCTGGTCATGTGACTGGCTGGGCGTGGCCAACTCAACATCACTCACATTGAGGCATGTATCTCCTCGCCTGGCCTCTCGTGACTGTGGGGATGCTGCAATAGTCATAAGTGTGAAAAATGGTCATAAGTCACTTTTTTCAGTGCCATTGTAACTTTGAATGGTCACTCCACACAAGCAAAGTACCAGCAAAGGAGGGGGAAAAAAAACTCCAGAGACGTTCCTGAGACAAGAAGTCTAGTCCTGCCAAGAATGTAATAAGGGTTAACGGAGAGGCAGTTTCTGTAAGCAACACCAGAATGTTTCCTTCCTGCCTTCCTTACAGGATTAGGCCAGTAATTTTTTCTAACAACTGGTTTTCCGAACTGCTTAGAATGTTAACAACCGGTTCTAGTGAATAGGTGCGAACTGGTAGAATCCCATCCCTGATTTCATCTCTGTATCAGGGCAAACAGAAGGAAACAAAACTCACATCAAAATTCCAACTTTCCAAACCTTCCCATCCAAAGAAGGAAGGAAAACGGGAAAGATCTTGCTCTAACTAAGAAAAGTAAAATTGCAAAGGGGCATTTCATCCAGAACGGGTTTTTTGGGTGCGGGGTATGGGAAAAAAAAAACTTTTAGAATGCATAAAATTATTTTGAAAGGGAAAAAGGAGAGAGAGAGAGAGAGAGAAAAGGGAAGAGGGCAGGAGGGGAAAACCTATACAAACGAGGCTGGGTTTAAGGCAAAAAGCCCACTGTTTGCTCTACTTTGCTTTATTTATTAGTTCTTAAGGTATTTAAAATGCTAGCATTAAAACGATGGGATGATTTGCAAATGAATGCTGTTGGAGTTGTGAAAATATAACTCACACATGAATGTGGGTTAGTCAGACAAATGGCCGCTTTGTTAGGCGAGGGGAAGTGAAGCGCTGGGTTAATTTATTACAAGCTGCAGCATTTCAACCCTGATGTCCAGGCAACAATGTTTTTTATTTCGAGTAATTTATAAGTACTTCCCATTGCACTTACCGGAGGCGCCTCGGCTGCTTCACCATGGAATCAGAGAGTATATGTATTTACTGTGGGAATTTGTTTTTAATAAAACTCTTTCTAAGGCATTTTTATTCCCCCTCTTTGTTGCATTAAAAAACATTTGCTGCATAAGTAATGGATTTTATCCCTTTCTGAAAGGCTGAAGATTATGTTGGAATGGTATTTTGTGGCTGGGAAATCAAAGCAGAGTCAAGAACACTTCCTTCTTTCTTTTTTTTTCCTTCCTTCCTTCCTCCTCCCTCCCTTGCTCCATTCCTTCTTTCCTCTCTCTTTTCCTCCCTTCCTTCCTCCTCCCTATTTCCCTCCATTCCTTCCTCTCTCTCTTTTCTTCCTCCCTCCTCCCTCCCTCCATTCCTTTCTTCCTCTCTCTTTTTCTTTCTTCCTTCCTTCCTCTCTTTTCCTTCCTTCTTTCCTCCTCCCTGCTTCCCTCCATTCCTTCTTTTCTCTCTTTCCTTCCTTCCTCTTCCCTCCCTCCATTCCTTTCTTCCTCTCTCTTTTTCTTCCTCCCTCCCTCCCTCCCTCCCTCTCTCTTTCCTTCCTTCCTTCTGTCAGCATTTCAGCAACCCTCCATTCTTCCCTCCTTCCTCCTCTCTCCCTTGCTCCATTCCTTCCTTCCTCCCTCTATTCCTTCCTCCCTCCCTCCCTCCCTCTCCTCCTCCCCCTTGAGCTATTTCCAGAATATTTTAGAATAAGACTAGGAGCAGATACTATGTACATTCTGGAGCTATAAACTGAGCAAACGTTTTGACAACTGTCTCAGAGATGTTCTTGGTCTGAGAAGGGATACAGCAAATCAATTGACTATTATATAGGTTTCTCCCACAATGGTTTATTTTCCAGACTTAAGTTCCATTTGTCTCTTTCCTGGCGGCAACCAGCAACCGCCACAGTGCTCCTAGTTTATTGGATGCTTCTAGCAGATCATGATGGCTACCATGCTCGGAGTAATCCATTCTCTGACCAATAATTTCTGACAATGATGTTACAGATTATTAGCTGCTCAGCTTGCAAAACTAAACTCTTCATGACGACTGCCCTCAAATTAAAGATTTGTCCTCAAATGTTCTCCCTGTTTTCCAACGTATTTTTGCAGCTCTGGGGGGGAAATAACTTAGAGAGTTTCCAGAATGACATTTTCTTTTTCCATCACCAGGTTGCTTGGTCCTTCAGAAGCATTAAGTCTTACCAGTTAATGAATATTTCAGCTTTAACCACAACAACACAAGAGCACACAACAGATATAAACTTAACGTAAACCACTCCAAACTTGATTGCAGGAAGTACGACTTCAGCAACAGAGTGGTCAATGCCTGGAATGTACTACCTGACTCTGTTGTTACATCCTCTAACCCTCACTCCTTTAACCTCAAACTATCCACTATTGACCTCACCCCATTCCTAAGAGATCTGTAAGGGGCGTGCATGAGCGTACAATTGTGCCTACCATCCCTGTCCTATTCTCCCCATTTATTCGTACCTATTTCTTATATTTAAACTTATGTTTATTCTTATTTCTGTTGTATTGTAAGCTTTTGACAAAATAAATAAATAAATAAAATAAAAACATGTTGACTTCCTCTTCAAACTATTCTGTAAGGAGCTTCTTGCTGTTTTACTAACGGGGCTTTAGATATGATCCTAGTCAAGCACTGATTTGAAACATGAATGTTCTGATGACAAATAAGTCAACAGATAATTCAAAGTAACAGCATCATTGGCTAAATCAATGTTCTGCTGGTACAATTTCCAGAAAACTGCAACATTCATAAGAATATGGCTCAGGGACAGCAAGTTAGCATGAAGAAATACAGCTTTGGTTTTCTGCTTGTTAGCGGCCTGAAATGGCAAGAGTAGATACATAAAACATCCAGCATTTTCCCAAGGAATGTTGTATCTTGTAAAATACTACAGATGCTTCCAGATGCTCTTGTAATGAACATTCCTTCTGGAAAAGAAAAGTTGCATCCATTGACCAAATTATAGAACACACGTGCAATGTATTTGGGGCTATGCTGAAAATTCCTTGTGCGTTTTTTTTTTTTTTCACAGTCAGTTTGATGGGGAGAAAAGCAATTTTTTCGCTTGTTTTTTTCTTTTCTTTGTTTGTGAACAAAAATAATGTGGTAAAATCTTCACAATATTCCCCACGAGATAGGACAGAGACACAGAGGCCAAAGTATCTGGATTCATGGTAGAGTTTCAAAGTGGGGTCTTCGCCAATTCCAGGCTCTTATCTTCATTGCTAAACCATGGACTCCCCCACACACAAAAAATCATACTCTGATTCCCTATTCATTTTCCAAATTCCAAACCTTTTTATCCTAGCTAAAACCTAGAAAATCTCCTTCAAAGATCATGGGGAAAATGGACACTCTTCTTGAAAGTCTGTTGCTTGTTCTAATAGAATAACATAGAGTTGAAAGAGACCTTGGAGGTCTTCTAGCCCAACCCCTATACCATTTCAAACAAATGTCTGTCCAGTCTCTTTATAAAAACTTCCAGTGTCGGAACATCTACAACTTCTGGAGGGAAGTTGTTTCACTGGTTAATTGTTCTCACTGTGAGAAAAAAATCTCCTTATTCATTGACAGTTGTAGAGATCAATCTGTTGAGGGACCAGGTGGATTGGAAGTTTGCTGGGAAAGGATGAAAATCCTGCTACAGTTAGTTACTCCTGTTGTCTTCACTGTGTGAATTTTTAGAAAAAAAATCATTTTTCCCCTCCTGAGACTTTCAGGATGCAGAGTTTGAGGGAGCATCACATTCGTAGCTTGAAGGCTGCCTTATGGGAGGGTCAGAGATATGTTTTTTTCTCTGTGTGGGAGATCTCAATGGAATATTAACTTTGGTAAGAGAAACCTAACAACAAAGAGGAACATTAACTTGTCAAATGGTGGAGAAGGAATCAAATGGTAACTGATGACCATAGCAGTTGGGGAAAACCTATTAGGATGGGAAAAATCAAATGTCCTAAAGGACTGTGATGTGACCTATGCCATCCAGATGTGTAGGACTTCCATTCCTGAGCTGTTTAATTATGTCGACTAAGAGGGGATTTTACAAGAAGGCAGCTGTAGAGAAACTGTGAAGAATGTTTAACTTTCCTGGGCTTGGGAAATATGCTATCAAAACATTTTTGAGGTTAATTGGACAGATGCACACTTTGTCCAAGATCTAAATTCGCTTCAGTGCATTACCAGTGGTTTGCTATCACAACCACATTATCACCACAGCTTTGTAATCTGGAGTGTGAAGGCCACTTGCTAAAGAGTTGGCTGTTGTTGTTTTTTTCAGATTGTGCCAAGCATTGACATGACTTATCGAGTTATGCTTAACACCTTCAGTGACCTATGCCATGATGGTTTATATACCAAAGTTTAAGGCTTAGCACAGTTTGGGGGGAGGGAGGGGAAGGCATCAGACTG
This sequence comes from Hydrophis major, assembly GCA_033807585.1. Classification (NCBI taxonomy): domain Eukaryota; kingdom Metazoa; phylum Chordata; class Lepidosauria; order Squamata; family Elapidae; genus Hydrophis; species Hydrophis major. Next base: position 23,196,614 of record CM066338.1, read on the forward strand.
TGCCCTCTTCAAAGTGCATGTGTCAGCAAGCTATGGAAATGAATGACCTGGAAATCAGATCTTGAGTTCCCAAGAAACCATTGAACTGATCAGGCAATCAACAGGATGAAGAACGATGGTTTTAGATTGTGTCCCACCAGATCCTAGGTGCCATCATTCTCAAGGAGTCTGGGTTCTTAGCAGGCACAAATCAGGAAATATATCTCAAGATTCATGTGTGAAGGGTTATCCAGTCAGAACATATTAGCAGAATAATGGGAAATATATTCATTTTGTTACTGGAAACCTGAAATAGTTATAAACGTGGGAGATTGAATTATATTTCCAGTGTTCCTCAAGAGAAGGTCAAACACAGTAAAAAGAAACAGGCACTATAGAATAGAATTCTTTATTGGCCAAGTGTGATTGGACACACAAGGAATTTGTCTTGGTGCAAATACTCTCAGTATACATAAAAGAAAAGATACATTCATCAAGAGTCAAGAATCATCAGGTACAACACTTAATGATAGTCATAGAGTACAATAAGCCATCAAATCATACTAGGAAACAGTCAATATAAATTGTAAGGATACAAGCGACAAAGTTACAATCCTACAGTCACAAGTGGGATGGGATGGGTGATAAGGAGTGATGAGAAGATTAATAGTAATAGTAGTGCAGACTTAGTAAATGGTTGGACAGTGTTGAGGGAATTATTTGTTTAGCAGAGTGATGGAGTTCGGAAAAAAATGTCCTTGTGTCTAGTTGTTCTGGTGTGCAGTGTCCTATAGCGTCCTTTTGAGGGGAGGAGTTGAAACAGTTTATGTCCAAGATGTGAAGGGTCTAACATAGGATTGGAATGGAGTTGTTTTCTTTTTTGACAGAAAGTCAAGTTCTCTCTCTCCTTTTCTCTTTTCAAGAAAGAAAGCAATACATACTGCAAACACTCAACTCATTTTCACTTCTTTATTTATATCTCAAACTGGACATCCAAAAAGCTCTCAACCTAGTTAGAGAAATTCATCCATTTCAGTAACTCCAATGTCTACAGAGTTTCTCAGCCATCCAGGTCATGGTTGTGCCAAAGGTGCTTTTTTCAAGAGGCAACCGAACTTACCGGTACTTGGTTTTTCCTTGAAGACATTTTGCTGAACTGAAGAAACTTCTTGGATGAGAAGTGAAACATCTTCATGGACAAACAAAGAAAGTTGACAAAACACCTTTGGGGCTGTTTCTCCAAAATATACTCTTTAAAAAAAAAAAAAAAAAAGATAACACATTTCCTCTTGTTTAGGAAGACATTAACAAATTTTCTCAAATTCCCATCTGAAAAATAAGATGAAATCTAATAGCTGCATTTCTTTTTTTGAAATGGCCGACTGAAGTTTTGAAGAAAACAATCCAGAAGAAGAAGAAACATTAGCCATGGCTGGCTTCCTTCCGTTTTGTGTGCATGTGTCAAGATTTGAATGACTTTTTCTCTCCACCATTCCTTTCTTTTAAATTCTCAACCAGGCTGAAGAGGAGAACCATGAAGAGATAAGTTTATTCTTCTTTCTTTCTTTCTTTCTTTCTTTCTTTCTTTCTTTCTTTCTTTCTTTCTTTCTTTCTTTCTTTCTTCTTCTTCTTCTTCTTCTTCTTCTTCTTCTTCTTCTTCTTCTTCTTCTTCTTCTTCTTCTTCTTCTTCTTCTTCTTCTTCTTCTTCTTCTTCTTCTTCTTCTTCTTCTTCTTCTTCTTCTTCTTTTCCTTTCTTTTAAAGGAGGGGTCGGAGAGTAAGAAGAAAAGTTCAAAAAAAAAAAAAAAAAAAAGAGCAGCTCCTGGCCTTCCTTAAGGCCAGAAAGCCTATGAAATATGAAGGCAGAATTTTTGTGTGAGCTCAGTGCGTTGGAATAACATCGGTTAAATTATGAATAGTTTTGAATAGTGTCAACTACCCCCTCCTTCTTCTGCAGATGGTTGTTCACACACAAGGAGCCTTGGCTTGCATAATTGTATCACTAATAAGCAGCAAGGCAATTAGTTGTGTAAAGTGTGCTATAATCATTCTCTGAGAAAAGATGACGAAGAGACAAAAAAAGAGGAAAGGGGGGTACCCAAAAATGTCTTTTGCTCAATTCATCAAGTGACAGCCATAATTAGATATATATAATTGAAAAATCCCCAGCCTGGGGGGGTGGGTGGGGGGTTTGCAGCTTATACAAATGAAAATTAATTCTTTCTTTCTTTCTTTCTTTCTTTCTTTCTTTCTTTCTTTCTTTCTTTCTTTCCTTCCTTCTTTCTTTCTTTCTTTCTTTCTTTCTTTCTTTCTTTCTTTCTTTCTTTCTTTCTTTCTTTTTCTTTCCTTCCTTCCTCCCTCCCTCCCTCTTTCTTTCTTTCTTTCTTTCTTTCTTTCTTTCTTTCTTTCTTTCTTTCTTCCTTCCTTCCTTCCTTCCTTCCTTCCTTCCTTCCTTCCTTCCTTTCCTTCCTTCCTTCCTTCTTTCTTTCTTTTTCTTTCCTTCCTTCCTTTCTTCCTCCCTCCCTCCCTCTTTCTTTCTTTCTTTCTTTCTTTCTTTCTTTCTTTCTTTCTTTCTTTCTTTCTTTCTTTCTTTCTTTCTTTCTTTCTTTCTTTCCTTTCTCCCTTTTTCTTTCTCTCTCTCTTCATCCCTCTCTCTTTCTCTCTCTTTTCTCCCCCTCTCTCTTTCTTTCCCCTTCTGCTTCTCTCATCCATTTTCTGTCTCTTTATCTCCAACCCCCTACCATCCCAAACTCCCACTTCCTTTTTGGCTTCATCTCTCTTAGGAAAATTCATCATTTCAAGGAAAAGCATGGATGAGTAAAAGAATGGCTTATTTGAAAACCCATGTTTGTCCTTCAAAACTTAATTTCAGGAGGTGAATTTTGAGCCCAGGAATTCTCCCCTTGGAGAAAAACAAAATCTATCTGTTTTCAAAGCCAGAAATGTAAGGCTCAGGGGAAAAGTAGTTGTGATTTAGCCTGTTTTCTTTTTTTCTTTGTTTTGCATTCTCTCCCCCCATTGACATGGAAAATGCTTGAAGTTTTGAGGAGCCAGAGAGGGGGGGAAAGTTGGGAGTTATAGTGGAGAATGACATCATCGACTATTATGGGAATTCGAGGGATTTCTTTGGAGCAAAGCCTGAATATCAAAAGGCTATAATTAAATTTGGGCTCTAAAAATGCTCAAGTGCTTATAACTTGGTGGAAACTCTGCACAAGGCGGCTTTTCACTGAATTAATCAGCTTGGACGATTTCAATCTGCAGAAGCTTCTCTTAAAAAAAAAAATCCTGTAAGCTAACAAACCCCCTCTCTTCTCCTGAGATTTAATTGGATGAACCTTATTTGATTTTTCTTCCCCCGCTTTTTTTTTTTTAAAGAGAAGACTCCATAAAATTGGAACTTGTTAATTAAGTTCTTTAAATGTCCCCACCTGTGCAATCCATCCCCCAAACTCTGAATATTAATTGTTACTTTGGTTCCCTCACCCCCACATTTTTTTTTAAGTGAGGTAGAGGGACCAGGCAAACTATTTCATGCTATAAAGCAAAATAACCAGACATAAAAAGTGAATATATTGGTAGCCAAGGAACCCGTCCTTCCAAATTCGAAAATATGAATTTGCAAACTGACATCATCTATTCTGAACAACTATTTGGGGTTTTTTGAAGAGTTTCTTCTGGATTTTGCAAGTTCTATAGAAATAACCTTGGAGGAGGGAGTGTAAGGAAAAACACAATGCTCTGGGAGGAAAGAGATGGCGTCTGTGCAAAGTTTTTACTGAAAATCCAGAAGATTCTCTTCCACAGTAATCATTTCCAAAACGAAAAGAATTAAATAATTTGGTGGTTCATTTTTTCATTGGTCTTTTTGAAAAATCTGGTGGACTTGTAAAAAAAATAACCCTTAGAATGCTGTATTCCAATACATACACAGATACAAATAATTTTAAATACTAAAATTCAACTGAAATCAGAATATTTATTGGAAATTTCATACAGGTTAATTCAATTTCAAAAGACCAGTATGGATTATGAACAAAATAAAATTGAAGGCAGAGTTAAAATACCTTTGTGAAATAACCTAACATCTAATAAGTGAAATCTGGGATATACCCTATATTCAATTATGTAACTATAAATGTAGATGTAACTATAATATATTAAGAGCTGTGGTGACAGAGTAGTTAGACTGCTGGATTGCAGGCTAATTCTGTTGACTGCCAATTGCTGGCAGTTGGGCAGTTTGAATCCCACCAAACTCCAGATTGACTCAACCTTCCATCCTTCCAAGGTGGGTAAAATGAGGACCCAGATTGTTGGGGGCAAGAGGCTGACTCTGTAAACTACTTAGAAAAGGCTGTGAAGTATGGAGAAGTGGTATATAAGTCTAATGCAATGTCTGAGAATTCCATCTCACGTTTAACAAAAACAAATTGCAAAGTTATGATCTGCAAAAACTCGCCATATTGGGAAGAAATGTACAATACATGACATCTCTGACAAGGTCTCTCCCAGAGGGGTAACCGTGTGCCAAAATGCCTCTATGTCAGAAAGCTAGGCAGAGAAATGTGTTTTCCTGGGACATCTCCAATGCCCAATTTTCTTCTTGTTATTTGTTCATTTATTTTTTAAAAATTGCAGAATCAGATGGAACTCCACCAGAAAGACCGACAAAAGTTACATATAAAAATAACCCCTACAGATTAATTTTAGGGTTATTTATCCCATCCCTGCCAACTCAATCTGTCTTAGACTGTTGGGGGTGAAAGGCTGACTGTAAAAAAAAAAAAAACTACTTAGAGAGGGCTCTAAAGCACTGTGAAGTGGTATATAAATCTAAGTGCTACTGCTGTTGTTATTGTGGGATATCAGGCAGGAGTTCACTGCGGAGGGTTTGCAGGGGTTCGGGAGAGTCCCTAACTAAGATTCTCTGTGGTTTGTAAACCCCCCAAATCCCAGTCCTGGCTGGCTGGGCCCGCCTGCCCTACCTTACCTCTCCCAGGAGTCCCCACACAGCTCATTTTGAATGCAGGTAATTGCAGGCTGTGCATGGAAGTTCAGGAAGGACAGAAATGGGCCCGTTTCCAACTTCCAGAGGGCCTCCAGAGCCCAGGGAGGCCATTTTTGCCCTCTTGGAGATTCGAGGAAAGCCTCTGGATCCCAGGGAAGCAAAAATGCCTCTTTCCCCTGCCATGGTGCAGGAGGCTGAGTAGGCAATGCCTACCATGCCCAAGTCCACCCAGCCACTGGGTAGACAACCCATTGCTAAAATTTTTGAAGCCCACCTCTGATAGTGGGGCACCAGGGTTTGATGGGTTTGATGAGTCTTCTGTGCCATTGCACAAAACTCAGATATTTGTGCTGCAACATTGGGTACTTTGTCTTCATTTATCATCTGGGCCTAGGTCAAATCTGGGTGACCAGGAGAAATTTCATTCATCTGACCACGGGAGACTCCCGATCCACCTCTTTCCCCGTGGCTCAAATGGGCATACAAATCTACAAGGGACACCTGACTTTTGCATTTTGCTACATTCACTTGAATACGTGTCTGTCAAAACACACTTGTGCTTGATTGAAGAAAATGCCGTTCTCAAATATATGGATCTGTTGAAAATTAAATTGCAGGGTTGATTTGAATTGATAAGAGTTCTCTGTGAATGCAGCTCTGAGATCTAGTCTCCGTCAAGGAGAGAGGTGTCAGCTGCCACAAGTAACTTGATTGTATAATGTTAAAATGTCACATTCTCTTTGTAGGTAATTCTATTCAATCACATGTTGCAACAATTTCAATAATGAAGACTTGAATATCTCTGGCTTTCCTCTCCCTAAACTTTTTCCCCCTCCCTTAAAACAGGTGTTAAAAGATGTTAAAAAAAAATAGACATTTTTAATTCTCAGCAAGAAGTCCAGGATTGATGTACCCTTCAGTGGCCATCATGGGAAATTGGGATGGAATATTTCTTGTGAACTGCTAGAAATGGTGGTGGATAATACAAGGTAGACTAGACTTAGATCTCTTATGGGCACAAAGGGACTCGAGACTGATAATGCATTTGACCCCTCCCTCGGACTCAGCTTGATGGTCATCTCCTACAGAGATATGACCTATGGAGGTTCTCAGTCATCCAGGTTCCGGCTGAAGGTTAAAAAGCATCTTTGGGACATCATCTTGTGCTTAATGACCATGTGGGATTTACTTAATGAGAGCAACTGGAAGTGTAAGAACTACTATCACCATTCAGCAGATTCTGATCGGTTCTGGAGAACCGGTAGCGGAAATTTTGAGTTGTTCGGAGAACCGGCAAATCCCACCTCTGACTGGCCCCACCCCCATCTATTCTCTGCCTCCCATTGAGTCCCAGCTGGGTCTTCTTTGGTTGCCCGGCACAGGAGAATGGAGCTGGAAACCAGGCTAGTGGAGTGGGGAGGGAATGGGGGTTTTGCAGTAACCTTCCCCTGCCATACCCACCAAGCCACGCCCACCAAGCCACGCCCACAGAACTGGTTGTAAAAAAAAAATTAATCCCATTACTGATGCAATCCATCCAAAGTCATCATCTTCTCACCTTCTAGGTCAAAAGGGAGAAGATGGAGAGTTGTAGGAGCCAAGAAAAGTAATGTGCTTACCATCATGAGCCACGCTGGAGCAATGGTAAGAGTATAGCACTGCAGGCTACTTCTGCTGCCTGCAATTTGGCAGTTCAAATCCCACCAGGCTCCAGGTTGACTCAGCCTTCCATCCTTCCTAGGTGGGGGAAATGTAGAGCCTTGATTTACAACAGTTCACTTAGTGATGGTTCAAAGTTACAATGGCACTGAATAAAAAGTGACTTATGATCAGATTTCCAACTTATGGCCATTGCAGCATCTCAACTGTCACATGATTTACATTTGGATGCTTGGCAACCAACTCACATTTATGACAGTAGCAGTGTCCAGTGGTCACATGATCCCCTTTTGCAATCTTCAGACAAGCAAAATCAATGGGGAAACCAGATTCACTTAATGATGGTGTTACTAATTGCACAATTGCAGTCGTTCACTTAATGAAGGTGGCTAGAAGAGTTGTAAAATGGGGCAAAACTCACTTAACACATTTCTCACTTAGCATCATAAATTCTGGGCTTAATTTTGGCTGTAAGTCAAGGACTTCCTGTATCCTTGCAAGCTAGGAAAGCTTTGAATTCAACACCCCTGTGAGTGTGAACAGAAGCTTTAATGCGATGCCGGAATAATTATGCAACGTGCAACCTCCGATCATGATCCCGTAATGACAGCCTTTGGCTTTCTGATATGCCAGTATATCCTCACTGATTCATTGTGACAACCACACCCATGTTCACAACATCAAAATAATCAAATCACTACCTTTCACGCAGAACTGACAGTGAAGGGTAATCCTACCCTGTCAAAAGGTCTAGAAAATCAAATTCTGGTGTCATTGTAAAGTTTGGCAGAAGGAAGGGTGGCATCTAGATACAGTCTCTGCAGAAGGAAAGGCTAGGATAGGATAGAAAATAGAATAGAATAGAATAGAATAGAATAGAATAGAATAGAATAGAATAGAATAGAATAGAATAGAATAGAGGAATGGAATGGAATGGAATGGAATGGAATGGAATAGAATAGAATAGAATCGAATAGAATCGAATAGAATAGAATCAAGAACAATAGAACAGAATAAAATAGAATAGAATCAAGAACAATAGAATAGGATAGGATAGGATAGGATAGGATAGGACAGGACAGGACAGGACAGGACAGGATAGGATAGGATAGAATAGAATCAAGAAGAATAGAATAGAATAGAACAGAATACAATAGAATAGAATCAAGAAGAATAGAATAGAATAGAATAGAATAGAATAGAATAGAATAGAATAGAATAGAATAGAATAGAAAGAACAGAACAGAATAGAACAGAACAGAACAGAATAGAATGGAATGGAATTCTTTATTGGCCAAGTGTGACTGGACACACAAGGAATTTGTCTTGGTGCAAATGCTCTCAGTGTATATAAAAGAAAAGATACATTCGTCAAGAATCAAGAATCATAAGGTTGACTCAGCCTTCCATCCTTCCCAACTCAACCTTCTCTCTCCTATATGTCTCTCCCCTCCATCCTCATCTCTCCCAAACCTGATTGTCTGAATTTCATTTCTAAGCCTGGAACTCAGATATTCAATAACCAGAGTTTCAACACATGATTCCTCCCCCACTTCTCCTGTTCTCAGACAATGTGAGGGGGTATTTGGAAAAGTTGAGTTCACTTCCATCACTGAGCTTATTAAAATTCAGCACTTTACATCAAAACTGACAGTGGCCCCTTTTTCTTTCATTTCTTTAATTAGTACTGTCATTTTAAAAATATGTTGAGGAGGAAAAGAATGGGACTCTTCAATTCTCCCCTTCACCCTCCATTGCCTTTCTACAACTTGGGAGAGGGTTTGATGTGCCAAAGTTGAGAATGGATGATATTGGTCAATATTAAGCTTTCTTTCTTTCTTTCTTTCTTTCTTTCTTTCTTTCTTTCTTTCTTTCTTTCTTTCTTTCTTTCTTTCTTTCTTTCTTTCTCTCTTTCTTTCTCTCTTTCTCTCTCTCTCTTTCCTTTCCTTTCTCTTCCTTCCTCCTTTCTCTTTTCTTCTTCCTTCTTTCTTTTCAGTAACAGAACACAAAATGGGATATATCAGAGCAGTTTTATTTAGTATCCTTCTGTGAATACTGAAGATAGATATATGATAGATAGATACATCAATGATACCTATGGAGAGAGAGAAAAGAGAAATAGATAGATAGATAGATAGATAGATAGATAGATAGATAGATAGATAGATAGATAGATAGATAGATATGTGTGAATGTGTATGTGTTATGTGTGTGTGTGTGTGAGAGAGAGACAAACAGACAGAGAAGAGAAGAGAAGGGAAGGGAAGGGAGGGGAGGGGAAGGGAGGGGAGGGGAAGGGAAGGGAAGAGAAGAGAAGAGAAGAGAAGAGAAGAGAAGAGAAGAGAAGAGAAGAGAAGAGAAGAGAAGAAATATATAACGATATCAGATAATATAGAGACAGATAGATTAGAAGGATGGATATTTCAGGCTGTGAAATAGCAGCAGAAACTCCCAGTAATTCAATCCATCAGATTTGCTTGAGTGTCTTGAAATGTTTTGAATTCAAACATAGAAGAGAAGCAAGCTCTCTGGTCACCTCACTGCTCTTAAATCTTCTTTTGGTTTCCGTTTGGCTGTGTGGCCTATGTGGGGGGAGGGTCAAAAGGTTTTAGCACAGCAGTAGAATCCTAGAAATAATCACCTTATAGACTCCCTAAATCAATCATAATTAATGCACTTGGGTGACTTCTGACAGAGCAGTGCTGCTGGGGGCCAAAATAAAGAAGCCCTTTCTAATACAGTTTGAAAAGAGATCAAATCTGTCATTTCCTCAAATAATTGAGCCAAATGAGAAAAAAGGGAAGGGTCAGAGGTCAGATGGTGACCTTATGTAAAACCCAATAATACATAATTCATTTTCATTTTGTAGAATTTATAAGATGCTGTAAACTATCCAAGACAGGAACCCATCTGCTTTTATTTTCATCAGTAATTGTTCTTACTCCATATTAGAAGGTTGAACTGAAAGGAAGGAAGGAAGGAAGGAAGGAAGGAAGGAAGGAAAAGAAGAAAGAAACAAAAGAAAGAAAGAGAAGAAGGAAGAAAAGAAGAGAGAAAGAAAGGAGAAGGAGAAAGTAACAAAAGAAAGGAAGGAAGGAAGGAAGAAAGAAAGGAGAAGGAGAAGGAGAAAGTAGCAAAAGAAAGAAAGAAAGAAAGGAGGAGGAGAAAAGGAAGGAAGGAAGGAAGGAAGGAAGGAAGACAATAATATGATGCACTTTTTGGTGAGAACATAGTAGCTTTTTGCAAGGGCATTTAATTCATTCTTCCAAGCATGTGAAGTTAATAACTGCAGTTCTCTGGGAATATCATAAAACCTGTAATTTATTTATTGAGTGTCACAAATAGAGTTAAAACATGTTTGCATCCAAAATGAATCATTTTCTTCTTTTGATCATTGCCAAAAAGATAATAGGCGATTTGGCAAGGTGGCGTATGGCTGTACGGATGAGATGCTATAGAAGAAAACTATAGCATATAAATATGCACAAATGAAGAAAACAATAAAACCCTAACTGTTTATTGGGATCTATCTAGTAGGTATTGGGATTCAGGAACAAAAGACCAGCTCAGGGTGTAATTTAAAGAATACCCTTTTATACCAATCTCTCTCCTGAACTAGAACCCAAACAAGGTAATAACCTCTGAATGCATCATGTTTTTGAGTCTGAATTCTTCAACAAATTACTTGGAAACCCACTTTTAAAGAGATGGCTAGTACATTCGTAGAACTTCATTAATCTCTATAGGAGATTAATATAAAGAAAGACATCAGAACTCATTCTGTTTCCACAGGTGATCAGGAAGTGAGGTAGTCACCTGATGTTGAACAAACAAACACATGGATTAAAAAGAATAAAGGACTCTGGGACGGTAATTTGATGCAGAGAAAGAGAAAGAGAGACAGCGGGAGAGAAGGATGGATGGATGTTGGGACAATTAATTGAAATAAACATGATGCTTTAATGTTTTCTTTGTAGTCTATAAACCAGGCCTTTCACATAACTATTGAGAATTTTCCTGAGTCCATCCAGTAAGATCAGTTAGAGAGGAAGGATGAAAGTTACAGACCCATTTCATTTATGAGACCAACATGCTTACCTCTGCTAACTAATGGAAGGAAAAAATATAACTATTTGATGTAGTACTTTATTTATTAGAAATTGGAACTCCCACCAACTGGAGTTGACAAATCAAAGATCAGTAGTAAATTCTGGGGTGGGGGGAAATTACCCCATCTTATCCAGATTCATATTCACCAGAGAGCGGGCTTTTGTTAAGCTAAAATAGATTTATTAGTCTATAGGTCAACCGTTAGTTAGTAAAGAGGAAGTAACTTAACTGGAAAATGTTAGGGCCAATTGGAGCCATAACCACTTTGATTTTTATCGCAAAACCTTTATATGTCACCTGATGCAAAAATAATATTTGAACATTCTGAACCACAGAGACAAAATAGGAGATAAAAGCTAAAATAAGCCCCAAGCTTAAATAGATATGGTTAAGTTTGATGGTGTAAATTTTCTGAAAATGCTTCAGTAACTCAGAGGCCACAACTGAGAAGTTCAACTTCCTAATAATGGCTCAAATCTAGAGTTTTTTTTTTTAACTAATTGGTAGGAAAAGTGAACTATAGTTTCCCACCCCACTAAAGAGGCTAGTGAAAATTATTAGTAAACAATTTTAAATTATGCCAAGTTGATATGGGAATAAGTATTCCTTCAAGTAAACTATTTTGGGAACATAAACCATTATTAATGATATATTTATAAGCCATCGTAAATCTTCGGCTATAAATATGAAAGAAACTATAAAGGAGGTTGAAGGGGTGAATAGAACCTTTTTAATCTGAATTTTTGTTTTGTAAATTCCTTAAACATTATACCTAAACACATTTTCCCTGAATTCCATTATTTAGGTTCAGTTAGACCCAGTGCACAACCTGATGGCTCATATCTTCTGAAATACTTCAGCCGATGGCAGGAGATAAATCATGATTATGATTTATTTGAGGTCTGATTCTGTTTCAAGAAATAAAATCAATTAGGACAAAAAATTTATAGTTCCATAAGCTTTGGAGAAGGACGTTATTATGAGTACAATAAATAAAATATATGGTGCAAGGATAGGTTTGAACTGATCATGGCTTAACCACTTCCTCTCTGCCATGGAGGGCCACAGATTGGTTTGGAACAACAATATCAAGTCATCCGAGGAAAAGTATTACAGGTAGTCCTGTAATAGCCCTGTAATGAGTTATGATCATTTTTCACACTTATGACCATTGCAGCATCCCCACGGTTATGTGATCAAAGTTAAGATGCTTGGCAACTGACTCATATTTACGACCGTTGTAATGTCCTATGGTCTCGTGATCCTCTTTTGCATCCTTCTGACAAACAAGGCCAATGGGGAAGTGTATTTCAGGGGTACCAGAATGACCTGTTTCTAGGTCTAAATTACCCATTCCAAAGTTTGAATGGTCCATTTCATAATTTATGTTCTTAATTGTCAAAGACATCTGTAAGATTGGAAAATCATGTGTCATTAATTACATGAACCTTTCATCATATATATATATATATATATATATATATATATATATATATATATATATATATATTGTATTCATTATTCAAAATAAAAGAATGCTTTTCATTTATGAAATGTCAGAAGTTGGCTTTTTCCCTCCTGTCTGCCCTCCTCTGCTGTTAATCACACATTCAATTTTCAATTGAAAAGCAAGGCAATGATTAATACTCTATTTGCACATGGATCCAAAAAACTAATAATTAATTTTACTGATACTGAAGTGCTCCTTAAAATGTTTTCCAATTGTCTCCAATGGGTTTTGAAATGGCGAGAAGTTGCACAGAACTTTTTACTTTTCCTAATATCCATTATATTAACATTTGCATGTCATAATGTGGGTTTTAAAAAAACAATAGACTTATAATGTTCTCAAAGATAGCTTGAAGATCAGATTTGGTGTCAGGAAGGATCTCTTAAGATGACAGTGGGCAATAACAGAGTTAAGGAACTCAGAAAAACGAGATGAAGTCACAATTTTAGCCCAATATTCTCTGCTTGTTTTGACCCAAAAGCTGTTCTGATTTGTGAATCGGCTAATGGTTCAATTCTGAATCTAAACAATAACTTCCATGTAGTTTCACATAGTAATTATGAATTACCTACAATCAGAGGTAACAACCATTGATTGCTGATTGATTCAGATAACTACATGTCAAAATTCTTCACTGAAATCACTGCATTGTGATTTAATCATTAATGATTTAGTCAATATAACATGCGTAAGTCTTGAATAACAATGAATGGAGCTCTTTTTTTTTTTTGAGAAATCTTTTAATAAGATGGATTCCCATGATTATAGAAATGATTCTATGATTTGCGGATGGACCAAGTTCAACATAAAAAATTATCTTGGATATTATAGCTGATCTTTAGCATCTATTCTAAGGTATAATTTGGGAGAGGCCCCTGTTCCTTATCATCTAGTCTAGATTATAACTTGGAGTGTTCCTTCATCATATCACTGAAGATAAAACATAGAATAATAGGGCTAGAAGGAACTATCTTCCTATCCACAGCAGGAGATCCTACACCATTCTGAAGAAATGGCTGTCCAGATCCAAAACAAGATATTGCGCCTACATCTTTACTATTCCTGCAGTATAAACTTGAATTCAGAGATAGGTTATAACCATTTGGATCCTCTATTAATTTGACAAATCCATTTTAATGTCCTCTCAGTTGTTGGACATTATTCCGCCTTGCTGTTTGTCAACATGAAACTTTCTAACAAACAACATAAATAAGCAGCAGGGTATTTCCAGTAGTTGGCATCCTAACCATCACATAGTGTGGATTTCCAAGCTTGTAACAGACTATTGCTTTAATATGCTTTAAAACTGTATTCAACCTTTTCATTAAGATGGGCAAGATGGACCTTTTAATTATTCACTGCCGAAAAACAGATAACAGAGTCTAACCAATTGATCAGCTTTCCCCCCTATTATACATATTTCCCAGTTTGTGAAATTTGTTCCAAACTGAAGCAAATGCTTTGACAACTCTGGGCTGCCCTGCAAATAACATTTGATGTAGACCCCCCGCCCCTTTGATATGAATTAAACTGTTACAGCTTCTGCAGTTTATTGTTTACAAATTTCCCTTTAGATAGAGATTTATTGGATGTTTCAGTTCTGTGCTGACAGAGCAATATTAATGTTCTCACAAGGGTGGTGTGAATAAACCAATCTCCCACCAGGCTTCTAGCCTATCTTTACCTGTCATTCAAGGAGAAAGTTGCTTTCATTCTTACCCTCCTCTGTGAATTGATCTTTGTTCCACTCTATTACCCATCCTACAATGATAGCCAGAGTGGGACGCCCAGTTGGAGGTTCAAAGCTACCAATGAACAGGAATGTAACATGATTCTATGTGTTTTGCAATCGACACACGTCTATTTCTAGCATGGATCCAAATCAAGATACAAATATTATTTTGTCCAAATGATAACCCAAATACATTTGGGCAGAAATTCTCCTGCATTTTGCCCCTACTAGTTGTCATTCAAAAGGAGACATGATTTTTAAGATAAATTATCACTATCACAGGGCTTGTGTTTTAGCTCTTATTTAGTATCTAGGCAGTGAAGGATGTATGTGTGAATGCCCTACCTTTCATGAAGATCATGTAAGGTGTTCTTCTTGTTGTTAGTAGTGAAGTCATGTCTGACCCATTGCAACCCCATGGACCACGTTCCTCCAGGCCTTCCTGTTCTCTACCATCCTTCGGAGTTCATTTAAGCTCACGCCTCATGGGAGATACCACTCTATAATGCCTTGGTAAGACCACACTTGGAAATACTGCATCCAGTTTTGATCACCATCGTGTACAAAAAGGATGTTGTGACTCTGGAAAGAGTGCAGAGAAGAGCAACAAAGGTGATTAGGGGACTGGAGGCTAAAACATATAAAGAAACGTTGCTGGAATTGGGTAGGTCTAGTTTGATGCAAAGAAGGACTAGGGGTGACATGATAGAAGTGTTTCAATACTTGAGGGGATGCCCCAAAGTAGAGGGAGTCAAGCTAGTCTTCAAAGCACTTGAGGGCAAGACAAGAAGAACGGATGGAAACTCATCAAGGAGAGAAGCAACCAAGAACTAAGGAGAAATTTCCCGACAGAAAGAACAATTAATCAATGGAACAATTTGCCTCCAGAAATTGTGGGTGCTCAAAACACACTGGAGGTTTTTAAGAAGAGACTAGATGGCCATTTGTCTGAAGTGGTATAGGGTCTCCTGCTTGAGCAGGGAGTTGGACTAGAAGACCTCCAAGGTCCCTTCCAACTCTGTTATTCTGTTCTGACTTAATTATCTATTGTCCTCAATCTGTAGCTTCCTGATTTTCCACACATTCATTAAATGCTGGTGGCAGATTTCAGCAAGCCATTTTCAAATCAAATCAAAACAAAACAAACAAACAAACAAACAAATATACTTACAGTAACAGTATTCTGCTCCTACTTTGGGGGGTATCACACCTTTAAGGAAGGATGGGAAGAAATATGTCTCCATACACTGAGGAAAAACTACCCTCCAGGAATTTCAAAAGACATAAATATCAGAGTAATATCTTCCCAATTCCATCCTGCCCTTTTTTGGGGGGGGGGGGAGGAGGGAGGGGGGTTGATCAGTCCAAGCAATTTGGGGCATCCAATCATTATATGATCAATGGTTTCATCTTTATCTTGACACCATCGTCAGCCTTCATTCTCCAAACCAATTTTCTCTGATGGAAGAGAATATACTGTATGTCGCTAGGGTTCAGGTATGGAGTCCTCGGTGCTCTCTGAATTTGGTTGTTTTCTTAGAGGCATTTCATTACCAAACTAGGTAACATCATCAGTGCTAGAAGGGAGGGAATTTGCAGAGAGAAGGAGGACTGTTTCAACTCCTTCCCTCAAAACGACGCTATATAGGGCACTGCACACCAGAACAACTAGACACAAGGACCGTTTTTTCCCAAATGCCATCCCTCTGCTAAAGAAATAATTCCCGCAACACTGTCCAACTATTTACAAAGTCTGCATTACTATTACTGTTAATCTTCTCATCATTCCTTATCACCCATCCCCTCCCACTTGAGACTGTATGACTGCAACCCTGTCGCTTGTATCCTTACAATTTATATTGACTATTTTCTTGTATGATTTGAGTGGTTATTGTACCCTATGATTATCATTAAGTGTTGTACGTTATGATTCTTGACAAATGTATTTTTTCTTCTTATGTACACTGAGAGCATTTGCACCAAGACAAATTCCTTGTGTGTCCAACCACACTTGGCCAATAAAGAATTCTATTCTATTCTATTCTATTCTATTCTATTCTATTCTATTCTATTCTATTCTGTTCTGTTCTGTTCTGTTCTGTTCTGTTCTGTTCCGTTCCGTTCCGTTCCGTTCTGTTCTGTTCTGTTCCGTTCCGTTCCGTTCCGTTCCGTTCCATTCTATTCTATTCTATTCTATTCTATTCTATTCTATTCTATTCTATTCTATTCTATTCCATTCCATTCCATTCTATTCCATGACTGTAGGGTCCTTGATGCTCTCTGAACTAATTTCCTTTCTTAATGTCCCATTCTTAAAGGTGGACATGTTCTAGTGCAATGATGGTGAACCTATGGCATGTGTGCCAGAAGTGGCATGCAGAGCCATTACTGCCGGCACATGATTACTCGCCCAGAAAAGGTGTACTGTGCATTCACGCAAAACACCCGGCCAACAGCTTGTGGCGTGCATGGGGGGGGGGTTGCACACACATGCACACAAGCACTCATTATCGGTCGTGTGAGCCACATGGGTTGCACACGTATGCACAGGAGGCATGGGGAGATGAGTGCATTGCCTTCTGGGTGATGGTACAGGAGTACAAATAGGCAAGTGCATACAAAATTATCAGCACGGGAGACCAAAAAGGTTAGCCACCACTGTTCTAGTGTCTACATTTCTGTTTTACTTTAGTATTTTCTCTTCAGTATTCAAAAAATGCTCCTGGAGGGCTTTAGTGTCCCATTCTCCTCCTTTTTCTGACGATGATTTTCCACATGGTGGGCAGTGACATTGTCTTCTTCTCAAACTTCCCCTCTCCTTGTGGCCTTATATCATAAACATGTCAGCTGTTACATTAACATTCTTTAAAGAGCTCTAGCTTGTAGTTACTGAATGCAACCTAAGCTATATCTATAAAGGGCTGACATTGATCCTGGGGTTGTATAAAACATGATACAGACAGGGACTAAATAAATTATCTGTATACTGCTTCCAAAGCATCTCTATTTATCACAGCAGCAATGATAAGGATCTGATTTAAAATGAATCCTGCCCAGGGTCAAATCGCAGCCTAAACCGTAATATGATCAGAGAAGCCATACTGATAACCCAAAACAATATCAAGAAACCCTCTCAGATAAATAAAATACAATGGTTGTCCATTAAAAAAAGGAGGGAGAGGGCTCACAATTCCAAACAAGGTCAGAGAAATTCTTGTTCAAGGAATAGAAGCATGGGCCACACTTAAAAATGAAATTTGCAATTTCAAATTGTGCAAGAAGCACATAAAAACACACGTTTTCCCAATAGAGAAGAAGTCTTTTTTTTTTTTTTTTAAATGTTGTATTTCTCTTTTGTTTTTCCTGCCATATAACTTATATATACTGTATAAAAGCAAAATACCACTCATGCATCATCACAAAATCTCCAGAACCGTAAAACCTACAAACTTGAAATTTGGCACATATGTTCCTCTTGGCTTCTAGGTGCTCACTAAGAAAGGATTTTTCAAAATGACCATCAGAGCATTAGTATTTCCTGTATTGTTATTATTAACACGCTCTGATGCTAAAGAGTTCTACTCCCCCTCCCCACCTGAAAAGAAATCTCTTCCAAATGCAAAACAAAACAGAGGAGTTTCAGTTTCAGTTTTAATTTCACAGCACCAAGCAGCTTTAGTACAAAACAGTTGAGCTAAGCCACGCCCAGGCTCCTTGTTGTCTCCTTCTTGCTCACACAGAAAATAGTGTTTCAGTTTCCAAACCCCCTTCAACTCTCTCACACATGACAGGACGCTAGCCAGATGAATACCGATGAATACCGATGAATACTGGTAGGTAGAGACAGATATTTTTTCCCCCCTTATTTTCCTCCCCCAAAATTAAGCACGACCACATAGTTTCATAGCAAAACATGGGTATTGTAATATTTCTATATACAGATGTCTGCATATTTGTGGGCATATAAAGGCTGAAATCTGAAAGCAGTAATAATTATGATAGTAAAATTATGTATTTCATGCCCAGGGTTAAGACAACAAGATTACAAGGTAAGACCGCATGAGCTGCAATATAATACATGCAAAATATGATATACAACAAAGATCAAACTCTTTTCCAGGATAACAAGAGCAAGCCAAAGGTACAAAAGCTAAAATCTAACTGACATGATAAGCTAAAGTAGATATTGTATAATATACAGTATATTCCAATAAAAATGAAAAATCAACTGGATATATCTGTCACCTTTTTCCAATCCCTATTACATTCTCTGAATAAAACATGAAAGAATAATTTTATTAGATGATTGTTAATGGCATATGAATAGGTTAGCTGGCCCTGTCATAACAGTGAGGCACCAAATAAAGGCATTTTGGACACTTTTATTTAGTTATTCATTTTATTATCTTGAAGATGGAATAGGTGATGAAAATAAGATGAAATTCAAGATTCAGAAATGGCAAATGGGTGCAGAAAGGAAATCTCTTACCTCTATTTCTTAATTTCAGCCAGTTTTTGGTTGAAAAGAACAATCAAGCAGTCATGACTCATAGGACCATAAGGTAAAGTTTATGACCTCAGGATCTTGGAAAGTATGATGGAAGAGAAGATGCTACCATTGATGAAGTTACCTAGCTTGATAATGCAAGTAAGCAACCAATCTCAGAGAGCTCCAACTCCAGCTCCAACAGTCCTCCTCCTCCTCCCAAATTCCACTCTCTTCTAGCCAAATTGGCCAAAATGATGACCAAGAAAGCTGCACTGTGTTCAATTGTTTTTAATGTTTATTCAATAAACATTTATTTAAAAAATCTGCAAGAATGCAACCAACCTCAGAGAGCACCAAGGACCCCACATTTCTCCTCCTCCTCCTCTACCTACACCTCCACCTCCCTGAAAACGTCCTTCTTTCTAGCACTGATGTTGTTACCTAGTTTGGGTAATGAAATGCCCGCAAGAGAACAACCAACCTCAGGACCCCACACCTTGGAAAGTTTCAAAAAGATATACCATAGGTAATAGTAGCCTTAAACCTTTATTCACTGCAGAAAGGTACACAAAGTTTCCATCAAGGCAATCTCTTCATGGTAATGGTGGTGGCAATCAATGATGCTATCCATGAAGAATTCTTGCTGAAGATACAGAACTGGTCTCACTGAGGTTAAGAAGAAGATTCTGTTTACTGAAAAAGCAGGTTTTTAAAAATAGCTGATGGCAAAAGGCCAGGGGAGCCAAAATGGGACTTGAGCCAGGTCAGTCTGTCCCTGAAAGCCGTTGTTTTAGTACGTGTGAAGATAGAGCTGGCCTACCAAAGGAAGGGAGACAAACGGCCTTCTGTTTCATGTCTCAGTTCTATAGCTCAGCGCACAATGGAAACATCTGTTTTAGAGATATGTAAACACCATGTGGTCATTTCATTTCAAATGAAGTGATTTCAAAAATCATTTGATCGTTTGAGGCAGACAATTTGTTCTCTTGGAGGAAGGCACCAGGCTAGGAACCAGAAGATGGTGAGTTTGACTCCCATGTTAGGCATGAAAACCTTAAGAATGAAAGCTAGCTGGGTGGCTTGGGCCACTCACCAAGAGAGGGTGAATTCTAGTCCTGCCCTAGTCCTGCCTTAGGCATAAAGGCTTGGAAAGAGGTTATTATTTTGGTGGCACTGGGCAAGATGTAATACTCCATTCATCCATCCATCTCTGTCATCTGTCTGTCTGACTGTCTGTCTGTCTGTCTGTCTGTCTGTCTCTCTCTCTCTCTCTCTCTCTCTCTCTCTCTGTCTCTCTCTCTCTGTCTCTCTGTCTCTCTCTCTCTCTCTCACTTTCTTTTTTCTCAATCCTTTGCTGTTTTTTTTTTGGGGGGGGGGGTATCTCCTGCACCTTCTTAAAAACTCCCATTCCATTTTAATTACTATACTATTTTCCTATACTATACTGTATTTTGCTGGTTTTTTTAAAAAAGAAAATTAATGATAGACCATCACAGTAAAATCAATTTTTCAGAAAGCAAATGCAAAATAGCTGGGATCTCTACAGCAGCTTCACAGACTGGTTGAAGACATCGAATGTAATCCTTTCAGTGACTTTTTATTAGTCGTCCCACTTTTGAAGCCAGAAACCAGAATCCAAGAATGGTTCATCCCATTGGCCCATCTCAGAAATTTTCAAGGAGGAGAAATGACATGAATCTAAGAATCTTTTTGTTCTTATGAGGAACAAAAAAAAAAAAAAGACAGAAAAGAAAAACTTCAGAGAGTAATTAGGACTGCAGAAAAAACAATTACCACCCACCTGCCTTCAATCGAGGACCTGTATATTGCGCGAGTCAAAAAGAGGGCTGTGAAAATATTTACAGACCTCTCACACCCTGGACATAAACTGTTTCAACTCCTTCCCTCAAAATGACACTATAGAGCACTGCACTCCAGAACAACTAGACACAAGGACAGTTTTCCCCCGAATGCCATCACTCTGCTAAACTCCCTCAACACTGTCCAACTATTTACAAAGTCTGCACTACTATTACTGTTAAACTTCTCATCACTCCTTATCACTCATCCCCTCCCACTTGTGACTGTATAACTGTAACTTTGTCACTTGTATCCTAATGATTTATATTGACTGTTTCCTAGTATGATTTGATTGCTTATTGTACCCTATGACTATCATTAAGTGTTGTACGTTATGATTCTTGACAAATGTATCTTTTCTTCTTATGTATGTACACTGAGAGCATTTGCACCAAGACAAATTCCTTGTGTGTCCAACCACACTTGGCCAATAAATAATTCAGTTCAGTTCAGGATTCAGACATTAGATCAATTCAGTAAAAGAAGAAAGGAAATAATCCACCAACTACAATGTGATACACTACAACAGCAACTAGATTTGCTAACTTTTTCATTCTTCCTCATCTTGATCTGAAGATACTAACTTCTACCATTGCATAACAAATAATTATTTGTGGGGGAGGAACCTCTTCTGAACAGCTGGCCATCTCCTGAATGAATAACCAGGCTTTAAAACTCCACTCAACACAACGAGGACACCCCAAAATGTCATGAGAAGGTCACTTGTGGCATTTCTTCTGCTGCATATTGGATTCCCTTCCCTTTCACATCCTTTTCTCCTTTTATCCCCTGTTCTAAAACTTACGGTCCTGTTTGGATGGTTGGTTGACACAGGCGTCAAAGGAAGACAACCCTTGTTTATTAGCCATGAATATCCTTCCTGTAATTAACCTCCTTTTCTTGGGCTGCTCATAAACAGAAGTTCCATTTTGGTTATTGTGAAGGCAGATGAGTCACTGGAGGAAAACGCTTACCTCCAGCCAGAATTTAGCCATCTTTTGTCTGAGACATTAGTCACCAGCACCTAGAAGATGAAACGAAAGAAGATTTGGGTCTTTCCCCCCTCCAAATTCCACTTCCCTTCCCCCCCCCCCAATCTTTCCTTTTCAAATCTTCTGGGTGCTAGGGAACAGCCTGAAAGTGGTGAGAAAGCTAAAAACTTACAAATTCTTTTGCCTTTCCTCTCCCACTCCTCCAATTTCCATTAGAAATGCCATGTATGATCACTGAATCATAACCGGGAATTCGAACCTCCAATCAGCATATGGAGAGTCTGAACAGCTGAATAAGCAGGGGGTGGGGTTTTTTGTAGGGCACCAGGAGACAATGGTCAAAAATTTGTTTTTCACATTCTGCAAGCATTCAAAGGAGGCTGAAATACAAGGCCTTCTTTTATCTAGAACTTCCAGGGAAGGGGGAAGCCCGATCCAGGGTTGGAAGCCGGGGAGAAAAAAAATAATATTGGACAAGTACAAAATAAAACAAAAACAAAAAACTGGACCCTTTTCTGAAGAGGAGATTTCCTGCAGGCAGAAATGTACCATTTGCTGAAAACAAAAATATATGACAGAAATAAAACTCAGAAATCAACTCATACACAGTACAGCTGGGTGATTACAGAGTTCAGGAGGGTTTATTCATCACTGGGTTGGGAGGACGCTTGGAAATTGTGTAATGCAAGTCAATATGCAGGTATCAAATCAACGATGAATCTTGAAATGCTCAGGAAGGTCAACCTTGATTTAGAACTGAGGGTACCTTGATGTTCTCTGAGCTTGGTTGTTTTCTTGCAGACGGTTCATGACTCAAACTAGGTAACTTCACTGTCAACTCCACACTGATGATGTTACCTAGTTTGGGTCATGAAACATCTGCAAAAAACAACCAAGCTCAGAGAACACCAAGGACACCTCATTTCAACCTTGAGCTACAAATACTCTCCTTTACCGGTTTAGTATTATCAAAAAGTTCTAGAGATGTTCTCAGTCTTAATAACAGCACAGATTCTTTTAAACCCATTACCTAGAATGTCACCAGATTGGTGAGACAAGGAATCATACCTATATTGCTTCTGAACTTCATCAATCTACTGGTTGGCCATGCATTGCGAATGTTGACCTAGAAGGGCCACCAACCTAAGCCAGAAAGATTCTTCTTATAAATATATTGGAACATTGCTATCAGGACCAGGGGAGACATGATAGCAATGTTGCAATATTTGAGGGGCTGCCACAGACAGGAGGGGGTCAAGCTATTTTCCAAAGCACTTGAAGGCCAGACAAAGAATAATGGATGGAAACTGAACAAGTAGAGATTTAACCTGGAAATAAAGAGAACTGTTCTGACAGTGAGAACAATCAACCAATGAAACAGAAGTTGCCTTTGGAAGTAGTGCGAGCGTCATCACTGGAGGCTTTTAAGAAGAGATTGGACTGTCATCTGTCAGAAATGGTGTAGGGTCTCCTGCTGTGGGTTGGACTATATGACCTACAAGGTCCCTTCCAACTCTGTTAATCTGTTAACCTTCTGAAGTCCTAATTTCTTAAGCCAATCCAAGCAACATTGCAACAATATTTTATCCAAATCCTCTGTAATACATCTCTTTTTAATGTTTACAATTTACTCCCCAGTCAATGACATAAGTAAACTATAAAAATCTTGGGAGTTTGTCCCTTTTGGAAGGAGCCTGGTTTATTTGTTCTCTTCTGGCAGGAGGGAAGTGGCCAATGAATTCTGGGACTCCACCACTTTAGTTTCTCAATATAGAGCTTCATATTTATAGATGCTGAAGATGGATAGCATACTGACACATTAAAGAAACATGGGCAAGACATCTAGGACTGAGAAGAAACCACAATTACAAGCTTGTAACCAAGTTTCTGGTCAACATTAAGAGAAACGCCACAGGGCTTCTAGTATCTGCATCTTGAGCCAAAGATCTGTCTGTCTAGGCCACGAGGCAGGTTCATCTAACATCCAGCTCTTCATGTCATAACATGGAAAGAATAAAAACCAGATCATGTGTCGGCGTGGACATTAGAAACATTTACCCTAAGCCACAGCTACTCAGATATAAAACTCTAAACAGGGCTGTAGGTATTACTGTTTTCCAGCCAAACCTCTCCCTTAGGGTGTGTTGTGTGACGGAAATGGGCTGTGATATCTTAGAGGTCTTTGGGGTCTGAAATAAACAGCAGTTGACTCAAATGGATAATACTGGAGTGGGATGTGAACAATTCTTCTGAGCCAGTAATTCTCAACGTTGGCAACATAAAAACATGTGGACTTCAACTCCCAGAATTTCCCAGCCAGCCAGCCAGCCATCTGTAGAGGTGTAAAATGGATGTAAACTAATCAGAAGTGGTATTCAGCAGGTTCTGACCAGTTCTGCAAAATCAGTAGTAGAAATTTTGAATAGGTTGGAGAACCGGCCAATCCCACCTCTGACAGGTCCCACCCTCCATCTATTCTCTGCCTCCCAAGTCCCAGCTGATTGGCTGGGTCTTCTTTGGTTGGCCTGCACAGGAGAATGGAGCTGGAAAGCAGGTTAGTGGGGTCGGGAGGGAATGGGGATTTTGCAGTATACTTCCCCTGCCATGCCCACTAAGCCATGTCACGCCCACCAAGTCATGCCCACAGAAGTGGTATTTAAAAAATTGGAATCCCATCACTGAAACTAATCAAGGAGAGAAGCAACCTGGAGTTAAGGAGAAACTTCCTAACAGTGAGGACAATTAACCAGTGGAACTGCTTGCCACCAGAAGTTGTGGGTGCTCCATCACTGGAGGCTTTTAAGAAGAGACTGGACAGCCACCTACCTGAAATGGTATAGGGTCTTCTGCTTGAGCAGGGGCTGGACTAGAAGACCTCCAATGTCCCTTCCACCCTATTCTGATTGATTGAGTTGAAGTCCACACATCTTCAAGTTGCCAAAGTTGAAGAACATTGCTCTAAGCATTCTCCCCGAGACCCTTAAATTGGTTGAATACACTTGGGTGCACAGGGATTAATGTCTCTGTTGAAAGAAATGCAAATAACTGGTGAAGTTAAAATCATCCATGCAATGAAAGAGAAGAGAAAGAAGAGGAGAAGATATCTTTCCATGAAGGCAGCAAAATGAGCCAGTCTTGGAAGGCCACCATTCTCTGGAAATAGGGATAAATTTTCTGACGGTGAGAACAATCAACCAATGGAACAGAAGTTGCCTTCAGAAGTTGTGGGAGAGTCATCACTGGAGACTTTCAAGAAGAGATTGGACTGCCATTTGTTAGAAATGGTGCAGGGTCTCCCACTTGGGCAGGGGGTTGGACTAGATGACCTATAATGTCCCTTCCAACTCTGATTATCTGTATAGCATTCATGTTTTCTGTCTCTGTTGTCCTCCAGCCCAGATGTAGCATCCCTGTGTCCTCCCTGGTTTTGTTCCTTCAACAAAGGGGGCTGTTTCTCCTGCTTTCTGTTCTTTTATGCTACTATTTCTGCCTCTGATCTGCAGCCTAAATGAAGTGTCAAATTGCATCATTCAATATGAGCTCCCAATCCTTCCAAATGTTTCAGCTGTTTAGATCAGGAAGTTGCAGAATGCCGAAAAGAAAAATGCAGTCTTCCTTTGTGTGTTTTCTTGAAAGCACGCACCTGGTTCAACTGTATTTAAACTATAACAACAACAACCCAGAGCTTAGAGAAAGGAGTTTTCCATTTATAGAACCAAATGCACAAGTCAAGAAAAAGTTTGTGTATACACATAATGTGCTCACTGGAGCTATTAGAGTAGGTACTTAACACTGAAAATCGAAGCACTGCAATTGTGATATATATATATATATATATTTGTTTTCGTAAGTTTTTGCGGGTACTTACATGTATGGCATTCAGCTTTGTTCGGGTATTTTCCCACGTCATGGTAGTTGTGCTTTTAAAGTTGTAGCAACGTTTCAGCAGAATCTCATCTGCCATCATCAGGCTTCTGTATTGTGTTCATCTGTCTGTCAGATGAACACAATACAGAAGCCTGATGATGGCAGATGAGATTCTGCTGAAACGTTGCTACAATTTTAAAAGCACAACTAAAATGACGTGGGAAAATACCCGAACAAAGCTGAATGCCATACATGTAAGTACCCGCAAAAACTTACAAAAACATATGTATATGTATAACACACCACACACACACACACACACACACACACACACACACAAACTTCATTGGGTGTTCCTTCCATATTTCAGTTTTTGTGAGTTGCTAGTCTAACACCCACTTCTTTTCGGACCAGTAACAGTGCAACTAAGAACATCCCTTGAACCAAATAATGTTGTGATTTTATACTTGGAAGTAAAACCACTCTTCTTTCTTTCAGCAGAATTGGCCTCCTAATTAATATATCTCTGTTGTTCCTCTCCTGACACTCAACTTGTTTTTCAAAGTTAAAAGTCTTTTGGAGGAAGAACCTTCAGTTGTGGGAGATCTCACCCCATCTTCCTTCAGCCTTTTGTTTCTGTGGTTGACTTAATTACAGCCAAAGAGCCCCTCATTATGTCAACAAGTTGTGAAGTCCTCCTGGCTCAAATCTCCTATCATGCCATGTTTTCTTCCTTGGAGGTGTTTTGGGGAAAATGTCACCGTGAAAATCTCTCCCTCTCTCTCTGTTTTCTTTCCTTTTCTTTCCTTTTGTTGAGAAAACAAAACGCAGCTGTTGCAAAGTTGCTTAAAAGAGCAAATGGGTCCTTCTGTCTCAGGTCAGGATTTGCAAGCATGGGAGATTTGTGTGAAGACAATGGGGGAGAGTCCCCCTCTTCTCTCCCCCCCTCTCCTGACCTCCCCACACCTAGACTCCCAGCTGTATTTCTAATATACAGAATACATCTTTTTCAAAGGAGGAGGAGACCTTCTGGATGGCAAGGTGTCCCTTAAAGATCCAAAAGTCATTTTCTTGAGCTTAAAGGAATGCATATTGATGACATGGCTCGAATCGGAGAGAAAGAGTCAGATGCCTTTTAAAAACATAAACTAATCCAAATGGTCAGTGGTTATTGTTTTTTTCAGAAATGTGGAGAAAACTGATGTTTTTTTTTTTTTTTTTTTTAAATAACCCTTGCCTTTAGATTAGCAGGTTTTTAAAAATTGGTTTATTTTTCACACCCACGTTTTATCTGGACTTGTTCAAGGTTTGTTTTGAGTCAGACGCAGATAAATTTCAACTCTAGCTGCCACCCTACAACAAAACATATCCAAGATGCCTCCTCCCTCTTCCTTTCTTTGCCCGGGTTTCAACATCACCTCATCAAACTGAAATTTGATAACGTCCTAGTTAATAAGACCATGTTTTTGCTATGAAACTGGCCCATTTGTGCAAGAGAAGCTAATGCATACCTTGCTTTGAACCTAAAACAGGTTTTGATACAACCCACTAACTTAAATCTATCCCATCGGCTCAATAGATTGAGCCACCAAGGCAGATGGTTAAATCCAGTGATGTTTCAGGCTTGAGTTCCATAGATTGATTTTGAGCACATCTTGCTTTGATTCCATAAAAAGTGCCACGATCCAGAATTATGGATTGTTCTCCAGATCTGTTCTCCAAAATCCAAAACTGTTCTGCAAGCCATCACCATTGCCATTGAATAAGATCTCCAGCAAGTTGACCTATACTACTTATGACTCCACAGTTATGTCCATGTTGTTTTCTTGACAATGTTATAGAACTGTTTCCCCCCCCCCCTACTGTTTTATTCTCACACTATTTTTGGAGAAAACGTATATGTATTCATGGTTGCCTGTATTGAAACGATTTTTCTGATTTTTTTTTAAACTTTCCTAATCCAAGCTACAATCCTAGGATTTCCTAGTGGTCTCCTGTTTAACCTTTCCAGGTTCACCTAAGGTCAGCTAGGTGCTACCCCCTGCTGGGTTAATATTGCTATACCATACCCTTTTCTACAATTTACAGGTCAGAAGTGAGATAGAAAGAAGCAGATAACTTGTGGGATTCACTGAGTTGTCCTGGAATCTGGCCAAGAAAAGAACAGAGAAAAATACTCTTTAGATATTGTGAAATTCTGTTTCCCAACAGTCCTACTCAAATAGATGGGTGTCATATGTTACCCAACATTGTACGCAAAGTAATTGCTTCCCAAACCTTGAAATAAATGATACCACATTAGATAGCATATTGATACTTCTGGGGGCATAAATAGACATGACTTAAGGGTTACCCTACTCTTTTCTTATAGATCTAGTCTGATTTTTTTGTACTAGAATTTTAATTTCTGCGAATCCTATTGCAAAACAATGCCATCCACAATGCTTCAAGTGATGTACAGGTTTCAATTTAGCAAAAAAAAACAGAAGTTGCAGTTCTCTGAAGCATCAAAGTGGCAGTTTTGATGCATCAAAATGCTTATTTTTATACTGTACTAATCTTAGAGAAAATGCACACGTACATGTAGATACAGAATGCAGAATAAGAGAGTTGGAAGAGATCTTGGAGCTAATTCAATGTCCCATTTGAGGAGAAGACCCTATGCTGGATACGTGACCATCTGATCTCTCTGACAGTGTGATCGATGTGATTAATTAAATTTTGATCATCGTGAGGAATTAAATTTAAGAGCTTAGAAGAGCCACTTATTCATCTGGAAGCAGAATGCAATGTACCATGGGCAACCCCAGGGCTGGCATTCAGCAGATTCTGACCAGTTCTGGAGAACTGGTAGCAGAAAATTTGAGTGGTTCGGACAACCATCTCTGATCCCATCCCTGACTGGCCCCACCAACCCCATCTCTTCTCTGCCTCCCGAGTCCAAGCTGATCAGCTGGGTCTTCTTTGGTTGCCCTGCACAGGAGAATGGAGCTGGAAAACAGGTTAGTGGGGTGGGGAGGGAATGGGGATTTTGCAATAACTTTCCCCTGCCACACCCACCAAGCCAAGCCACGCCCACCAAGCCACACCCACAGAACTGGTAGTAAAATATTTTGAATCCCACCACTGGGCAACACACAACTATAATAAAGGCAAGACCTAGTGATTTATGCTCCACACCTTTCCCCCGAGGGGAAATCCATAAGAAGTACATAGTTCCTTCTAGCTTTCCAGGTTATTTCTTCAACAATTCTTATGGGAATATATGGGAATATTATGGGAATATTAAGTGAGGGGAAAAGATTGGGCCAAATGTCTAAATAAACATACATATTCGATGTACTTTTAAACTCAGGTCTATTTAGCAAGAAACACGAAACACATTATCTAACAAACATTGGGCCATTTATTACTTTAACTTCAGTTCCTTGTTCAAAGGAGGTGGAGGAAACCAGTCAACTTCTTGGCATTTCCCTCCATGAAAACAAACAAATGAAAATGTTGATATGCCCTTATAAACAATATGAATTGAATGAAATCCAACCTGCACATACCAATTTTATTAGGCATTCCTAACACAGAGGCTACCAGTTCAATTACAAACAAGATTGAATTGTACTGTCTGTGCAAACTCTACTACAACCTATTGGAAAAAGCAATTGAATGCTTATGATGTTTAGGATTAATTTAGTATGGAGATTTCTTTTTATATCTGTCCTTTTTTATTAATAAAAGAAATAGCCTGCCAAAAAGGGTATCATAGATCCAAACTGTATTCCCAGAGTAACCTGTCAGATTGGATTTTGTTTTCAGGAAATCATACATGAAACTGAATCAAACTGTAGTATTCAATGGTAAAACTAGAACTTTATGTTTAGTCTAGTGAAGAAAAGGACTAGGGGAGATATGATAGCAGTGTTCCAATATTTGAGGCGCTGCCACAGAGAGGAAGGGGTCATGCTATTTTCCAAAGCACCAAAAGCCAGACAAGGAATAATGGATGGAAACTGAACAAGGAGAGATTCAACCTGGAAATAAGGAGAAATTTTCTGACAGTGAGAACAACCAACCAATGGAACAGAAGTTGCCTTCAGAAGTTTTGGGACCTTTATCACTGGAGGCTTTCAAGAAGAGACTGGACAGCCATTTGCCAGAAATGGTGTAGGGTCTCCTGCTTGGGCAGGGAGTTGGACTAGATTATCTACAAGGTCCCTTCCAACTCTGTTAATCTGTAATCTGAATACATAGAGTCAGGTTTTTTTTTTAAGTTTGGAGCACCTGGACAGTCTTTGGGATTTCAAAAGTCTTGGAAAAACATGTCTAATCTTAACCCCACAACATTTTGATTATTTCTAGGACAGTGTGGAATTGTCACGAATTGAAATGGTGTTGCTAAAACATATTGTTCTCTAGCTATGTTGGACTATCTAGGGAGATACAAGCTACCTAGATAGTATGGGCTTTGGCCATGCTGAGTGGCTGATTATGCAAACTGAAATCCAACACTTTTCAGGTGGTTTCAGATTGAGAAAAATTGCTTTGTAAATATTCATGTGCACTGTAAATATTCATTGTTTCATCGACTAAGGTCACTAAATTGGTATCTGGTATCATGTCCCCAATGTTTTCTGGCGTTCTAAGTTGTAATCTTGACTCTATTGAGTGAACTCCATCCATGAAAACTGATTTTGGGTTAGCAAGTCATTTTTTAAAATGCTAAAATCCTTACATTGGAAAAAAAAAAGAGCACTGTGATGGTTGAAAGTGGCTTTTTCTATAATAAGAGTTGAAAGGAACTTAGAGATCTTCTAGTGCAACTCCCTGCTCAAGCAGGAAACCCTGTAGCATGGTGGACAAATGTCTCTACAATCTCCTTCAAAGTGGGACAAAGAGCAGGTCAGTTCTTGAAGTTAGCCATTGTGGCACATCCCTGCCTTGATCTAACACTCTTATCCAGGAACTCTGAGCTCTTCTTTTTGGCTTGTGGTCATTTCGGAATGTTACATTGAACTAGGAAATGGCTCGATGGCTCTTTCCAACAATTGGTTGATGTTGTTGTTGTTAGTTGCAAAGTTGTGTCTGACCCATTGCGACCCCAGGTTTCTCCAGGCCTTCCCTCTACCATCCTCCAGAGTTCATTTAAGCTCACACCTACAGCTTCAGTGACTCCATCCAGCCACCTCATTCTCTGCCACTCCCTTCTTCTTCTATTTGCGTCAATCTTTCCAAACATAAGGC